>CM053581.1:395126211-395174194 GCA_028627135.1 Pseudochirops cupreus | reverse complement strand
TTTTGTCCTCTTAGCCAATCTGACTGGTGAGATGTGGTACCTCAAAGTTGTTTTGATTTCCATTTCTCGAATCAATAGTAATTTAGAGCATTTTTCCATATGCTTAAAGATATCTTTAATTTCTGCCTCTGAAAATTGCCTGTTCATACACTAATTCTAATTTTAAAAAAAGTTATTTTCTTAATGGAGGTTTTTTACTTCTTTTACCAAACTGGTCATTCTCTTTTTGTGTATTGTTCTCATTTCTTTTCATGTTTTTTCCTCCACTGCTTTTATTATATTAAAAATGCTGTCTAAAACAAAATCTCTTTCTTTAGCTCTTATAAGAATTCTTGTATACAATCTGCATTTTCCCTTGAGGCTTTGCTTGCAGATATCTTCAAGTGATTTTCTTCTTCTGACTTTGTGTCTTGAACTTCTCTGTCACCATAGAAGCTTTTTATGGCCTTGTTCTTTTTTTGTTGTTGTTGTTTGCTCATTTTCTCCATCAATTTCTTGGCTTTGTACTGAATGGTAGTGTTAGGCTCTGTTCACCTATGGGATAGATGACTAACCTGAGCTTGTGGCTGTATCTGGAAGCATATACGTTTTTAGTGCTTCCAGGGTGATATAATCTGGGGAAAGTTCTTTTCACTGTCATCCTGGTTTAACTCTGGTCCTTAACTAGGTAGGCTCTCTGTTCATCATTACTGTAAACTATAACTTCTCTTCACTGCCCTGGAACTGTATTCTGAAAATAGGTAATGTGATGAAGGAACTTCTAAATGGTGCCTGGTTCTCTGCCCTTTGTTAGCATGAGGTCCCCTGCAATATATTTCTGACTATATATTTAGTCCATTTATCATCTTTAGGCAATCACTGCTCTGGTTCTACCACTATGGCTGCTTCTAAGCTTCATAGCTGGTGCCACTTCCACTCATTGATAGTCTCCATCCTAGTTTCTGCAGACTTCCTGCACTGTGCTCAGCTAGAAAAAAAAAGTGAATGTTTTGTTTTATTTTGTTTTCTATTCCACTCAAATTGGTTTTGATTTTTTTTTTAATTGTTTAATGGGGCAGGATAGGAGAACTTAGCAGAAATGCTCTGCCATTTTGGCTCCACCCTTGATATTTATGTTATTTCCCTATAAATCTTTTGATACAAATATTTTTCCATTAGATGTCTCTATCTAAATTGATTTTGTTTAAAGGTTGTTCACTTTTTTGTAATAAAATTATTTGTCTTTTGTAATCAACTCTAAGCCCTCTTTTGGGTTAAGAGCTCTTCCCTAGTCATAGCTTTGAAAGGTACCTGATCTCATTATCTTATATTTTTCATGTAATAACCTTTCATATTTAAATCATGTATAGATTTTAAACTATTTTGGTATATGACATAAGATACTGATGTAATCTAATGTCTGTCAAATTGTTTTAAAAATTTCCATTAATTTTGGGTGGCTAGGTGGCACAGTGAATAGAGCACTGGCCCTGGAGTCAGGAGGACCTGAGTTCAAATCTGGCCTCAGACACTTAACACTTACTAGCAGTGTGACCGTGGGCAAATCACTTAAGCCCAATTGCCCTCACTTGCCCACTACAAAGAGCAAAAAAAGAAATTTCCATTAATTATCAAATGATTTTTCTTTCATAGACAGTTTATGTTATAAAATGACATGTAATTGAATTTCATTGTTTTTATTCTTTCTGATTTATTTTGACTTAAAAGAAAGAAAATGAAGTAGAAATTTTATTATTTTTAACCAGTACCAAATAACTGGTAATTGCTGCTTTATAATAGAACTTGAAATCTAGAAGTGCTATTCCTCCCTTAGTTTCTGATTATTTCCATTATTTTCCTTGAAATTCTGTACCTTTTGTTTTCCAACCTTATTTTTTTCACCATTTTGTCTAGTTCTGTAAAGTACCCCCCTTTGAAAGTTTCATCAGCTATATAAGTCCCTTATCCTTAAATATGTATATTAATTTAGGTAATATTGTCATTTTAATTATATTGCCTTAGCTTAACCATAGGACAGAGAGGTGGCACAGTTGATAGAGTGTCAGACCAATATTCAGGAAGATTCATCTTCCTGAGTTCAAATCCAACCTCAGATTCTTACTAGCTCTGTGACCCTGGGCAAGTCACTTAACCCTGGTTGCCTCAGTTTTTTCATCTGGTAGACCATTCCAGTATCTTTGCCAAGAAAACCCCAAATGGAGTCATGAAGAAGTGAATGTGACAAATAACTCAACAACAGTATCTATTCAACTACCACAAGGCCTGGTATACAGTAGGTGCTACATAAATGCTAAATTAGGATTATGATTAGCTGTTATATATAATTATACTCTTTGATGGTAAAACCACATCTGGACTATTGGGTATAGTTCTAGGAAAAGACATTGATTAGCTTGAAGTCATCCTGAAGAGGGTGACCAGGAAGGGGAAGGGCCTTGAGATTATGGCATATGAGTATCAGAATAAGGAATTAGGGATGCTTAGCTTGGAAAAGAGAAGTCCCTGAGGACTCTCTTAAGGAGCAGAATAGTTATCTTTAAGTATTTGAAAGATTCTTTCTATGTAAGAGAGATTATTTTGCTCTGTTTTATAGTTTTTCTTTTTTTTTTCTGAGAGGGAATATGTAGGTTGTACAAGTGGCGTATTTGGGTTGTACAGAATATACATACATATTTTCTTCCTGTTGTCTTGTATTGGCTTAGGAGACCAATTTCTGACCATCTCTTTGGGGTTTGAACTTGTTGTGATGAGGTATTCCCAAATTGACTCCTGAGTCAAAATAACGGATGACTTAAGGACTTGCCATGGGAAATGATAAAGAATTTTGACCCTGAACTCAGTGGCTGTAGAAGAGGAGTGCCCACTCCTCCCCATTGCCACTCTCTCTTAATGTTCTGATCTGTGTCCAGAGAATCAGGTGGAGGAAGGGTAGCTGCCCTACCTCTTACATGGTCCCAAGTAATTGTGAGTACATGTCCTACCTAGACAAATTTGTGCCTGAGATAGAACCACTCCTCTTTTGTGTTTCCTTTCCTTTTGAGTTTTCCAAAGTCAAAACACTTTTAGTTATGAATTAGTGATCATCTTCCAGAATAGTAGTGTGAGATTGTAGTGGCTACTGAATGGTAGTAACTTGTAGCAGAGGAACCAGTTACATCAGAGAAAATAGCCACTGTGGAGAAAAATATTGATCTAGAACTGTGGTTCTCAACCTGTGGGTCACGACCCCTTTGGGGGTTGAATGACCCTTTCACAGGGGTTGCCTAAGACCATCAGAAAACACATATTTCCGATGGTTTTAGGAACCGAGACACTGCTCCTCTATCTGTCTCCAGGTGGGTCCGCCCACATGCAGATATGCCCACATATGAGTATTAAAGGGTCACAGCATTAGGAAGGTTGAGAACCACTGGTCTGGAATGTTTAAACAGTTTAAGGGAGAGGTGAAATGTAAAAATGGCTAATAAATAGTCTTATTAACTATATTATGAACCAGTTAGGCTTGAATATTAGCCTCCTGGTTAATTGTATTCATTGTTGCAAGTTAAATTTCTGAAACCTGTGTAAATTTTTCTGTTGATACATGCTGTGGTTTTTTTCATGGAAATTATTGCTTTCTGTATAGGAAGAAATGACCTGTCTTCTATCCAGTTTATATTTTATGAGTACTTCTTTTCTTACTTCCCCTTTTTTTGGGGCAGGGAGGGGGTGGATATATTTCAGCCAAAAAGAAGCATTATTTCCATGATTTACAAGGTGAGGATTTAATGTATCAATGTATACAAGGATGTGGAGACTGACCTCACTAAATAGAGGTCAGAGTTTCTCCAAACTGAACCTATTCAAAAAATAGTTGGGATGTTAAAATTTTTAATTACTCAAAAAGAAATTTAAGGTATATGTAATAGAAATTGTTTCACATGCAATCCTCTTTTTCTGTTTTATGGTGCTTATGAATGCTCATTTTATTTCATGTTTATGACTTTAGTTAAAACAAAATCAAATAAAACTTGGAGGAAAGAGCTAAGATGGTGGAGAAAATGCAGGGATTCTCCTGAGCTCTCCTAAAATCCCTTTCAAATACCTTTAAAATTGGCTCAAAGCAAATCTGGAGTTACAGAATCCACAAAAGGACAGGGTGAAATATTTTTTCCAGCCTCAGACAACTTAGAAGGTCAGCAAGATATGTCAGCCCACCCAGGTTAAGAGTGGAACATAGTCCAATGCAGGCTGTGCCAGCACAGATGGGGCCTAGCAAAGCAGGCCTTGGGAGCTTCTGGAGTTTTCAGCCCACAGGCCAGAAGGGGGTCAGACAACTGGCCAGAGAGAGATTATAAGGGCCCATAGTCAGATCTGAGTTATAGTCCTTGGTGACAGTCCCTGGGCAAGAAGGAGCACTGGTATACCACAGCTTGCTGCAACAGGGGATCAGGGACTCTGGTCACACAGTTCCAGGGCAGAAAGGGATGCTTGTGAAAAAAAATTGATTGTGGTCACTCAGAACAGAGCACAGGCCAGGAGAGTAGTAAACATACCTCTGTTTAGATCATACCACCTTGAAACAATTTAAAGCTTACAAGACCCCCCAGAACTAGTTTTGAAATTAGCTGCACAAAACCCTTGAAGCTTGGGAAGGAGACACCTGAAAGCAGAGTCACGCTTCAGCATAGAGTTAAAAGTCAAGAAATAGGGTAGAAAAAATTAGCAAAGAACAGAAAAAAATTCTGACTATAGAAAGTTGCTATGGTGAGCAAGGAAGATCAAAATAAGCACTCAGAAGAAGACAACAAAGTCAAAAATCATAGAAAAAGCCTCCAAGAAAAATATCAATTTGTCTCAGGCCATGGAAGAGCTCAAAAAAGATTTTAAAAATTAAGTAAGAGAGGTAGAAGAAAAACCGGGAAAACAAATGAGAGTGATGTAAGAGAATCATGAAAAAAGAGTCAAAAGCTTGGTTAAAAAGGCACAAAAAATACCACCTTAAAAAAGCAGAATATGCCAAATGATAAAAGAAGCACAAAAGTCCAATGAGAAGATGCCTTGAAAAGCAGAATTAACCAAATGGAAAAAAAGGCACAAAAAATTCACTGAACCCCTTGTAAAGTAGAATTCAGTGCAGAGCCAAGATGGCAGAGTAAAAGCACAAACTTGGTGTGAGCTCCTGCTCCAACCACTTCCAATACTTGTAAAAAAAATGAAAACTCCAGAAGGAAGGGTCTGTTGCACCAAGCTGGGAGCCTAGCACAAGCCCATGTGAGCTGTATGGTTCCAGCCCCAGGGGGGGCCCACCCAGCTGCCCAGACTGGCCTGAGCAGACTTCAGGAGAGTGAATCATCAGCAGCTGTGGAGGTTTCCAGACTTCTCAATCCATAAATGCCAAAGACAGAGTAAAAGGTCAGTGGGGAACTCTGTTGAAACCAGGTGAAGGAAGAGCATGGTCCGGCCCTTGCCTGTGGGGTAAGAAGTGGTAGAGCCAACTGCTACCACATGGCTGCCTCCAGAGCTCCTGGCCTGTAGATTGTAGGGGGATCAAGTGACCATTCAGAGGGTAATTGCTCTTGCTTTGACCTGCTTGGATCTGGATTGTGGTCTTGGGTGGTGGTCCTGGGGTGTGTGGCCAGTATGCCAGAGCTTATGGTGGCTGTAGAGAGGGTGCCCTCCTAATAGCTTTGGCAGCTGCAAAAACCCCAGTGATTTGGGACAAAGCCCTCTCTACTCTGAAAGCAGAGTTCTACCATGGCGAAGAGCTTAAAAGTCAACTAATTGGATGCCAAAATGAGCCACCAGAGGAAGCACAATCAGACCATAGAAACCTTTTTTGGGGGACAAAAAGGATCAAAGCATGGAATGGGAGGAAGACAACAAAATCAGAACTCCTGCATCAAAAGCTTCCAAGAAAAATATGAATTGGTTATGGGCCATGGAGGAGCTCAAGAAGGATTTCGAAAATCAGGTAAGAGAAGTGGAGGAAAAATTGGGAAGAGAAATGAGAATGATGCAAGAAAATCATGAAAAGTGAGTCAACAGCCTGCTAAAGGAGGCCCCAAAAATACTCAAGAAAAGAACACCTTAAAAAATAGACTAACTCAAATGGCAAAAGAGGCCCAAAAAGCCAATGAGGAGAAGAATGCCTTAAAAAGCCGAATTTGCCAGATGGAAAAGGTATTTCAAAAATTCACTGAAGAGAATAATTCCTTCAAAATTAGATTGGATCAATTGGAAGCTAATGACTTTATGAGAAATCAACATACTACAACCAAGAATCATGTACCAAGCAAAACTGAGTATAATCCATCAGGGGAAAAATGGACATGCGCTGTCTTACAATCATTCTTAATGAAAAGACCAAAGCTGAGTATAAATTTTGACTTCCAAATAAAAAACTCAAGAGAAGCACAAAAAGGTTAACAGGAAAGAGAAATTGAAAGGGTTTCAATGAGAGAATTTGATACTTAAAGTTTCTAAAAACTTTCTCATTACTAGGGCAATTAGAAGGACATAGACAGAGGATATGAGTTGAATTTCATGGGATGACTAAGAAGCCCCAAAATTAAGGGGTAAGAAAGAAGAATGCACTGGGAGAAGGGGAAAGGGAACAGTAGAATTGGATTACTTATTTCACAGAAAAGAGGTGTAAGAGAACTTTTACAGTGGAGGGCAAGATGGGGGAGTTGATTGAGGGCAAGTGAAGCTTACTCTTATCAGAATTGACTCAAAGAGGGAATAACATACACACTCAGTTAGGCATAGAAATCTATCTTACCTGATAGGAAGGCAGGAGGGAAAAGGGGTAAGAGAAAGGGGGGTAGGTGTGATAGAAGGGAGGGTAGATTGGGGTAGGTAAAATACAGAAGTAAAACATTTTTCAGGATCAACAGGAAAAAGAGGAGAATAAACAGGGGAAAAGTAGGATGGAGGAAAATACATAGTAATCATAAGTGTGAAAAAATTTTTACAGAAGGTTCTCTGATAAAAACTTCATTTCTCAACTATATAGAGAACTGATCAAATTTTAAAAAATAACAACCATTTCTAAATTGATAAATGGTCACAGAATATGAACAGGCAGTTTTCAGACAAAGCAATCAAAGTTGTCTATAATCAGATGAAAAAATGCCTTTAATCACTATTGATTAAAGAAATGCAAATTAAATAACTCTGAACTACCACCCCATACCTATAAAAATTTTGGAGTGGAGGTGGTAAAATTGAGACACTAATGCACTGTTGGTGAAGTTGTATACTGATTCAGCAATTCTGTAGAACAGTTTGGAACTATGCTCAAAAGACTATAAAGCCATTCATAGCTTTTGGTCAAGTAAAACTACTACTAGGTGTGTATCCCAAAGAGATTAAAAAAAAGGAAAAGGACCTATATACACAAAAATGTCTATAACAGCTCTTTTAATGGTGGCAAAGAATTTCAAATTGAGGGGATGTCCATCAATTGGGGAATGACTGAATAATTTATTGTTTATGATTGTGATGAAATACTATTGTGCTATAAGAAATAATGAGCAGGATACCCTCAGAAAAATCTGGGAAGACTTACATGAACTGATGCAAAGTGAAATGAACAGAACCAGGAGAACATTGTACACATTAACAGCAATGTTGAATGATGATCAACTGTGAATCATTTAGCTATTCTCAGCAATACAATGATCCAAGACAATTCTAAAGGACTTATGATGAAAAATGCTATTCATTTTCAGAGAAAAAACTGATGGAGGCTGAATAAAGGTTACAGGATTTTTTTTTCTTTGATTTCTTTATTTTTTATTTATTTATTTTTGTCAACATGACTAGTGTGGAAATATGTTTTGTGGCTCCATATGTAAAACCTATATCAAATCACTTGCCTTCTCAATGAGGGGTTAGAGGAGCAAAGGAGAGAGTTTGGAACTCAAAATTTTTAAAAATATTTAAGTTGAAGATTATCTTTACATGTATTTGGGGGAAGAATAAAATATTAAATCATTTTAAAAAACATCCAAAGCAATTATCCCTAAGGGATACAAAGTGCAAAGTTCTCCCACCCCTAGGTCACAGTAAATCATGATCTTGTCAATCACACTAAGTACCCAAGGAAAGGTCCTTTCATCTTAACTCAAGGCTGGCTTCCAAACTCCATGGTTCCTCTTCCATGCTCCCAGCTCTTGCCTGAATTCACCCAACTGTCACCTGGATTCACAGGTAGGCAGTTCCCAGCTCCTGGTCCAGCTCTTCATCCAGTTCCTGTTCCATATTGAAGCTCACAGTGACCAGTCCACCTCAAGTCCTTCACAGTTTCTGTTTCTGGGAAGACAAAACTTAACAGAGCCACAACAGCATTCATACACATTGCCAGCCCTGTCATCAATTCACTTTCTGGCTGTGAAATCAATGCAAATCATCAGTAAAATCCCAAGACCTCTGAAAACATCAGTAAAACCCTTCTCCAGGACTTCTGTAAACAGACAAGAATGTCCTCTTTCAGGCCTTCTGAACTAGCAGTAAGGTCCCAGGGCTTCTGTAACAGCAGCAACATCCTCTATCAGCATACAGGTCTGACAAAGTAACACCAACATAGGCAGACAAAGTGCTGGTGCCACAGCCATGCTTCCTTCCAGTTCTGCTCAGTCCCAGCTGTTGCTTCAGCTTTTTATGTCATCAGCCCCTCCCTGTTCCGCCCATCTCTTACCTCCTTCTTGTTCTGGGCTTTGGCAAGTCCTCCCATTGCGGGCTTCACAGGTTCTGTTTCTAACAAAGACTTGATATAATCATGGGCAAGGCTCAAAGACACTTGAACTGAAACAAGGTGCTAAATACTTGAATAACTGAAACAAGGAGCTACATAGCCTTTGCTTGCTGTTACAAATATTTGTAGGACTCTTATATGTTACATTTATTTTGTTTTGTGTCAGAGAACATAACTAAGAGAAATACGTAAAAATTCCAGAGATAGATTAAGGAAAAACATAAGGAAAACATTCCTTTGTGTAACAATAGTATTATACACTTTCTCAAGAGATTTCCCTCTCACTGGGAATCTTACAATAAAGGCTAGATGACTGCTGATGTGCCATAAAAGATATTTTGCATGTATGGGATGTAATGGATGACATCAGAGGTCTCTTCTTACTTTAGGATTCCATATGATTATGTTCTCTTCTTTTGTGACAAGTCTTTGGAAGTTAGTTTTAATTATTAGAATGCTTACTTTTATAGTATAATGAAGATTTTCTTTTATTAAAAATTCATTTGATTAATTTTATATTTTCTTTAGTTGCAGAAGATGGCAAAGGATTTGGACCAATTTTTGAAGAGCAGCCAATTGATACCATTTATCCAGAAGAATCACCAGATGGAAAAGTATCATTGAACTGCCGGGCTCGAGCTAGCCCCTTTCCTGTTTACAAGTAAAATGCAGTCACTTTAACCACTAAACATAAGTGTCACATAGCCTAGTTACTGAACGTTTTTCACAATGCTAACATTTAGAAGATTTAGGATTATAAGGGACTTTAGAGTTCATTTAATATAACCTCATAATTTTTTAAGTAGCGATATGGAGCCTCACATATAGAAAGGGAACCTGTCATTGTGTGACTTGAAAGGAGGCAGAATAGATCTCTCTAGTCTCTTCTTTCTGCCACCTTCTCCAAAGGAGGGCTTTCATTCCTTCCAGGAGAAGAAGCAGGGCGTTGAGGCCAGAGGCCACCACTTGGCTGTCCTTAGAGAAAGTAGATAGTGTAGAGGTATATTTATTTACCCCCTTAAATATTATTAATCTGGGGGATATCATTGGGTTAAAGCTAACTTTTTGATCACTTTGTCTTTTGTGGGGACAAGGGAACCCCAAACTTTATATGTAAGGCTTTGCCTGTATCCCATCTAATACTAGTTCCACAAAGAACACACATAGTGAATTGCAAAGAAGCGTATTTATCCAAATTGTAGAAATGCAGAAATCAGAGAAGGTATACATTGGAAAATATATACCAGGCAATACAGAATGAAGGAACTCTCCCATTGGAAATAAGATAACTCACCTCAACCAAGAGAGTGTCCTGGATCTCACTCAAGAGGAAATTCACTGAAATCTCTACTTGAAATAAGGAATAATGGAGATTGCCTGCTCCTTTCATATCTTCCCAGAGTATTTTCCTTTAGAAACCCAAAGTATGCTGGGCCTCTTTCACCTACTCTTTTGAAGCTGAAAGCCAGGAGCACTAAAATGATGAGTCCCCAGAAAGGCACTAGCTGAGAACTGAAGTTCTCATCTCACACAGGGCAGGGGTTTCATCTCCACCAATAAGGAGAGAATACTATTCCGACTGATTTTGGGATAAGGGTTACATATCTATGAGGAAATTGATGCCCAGAGATGTTAATTTATTTGTCCAATTGCAGCTCATACAGATAGAGTTTTATGACAGTCACTGACTTATCTAGAAGGAATTTCTGTAGGGGGTATGTAACTTGACAAGATTATGTCTACATTCCTTTCTATCTCTATGGTTCTATTTTAAACACACAGACACAAAACTTCCAAATCCTGCTATTGACCTTTTCATAGTAAGAAGGATATGATTCCCAAATGTCTCTTGACAAAGCTGGAGCTAAGATCACTGCAAAATTTTCTACAGAATTTTGTTGTCTTTAAAACTAATTAGAAATGTCAGATAGCATGATATTCTCTGAAATAAAAATGCCCTTTTCCCATACTGCCAAAGCCCAGAAGACTCATTCCTGAGGCCATTTGGCCAGTCAGGGTATCCTGGAGGTGAGCCTTGAGAGAACCAACTCAGATCCAAAAGTACTCTTGAGATTCAGTAGACAGTCATTTTGAATGTAAACAATTTCCCCACACTTTTTTCTCATTGGACCAACAGAAGAAGTTAAATTACACTCATTCTAAATTGTTTGAAATTCTGGTAAAGAAAATTAACACTAGAAGGATCCGGTACATCAGTTGCTGCAAAATTTGCTTGACTCTTTGAAGTATTCTTAAGTTCAGGCTCTTCTTAATGTTCTGCTTATTTGTAAGATTTCTTATTCACATATTATTTTGGGAGCATTTGGGGAGAAACAGTTATAAGATTCACCATGTCAGAAATAGCCTTGCTCCAATACTAAGTGAATACTAGGCTTGCTCTGCTAACGATATTGTTTGTTTTATTGGTATAGAAGAGAAACCATGTTTAGTTGATGGCATAGTGGATAGAATGTTAGACCTGGAGTCAGGAAGACTCATCTTCTTGAGTTCAAATCTGGCCTCAGACATTTAATTAGCTGTGTGACTCTGGGCATGTCACTTTAACCTGTTTGCCTCAGTTTCATCATCTGTAAAGTGAGCTGGAGAAAGAAGTGGCAAAACATTCCAATATCTTTGCCAAGAAAACCTCCAGTAGGGTCCATGAAGAGTCAGACATAACTGAACAACAACAAGAGAAACCACTGATTTTAGAGTAGGAGGAGGTAGGATCAGATCCTGGTTCTGTTACTTACCTGTGTGGTTTTGGGCAAGGCAGTTCTCTCTGAATTTTAGTTTTCCCATTTGTAAAATGAAAGGATTGAACTAGAAAATTTCTATAATCCCTCACAACTCTAAATCTTAGGGTCCTATGTGGTACAAAGGAAAGAATATTGAATTAGGAGGAAAAAGAAAAGAAAAGAAAAGAAAAGAAAAGAAAAGAAAAAGAAAAACCGGGCTTTAAAGTCTAACTCTGCCATTCATTTGTAAATTGTTATGACCTTGGGCAAATAACTAAATAGGAAATATGAATGGGCCACATTTTCCTCAGTTATGAAGTAAGAGGATTAGACCAAATTATTCCAACTCTAAATTGATGTGATGATATGCTCTCCTTCTGGTGGCCATATCTGAACGTTAACTTTTCAAGAATGATCCCTGAAATTCTATTTGAGGGTCCTTTGGGATAAAGGCCTGATTGGTCAGTTTCACTGAAATCACTGCATTAAAAAAAAAATCAATAATTTTTTTATAATTTTAAGCCACACACATTTGAACAATCTTCCATGAAAAATTATGCTTTTGTTTAGTATCCAGCATATTCATTGTTTCTTATAGCACAATAATGTTACATCACATTCATGTAATAAAACTTGTTTAGTCATTCCTCAGTCAATAGAAGTCCATTTTGTTTCCAGTTCTTTGCTACTACAAAAAAAAATT
This sequence comes from Pseudochirops cupreus, assembly GCA_028627135.1. Lineage (NCBI taxonomy): Eukaryota > Metazoa > Chordata > Mammalia > Diprotodontia > Pseudocheiridae > Pseudochirops > Pseudochirops cupreus. Next base: position 395,162,013 of record CM053581.1, on the reverse strand, counting down.
CTACTATAAATATTTTGGTGTATATGAGGCCTTTCTTTTCCATTGGCCACCTTGAGGTATATGCCTAACCATGGAATATTTGGGCCAAAGGATAGGAATATTTTTGTCACTTTCTCTGCATTAATTCTAAATTGCTTTGCAGAACGATTAAACCAATTCATAGATCCACCAAGAGTGTGTCTTTCTTTCCACAATTCCTCTAACACTGACTATTCTTTTGTCATTATCAGTTTTCTTGGTGTGAGATGGAGCTTCATAGTTCTTTTGATTTTCATTTCTCCTATTGTTAGTGATTTGGAACATTTTTTCTCATAGTTAATAATTTTGTAATTCTTCTTTTGAAAAATGCTTGTTCATATCCTTTGAAAATTTATCTCTTGGTGAGCAGCTTTTTGGTCTCATGTTACTCTTACCTATGCTGTCTATCTTGGATATCAAACCCTTTCCCATGATATTTGATATATAGGGGTTTTTTTTTGCATTAACTGCTTCTTTTATAATCCTAGTTATATTAATTTTGTTCATGTAAAAGTTTGTTTATTTCATGTAACCAAAAGAATACATTTTGTCTTTGTAACCAGCTCTATCCCTTGTTTGATGAATAATTCACCTTATTGTAGCTGAACCACAAATATTACAAAAAGTTCTTTTCTAATTATTTTTATGATACAATTTTTAATATTGTGATCAATTACCCATTTCAAATTTATTATGGAATATATATGGAGTAAGCTGATGTTCTAAATCTAATTCTGCCGGAGAAGTTTCTAGGTTGCCCAACAAATCTTATCAGATAAAGAGCTCTTTCCTAGGTAATTTATATTTTGAGGTTTATAAAAAACTGGGTTATTTACTTTAGCTATTTTTTATTCTTCTCAAATCTGTCTTGTTGATTTATTTTCCTTTGATTCCCATTGATTTATTTCTTAATCAGTACCAAAACATTTTAACGATTACTGTTATAATATCTGAAGTCTGAATGTACTATTTCCTCTGCATTCCTACTCTCTCCCCTATTATTTCCTCTAGAAAAGTAACATAACAATTTCTAGGGTTCTTGAAGTTTATGTGACATTTGTCTGTTTTATATATAGATGGAGAATGAATAACTGGGATATTGATCTGACAAACGAGCGCTACAGCATGGTAGGAGGGAACCTGGTAATCAACAACCCTGACAAATTGAGAGATTCTGGAAAGTATTTCTGCTTAGCTTCAAATATTTATGGAATGGTTAGAAGCACTGAAGCCACTTTAAGTTTTGGGTGTAAGTAGCTCTTAATAATAGAAAAGCAATATGCTAGTTAAGTAAAAGCTTAAATGAACAGCATTTATTCATTATTTTCCTGTATTTCTTTTCTCACACATGGTTGTTCAGCTACATGAGAACACTTTTACTAAGACTACTGGTACTGGCATTATGGCCTGTATTCATGACATGGTCTTCTACTTCTTGTTCCTCTCTCTCTTTTGGAATATTTTGTACTATTAAGAGGTGTGCTAGAACCTTTTTGAAACAGCTCATGAGAGTCTGTAGTTAAATTTTCAGTGTGGGCGTATGTACCATAGAAATTAGAATATTCTACAAATCAGGGCTTGATTTATTATGTCATTGATTGTCTAGACTTACTAAAGTGGTGGAGAAAATATTGATAAATGCAGATTAAACATATAAGTGTGTCATGTGTAGGTTTTTATTTTTCTTTTTTGAGAACCAGTTATTAAAAATTTACTAGCATAATCCTGAAGGTTAAGGTCATCTCCTAAACTTTAGAACATAGAATTTCTGAAACACACATAGAGAAAACTTAAATAACAATTTTTCTGCATATTGATGCTTCATTGAGCTCAGCCTTAGGAGGATCCCTTCATTGAACAGATAGGAACTAGTGAGGTTGCCTTAGCCTGAGTAATTCTCATCTATACTCTCCTTGTTGACCCAGACCTTCCTCTAGGCCTTTTTATACTTTGTGTATACCTGTTCAGCACTTAGATTGAATCACTCCCATTCTTACAACATGATCAATCTACATCTTTCTCTTATTGCATGTTTCCTGAATGACATTCCTTAAGAAATGGAAAGGAAAGTGTTTATTAAGCTCTTAACTAAGTACCAAACACTGTTCTAAACACTGGGGATACAAACAGAAACATCAGACACTCCATGCTCAAAATGAGCTCACATTTTAATTAGGGGAAACAGCAAATAAAGGAGGGTTCTTTTGCAGGGCAGATGGAGAGGCATACGTTTTGGTGCCTGGGTAGAAGACAAAACTCAGAATTACTTAGGGTGCAATGGCAGGTTAGAGATTCAGTGTCCAGAGGGCATGTCATTATCAGGGCAGATTGTAATGTCTAGGTGTTTAGTGCTTTTCCAGAAGGATTGTAATTGATGACTCTTTGCTCATTCGTATCAACAGGATTCGTTGGAACCATGTCATAAGCTACTTGAATTAGCAATGTGTTTCTGCATTTCTTTTTGATTCCTCGGACACCGTTATGTTCTAAGCTTCACAGCCATGTCATATCACCAGGAGAACATTTATGTCAAAAATATGCTAATTTTTAAAAAAGCATAAATATAATAAATTTGAAGGAAGTGGAAATGTTTAATGTAGAAAAGAGATTTAGAACAAATGATAGCTATTTCCAGGTATTCGAATTCAAGTATAAAATGCTCTAGGATTGTTCTGCTTGGCCTCAAGAGACATATCTAGAAACAGTGGGTTTTTATTTCTCCTTCATTCTTGAGGAAGACCAATGACATCAGGAGGATCATGTCTTGACTTGCAAGTGAGTTGGATTTAAGTGAGGCAGGTCTGTGCAATGTCATGAGCCTCACTCTCTTCCAGGGTCATCTGACTCCAATGGCAAGACCAGAGGTGGTTGGTGGGGAGAGTGGGGGGAGGGTAGAGAAGCAATGGGTAGTAGGTTAACGTTTTATATATAGAAACTCTTCCTAACAGCATTATTTGAAAGTGAAGTCAGCACATTGTGCATTTAGCATCAGGTATTAATGCTAAGGCAAAATGCAATCCTTGCTCCCAAATAGCTCACAGTGTCAGAAGGAAACAACATGGAAACAACTATGTACAAACAAGCTATATACAGGATAAATTGGAAATAATCTCAGGGAAGCATTAAACATTAAGAGGGATAAGGAAAGGCTTCCCACAGAAGATGAGATTTCATTTTATTTTTTTAGGTTTTGGAGGGGAGAGGGCAGGGCAGTTGAGGTTAAGTGACTTGCCCAAGGTCACTTGGCTAGTAAGTGTTAAGTGTCTGAGGCTGGATTTGACCTCGGGTCCTCCTGACATCAGGAGCAGAGTAAACCAAGTTTACATTCCTAAACATTCACCACTCTACCTAGCTGCCCCAAGATGAGATTTTAGCTAAGACTTGAAGGAAGGAAGGGCTTTGAAGGAGGGCAGGGGGTAGAGATGACGGAGACTTTTCCAGGCATGGTGAGCAACCAGTGAAAATACCTGGAAACGAGATACCTTGTTTTAGGGGGGAAAAAAGGCCTGTTTCACTGGATCCTAGGGGTAAGGGATAATAAGACTGGAAAGGTAGGAGGGGGCTGGGCTGTAAAGGGCTTTGAGTGTCACATTAGAGTATTTTATATTTGATATTAGAGAAAATAAGGAACCTCTAGAATTTGTTAAATTGGGAGGAGTGGGGAGCAATGACATGGTCAAACTTCTGCTTTAGAAAGATTAATTTGGTAGCTGAGTAGAGAATGGACTTGAGTGAGGAAAAGATTTGAGGCAATGAGATCCAACAACAGGCTTGCACTGGGGTGGTGACAATGTCAAAGCAGAGAAGGGTCATATACTAGAAATATTATGAATGTGGGGGCATCTGAAGGTAATGATATGGTGTTATTATTTTATATTAACAATGAGGAAACAAAAGCTGAGAGGTTTAACTTTAACCTCCTTGACATTTTTTTGCATGTGTCTCCATTCAGCTCACACCAGAATCACCTTGGCTCAGACCTCCTCACTTCTTAGATGAATTATTGTCATATTACCACTTACCTGGTATTTTGGTATCAGGGGTCTCCCCTTCTCTGACCCATTCTACACATAGTGGCCAAGTTTACATTCCTAAAGCATAGATTTAATTATGTCACTCAAGAAACTCAGTTGCTCTTCTGACTTTGGAAGCTCCTCACAGTATGCCTCCATCTGGTCATTCCAGGTTGATTACAGGTTAGTTACCCTCAAGCACCCCAGCTTAACTGGCTTATTTCCCCTTTACTAGATGTGCTATTCCATCTCCCCTCTGTCCCTCACACTTAGAATGTTCTCACCCTTCCTCTATGACTTAGAACTCGTAGCTTTCCGTTAAGGTTCAGGTAAAGTGTCGCCTCCTAGGAAAGGCTTTCGTTTCCTTTGGTGGTAACGCCTTCTGATTATCAAATTGCTTTGTATTTATTCCACATATACTCTTTATTTATCTTTCTGTGCTTAGATTATGAATATTTTATCCTTCCAGTAGTAAGCAACTTAAAGAAAGGGAAAGGACTTAATTCATGAAGGGTAGGTATTTACTTGCTAGGTATCTGAGACCCATTAAAACTCTGAGATTGTGTGATTCTACAAAGTAAAAAATAGGGAAGGGGTAAGCCAACATGGTAGAATAGCAGGGAGAAGTGCAGCAAAGGTCTCTCCCACAAAGATTTAGAAAATGCAACCAGAACAAGTTCTGACTGGTAAATCTAAGGGGAAATTACAGTGAATCATTTTTGCAACCAAAGTTGACATTAGAAGACAGACTCAGTGGTCTGCAGACCATGAGAATTGAGGGTCTACCTAGGAACCACAGTGTTGGAGTGTTCCAGCAAAAAGACTAAAGTGGGCCAAGGCTGTGCTACAGAAACAAGAAGAGATCCCAGATCCACACAAAGGGAACTGACAATGCAAGATGCAGGAACACATGGCAAATGGCAGCTCAGTTACTCAATAACCAATTCTGAATCATAGATCCAGGCAAGACTTAGGAGGGAATCTGAACCTAGGGATGGCAGTCCAGAATTGGGTACAGAAATACATTTTACTCAACAGGGAAATAGGGAAAGGAGTGAAAGAGACAGGGGTAATGAGAGGAGAATAAATGAGTTACAATATTGGTTCTGTTTCTTACTTTCTTTGAAATCTATGTCCATTCCCCACTCTAGGTGGATCTCTGTTTCCTTACCTGCAAAATGAGGCAGGTGAATCTAATAATCTTCCTTTCAACTCTAAGTCTACTATACAATACTGTTAGATTTTTTCAGGAACAGAACTTCTGAAATGTGGATGGATTTAATCTAGGTCAGTAAAGGAAAAAAAATAACCAATAAAATGACATACCTTTCAAAGGATCGAGTGAAAAGAGTGATATTATTGTTTGAATGGAAAGAAAGGAACATTTATCTCATTTCCGAGGAAGAACCAACCGATTTTGTTTGGCGCGATGGAAAGGGAAATCATGAAGGTGGTTTCAAGAATTCAAGTTGAGGTGATGATGTCATTGATAAAAATAGGAAAATCAAGCAGAGTAGTTGAATTCAATCAATCAACAAATGTTTATTAAGCACTTACTGAATGTCAGACATTATTCTAAGCTCTGAGGGTGCAGATATGAAAAACTTGCCTTCAAGGAGTTAAGCAAAAAAAAAAAGATTCCAAAAAGTCGGAGTGGGAGAAGGGACCTGGCACAGGAGAAATAAGTTGGAGATGTATCAGAATAGTGCAGCCAGGTGAGAAATGAGAAGTCTGAGCTGAGCTCTCTCCTTAAGGAAGGTTTTGAATTCGTGGCCCTCCTTTTCAATCAGAGAAGCATTGGACAGTGATGAGATGGAGTACGAAGGCTGTTAAGATCTTGTAAGATTGGGAGATCATTCCAATAGTGAGCTTCCTGGGGAATGGAGGTTTGGATCCCTTTCCTTAAGGGGAGGAAAGAGGATTCGTTGTGTTTGGACATACTGAATTAAATTCCAAATTGAAGTATCAAATTAGCAGCTGGAGAAACAGGACTAAAATTAGATGGGAGATCAGGTTGGGAGATATTCATTCAATAAATATTTTCTACACAGAGTATTTGAAAGTCTTCTTTAGATGATAGTTGATGACATAACAGATAGAGAAAAATTCAGAGAGTCAAGTAGGACACAAAAATTAGATCTTCAAAATAATCATAGTATGGGGACAGTAGGTGGTAAGAAAGCCAGGAAGATGAGAAAGCCAGGATGCTATTAAGTCATGGCAGCAAAGGATGAACAGCTTCAAGGATGGCATGGTAAACCATGTGAAATCCCAAAGAGAGGCCTAGGATTGAGAAAAATATATGGAATTTGCAAGACCCCCAATGAGAATTAAAATATTGACTCCTTTGTAGAACCTGCAACTTAACAGTGGGAAATTTAATTCACTGTTTAGCCTCTTTCCCCTGGGTCTTTCTTTTCTACTTTCCTTGTACTATAGGAGAAACTCTGCCAGCAGTTGAATCCAAAACCTTTATTAGTACCAGGCTGAGATACTAAACCTTTGGGATATATTAAAATATTAGTCCCAGCAGAAATATTTCTGAAGTCCATTATTTCTATGAATATGTTTAGCCAAGAGAGCCACATTAGACTGTGAGCTCCTGGAGGGCAGGGAATTTCTTCTGTTTTTCTCTGTATTCCCAGAACTTAGTGTAGTGCCTCGCACATAGCTCAATAAATGTATGTTGACCAGACTGCACTGACAAGACCTATTGATGCCCCATTTCCCTTCCCTTCTTTTCTCTCAGGAATGTAATGTTTCCATGGTGTCACCTAGTGAGTTATTATAAATTTTAATGTATATTTATCCAAGTTTAAAAACCAAAAACCAAATGTAAACATTTTATCTTTTCTTTTCTAACTAGATCTTGACCCTTTTCCACCAGAGGAACGAGTGGAGGTAAAAGTGAAGGAGGGGATAGGCCTTGTTCTTCTCTGTGATCCTCCTTACCACTTTCCAGGTACGTTTAGTTTATGCTTCTAAGCAGCTATGGAATTATATAGATAGGATAATAAATAACCTAAGAAATACTCAATATTGATTTATTTATAGCATAATGTTCTCATGATTATTTTTAAGTTCAGACCCTCAATTAATTGATTACAATTTATCGTTAAGGTTTTTGAAAGTCATTATTTTGCAACATACCATGCCATGCTTCATTTCAAACAGTTGATGTTAAGTAGGACTGTTATATAGAAACTCTATTTTAAAAATTCAAGTTATTTTAGGCAAATCAGTAACTAATTTTTCCAATGAGATAGATGAGATGTTTCCTTACTGTATCTCTCTCAAATGCTATTTAAATTTTATTGTAATCTTATATTTTCCGTTAGTTGCCTTCCCTTGCTCTGCTGGGAAGAGATTCCTTCTTTGGTTCCGGTTCCCCAGACTCAATCCCTCCCTTTTGCTCCCTACCGGGGGGGAAATCTCTTAAAAAGAATTTAAAAAGAGGGAAAAACAGTTCTACAAAACTAACCAACATGTTAAAAAAAAGTTTGACGTTCTATACAGTGGTCCACAGCTATAGTCCCCCCCACCTATTCAAACAAGGGGGAGGGCAATAATTACTTTTCCCTTCTTTGGTACCAAATTGAGCTATTATAATTTCATAGCATCCAATTTCTATTTGGCGGTTGTTCTTCCCATTTATATCATTGTAAGTATTTGTTTTGGTTCTGTTTACTTCACCTTGCATAAGTTCAAATAAGTCTTCCCATGCTTTTCTGTTTTGACCATATCCAATGTTTCTTATCTGTTACGTTTATGTGCCACAATTTTTTTTTAGATATTCCTCAGTCAATGGATATATACTTTGTTCTTGGTTCTTTAATATTACAAAAAAAGTGATCTTTAGAGTACTCTGGCTAATATAAGGCTTTAAAAATGAGATCTTTGGGTTAAAGAGAATGGACAGTTTAATCACTTTCTTAAAACAATGTGCCCGTATCTCCAGAACCTCTGCAGTATTGGTAACCTTCTTGTCATCCTTCCTAGTTTTCTGGGTATGAGGTTTACTTTGACTTGAGATTTATCCTATTTATTAGTGATTTGGAATATTCTTTCATATGGTCGTTAATAGTTTCTAATTCTTCTCTTAGAACTATCTATTCTGAACCTTTTTTTTTAATTGGGGCATTTTTTTTTAGCTTATAGAGAGAGTCAGTGTGGTATAATATATAGAGAGCTGGTTTTAAAGTCAGGAAGACCTGGGCTCAACTTAGCCTCTGACAGATAGTGGCTGTGTGTCCCTGGGTAGTTAACTTAATCTCTCAATGATTTATTCAACTCTTTAAGACTAAAAGTTGAAGAGAAATTGCTGACTTACGTGGGCAGAGGAAGTTTCCTCAGGGAGAGCTACCAATGAAATCACAGGTGCAGCTCCTACCTTTATAGAATTCATGAGTTCTTTTCTTTCTAAATATTATTTTTATTCTGAATTGAATAAACCCCAATTAAAACATCAATGTGCATATACAAGTAAATATCCATGTACAAAATGGAAAAGAAAAAGAGAATTTTGCATGAAAATGCAAATCTCTATTATGTTTAGTTTGCTTTTTTCTTAAATGTACTTGTTTGTGTTTCCTTCTGACCTTCCTTCTCCTCTTTTGAAAAAAATACTTCAATAACGCTCTTTTCTTTTGACAGTCCTATCACTAACTCTTCTGTCATTCTAAATGGGGGATTATAGGTTTCATCATACAGACCCTCTAACCCTGAAAGCGTTGTGGGGATTTTTCCTTAAAATGATAAGAAGCATCTACCTAAAATCATCAGCAAGCATTATTTGTAATGGGGATAAGCTGGGGGCCTTCCCAATAAGACCAGGAGTGAAACAAGGATGACCACTGTCACCAGTATTGTTCGATATTGTATTAGAAGTGCTAGGAATAGCAATAAGAGAAGAAAAAGAAATCAAAGGAATCAGAATGGATAATGAGGTAATAAAACCATCTCTTTTTGCAGACAATATGATGAAATACTTGGAAAATCTTAAAATTTCAACTAAAAGTTAGTGAAAACAGTAATTTTAGCAAAGTAGCAGAATATAAAATAAACCCACAGAAATCATCAGCATTTTTATATGTCACCAACAAAACTTTACAAGAAGAAATAGTAAGAGATACCCCATTCAAAATAACTGTACACAGTATACTGGGAGTATACCTACCAAAACAAACCCAGGAACTAGGTTTATATTTTTATCACATATAATTATATATTATGTGTATAATATATAATTATGTATTATATAATTATGAAAACACTTTTTACACAAATAAAGTCAGATTTAAATAACTGGAGAAATATTAATTGTTCATGGCTAGACAGAGCCAATATAATAAAAATGACGATTTTATCTAATCAATCTAAACTAATCAATTTAATCTCATCCCAATTCAATTACCAAAAAATTCTTTTACTGAAGTAGGAAAAAAACCACAACAAAATTCATTTGGAAGAAAAAAGGCCAAGAATATCAAAGAAATTAAGAGTATTAAAAAAAGTAAAGGAAGAAGGTTAGCAGTACTAGATCTTAAATATACTATATGGCAGTAATTAATTATCAAAAATATCAGATACTGGCTAAGAAATAGAAAGGTAAGTCAGTGAAACAGAGCAGACATAGAATACACACTAGCAAATAATTATCATAACCTTGTGTTTGAAAAATATAAAGATTTAAGCTTTTGAGAGAAAAATTCATTCACTGGGGAAGCTGGAAAGCAGTCTGGCAGAAACCGGGCATAGGACCAAAACCTTCCAAGACAAAGGTGGCTAGATAGCATAAGAAAATTAGAAGAACATGGAACATGTTACCCATCAGACTTATGGATATAGAACAATAAGCAAGAGAAAGCATCGTGAGGTGAAAAATGGGGAATTTTGATTACTTTAAAAAGTTTTTGTACAAATGAAACCAATGTAGCCAAGATTAGAAGGAAAACATACAATTGGGAGAAAAATTTTATGAACAGTTCCTCAAGGTCTCATATCTCAAACATATAAAGAACTTTGTCAAATTTATAAGAATACAAGACATTCCTCAGTTGATAAATGGTCAAAGGATATGAACAGACAATTCTTTTTTTTGATGAAGAAATCAAAACTATACATAGTCATATGAAGAGATGCTTTAGATCACTGTTGATTAGAAAAATGAAAATTAAAACAACTTTGAGATATCAACTTACACCTATTAGATTGACTAAAATGATAGAAGGGAAAAGTGACAACTATTGGAGGGATATTGAAAAATTGGGACACTAATTCACTGTTGGTAGAGAACAATCTGCAATTATGCCTGAAGAGTTATAAAACTGTCACCTCCAAATAGTACTATTAACTAGGGGAAAGGGAAAGAAATTACATGTTCTAAAATATTTATAGCAACCCTCTTTTTGGTGGCAAAGAACTGGAAACCAAGGGGATGCCCATTAATTGAAGGAATGGCTAAATGAGTTGGTTGGAATGCTGTTATACTATTAGAAACGATGAGCTGGTTGATCTTAGAAAAAAACACAGACGCATGAAATAATGAGTGAAATGAACAGAAACAAGAGAACATTGTATACAGCAACAGCATTATTGTTCTAAGAACAACTTTGAATGACTCTCATTTTGAGTACTATAAATACTTGAAATCAACCACAAAGGGCCTTTGAAGGAAGATGCTATCCAAATCTAGAGAAAGAACTGATAAATGGACCTATACATAGTATGATTTTACATAGACACAGACACACGCACACATATTTGTGTCTAATGGTAGGGTGAGGTCTGAAGGGAGGGAGAAAAAAATAATAAAAAATGCACAGCAGAGCACAAAAGACAACTTAGAAGGAAGAATAAAAAAGTAGGATAACTTTGAAAACAATGTGTAGTATTTATTACATAATTGTTTTTTCCTTCCAAATAGTGTGAAATGGAAATTCATGGTTTTATATTGAATCCTCTTTTTATGTTGTACTGTGTACATGGAAATGTTCTCTTTTTTGTCTCTTTATATATGTAAACACATATTATATATATATATATATATATATATATATATATATATATATAAACTTTTAAAAATATAGTTTCCATGATCATCTCTTTTAATTAGGTCTATTTGTGCTTTTTCTTTGATGGGATCATGGTTGCTACCCTTGCTTTTTTAAAGACTTCAGATGAAGCATAATAGATTCTATTCTAGACCCTTATTGTAACTCTGTGTGCATATCTTTCTGTTTAAAGTATATATCTTAATATATTCAACAACAACAACAACAAACACCATATTATTGGATACTGGTTTCTAACTCTGCTATCTGCTTCTGTTTTATTGGTGAGATTGTCACATTCATATTCACAGTAATTACTAACTCTGTATTTCCCTCTATCCTACTTTCTTATGTTTATTCTTCTCTTTCTCTCCTGTCCCTCTTCCCCTCTTCAGAAGTCTGTTTTGTTTCTGACCACTATTTCCCTTAATCTGTCCTCCCTTTCATCATCCTCACCTTTCTCCTATGCCCTTCCTCTCCTATTTCCCTGTTATGTAAGATAAATTTCTATACTCAACATACACACACACACACAGAGAGAGAGGGAGAGAGAGAGAGAGAGAGAAAAAGAGAGAGAGAAAGAGAGAGAGAGAGAGAGAGAAAGAGAGAGAGAGAGAGAGAGAGAGAGAGAGAGAGAGAACACACACATACATATGTATGTGTGGAGGACTGGGGGGATTAAAATTGTCCATCCTAAAATAAAAGAGTCTAAGGCAAATCTCTGAACCAATGGCACTTTATTAAAGGGTCCATGGGCCCCTTTGGTGAAGTGGACCTCAGATCTTCCTCATGATCTGAGATGCCCCCTCCTTCTAGGGCTAGAACATTCAAGAATGGCTACAGTAAATACAGAATAATTCTATACATTGACGTACAGTGCATAGAATTAAATAAGCAAAACAATATATCAGCAGGGTCATGAGTTGGGCAAAACATGGGATATCTCCATTGTCTAAGTAGTCATAAGATGGTCACCTGCTTGTGTTGGACAAGAGAGAATAGCGTGGGTGTACACAGATAAATCGGGGGACATTCCATGTAATTAAATCATGTCCACCACGGCTTGGTCACCATGACAAGCAAAAACAGGGGTGGAGGGCCACTAGTTAACTTTATGATTACAAAAGTGAATTTACAATCTGCAGCTCACATCTCTGGGGTCTAATATACAGAACTTATAATTACTGCCTCTATGGAATCATGTCAAATTGATTAATACTGATTGGAAGAGAGTATGGGTCCAAATAGAATAGAGTAGGGGTCCAAATGATTTATTTCTCACATGTATGTATGTGTGTATATATATATACATGCATATATGCATACATGTGTGTATGTTTGTGTATAAGTATGTGTTTGTAGTGTATATGCATATACTTTTCACAGCTCTGCCTCACTTAAATCCAATTCACTTGCAAGTCAAGACATCACTCTCCTGATGTCATTGGTTCTCTTTGAGAATGAAGGATGAACAACAAACACACAGACACACACAAAACATACATACATGTCTTTTGGTCTTCCCTGTCACTATAGTAGGTTTATATTTCCAGGTTTTTTTCCTTTTTAGTTGCTTGCTTATTTTTCCAGCCATTTTTTTTTACTTTGAACTTTATGTTAAAGTTGGGTTCTGCTCCCCTGGAGGTAGAGAGGTACTGTCCCAAGTTTCACACACACACACACACACACACAAAACCAGTTTAGATGAGAATGAGATTCAAACATTGCCTGCCACCATCTCCCATTTTCTCCTCCCTGGTAAAAGTTCTTCCTTGCATGTCTCTTTTATATGAGATAATTTCCCCCCTTCTCCTCTCTCTCTTCCCTCTTTCCCCAGTGCATCCCTCTTTCTTAACCCTTCATTTTTTTTGATAACATCCCAACATAGTCAATTCATACCATGCCCTCTATGTACACTGCTTTTAATTGCCCTAATAATAAAGTCTTTAGGAATTACATGTATCATCTTCCCATATAAGAATACAGATAATTCAACTTTGAGTCTCTTATAATTTTTCTTTCATGTTTATCTTTTTATGCTTTCCTTGAGACTTGTTTTTGAATATCAAATTTTTTATTCAGTACTGGTCTTTTCATCAGGAATGTTTGAAAGTCCTCTATTACATTAAATATCCATTTGTTTGCCTAAAGGATTATATTCACTTTTGCTGGGTAGATTCTTCTTTTTTATAATTCTAACTCCTTTGTCTTCCAGTATATCATGTTCCAAGCCCTCTGATCCATTTAAAGTGGGCACTGCTAAATTTTGTAATCCTGACTGTAGCGCCATGATATTTAAATCATTGCAATATTTTTTCCTTGGCCTGGGAGCTCTGAAATTTGGCTATAATATTCCTAGGAGTTTTCATTTTGGAATCTCTTTGCAGAAGTGATCAGTGAATTATTTCATTTTCTACTTTAACCTCTGGTTCTAGAATATAAGGACGGTTTTCCTTAAGAATTTCTTGAAACATGCTGTCTAGGCTATTTTTTTAAAGACTATTTAGACAATTTCTCCCTTCTCTACCTTCTCTGTTAGTTGTTTTCTATTTTTTTTTTTTTTTGCTTTTGACTTTGTTTTATTGCTTCTTGATATTTCATGGAGTCATTAGCTTTCACTTGTCTGGTTCTAATTTTAAGGAATTATTTTCTTCAATGACATTTTGTGCTTCTTTTTTCATTTGACTTAGTTGTATTTTTAAGTTCTTTTCTTTAGTGAATTTTTTTTGCTTCTTTTATAAAGCTGTTAATTCTTTTTTCATAATTTCCTTGTGCCACCCTAATTTCTTTTCCCAAATGTTCCTTTATACCTTTTATGTCTTTCTTTAACTGTTCTTGGAATGCTTATTGGGCTTGTGTCCAATTAGCATTTTTCTTCGATGCATTGTTTTCTTCTGAGTTTGTCTTTTGGTCTTCCCTGTCACCATAATAGCACTATATATCCAGGTTCGTTGTTTGTTTGTTTGTTTTTTTGGTGGTTGTTGTTGTTCCTTGATCATTTTTCTAGCCAATTTCTTGATTTTGAACTTTATGTTAAAGTTGGGTTCTGCTCGCCTGAGTGTGGAGAGGTGCTGTGCCAAGCTTTTTCATGCTGCTATTTTCAGAGATACTTCTGGGGGTCTGCACGTTTTGTCTGCTTCCAGTTTGGTATGATTTCGGGAGAGGTGTGGTCCCTGATCTTCTGGAATTTGCTCTGGTATTTACCCAGTAAGGGGCCCTTTTTCCCTGTAGTTGTGAGTACTAGAGCTCTTCTCTGCCTTAGAACTGTGACCAGGGCTCCTGCTCTCTTGTGACTGACCACCAGCACTCCTTTCTGTCCTAGAGCTATGACCCAGAACTGCTTATGGGCAATCAAGTTCCCAATCAATGTCAGTTGCATCAAGTAGTAGCAAAGAGTTCCTTGTAATCTCTTTCTGACCAGTTGTCCATCTTTACTGTCTCTGAACTGAGAGGTCCTGAAACTGTCACAATCACCTCTAAGATCTGCTACTGGTTCTGCCATTGTGTGCACTCTAGGTCAGTCCCCATTCTTGTGTCACAGACCTCTCCTACTGGCTTCCTACATTGTCTTAGGTTGGAAAAATGTCTGACCCCAACCTTTTGTTGACTTTGTTACTCCAAAATCAGACTTGAGGCTTTTAAAAAAAAATTGAACGAGAATGTTGGGAAAATTTGACTGGTTGCTGGCTGTAATACGCCATCTTGACTCTGTGCTAAGGAAAGTCTCTGCTTGTGGTCATTATGGAGTTTGGTTTTGTAATAATATTTTTATACTGTATGGTGTTTTTTTTTTGATGTACTCATTCTTTCAGCCTTAATTCATGAATTGTGGCTTTATAGGTGAGCTAGACTCTTCCCCAACTGCACTTCTGAATGGAGTGATTAGCTGTGCTTGGTTTTACCTATTGCTCTGTTTTCACCTCTTATCCTGCAGCCCCTGGATTTTTTGCTCTGACCTCTACTTCCCACAGTAGGTCTCCTTAGATATTTGGGGTTCAGAGGTTCTTGATCATTACTTAGCTTGGGGTGAACTTGGACTTGGACTAAGGGTATGGGATCCTGGAAGCCTGCCACTAGTCAGGCAACCATTTTTCTTGGCCAGAATTACCCTTGGGCATTAATCCTCAGGATATCTCAAAAAGGGAAAGATTCCAAAAGAATGTATTTACCACGAAAAGGCAAGTGAGAGGAAATCAATAACCATTGACCTGTCAGCTTACTTTCATTCATCTCTATAAAATCTTTATGGGAATGAGCTTTATATTCCTCAAGGCTATTCTTTATGCAGATATGAAAAAAGAACAACTATGGATGATTTCCTCTTCAGTCTAGATCTTTAAAGTCATATAACTGATTGAGAGGTATAAAGAATAGATCTTGCACTGTAAACAAGATGATGTAACAAAAATGTCTGGCAAAATCCCATGAATGTCAGCTATTTTCCATTATTTATTAGTTGATTTTTTTAAAAAAAGAATCTGACTCAGAATAAAATATAAATTTATAGGTTCTATTCAGTCCAAATATGTGCCATATGTACATTATAGTTGTAAAAGTTAAGCAGATTCAACTGAGGAAATACCTTTAACAATTCACCAAATATCAGCAAAAGGCAAGATATGAAACGGGGAGTCATGTGTTCACCTATGATCTTCACCAGGGTGCACCTAAAAAGATTCTCTTTGAATGTCCAGGTTCTTAAATTGTTCCTATTCACAGGCCGAATTGTATTAAATGAATCAAACACAACAAAATCTCCTCAGTGAAACCCATAGTAATGGGAAGACAATATTCTTACTATCCACAGTAGAAAAATTGAGTGAATAAAATTGCATATTTCCCTATTACATACAGATAGGCAGGCAATCAAGTTAGTTAAACTGGACAGCATTAGAAGGAGATGGGGCTGGTCATATTTGAAAAATGGCTAGTTTTAGTGATGCCACCCTTTTTATTTTTCTAAAATACCATCTCTAATGGTCCAGTGAAGTTATATGGCCATGAATTATTGAAACCCACAGTCTCCAGAGAAATATCATTGTGAATAACTTATAAGATGCATAATGGTTGAAAATAGAATATGGCACACCAATAACTATGACTTGTGGGATAAATGACCACATATATGAAGCAGAGTGGGGGAATCAGGATGTAGGGGAAAGGTGCTGAATTTGGAGTCAGAAATTTTGGGTTAGAATCTTGGCTTGGATACTTATTACTACCCTGGGCGTATTTCTTAACCTGTTTTTACCTCAGTTTCTTAATTTGTGAAATGGGAATCATAACAGCAGTGGAGATATCTTAGGTAGAAGGCCAGCCTTGGATTCAAGAAGACCTTTTGTTCAAGTTCCTTGGGCATGCCCTAGGAGTGAGACTCCAGGCAAATCACTTAATCTTTCCGTGCTTCAGAAAACTCTATAAGACTATAAATTATAAATGAAGTTCCCTGTATCAATGAAATCATAGCTCCAGAACAACTTGTATACCTCAAACAAGCAACAACAAAGAACACTTGCATGAATGCCTAATAGGACTGTTGTAAAGAAAATGTTAATTAAATCTCAAAGTGCTAGATAAATGTGAATTTTTATTATTATTACCATTATGTATCAAGAATTACAGACAAGTGAACAGTCAGTGCAGTGCATTTGTATCCCCAAGATGTTAAAACAAGAGAATGAGATGCCATAGTGCACTAGAATCCTCTCTGGAGGATTTATGTAAAGATGGACAAGAATTAGAGAAAATGAGACAACATGAAGGAAGTTTTGATCTGCACTAGTGGAGGTAGTACTCATTCTAATGGAATTAGAGATCACCAAAGTACGAGTACCATATTCAGAAGCATCAGTAATATTAATTGCTTTTCCTCATTTTATAGATATATTATACATTATATAATTTATTACGTATATTATATAATATATTATGCATCCATTACATATAATATAGCAATAATTATGCTGTTTATTTCCATTCTGTATAACAAGCATATTTTTAAAAGAGGTGAATTTATATGATAATGCATCATTTAGATGGTCCAAACCTACTATGCTTATTGTAGTCTTTATTATATTTCAAGATTGTATACTAAAAACCTATTGTGTTACTAGTCAATGTTACTATTGTTTACCTAATGTTTAATAATAAAAACTACTATATTCCAGATGATCTTAGCTATCGTTGGCTTCTAAATGAGTTTCCTATATTCATCACCATGGACAAACGAAGATATGTATCTCAGACCAATGGAAATCTATATATTGCAAATGTAGAGGCATCTGATAGAGGCAATTATTCATGCTTTGTATCAAGTCCTTCAATTACAAAGAGTGTATTCAGCAAATTTATCCCACTCATCCCTCTTTCTGACCGTAAGTATTGTTTTGTTAACTTAAAAAGTATAAATGCACATGCATTTAATATATATAACAAGTATCCTAAACATTTGTAGTTCTGTTGGGGGTATGTTCATTCACATTCTTATTCATTTGGTTTTTGTTTTTAAATATTAATATAAATAATTGTTTTTATTTTATTCTAAATTCTTTGGATCTGATCAAAATATGGTTAAAATGTTTTCTTTTAAATTATTCCATAAAGAGCAAAATTACAAAGGAGGGTATTGAGGCTGGAGGGACTTGCCAGTATTAGTAAACTAGCATAGTGCAACTGAAGGAAATTTGAAACCTAAAGAATTAATCAATTTATGCAAATATCATTTTTTACTAACAATGCATTAGTTTAAAATGTGCTTTCATCAGAACACTTAAATCACACTTTATATTTTAAAATGTCCTCCAATTTTTTTTAATTTTTTAATTTATTATTTTATGTTTCCTCAATTGTGTGTAAAAACAATTTTTAGTATTCCTTTTTAAACTTTGAGTTCCAAATTCTCTCCCTTTGTCCCTCCCCACCCCATATCTGAGCAGGCAAACAATTTGATGTAGGTTATACACGCGTAGTCATGCAAAACATATCTTAATAATCATGTTGTGAAAGAAAACATACACAAGAAAAAAATCAAGAAAATAAAAAATAAGTATACTTGAACCTGTATTCAGACACTATCAGTTCTTTATCTAGGGATGGATAGCATTTGTCATCACAAGTCTTTCAGAGTTGTCTTGGATTGTTGTATTGCTGAGAATAGCTAAGTGTTTTGTAGTTGATCATCTTACCATATTGCTGTTACTTTGTACACACATTTAACTTTGCATCAGCCCATGCAAGTCTTTCCAGGTTTTTCTGAGAGCATCCTACTTCTCATTTCTTATAGTATAATAGTATTCCACCATAATCACATACCACAGTTTGTTCAGCCATTCCCTGATTGATGGGCATCCCTGCAACTTCTAATTCTTTAACTGCCACCACCCCCCCCCCGAAACGACTGGCATAAAAATATTTTTGTATATGTAGGTCCTTTTCCTTTTTAAATCTATTTTGGGATACAGGTATAATAGTGGTATTGCTAGGTCTAAGGGTATGCATGATTTTATAGCCCTTTGGCCTTAGTTCCAAATTGCTCAATAGAATGGCTTAATCAGTTCACAATAACAACAATGCATTAAAATCTCATTTTTCCCACATCCCCTCCAACATTTGTCATTTACCCTTTCTATCCTGTTAGCCAATCTAAATAGGTATGAGGTAGTACCTCAGAATTGTTCTAATTTGTGTTTCTCCAATGAATAGTGAGGATATTTTTTTCATATGGTTATAGGTAGCTTTAAATACTTCATCTGAAAACTGATCATATCTTTTGATCAATTGGGGTTTTTATAAATTTAACTCAGTTCTCTCTATGTTTGAGAAATGAGACCTTTATCAGAAAAACTTGCTTCAAAAATTTTTTTTCAGTTTAATATCGTTTACTGTATTTCCCTCCATCCTATTCCCCCATGTCTATTCTATTCTCTCTTTCCATTCACCCTCTCCCTCATCAAAAGTATTTTGTTTCTGACTACCCTGTCCCCTAATCCACCCTCCCTTCTACCACTCTCCCCCCCCCACAACCTTTTCTTATCCCCTTCCCCTCCTGCTTTCCTGTAGGGAAGGTTAGATTTTTATACTCAATTGAGTTATTATGTCTTTGAGCCTATTCCAGTCAGAGCATGATTCAATCACTCCCCTTCATCTCTCATCTCTTCCACTGTGAAAGCTTTTTCTTACTTCTTTTGTGTAAGATAATTTCCCCCTTTCTACCTCTCCCTTTTCTTTTCTCCCAGTGCATTCCTCTCTCACCACTTAGTTTTGTTTTTTTATATCATCCCTTTGTATTCAACTCATCCCTGTGCTCTCTGACTATCTATACTCCTTCTACTTGCCCTAATAATTGGAAAGGTCTTATGAGTTACAAATATAATCTTCTCATGTAGAAATGTAAACACTTTAGCCTTAACCTTATAAGGGACTTATCCCTTATACTTAATCTTTCCTCTTTACCTTTTTATAGTTCTCTTGAGTCTTGTATTGGAAAGTCAAATTTTCTCTTCTGCTCTAGTCTTTTCATCAAGAATGCTTGAAATTCCTCATTCTCATTGAATGTCTATTTTCCCCCTGAAGTATTATATTCAGTTTTGCTGGGTAGATGATCCTTGGTTGTAATTCTAGCTCCTTTGCCTACTGTAATATCATATTCCAAGCCCTCTGATCCTTTCATCTGGAAGCTGCTAAATCTGTGTTATCCTGACTGTGGCTACACTTTACTTGAGTTGTTTCTTTCTGGCTGATGGCAATATTTTTCCCTTAACCTGGGAATCTGGAATTTGGCTGTGATATTCCTGGGAGTTTTCACTTTGGGATCTCTTTCATGAGGTGATCAGTGGATTCTTTTAATTTCTATTTTACCCTCTGGTTCTAGCATATCAGGGCAGTTTTCCTTGATAATTTCTTGAAAGGTGATATCGTAGCTCTTCTTTTTGATCGTTGCCTTCGGGCCCTCCAATAATCTTAAAATTCTCTCTCCCAGATCTATTTTCATTTGTTTTTCCAGTGAGATATTTCACATTGACTCCTATTTTTCATTCTTTTGGTTTTGTTTTGTTGTTTCTTGATTTCTCATAAAGTCATTGGCTTCCCTTTCCTCCATTCTAATTTTTAAGGACTTATTTTCTTCAGTGAGATTTTGGATGTCCTTTTCTATTTGCCAGACTCTGCCTTTTAAGACATTCTTTTCTTCATTGATTTTTTTTGGACCTCTTTTATCATTTGGCCTGGTTTGTTTTTTTAAGGTGTTATTTTCTTCAGTATTTCTTTGTGTCTCATTTAGCAGGCTATTGATTCTTTTCTCATGATTTTCTTCCATCACTCTCATTTCTCTTCCCAATTTTTCCTCTACCTCTCTTACTTGATGTTTAAAATCTTTTTTGAGCCATTTCACTGCCTGAGACCAATTCCAATTTTTCTTGGAGTCTTTGGATGTAGGAGCTTTGACTTTGCTATCTTCTTCTTAGTGTGTGTTTTGATCTTTCTTGTCACTGTAGTAACTTTCAATAGATTTTTTTTTCCCCTTGTTTGCTCATTTTCCCAGCCTATTACTTGACTTTGAACTCTTCGGCTGTGCTTCCAGAGTGGAGGGTACGTTGTCCTGCTGTTCAGGGGTTTTGTGCAACTGTTTTCAGAGATATCTCTAGGCACCTACAATTTTACGGTTCTTCCAAGGTGGTATGATCTAAGGAGAGGTGATTCCTACTTTCCTAGCCTGTGCTCTGATCTGTGAGTGATCACAAGCACTCTCTTCTGCTCTGTCACTGTGAGGAGAGTCCCTGCTCTACTGTTGCCACAAACTTTGCTATATAATGGTCTTCCTTACCCTGGGCTTGCTACCCAGGACTGTCACCTGGATCCAAGTGTGGACAAAGCAAAAGAGTTCTGCCTCAATGCTATCAAAAAAATCTCTGTAATCTCCTTCCAATCAACTGTCTCCCCCCACCCCCCACCACTTTCTCCCACCACCTATGTGCTGAGAGCTCTGCAAGCAGTCACTTTTGCAGCTGCTGCTGAATCAGTGGCTCCCAAGGCCTGTTTCTGGCTTGCTAGGGGATGGTCTGTGTGGTTGTGTTCTACTTTGAACTGTGCTCTCCTTTCATCCTGGTGCAAGAGACCTTTCCTGCCAACTTTCCAAGTTGTCTTGGGCTAGAAATTTGTTTCACTCCATCTTTTGGGGGATTCTGCTGCTCTAGAATTTATTTAGAGTCATTTTTAAAGGCATTTGGAGGAGTTTGGGGAGAGCTCAGGCAAGTCCCTGCCTTTACTTCACCATCTTGGCTCCACCTCTCCAAAAGATTTTTAATATCATCTTCCTAGGTAACAAGATGTGAAATATCCCATACTCTTGATATTAATTTAAAACATTTTTGCCCTTTTAAGTGGTTTTGTACCCCACATGCTCACATTCTAGTAGTTTCTCAGATTTGGAAGAGCTCACAGAAGCCATTTTTAGTCCAAGCGATACCTGAAAAAAAAATCTGTTTTTACAAGATAGCTGTAATTTAGTCATGTGGTCTCTGTTCATAAATTTGTATTAAGTGGGGACTCATCAAAGCCTATTCTCCTTTTGGATGGCTCTAATTACTGAGAAGGAGGAATTCTATTAGACAAAATCTCTATATCAAGCTTAAATCATCCTCTCTGAAATTTCCACCCATAGTTTTTATTTCTATGGTCACTTAGGGCCATATTAGCCTAGTGTCTGAGGCTCAGTCTCCTAATATGTTGAATTAAATATTTTCTAAGGTCTCTTCCACATCTGAAGAATATGCCTATATATTTATGGAATTTGAGCTTTATTTTTGCTTTCAATCAGTCCTATTAATTTAAGTATTTGTCATTTGTACTACAATGGAAAAATTTTGACAGATCCAAAACACCAGCGTTGCACATATTTTTCCATTTTAAAGTTTGTCATGGAAGTTTATTGCAAGAATATATCCTACAAGATGAGTTCACTAGTTTATGCTTTAGGATGATTGTGGTAGACAGGGTGTATAAGTACTTTGAATTAAATACTTTCTAAAAATTAACTATAAAAAGTAAATATGACTATACTAGGAAAGTTCAGCTGACAAGGAGCACCACTTAGGAGGTCATAAGGAATACATTAATATATGGGAATAAATTTATGTCTTGATAGCTGACAATTCTATATGTAGATTCAGTGGTATCTCTATTTTATCATCAAATAGATCATTTTGCATTTAAAAGACTATCAACTCTTCCACTTACAACCTGCATGACCTCAGAAAAATCGCTTAATCTCTAGCTCAGTTCCTCATCTTTAAAATGAGAGAGTTGGGCATTGCTAATGTAATACTTGCTGGTCTTTTCTCCTTCCAACCAGCCAGGAGACAAAGGAAGTCCCTTGGGGAATTCTGCTGCCTGATATGACCCTGTGGGACCTCCATTGTCTCCAGGATGATGAACATACATCAGCTATGGGGGAGCATAATGGCTTCCTTATATTATCCACTGACTTAGGAGGAACTGAGGCAAACAGTAAGACTTTCTTATATACAATGGGTGCACATTATCTTGATTGCCCCACCCTAGCATACTATCTAACACGAAGCCAGGGAAGCCTGTGCTTGACTTTGCTCATGTGAATGAAGACTGTCCAGATGGCCAAAATGACTGCTCTTATTAATCAAGTGAAGGCCTCAAATTGGGGTGGGGGTGGGGGGGAAAGGAGCAATTACCAGCCAAGTGGCAGCGTCTGCTCTCAGTGTGAGATCAGTAAAGGGACCAAATGGGAGAAAAACCCCTATCCAAATTTAATCAAAGACTCAGAGGCTTCTCAAGGCAGGAACAGAAAGCACTTATTCAATTCTTGCAAGAAAAGGGCGTTGCCTCCACCAGGACAGACCAGTGGAGGGAGGCAGGTTACAGAAAGCAAAAACGGGGTTATATACCCTAATGAAGACAAACCCTCCCACTGACCTTGCCCTCATTGGTTGAGAGCTGGACCTCACAATTTAGCGTAGGAATCTACCGGGATATAAGGAACAAAAAAACAGTCTTCAACCAATGAAAACTGATGAAAGCGTTTAATACTGGATTTGACAGTAGGGGATAACAGGGGAGGGGTAAATTTCAGTTTTGGTTTCCCAGAAAGTGAGACTTAGGCCTATCCACAAGCAAGAAACCTAGGCCTGCTTGCAGCAGAAGCCCAGCCCGAGTTTAGAGCACTGAATCCATTTTGTGAGAATGCTTTCACTTACTTCACTAAGGACTGTAATGAGAGTTGCTATCAATGTCCTAAAAACTTTATGGGCTGATAGGTTTAGTAGGAACCTCTTTGCCTGAATAATTTTTTTTTCCTCTTTGGTTCATGAATGACCTAGTCCTTGGTTTCTCCTCTCTACTGAATTCAGTCTTTTTGCTATTCTCAGAAGGATTGCCAGCAGTCCATGCCCAAGGGCCTATCAAGATTTGTGGACCTTCTGTCCCAGGATTTCCCCTACTTATCTCTAAAGCAGGGCTCTGTCTGGGTTAGAGGCTGAATATGGATTCTTGGGAACCTTGTCAACTTGCCAGCCTGCAAACCCCTATAAGTTTACCAGTTCACACACACAGCTCTCCTTTAGTCACCATGTACACAAGTCCTGAGAGGCATGTACACACAAGACAATCTCGGGAGTGGCCTAGAACTCTGAATTTATTGAGCTTCAGATTGTCTGAGACTTGTCTTTTTGCAGTTTGCTTGTTTGGGAGAGAAACTTCAGGTGAAAATTTCTCCATTTTGGCTAGAACTGAACAATTTATTTTTTATTATTTTATCAATTCCATGTTTTTCATCTCACCCTACAGACAGGCTAGCCATTATAGAGCTGAACGTGATTTATTTTCTGTAACATGATTAAGGTCTTTGTGGTTTGTATGGGCTAGTATCTGCCAGGCTGGTTTAGGATGAGCACCTAAGCACATGGTAATTTGTTTTGGGGATAGTGGAGAATAAAATCAAAGGAAGCTATAAAGAAATAAATATAAGAGAGTTCGACTAGATGGCCTGTAAGGTGCTTTCTAGTTCTAAATTTGTGATCCCATTATTCTTCCCTCTCTGTGCCTTTTGGTGTCTATTCAGTCAGTTTGACCAGACAATATGAATCAGCCAATAAAATGATTCTTAAAAACTTGATCAAATATAGGTCATTATTTGTGAGGTTCACATTGCAAGTGGTTGTGTCATGCCACAGGGAAGTGTTGAGGCCTAGAAATTAGTTGGGTCACGTGGAGGTCAGAGCATATTGCACTGTCCCCGGCCAGGGAATACTGCATTGGCTCAAGACTCTCTTGTGTGGGGTTACCTGCTGTTCCTGATTGGTGTCTCCACACCCTGGGGCCTTAATACCCTTTTAATTGCACTCCCCCTCTCACAATTCTGTTCAGCTGGGCTCTATCACATGTGGTATGTGGATCTGGGGTCTATTTAAGTATCTTGGAAGTCTGCCTTAGTATATGGCTTTAAGGTTTCCCCATGGAGAGACCTTAATAAACTTTTCTGTTTGGACCTCAGAGCCGTGACTCTTCTGTCCTAAAAGGTACGCTAGGGTCATTGAGTTGGGTGTGTAACCAGTTGCCTCTGCTGGTAAGTTAGAGCACTCTAAGAGAGAACCCTGACAATTATTTGAGGCTTTTAAAAAATTACAAATTATTCAAGAGTCTTGGGATATAGAACCATAGCAATGTACACAATTAATACACATTTCATAGCATTTCTAGTCCTTTTAAAGTCAAGAAGTTAAGGGGAAAATGGTCAAGAGGTCAAATAATTCATAAGTTTTCTTTTGTATACTTCTCTTAATGTCAGGCACAACAAAGCTGTATCCTGCTGATATCAAAGTCCAGTTCAAGGACACATATGCACTGATGGGCCATAATGTAACATTGGAGTGTTTTGCCCTTGGAAAGTAAGTACAACGGTTTTTTAAAATTAACATGTAGAGTAACTATTTATGCTTTAAGAGAGAGAAAGAGGAAAGCAAAACCATTTAGAGAATTCGGATCCATCATTTCTCATTGTGATGAAAACTATCACATAATAAAGTTAACAGTCTAGGCTTTAGCATTTTATTTTGTCATCTTATTTTTTATATTTAAAAATTATTATTAATTTGTGATAGATCACTGCAGTAATACTTTACTCCTGCTAGAGAAGCTCTTCTTACCTGACCTCTAAGAAAATATATTTAGTATTTTCACTGGCCCTTCTATCCTTTTATCTTGCTTCACTGAAGGCATCCAAATTAAACGAAAATTAGGTTTCCTGTTCCACCAATTTCCAGAGCTATGGGGAATGCCACTGGTCTAGGCACAAATGGAAGAGAAAATGTTTTTGTCTTGGTTTAGCCATTAAATTTCTACAACTATCTTACACATTTTGTCCTTTCTACCTTTTATAAAGCCCTGTTCCTGAGATCCGGTGGAGAAAAGTTCTGGAACCAATGCCGAGCACAGCTGAGATTAGTATGTCTGGGGCAGTTCTTAAGATTTTCAACATTCAGCTTGAAGATGAAGGAACTTATGAATGTGAAGCTGAGAATATCAGAGGGAAAGATAGACATCAGGCAAGAATTTATGTCCAAGGTAGGTATAGATCTCACTTGATTTCCATACAAAACATGTTTCTTATATTGAGAGACACTTTCTAGACTGAAGATTTTTTAGTTCAAATCTATAGTTAGATCAGTGTAGGGAACTTAGACTTTCTCAGTAGCTCCTCTATATAATTTACATTTTTGAAGAATTGCTTTGAGACTCTAAAAGGTTATATTTTGTGCATGGTCACCCAGCTACGTATCTTTTAGAGGCCGTATTTGAACCCAGATCTTCCTAAATGTATCCATTAGGTCATATGGACTTTCTCTTTAAGATGAACAGTTACCAAATATATCAGATTGATACCATGCATGTATTATTTTTTTGATTATTTAAATTCTCAAACTAATCCTGTGAAAAATTTGCATGAAATGAGTTACTAGTTGAATAAGTGTGGTAGATATCTTCTAATACAGATGGATGTCATATGTGACATTAGATCACCAAGATGCATTGTAGAATTTCATCAACTTTGTTCACCAGATAATTTTAGTGATGATCAGTTCCTTGGCAAAGCTATCTTTACTCATCTATACTTGCTATTCTTTCTCTTTCTTGTCATTCACTGAGAATTCCTCTTCTTCCCCTTCTTAAATCACATAAGAAATCCCCTACTGTCTCTTCCTTCATTGCTATATTGGATGAAGAGGTAGACCTTTTCCTTTCAAAGGCCAATGCCATCACACATCAAAGTGTGATGATCTTGTCCTCTCCCAAATTTTCTAGTAAATTGTCCCCTAAAAAGGGCAACAATTGCCTCTTCTCTCTATTTTCTTCAGTTTCTCTCTAGTGTCCCCTTACCTGTTACTGGCAAACATATCCATGCCTCCTCTATCCTTAAAAAACTAAAACAAAGGGGACGGAGCCAAGATGGCAGAGTAAGAGCAGGGACTCACCAGATCTCTTCCCCCAAACCCTCCAAATACCTGTAAAAGTGATTCTAAACAAATTCCAGAGCAGTAGAACCCACAAAAAGACAGTGAAACAAGTTTCCAGCCGAAGACTACCTGGAAGGTCATCAAGAAAGATCTGTTGCACCAGGCTAAGAGAGGAGTGCAGGCAAGGGCAAGCCACACCAACACAGACCAGGCCCCAGCAAACTTGGAGCAGGCCTCAGGGGACTGAATCACTGACAGCTGTGGCAGTTTCCAGACTTCTTTTCCAGACACTTTAGAAATTCAGTAGGAAAGGTCTGTTGGACCTGGATGAGAGAGGAGCACAGTTGAGCCCTGGCTGCAGCATAGCATCAGCCCCAGCAAACCAAGAACAGGACTTGGAAGTGACTGAATCAGCTGTGGCAGTGGCAGGTGATGGCAGTGATAGCAGCAGCATCAGTGACTGTTTCTGGAGCTCTCAGCCCATAGATGGTAAAGGGATGGAACACCTATTTAGAAGAAGATATAGGAGTTTCTTTGCTGGCACTGAGGCAGGACCCTGTTGCTTTGCCCATACTTGGATCTGGGTCACAGTCCTGGGTGGCAGTCATAAGGCAAGGAGGAGCACTGGCATAGCATAGCTTGTGGCAACAGTGGAGAGAGAATCTTCGTCACAGTTCCAGGGCAGAAAAGAATGCTTGTGGTCATTCACAGACCAGAGCATAGGCCAGGAGAGGAGTAAACACTTCTCCTTAGATCATATCACCTTGGAAGAACTGAAAACTTACAGGTCTCTAGAAGTGTCTCCGAAAACAGCTGCACAAAACCCTCGAAGCTTGGGACAGTATGCCCTTCACGCTGGAAACAGAGCCATACCTTAACAAAGAGTTAAAAGGTCAAGTAACAGACTGGGAAATTGAGTAATTAATGGAAAAAACTCAGACCATAGAATCTTATTTTGGTAACAAGGAAGATAAAAACTTACACTTGGAAGAAGAAAACAAAGTCAAACTTCATAGTCCAAAGCCCCCCAAGAAAAATAGGTATTGGTGTCAGGCCATGGAAGAGCTCAAAAAGGATTTTGAAAATCAAGTAAGAGAATTAGAGGAAAAATTGGGAAAAGAAATCAGACTGATGCAAGAAAATAATGAAAAATGAGTCAACAACTTGCTAAAGGAGACTCTCCCTAAAAATACCAAAAAGAACATCACCTTAAAAAACAGACTAGATCAAATGGCAAAAGAGGTCCAAAAAGCCAGTAAGGAGAAGAATTTCTTAAAAATCAGAGTTGGCCAAATGGAAAAAGAGATCCATAAGCTCACTGTACAAAATAATTCCTTAAAAATTAGAAAGGAGCAAATGGAAGCTGATGGCTCTATGAGACATCCAGAAAGTATAAAGCAAAATGAAAAGAATGAGAAAATAGAAGACAATGTGAAATATCTCAATGGAAAATCAAATGACTTGGAAAACAGTTCCAGGAGAGATCTCTACAGCCCCGACATCCTCTGGCTCACTGGTCACACACCCCAGGACCACCACCCAAGACCACAATCTGGATCCAAGCAGGTCAAAGCAAGAGCAATTACCCTCTGAATGGTTGCTTGGCGCCCCTACGTTCTGCAGGCCAGGAGCTCTGGAGCAGCCATGTGGCAGCAGCTGCAGCCACTGTACCTCCTCCACTTCTTGCTCTGGGGATAGCAGCCAGACCACGCTCTTCTATCTCCCCCTGCACCAACAACGTTCCACACTGACCTTTTACTTTGTCTTTGGCATTTATGGATTGAGAAGTCTGGAAACTGCTACAGCTGCTGGTGATTTATTCTCATGAAGCCTGCTCCAGTTGCGGCTGGTCAGGGCTGCCCTGGGGCTAAAACCACGCCTGTGGCTGGGGCTGTGCTCCGCTCCCAGCATGCTGCAATGGATTCTTCCTGCTGGCCTGCCAGCCTTCCTTCAGTGGGAGGTCTGTTTCTCTCTGTCACTTTGTGGCTTCTGTAGCTCTGAAGTTTGTTTAGAGTCATTTTTTCACATGTATTGGAGGAGGTAGAAGCCGGAGCAGCAGGGAAGTGCTGTTTCTACTCTGCCATCTTGGCTCCGCCTCCCCCCCCAAGGTAATTTTTCTAAGGGATAGGTCTGACTTTATTGTGCCACCCTCTGCTCCTCTCTCCTTGAGCTCCAGTGACTCATTATTTCCTCCAAGATAAAATATGAAGTTATGTGATATTTAAAACTCTCCATTAACATACTTTATTTTTTGTCACTCATTCTGTTACAGCCACACTGGCCTGCTTGTAGTTCCTCAAACTCAACACTCCATCTCCCCTCTCTGTACTTTTGCACTGGCTATACTCCATTCCTGAAGTCTTCTTTTTCTTTACCTCTGTCTTTTGGTTTCCCTGGCTTCCTTCAAGGTTCAGATCAAAGTTCACTTTCTATAGGAAGGCATCCCCAAACCCTCTCCCCAATATGCCATTTCCCTTTCAAATTACCTTCCATCCACTCTGTATATATTTGTATGTAACTAGTTACTTAATATATTGTCTCTTATTATAATATATGCTCCTTTAAAACAGGTACTGTTTTTTTGCTTTTCTTTGGATCTTTGTTGGTTATTGCAGTGCCTGACACATAATAAGCACTAAGTTAATGTTTGTTGACTGATTAACTAATAAAGCAGTCTCGTAGATCATTTGTAGAACACTTGTAAATCACCAGGATGAATTCTACAAGTTGCTTTTCAAGTATATCCTCCCTCTCACTCATGCAATGAAAACATCTTTGTCCTCTTGTTGAATTCCCTTGACTAATTTCCCCTTTCTTCTAGCATTAGAGATTAAATAAAGTTGGAATTTTCATGACACATTATTGAGTTTGAAGGCTCAATGCTCTTATGATATTAACTATTGCTACTTACTTAGAATATCCTGTACAAATTGCACATACAGTCAAAGTTCTCAGACTTTGACTGTATGGCATCGAGTCCCAGATTTTTTCTAAGAGTATCATGCTAATAGGGCATCTAGTTGTCACAGTGAATACAGTGTTGGACCTGAAGTCAGACTAATTTTCCTTAGTTCAAATCTGCCCTTTTATACTAACTAGCTGTGTGACCCTGGACAAGACTGATTGCCTTAGTTCCATAACTGTCAAATGACCTGGAGAAGGAAATAGCAAACCACTCTGGTATCTTTACCAAGAACCCCTCAAACGGGGTCATAAGGAATCAGACATGACTGAAACAAATGAACAGCAGCTTTAAATAGGTATTGGGAATACAGATACAAGTAAAAGAAAAGACAATTCCTGCCCTCAACAAGCTTATTTCTAATGATAGAAAACAACACAAAACAAGAAGCTGAAAAGGGGGTAATGAAAATAAAGTTAGCATTCCAAACTCAACGTGTCCAAAACTGAACACATTGTCTGTCCTCTAAACCTTGTCATTTTCTCCCTATTACTGTCAAGGACACCACCATCCTCCCAACTGTCCAGTGTGCACAGCTCAGGGGTCATCCTCAACTCTTCCCCTATTTCTCCCACTTGTATCCAATGTGTATATAGCTAAAGCTGGCCAAGTTCCCCTTTACAACATCTCTCAAATGTGTTTCCTTCTCTCCTACAATAGTATCAATATCCTAGTACAGGAACTTATCATTTTGCCATTGGACTATTGCAATAGTTTGCCAATGGGGAGATCATAAGCTTTTAGCTTTTAGCTTAGCATTTAGATACTCAAGAAAATCTCCATCCTTTTGTCTTTGATTCCTTATGCTGATTATATGGTGATCGGTTTCTTACGAATGTAGGCATCCTTCTGTTGTAGAGTGCATTTGACACGTGTGGCCATTTAGTCTACATTTATAAATAACAAAAAAAAGTTCTGATTATCTTGCTGGTGGTATTCATGAATCAGATTGTTGTGACTTTTGTGCCCGTGGTCCTTTGTCTTTCTAAGTATAATGATTGTGCCCATAATTCAGTCTTTTTACAGGCCTTCTATAGGCTCCTTTACTTAAATCTGCATGGTCAGTAGAGGTCCTTTGTTTTGCTTCTTTAGCTTATAAATGAGAAGGTCTTCTAGTCAAATTGAGTTTTCCTAATTTGGGTTACCTGGTATACTATTCAGCTCTAATACTTTTCCTTTTCCTACTAATTGCCCACAAGTAAATGTTTATTTTTTTTGATATAGCAATTGTTAAATATGTCTTCAGTTCAGGCCATTCTTGTAGTTCTTAATCCATTTTGACCATTTTGATAATTTCTCCCACAATGTGCCACTCTTTTTTTTTTTTTAAAGAAGACTCAAAAGGTCATTCACTCATAACAAATTAGGAGTATGATTTCTCTTCATGCCAAATGGTATTTCAGAAATTAGAAATACCATTTCAACACTTAGCATAGGCCCAAAGTACTACTCATGTTTATCAGCCCAGTCACACAACTTACAGGGAGGGGGACAAGCAGGAGTGTGAGTGATCATCAGAGGGAAAAGGAGGGAAAAAATCTAAGAATAAATCTATGTAGAGCAATTATGAGGTGTGGGTGTGTGACCCAGTGTCTTTTCAGTATACTCAAGAATAACCGTACCAACTGCCACCTCTCTCTTCTACTAGCTTGTAAATTTATTTTTTCTCTCTGGGTTCAAAGATAGTGTAATGAAATGTCCACAGTGTTCTCAATAAATAATGCAAACTGCAGAAACTTTATCTAATTAACTTGGCACTCATCCTGAAATAATCCTGCAAACAATTTACTATAAGGAATCTCTGTCATTCTGGGAAGGGCCTCCAAAATCCTCGTGATCCTGGGGAGGTGTAGCAGTCTCCATAATCCCTTGGTTTCAGACACGTGGGACTAGAGTGCACTGAAGGGGAGAAAAAGTGTGATGAAATATGGTCACTTTGTACCGTAATATGTAATATAGCATTATTATGCCTGACCCAGGGCAGTGCAATTCTACTCATCTGTGAGTTTTGTTTTATTCCAATGAAAATAATATTTATCAGTTTCCCTAAAATGAAAAAAAAGTTGTTTAAAATGGCAGGAAAATGTTGCTTAATGATAGCTGTTACATTTCATATTTATGATATTCTCTTTATTCTTTAGCATTTCCTGAATGGGTAGAACATATCAATGATACAGAGGCAGATATAGGCAGTGATCTATACTGGCCTTGTGTGGCTACAGGCAAACCTATCCCTACAATCAAATGGTTGAGAAATGGATATGCGGTAGGTCACATATTTTTGTTACTTTTAAAAAATTGTTCATGTAGTTTCGGATTAGTCCTATGGTGACATATGCCTGCACCCTATGTTGTGTAAATAAATGTGAAAACAGGAAACCAGTGATAGAGTGTCAAGTATCTCCTTTATGATTTTAACTTAAACTAATTCTAGTCATCTTACCCTCTCTCTCTCTCTCTCTCTCTCTCTCTCTTTCTTTTTTTTTTTTTGCTTTTTGGAGGGGAGAGGGCAGGGTAGTTGAGGTTAAGGGACTTGCCCAAGGTCGCACAACTAGTAAGTGTTAAATGTCTGAGGCCAGATTTTGAACTCAGGTCCTCCTGACTCCAGGGCTGGTGCTCTATTCACTGCACCACTTAACCACCCCCTTATACCCTCTTTCTTTTTCTTCTTTTTCCCTTTGTTCCACTTTCCCCCTCTTCCTATTCATCCATTGCTGTCACCTGATAGTCTTACCTAATTCTTGCCAGTTTTCCTGACCCCACAGAAACAATGATAAGAGGGAAACTCTTACCAGTAAATATGCTTAGTCCTGGAGAGAGGTATCAGCAATGGAATCCTCTACTACCTTTCAGCTGGGCCAAAGGGGGGAAAATGGTATACTAGGAATTCATTAAGAAGAACAGTGCAAGGATAAATAAGGCCATGGTAAGTGGGTCTTACTTTCCCATGACATAAATATCTTGATCCATCTTGAGTTATCTAATAGTAGGGACAGTGTAAATAATAATAATTGTTATTATAAATAGCTCAGATAGATATGATTCTCTATATTTTATGAAATGCTTCTTTCACAAAACTCTTATGAGATAAACAGTATAGTTTTCATCCCCATTTCATTGAAAAGTCATGTGTCCATCACCCAGGTTACCAAGGTCTCCAGTCTGCAATATCAGGTGTTCTTCCTATTATTTCATTTGCAGGAATTACTGAGTCCAAACCTGTGTAAAATAGTTTCTATAAAATATTATCAAGAATATTTCTTTTATCTTTTTTTTTTTAGTACCATAAAGGTGAGCTGAGACTGTATGGTTTGACCTTTGATAATGCTGGAATGTACCAATGCATAGCGGAAAATACCCATGGAGCCATATATGCAAATGCTGAGCTCAAGATTCTGGGTAAATATAATTTCAACTTTT
The DNA here is from genome assembly GCA_028627135.1 of Pseudochirops cupreus. Taxonomy (NCBI): domain Eukaryota; kingdom Metazoa; phylum Chordata; class Mammalia; order Diprotodontia; family Pseudocheiridae; genus Pseudochirops; species Pseudochirops cupreus. Next base: position 395,129,069 of record CM053581.1, on the reverse strand, counting down.
TATTTTAATTTGTAACCAGGAGACTCTAGGTTCAAATGATCTGCTCATCACTTTTATGCATGTTCATATAATCATGTTTATTGTTAGACCAATCATATGTTCACTGTGATTCCACATGTTATTTCACAATATTTGTTTTACATTTCCAAATTTTAAAATCAGGCCAATTGTCAAAAGGTTGATCATCATGTAATGAATGAATCTTAACAGCAATAACTACTCATAAAGAACACTTCTTTAGATATAATTGGGATTATGATCTTCATTAGTGGAGAGAGAACACAAACAAGTCAAGTAAACAAGCTTTTGTTAAGGGTGTACTATCTGCCAGGCATTGCAATAAGCACTAAGGAGACAAAGAAAACAAAAAGTAATTGCTGGTCTCAAGGAGATCACATTTTAATGGGGAGACAAGCAAACAGTTATGTGTGTATCAGGTATTCACAGAATAAATTTTATCACAGGATAAAATTCCCTCAAAGGGAAGGCACTAAGCACTTAGGGCAGTGGTTCTCAACCTTCCTAATGCCACTACCCTTTAATACTTGTATGTAGGCGTGTCTGCACACCTGGAGATGGATAGAGCAGTGGTGTCTCGGTTCCTAAGAACATGGGAAATATGTGTCAATGTGGATTAAGAACTACAAGGATCAGGGTGGCTAGGTGGCACAGTGAATAGAGCAGTACCCCTGTGACCCCTGTGACAGGGTCGTTCGACCCCCAAAGGGGTCGTGACCCACAGGTTGAGAATCCCTGACTTAGGGGGACAGAGAAAACTCCTTGCATAAAGTACATTTTTGGTGGTATTTGAGGAAGCCAGGAGGTAAAGCCAAGGAAAGAGAGTCTTGTAGACATAATAGCCATTGAAAAGGCATGTATTTTGTGCTAGGAACAGCAAAGCAGTCAATGTTTCTACATCGTAGAGTATGGGAAGGAGAGTACTGAAAAGGTAGAACAGGATTGAGATGTGAAGGACTTTAAATACCCAACAGAGGATTTTAAATTTGATTCTGGAGATAATACAAAGCCACTCAAGTTCATTGAATGGGATGGGATGGTAGCATGATCAGACCTATACTTTAGGAAGATTATTTTGACAGCTGATTGGAGGATGAACTGGAGTGGGGAAAGATGAGGAAGAGAGACCAACAAGAAGGCTTTTGCAGTTGTCTAGGTATGAGGTAATGAAGGCTTGCACAAAGGTGTGACAGTGTAAGAGGAAAGGAAGGAGTGTACGTAAGAAATATTATAAAAATAGAATAAATAGGACTTCTCAACACATGAGGAGTAAAAGAACAAGAGGAGCTGAGGATGATACCTAAGGTTTGAGTTTGAATGACTAGGAGGATGGTGGCACACTCTGTGGTAAAAGTAAAGTTTGGAAGAGGGGAGAGTTTTAGGGGAAAGTTAATAAGTTCACTTCTGGTTGTGCTGGCAATTCAGCTCAAGAAAAGGCCTCAGTGTCCAGTATCTTATTTTGCCAGGTGATCATCAGAATCTTTCTAAGGCAGTCCAATTTCCTGGCATGGCACTGGTATGCTGTGCAAGTTTCACAGGCATACAACAATGGTTCTATAGACTTTCAGTTTGGCAGGCAGTCTAATACTTCTTTTCTGCCACACTTTCCTTTGGAGGCTTCCAAACATTCAGCTAGCTCTAGCAACTCATGCATCAACCTCATCATCTATATGTACATCCTTGGAAAGTATGCTGCCAAGGTAAGTAAACTTACCCACAGCTTTCATAATTTCTCCATTTGCTGTAATTGATGGTTCCACATATGGATGGTTCAGTGCTGGCTGATAGAGAAGCTCAGTTTTCTTGCTGTTAGTTGTCGGGCCAAAATTAGCACAAGTGGCAGATAATCAGTCCATATTCTATTGCATCTCAGTTTCAGAGACTTCATTGAATGCACAGTCATCTTTGAACAAAAAGTCACACAGTTCTTCTTCCACTTTAGTCTTGGCTTGTAACCTTTTCAAATTAATTTATAATCAATGCAGTAGCTGACCTTGATGCCATTTTCATCCTGGTTGAAAGTGTCTGACAACATCACTGAAAACATCATGCTAAAAAGCATGGGAGCAAGCACACAGCCCTGTTTCACTCAAGCACACAGCCCTGTTTCACTTCATTAGTACTGGAAAAGCACACAGGCATTGTCCATTATCCAGAACCCATGCAAACATGCCGTCATGGACTGGACATACAATACTGATGAACTTCTCTGGGCAACCAAATTATGCCAAGCCCTCATAACTGAAAGTATCAAAGTCCTTGGTCAGATCAACTAACATAGTGTACAGAGTTCTGTTCTGCTCCTGGCATTTCTCCTAGAGTTGCTCAGAGCAGCAAGTATCATATCAACGGTTCCTCAGCCCTTTCTGAAGCCACACTAGCTCTCGAGGAGATATTCATTTTCCAGGTGAAGGATCAACCTATTAAGGAGGACTCTGGCAAGAATCTTGCTGGCAATAACTAAGGGAGAGGCACCCCCATCATGCCCCATGATTGTCACAGGACAAGCTATTTCCCTTTCCTTTATAGAGATTGACAATGGAAACATCCTTGAACTCCTGGGGAATAAACTTCTCGCCATAAAACTCAAAAGATTTCAGTCACTTTTTGTATGAGCAACCCCCTATCTTATAAATTAATACTATCTTGTAAATCTCAGTTGGAATAGAATCAGTACCAGGCATTTTGCCACATGAGAGGAGCCTGATGGCATTCAAAACCTCTTCTTCAGTTGGAAGGTCAGCTGGAGAGGGATTGACCAGAGGTAAACAGTCAATGGCTTCAGCGTTGTTATATTGGTCTGTTGAGAATGCTATAGAAGTGTTCAGCCCATTTCTCCA
>CM053581.1:395105989-395125711 GCA_028627135.1 Pseudochirops cupreus | reverse complement strand
TGGCCCCCATATATCGTAAGTTTTCAATAAGAATTTTACTGTACCATATTTTGCTGCCAGGTCTTAATGTAAAATATTTTGGTCAATTTTTACCCTCATTTGCAAATGGAGTAAAAAATAAAATGAAACTAACAAAGCTAAGTTGCTGAAGGCAAAATGACAATAATAGGATCAGAGAAGTATTTAGATCTGAAAGGGATCTTAGAGGCAATCTAATTCAATCCCCTCTTTTTCGAAGTTAGTAACTAAGATTCAGGGTTCAGTGATTTGTTCAGTAACAGAAACCTGGCAAGCATAAATGTATAAACTGAATTTGTGCTTTCTGGTGCCACCATTAGAATGCTTGATTTATCTGACCTATCTGAGTTAAATGGATGACTTTAAAAATTAACATTATCTTCCTAGACAAAAACCTTTTTATTTAATTCTCAGATCCCTTTTATCTTTAAGATCACAGAGCAATAGATAGCAGGGACCAAGGTGCCACTTAGTCCAACCCCTCATTTTACAGGTTAAAAAATTGAGTGCCAAGTAGGTTAAATGGCATGTCCAATGTCACACAGTAAATCCCAGAGGTAGGATTGCCTCTAGGTCCTCTGGCTCTGGTGATTGCTTTTTCTGCTATATCAAAGTACCTCACAGATTCTTCTTTAATGATACTAATTCAAGTTATGGTTACTAATTATACAGATAGAATAGATAAAGTAGATATTCTGATATATCCATATCTATCTAGATAAGGCTACTGATTATATTTATTTAAGGAATGAGTGACTTGAGATTATCTGATAGCATAAGTGATACTCTCAAGCTCCATTTTTAAAATATTAAATTTGTTTCCTAGAAACACAATTTTTAATCTGAAAGATCTATGTTCCTGTCATAGTATATTTCTGTTAAAATATAAATTAAATTTTAAAAAATTTTAAGTCAGAGAAAGAGATGAGTCCTTAGAGAATCAAGATAAATTGGTTTCGTGCGTTATGTAGACATTTTCAACACAAATTACATCCTAGGAGAATTGGTTGCCATGATCTATATTAACATATAATGATAAAAATTTAAACCATATTTCTAGATGTCCATTGGTTATATCAATCTTACTACAGAGACTTTATATAACATTTGAAGCTATCTGCAGTGGAGTCTTTGACTGAGTCAGGAAAATTATCTTCTAGTCCCAGCTCTAGCTAGGTGGCCTTGGGAAAATCATTTTACCTCTCTGGACTCATTATTAACAGGAAACCAGGGCATCTTGCCTTCTGCTCTTTCACCGTCCCCTTATCTCCACTTGGCATAAGGACTCTTAGGATGAAACTTCCAGAGTACATCCTCCCACCCCCACCCTTGGAGGAGTTAATTCACTCAATTTTGGGACTCCATCCTAGAGTTAAAGTCGTGATTGGTGGATGAGCTTGTGAAAACTCACCTAATTTACCTAGGTAGCCCTAGACCATGCTTCATATCCCATTTAGTCATCTACCAAAAACAAGGCCTACCTGATTTTCTTGTCCTGTTGCTGCATGCATACAATTACTCCCTCCATATATATGTTTTCCTTTTCTTGCTCTGGAAATAGTAATTCAATTCATACTATTATTGCTACTGGAATGAATATGACAATCCACTTCCCTCTGGCTCCACTCACAATTTCAGTATTGCTTAGACCAAAGCTCTCTTCACTCCTCTACATATACTGTATTCTTATATTACAATGTCAGCTACTTGAAAGCATGGATTGTCTCCTTTTTATATTCATTTCCAAAGTCTCACATTGTGCTTGGAAGACAGTATGAGCCTAAGTACTCATTCAATTATTCATTCTTTGTCTATAAAATGAAGAGGTGGGACTATATGATTTCTAAAATCTCTTCTAAAGTTTATGTTCTATGAAGGAGTGGATAGAGTTGGCTTGGAGTCAATCAAGAGGGAGTAAGGAAGACATTAGTATAAATCCTTTCTCTGTCACTTATTTAGCTATGTGATCCTGTACAAATCATCTAACTTCTCACTTCTTCAGACAACTCCCTAAGAGTTACCTCCCAAGACAGAAACAGCCCATAATTATGAAATTATGACTCTGTCATATAATTTTATTATAAATATTTAGCCCAGTCTTTAAAATTTCAAAAGGAGTCACTCCTGCCATCTTTGACAGCTAATATTCTGTTATATATTCTATACCTCAATAGAGAGGTAGCAAGTGGCACAATGGATAGAATGCTGGCCCAGGAGTCAGGAGGATCTGAGTTCAAATTTGACCTCAGACACTACTTCATCCTTTTTCCTTCAGTTTCCTCATTTGTAAAACAAGCCGGAAAAGGAAATGGCAAACCATTCTACTATCTTTGCTACAAAAAAACCCCCAACACAAATGGAGCCATGAAGAATCTAACACAACTGAAACACTGAACAACAAAAATGTCTCAATAATTGCATGTGTGAAATGAAGTGTTGACCTTTTTTTAAATATATCATTTTCTGAGTATAAAATGAGATTTTAAAAATGGAAAGTACCACAAAAATTTGAAAAAGCTTCCTAAAATTTTAAGTGTTATTTTAAATATTATTTTAATCATCTTCATCAGCATCTGCATCATCTTCATATATCCTAACAATTTTTCTAAACATGCAAATTATGAAGTTTTACATTTAACCTAATACTACTACAACAATCTGACCAGGGTAGAGTATGATAGCTTCACACATGATCCATCCATTTAATCTTATCATCTCAGTCTCTTCTTCCTTAGTGGCAGAGCTCTAAAGAAAGATACATATTGATCATGTGAAAATCAGCTCTCTATCACACAAAATGCTTTATATCACATTGAACTGGAAAAGATTTAAGTTTTCTGAACTGACCGAGTACTATTGACAAGCCATTCTGTTCCTTTACTCCATGAAAACTTCGGTTTAGGTGCAGCCTTAGGTTTGCATTCAATTAAAACACGTCCTCCTTTAGCTGCAAGGGTCTTCTTCTTCATAGGATTCATTTCAAAGGTGGGAGCCATGGCTAAAGGAAAATCAACAATTATTATTTAAGATATTTTTTCTACTCAAAATTTCCTTCTTTAATTTCTCTATTTACTGTAAACAACATATAGAAAAGTGTTTAACATAGCACTTTGCAAGTATGAATTGTAATAATTTTAATACCAAATGTTAACAACCTATGACTGATAGAAATACTCACTTCATCACTTCCTTTCAATTATTTGTTTAGATGACTACAAATAGAAGTGCTATATATATACATGTATATGTATATATATATACATATATACATATATGTATATACATACATACATATATATATACATATGTATGTGTATATATATATATATAGCTTCAGGCCTATCTACCTTGGGAAAAATTCAGTTCAAATACCTATCAAATGTCTGGTAGCGAACAAGCAGATACATGAGTGATAAAGATACATTTAGTACATTGAGGTGAACCTATATGGTAAATGCTCTATGGAAGGTGTCAATAAATTTCTCTCAAAGCACAATCTCAAAAGCATCATGAGCCCAGTTTTAAGACTCCAGGATTCTCCACTTTCAATCAGTAGCAAAGTCTTCACTATAAGAAAGTGCTATTAGACTCCTTGTAGTAAAATGTTTTCAAGTTATTTTAAATGCCTACTACTAATGGTTTCATATAACATAAAGCTGATTTTAATAATATTTTATTTTCAGAACAATTTTATTCCAAATCTAGCAATATGACCAAAAACAATGAGAAGGATGTAACTCTTATTCATGCTTATCACTAAGAATATCACTGGATGAGCTAGCTGATATTATAAAATTATTCTTAACAATTTTTATTGCCCCTTTTATTTACGTTTGCCAGTATTTGGTGTTTAAAAGTAAGATTACAAATCAAAATTATTCATTTTATTTTAAAAATAGTTTTTAATATGCTTTATTAAAATTGAGTCTTGAATTCTATCCCTCCCCCATTTCTCCTTCACATGCAAAATCAAACAAATTATATTTCCAAATTGGTCATGTTGCAAAAAAAAAAAAGTAAGAAAAATAAAGAATATAATAAATTATGCCTCATTCTATACTCAAACTCCATCAGTTTTCTCTCTAGAAGTGGATAGCATTTTTCACCAAGTCCTTTAGAATTTTTAGATCACTGTATTGATTAGAATAGCAGTCATTTATACTTGATCATTATAAAATATTACTGTTACTGTGTACAATGTTCTCCTAGTTCAGTCTACTTCATTTTGCATCAGTTCATGTAAGTCCTTCCAGGTTTTTCTGAAAATATCCTACTCATCATTTCTTACAGTACAATAGTATTCCATCACAATTATACACCACAGCTTGTTCAGGGACTCCCCAATTGATGTCTACCCCCTCAGTTTCTAATTCTTTGCCACTACAAAAGAGCCACTATAAATATTTTTGTACATATAGCTCCTTTTCCTTTTTTTTTTTCCTTTGGGATACAGACCTAGTAATGGTATTGCTGGGTCAAAGGGTATGCATGGTTTTATGGCATAGTTCCAAACTGTTTTACAGAAAGGTTGAATCAGTAAACAACTCCATTAGCGTTTCATTTTTTTCATATCCCCTCCAACATTTGTTGCTTTCCTTTTCTGTCATATTAGACAATCTGATAGGTGTGGGGTGGTATCTCAGAGTCATCTTAATTTACGTTGCTCTAATCAATAGTGACTTAAAACATTTTTACAAGACTACAGATAGCGTTGATTACTTTGTCTGAAAACTGCCTGTGCATGTATTTTGACTATTTTATCAAATAAGGAATGGCTTTTATTTTTGTAAATTTGACTCATTTCTCTATATATTTGAGAAATGTGGCCTTTATCAGAGAAACTTGCTGTAATTTTTTTTACAATTATGATTACTAACTTCCCTCCATCCTATTTTCCTCCCTATTTATGCTTTTCTCTCTCTCCTTTCACTCTGTCCATCCTCAAAAGTGTTTTGCTTCCGAATACCACTTGCATCTACTTAACTTTATATCAGCCCTTCCCTTTCTTTTACTCCTTTTCTCTCCTATTTTCCTGTAGGGCATCCAAGTGTGTATGTTATTTCCTTTTTAAACAAATTCTAACAAGAATAAGGTTTACATGTTGCTTCCCCCCTCATCTTCCCCTGCACTGTAAAAATTCTTTTTGCACCTCTTTTAGGTGAGATAATTTCTACCTCTCCTTTTCTTCTTCTCCCAGTACATTCCTCTTTTTCACCCCTTAATTTAATTTAATCATCTCATCATATTCCACTCACACCCATATCCTCTGTCTAGGTATATTCCTTCTAAATGCCCCAATAATGAGAAAGTTCTTAGGAGTTATAAGTATCATCTTCCCACACAGGAATGTAAACAGTTTAAACTTATTGAATCCCTTATGATTGATTTTTCTTTCCTGTTTACCTTCTTATGTTTGCCTTGAGTCTTTGAAAGTCAAAATTTCTGTTCAGCTCTGGTCTTTCATCAGGAATGCTTGAAAGTCCTCTTTTTCATTGAATATCCATTCCCTCCTTCTGCAAAAGCATTATACTCAGTTTTGATGGGTAGGTGATCCTTAGTTTACCTTCCTGAATATCCTATTCTAAGTCCTCTTATATTTTAATGCAGAAGCTGCTAAGTTTTGTTAATCTGACTGTGGTTCCATGATATTTGAATTGTCTCTTTCTGACTGCTTGCAATATTTTCTCCTTGACCTGGGGGCTCTGGAATTTGGCTAAAATATTCCCGGAAGTTTTCATTTGGGGAATCTCTTTCAAGAGGTTATTTCAAGAGGTGGAGTTTTAAGTTTTCTATTTTACGCTCTGGTTCGAGAATATCAGAGTTTTCCTTGATAATTTCTTGAAAGAAGAAGTCTAGGCTCTTTTTTAAATTAATTATGGCTTTCAGGTAGTCCAATAATTCTTAAATGATCTTTACTCAATCTATTTTTTCGGGTGAGTTCTTTTTCCAACCAGATATTTCACATTTTCTTCTATTTTTTTTCAATCTCTTGATTTTGTTTTATCGTTTCTTAATGTCTTGTGCAGTCATGAGATTCCCTTTGTCCAATTCTAATTTTTAAGGGATTATTTTCTTCAGTGAGCTTTTGTACTTTCATTTCCATTTGGCCAATTCTGCTTTTTCAGGCATTGTTCTCTTCATTGGATTTTTGTGCCTCTTTGACCATTTGGTCTATTCCCTTTTTAAGGTGTTATTTTCTTCACTGCTTTTTTTTTGTGCTTTCTTTACCAAGCAGTTGACTCTTTTTCATGATTTTCTTGCATCACTGACATTTCTTTTCCCAATATTTCATTTACCTCTCTTACTTGGTTTTTAGAAATCCTTTTTGAGCTCTTAAAGGAATTCTTTTTCGGGCCTGAGACCAAATCAGTTTTGAGGCTCTGGATAGAGCAGTTTTGACTTTATTATCCTCTTGTGAGTTTGTCTTGATCTTCACTGTCACCATCTAGTGTGGCCAAAATTTTTTTTTCTGTGGTTTGCTCACTTTTTTCCAGCCTATTTTTTTTATTTTTAACTCTGCTAAAGTGGAGTTCTGCTTCCAGTGTTGTCAGGATTTTTGTGCAGCTAGTTCTGTGAGTCTGAAAACTTTCGGTAGTATGACCTAAGGAACAGTGTGTTTACTACTTTCCTGCCCTGTAGCTCTTTTTCCATCATGGTATTACGACCAGGGTACCCACTCTCCTGGGGCCAAAAATTCTCTTGTGCTAGTGCTCCTCCTAGTCCTGGGACTGTGGCACAGGATTGCAACCCAGATCTTAATATAGGCAATACAAGAGTCTGGCACCTAGTACCAGCAAAGGCAACTCTATAGTCTCCTTGTGACCAGTAACCTCCTTACTGCCTGTGGTATGAGAGTTCTAGAAGCATTTATTGCTGCCAATGATTCAGTGACTCCCAAGGATTGCTGCTGGTTTGCTGTGGCCCAGCCTGTTTCATAACAGCCTGCATTCTACTCTCACTCCAGTTCAATAGACCTTTCCTATCAACCTCCTAGGTTGTCCTGGGCTGGAAAATTGTTTCATCTTGTCCTTTTGTAGGTTTGCTGTGCCAGAATTTGTTCTGAGGTATTATTTAAAGTTACTTGGAGGGAATTTGGGAAAACTTGGGTCAGTTCCTGACTTTTTTCTACCATGTTGGTTCAACGCCTAAGAAAATGGAATCTTATAAGAGAATGTTTATTGATTTCATTAAAGCAAAAATCTCAGAGAAAGGATCTTATTTCAGAAAAATCATTAATTCAAAAATATAAGCCCAAAAAAACAAAAGAAATTCATAACATACAAATAAGATAGGTTTAGGGGCAGCTACATGGCCACAGTAGCACCTGGCATGGAGTAAGAAAGACCTGATTCTAATCAAAATTCAGACACTTACTCATTGTATGAACCTGTGAAATTCACTTAAACCTGTTTGCTTCAGTTTCCTCATCTATAAAATGAGATGGAGAAGGAAATGATAAATCACTCCAGTACCTTTGCCAAGAAAATCCTAAATGCAGTCACAAAAAGTAGGATATGGCTAAAACACTAAACCATATTTCTATATTAAAAACCTTTATAAAATGTAAGAAAAAAGTACAAAAGTCCATTATAGAACATCACAAAACAATATAAAAATAATAATTATTATTATTAGTATAGCTAGTACTTGTATGGAGCTTTTAAGGTTTTGTTAAACACTTTTATAGACTCCCGTTCTCTCCTCATAACAACTCAAGAAGGTAGGTACTATCATTATTCCAATTTTCCAGATGAGGAAACAAGCAGACAGATTAACTTGCCCAGGATCACTCAACTGGTAAATATCTGAGGCCAGATTTGAAATCATATTTCCCTGAAAGGTAAGAACCACCTTAGAAACAAAGCCTCCTGAATCAGATACTTTGTAGTCAGTAGTCTAGAATAATCCTTTTTGACTCAAAATTACCAGAGAAAAATGTTTCCCAGAACTACATCACTCCTACAGTAAACAGCGGACTGGACATTGACACACATGCCCTTGATTCTTTATTTTTAGTTGTGTTGTGTATCTTTTTTGTTGTTGTTCTAGAATTCCTTCCATTTCTTTCTACTCCTAAATTTACTCTGGAAATACTTAATTATGACTGATTATACATTTATGATTATTTACCATTGTCTCTGACAATGTCCTAATCCTTTTGGAAGGGCAACAGGAGAACAGACTTAAGACAAAAATGGAAGTCTAACTGACTGACTAGAAATGATGTCTTAGTCTGTATCCAGGAACACCTTAGTTCCAAGAACTAAGATACTTACTACAGTTAAAAAAACGCAGTACCAAAAGATTTGTTGTTAAAGACTGATTTTTAAAATTATTATGATCCGCTATTGCTAATTCTGCTGTCTTAGATCAAACTGACTTTTTAAAAAACAATTGTAAAAGTACTTGGTCACCTCTTCTTTCCTGACCTTGAATAGAGAATGTTTTCTCATAACTGGTTATAAATTCTGCGAATTGCATTTCAAATATTTCCCCAGAAACCCACTTTTTCTCATTGTGAGAGATGTTACTTTTCTATTCAAAACTGCTACCGCATGCTGCTTATTAACTGTGTAACCTTTTCCAGGGGCTGGACCTTTGGACCTAAGCTCTACTTGAATCAAGACTGACATCCATCATTTGGAGAATCACTTTCAATATATGCCATGTATTCTTTAAAAATTTTCCCAATGAATAAAAATCATAGTCTTCTTATAAATGTTTAATAAAGATTTTTCTATTTGTTTCTTTGGTTTCTCAGAGAGAATGAAAGATTGAGTGCCTGATTCAATTCAATTCAATCTCTATTTGTTGCCCTCTACCTAAATTTCTGGGATAACTTTAAGGACAGCAAATTTCAAAAGGAATTAAATTTTCATACAAGAAAATTATTTATTAGCTTCAGAAAATATTATTATAGTTTTGGTTCCCTCCAAAGTTTGATATTAAAAAACATGGCCAGTTACTCCATGTTTAAAGAAAAAACAGGATGTCTAGTAATATTGGAAAAACTGAATTCATATGAATGATAATCAACATTCATATTATTAAATAATTATCATATAAAATTAATATTGTTATAATATAATTCTATAATTGATGTATAATTAATATTCTATATGAATATTTTAATTGCTATTTTTAGTAGAAAACTATGCTTTTTAGAAAATAGGTGAAAAAAATAGTATCATGCTTTTATCCTTTCAGAGCATGGCAACTTTTTACTTTAATCCTTCCAAGTTCCTTTATTCTAGCCTTCCTTTTATTGTGACTTTCCAACTAAGCCTGGGACATTTTGCTTGCTGCTTATGCAAAAGGAGAAGTGACTCCTAATAGGTAAAATGCTCAGAATGCTGAATTAGCATTGTGGAACTCTTACAAGAGCAGAGTTGATTCCAGAGTTGCTTTAGAGAAAGACATGTGTGACTTAACACAAACTTTAAGGGGGAGAGAGAGAAAGAAGAATGTTAGATACTAGATGCAAGTAGGGCAAACTGGCTCCTCAAAATGTCCCTGTTTTCCACCTTGTTCCCCTAAAGACTTTGGAGTGAGATTGAGGTCTCTCTCAATTCTAAAAACCTCATTCACTATGATACATTCTAATCTATTGGACTCCAATTTCTGTTTGTTAGGTTTAAGTGCTATCCACTCTTTGTGATGGTCTTTCATGGAACCACCATTTGGTTAACTTGGCAAAGGTAAGCTGATGACTTTTATTCTGAATAGTACTGAATAATATTTGGGGGGGGGGGGAAGATAGATAGATATAATTCTAGTCAGATATGCCTCTAGGAGAAAGGAAAGAAAAGGGATAAGCTGCTTCCCCCACTTCCCTCAAGATGGAAATCAGTTTTCCTTGGAGACCGGTGGATTGGATTCTAGAGACATTTATTCAAGCTACCTGGAAGTCCCATGTGGACACGCTTATCTTACTTAATCAATACACAAACCAACATTACTTGCATTTTAAACTTTGATAATAAATCAGAAGAGGCATTAGGACTGCCTCTATACATGCAAAGAAAAGTGGTGAAAAATGGAGACAATTATTTGGAAAACTCAAGGCACCACATTGCCCTGATCTATACAGATAATTGAAGCCAATGTAATTTTTGCTCTTAAGCTATAAGTGCCACACCTCTCTATTTTATTTTGATTTGATGTTATTCATCTCTGTCATCAATAAATAGCTTACCATATTTCTTAAGAATTTTTAAAAACAGATTTAGGAGGCAGAGCCAAGATAATGGAGGAAAAGCCAGAAAATTGCCTGCACTCTCCCTATTTCCCTCAAAACAACTTTGAATCAAGCCTCTACACAAAATCTGGGGTGACAACCCACAAAAAGATGGGGTGAAACAATTTTCCAGGTCAAGGTAACACAAAAGGAATGTAGGTAAGGTCTGTCTCAGTTGGGTAAAAAGGGAGCACAGCCCAGCACAGATAAGCCAGCAGGAGGTTTTAACCACACCACAAATCAGCAGTTGAGGCTCTACAGTCCTATCTCAGCAGCCCAGTAGCCCAGCAGGCTAGCTATGAGTCCTCCAACCTCAGTAAAGCAGGTAAACTGCCAGCCACAGGATCCCAGGCAGAACAGTCATGACTAGAACAAGCCATCCCAGCTCAGTGAGCATGCAGCCAGTTCCAGAGGCACAGAAAGCTGGTGACCAGGTTCCTGGTCTCCAACAAAAGAAACATGGGGCAGTGTTGCCTACACCTCAATTTTAAAAGTCATGAAATAGGCTGAAAAATGGGGAGTGAGGGGAGGCCTTGACCAGAAAAGATCAAAACAAAAAACTCAAGAGGACAATGATGTGAAATTGCCTACATGTGAACCCTAAAAGAGGAATATAAATTGATCTGAAGTCTGAAAAGTCCTCTTGGAAGAGCTTATAAAAGATTTTTTAAATCAAATAAGAGAAGTAGAAGAAAAATTGGGAAAAAGAAATGAGTGATGAAAGAGAATCATGAAAAAAAGAGTCAACAGCTTGGTAAAGGATGCAAAATAAATGGAAAAAGATGTACAAAAATTCACTGAAAAAACCAGCTCCTTAAAAAGTAGAATGGGTGGTGTGGTTAGGTGGCACCGTAAATAGAGAACCAGCACTGGAGTCAGGAGAACCTGAGTTCAAATCCTGTCTCAGACACTTAACACTTACTAGCTGTGTGACCTTGGGCAAGTCATTCAACCTCAATTGCCCTGCCTTCCCCCTCCAAAAAGGAAAAAAAAAAAGTAGAATTAGCCAAATGGAAAAGGAGGCACAAAAAGTCACTGAAGAAAACTCCTTAAAAAGTAAAATGGGTCAAATAGGAAAGGAGGTACAAAATCTAATAGAAGAAAACAATTTGTTAAAAATGAGAATTAGGCAAGTGGAAGGTAATGACTCTATGAGAGACCAAAGATAAGTCAAACAGAAAAAAGAAAGAAAGAAAAAATAGAAGAAAATGTAAAATTCTTTATGGGTAAAACAACTGACCTGAAAAATAGATTTAGAAGAGACAATTTTAAAATTATTCATCTACCTAAAAACCATGATGAAAAAAAGAGGCTGGATAGCATCTTTCAGGAAATTATCAAGAAAAACTGGTCTGAGGTCCTAGAACCAGAACGCAAATAGTCATTGAAAGAATGCATCAATCACCCCCTAAAAGAGATCCGAAATTGAAAATTCCAAGGAATATTGTAGTCAAATTCCAAAATCACTGGATCAAAGAGAAAATACTGCAAGCAGACAGAAAGAAACAATTTAAATATCATGGAACCACAGTCAGGATTACTCAGGACCTTGCAGCTTCTACATTAAAAGATCAGAGGGCTTGGGATACAATATTCCATAAGGAAAAGGAGCTTAGATTATAATCAAGGATCAACTGCCCAGCTAAATTAAGCATAATCTTTCAAGGGAGGGATGGACTTTTAATGAAATAGAGGATTTCCCAACCTTCATTATGAAAAGACCAGAGCTCAACAGAAAATCTAATCTTCAAATACAGGACTCAAGAGAGGCATAAAAATGTAAACAGGAAAGAAAAAAAAAACATGTTATTAATAAGGGCACACTGTTTACCTACCTACAAGGGATGATCACACTTGTAATCTGAGAACTGTATTGTTACTATTCACATTTAAAAGAGTATACATAGTCAGAGGGCATGGGTATAAGTTGACTTTGATGTGATGATAAAAAAATCTAATTAAGTTGTGAAAAGGGATTGTACTAGGAGAAGAGGAAAGGAGGAGGCAGAGAAGGGTGAATTACATCACATGAAAAGGCACAAAAACCTATTGCTGTAGAGGGAAATAAGGGAGGGAGATGATCATTTTTGAAACTTGCTCTCATCAGATTTGGCTAAAAGAGGGAATAACATAATCAGTTAGATATAGAAATCTAACTTACCTTGTAGGAAGTAGGAGGGGAAAGGGGAAATCAAAGGGAATGGGGAATAGAAGGGATGGCAGACTTAGGGAAGCAGTGGTCAAAAGCAAAGCTCTAGTGAGGAGAGAAAGGGAGAAAGGAAAGAGAAAAGTATAAGCAGGGAATAAAATAGGATGTAGAGAAAAACATAAATAGCAATCATAACTGTAAATTTGAATGTAAATTTAAACTCTCCCATAAAAGTGAAGCAGACAGCAGAGTGGATTAAGAGCCAGAATCCTAGAATATGTTGTTTAAAAGAAAAACATTTGAAGCAGAGGGATACACATAGAGCAAAGGTAGAATATAGTATGCTTCAGCTGAAGTAAAAAAAAAGCAGGGGTAGAAATCCTGATTTCAGACAAAGCAAAAGAAAAAAGAGATCTAATCAAAAGCGATAAGGAAGTAAACCACCTCCTGCTAAAAAGCTACCATAGACAATGAGGTAATATTATTACTAAATATATATGCACCAAGTGATACAGCATCTAAATTCTTAGAGGAGAAATTAAGGGAGTTACAGGAAGAAATAACAAAACTATACTAGTAGGGGACCACAACTTACCCCTCTCTGAACAAGATAAATCTCATCATAAAATAAACCAGAAATAAGTTAAGGAAATGAATAGAATT
The DNA here is from genome assembly GCA_028627135.1 of Pseudochirops cupreus. NCBI lineage: Eukaryota > Metazoa > Chordata > Mammalia > Diprotodontia > Pseudocheiridae > Pseudochirops > Pseudochirops cupreus. Next base: position 395,112,644 of record CM053581.1, on the reverse strand, counting down.
TTAGGAGTATATAGTAGACCTCTGGAGAAAACTGAATGTGGATAGAAAGGAATATGCCTTTTTCTCAGTGGTACAAGGCACCTACACAAAAAATGACCACATATTAGGGCATAAAAGCCTCATAATCTAGTGCATAAAGGTAGAAATATTAAATACAACCTTTTCCAATCATAATGCATTAAAAATTACATGTAATAAAGGGCAATGGAAAATGGACTAAAATTAATTGGAAATTAAGTAATCTAATCCTAAAGAATGAGTGATAACAGAAATAGTCAATAATTTCATCCAAGAGAATGATAATAATGAGATAACATACCAAAACTTACGGGATTCAGTGAAAGCAGATGTTAGTGGAAGTTTTATATCTCTCAGTGCTTACTTGAATAAATTAGAGAAAGAGCAGATGAATGAATTGGACATGCAACTAAAAAAGCTAGAAAAAGAACAAATTGAAAATCCCTGATTAAACAGCAAATTAGAAATTCTGCAAACCTAAGGATACATTAATAAAACTGAAATTAAGAAAACTACTGAAATAATAAATAAAACTAAGAGATGGTTTTATAAAATAAAACAGATGAAATAGATAAATATTTGGTTAATTTGATTTTTAAAAAAGAAAGAAAATGAAATTACCAGTGTCAAAAATGAAAAGGGTAAATTCACCACCAATGAAGAGGAAATCAAAACAATAATTAGGAGCTTTGTTGACCAACTGTGCACCAATAAATATGACAATCTTAGTGAAATGGATCAATATTTATAAAAATATAAATTGTCCAAATTAATGGAAGAGGAAATAAAATACTTAAACTCATTTCAGAAAAAGAAATTGACCAAGCTGTTGAACTACCTAAAAAAAAATTTCCAAGGTCAGATGGATTTATAAGTGAATTCTATCAAACATTTAAAGAACAACTACCTCCAATACTATATAAACTATGTGGGAAAATATGTGACAAAGGAGTCCTATCAAATTCTTTTTATGATATAAATATGGTGCTGATACATAAACTGGGAAGAGTCAAAACAGAGATAGAAAATTATAAACCAATTTCTCTAACGAATATAGATGCAAAAATTTTAAATTGAATATTAGCAAAGAGATTATAGCAACTTATCTCAAGGATAATACACTATGAAGAGGTAGGATTTCTACCAGGAATGCAGGGCTGGTCATTATAGGAAAAACTATCAGCATAATTAACCATATTAACAACAAAACAGAAAGTATATGATTATCTCAATAGATGCTGAAAAAGCATTTCACAAAATATAATACACATTTCTATTAAAAACATTAGAGAGCATAGGAATAAATGGAATCTTGCTTAAAAGGATGGGTAGCATCTATCTAAAACCATCAAGAAACATTAAATGTAATGGGGATTAGCTAGAAGCATATCCAATAAGAATGGAGTTGAAACAAGGATGCCTATTATCACCACGATTATTCAATATTGTATTAGAAATTCTAGCTTTAGCAATAAGAAAAGAAAAAGAAATTGAAGGATTTAGAATAGGCAAAGAAGAAACATAGCAATCATTCTTTACAGATTATATGATGATGTACTTAGAGAATCCAAGAGAATCAAGTAAAAAAATACTTAAAATAAGAAACAACTTTAGCAAAGGTGCACAATATAAAATAAACCCACATAAATCATCAGTATTTCTATAAATTGCTAACAAAGCCCAACAACAAGAGATAGAAAGAGAAATTCCATTTAAAGTTATTGTAGACATTATAAAATATTTGGGAGTCTACCTGCTGAAACAATCCCAGGAACTATACGAACACAATTACAAAACACTTTTCACACAAATAAAGTCAGATCTAAATAAATGGGAAAATATCAATTGTTCAAGGATAGGCTGAGCTAATATAATAAAATGAGCTAATATAATAAAAATGACAATTCTACCTAAATTAATTTACTTATTCAGTGCCATTCAGTGCCAAACTACCAAAAACTATTTTATAGAGCTAGAAAAAACAACAAAATTCATCTGAAAGAACAAAAGGTCCAGAATATCAAGGGAATTAATGAAAAGAATTGCAAGGAAAGGTGGTCTAGCCATACTAGATCTTAAATAGTATTATAAAGTAGCACTCATCAAAAATACTTGATACTGGGTAAGAAATAGGTGATTGATCAGTGAAATGGGTTAAGTATGCAAGACACAACATTCAATGACTACAGTAATCTACTGTTTGATAAATCAAAAGACTCCAGCTTCTGGGATAAGAACTCACTATTTAACAAAAACTGCTGTGAAAACTGGAAAATTGTATGGAAGAGACTAGACCAACATCTTATACCCCATACCATGATAAAATCAAAATGAATACAAAGAGGAGAGTAAGGAATAGTTTACCTGTCAGATCTATGGAGGAGGGAAGAATTTATGACCAAACAAGAGATAAGAGAACATTATGAAAAGCAAAATGGATGATTTTGATTACATGAAATAGAAAAGGTTTTGTACAAAAAAAAAGCCAATGCAACCAAGATTAGGAGGGAAGCAGAAAACCGGGAAAGAATTTTTACAACCAGTGTCTTTGATAAAGGGCTCATTTCTAAAATATATAGAGAATTGAGTCAAATTTATAAGAATACAAGTCATTCCCCAGTTGATAAATGGTCAAAGGATATCAAATTTTCAGAGGAAGAAACTGAAGCTATCTGCAGTCACATGAAAAAATGTTCTAAATCTCTATTTATTAGAAAAATGCAAATTAAAACAACTCTGAGGTACTACATCACACCCTCCATATTGGCCAACATGACAAAACAGGAAAGTGATAAAAGTTGCAGAACATGTGAGAAAATTGTAAACTGATCCAACCATTCTGGAGAGCAATTTGGAACTGTGCCCAAAGGTCTATAGAACTTTTACCCAGCAATACCACTTTTAGGTCTGTATCCCAAAGAGAACATAAAAACAGGAAAAGGACCCACATGTACAAAAATATTTATAGCAGTTCTTTTTGGGGTGGCAAAGAACTGGAAATTGAGGGGATGCCCATCAATTGGGGAATATCTTAATAAGTTGTGGTATATCATAAGAAATGATGTGCAGGTCGACTTTAGAAAAACCTGGGAAGACTTATATGAACTGATGCTGAGTGAAATGAGCAGAACCAGGAGAACAGTAACAGCCACATTGTGCGATGACTGACTTTGACAGACTTAGCTCTTCTCAGCAATGGACAACAGTAAAAGACTCATGATGGAAAATGTTATCCATATCCAGAGAAAGAACTTTGGAGTCTGAATGCTGATGGGAAGCATATTATTTGCTCTCCTTTTCTTTCATTGCTTGGCTTTGTTTCTTCTTTCTCATGGTTTCTTCCATTACTTCTAATTCTTCTTTACATCATGACTAACGTGAAAATGTGTTTAATATGAATGTATAAGTAGCACCTATAACAGATTGCATGCTGTCTTGGAATAGAGGGGAGGCGAGAGAAGGGGAAAATTTTAAAGCTCAAAATCTTATGGAAGTGAATATTGAAAACTAAAAATAAATTAATTAATTATGTATATAAAAAAGAATGCACAGACCACTTCCTGATATATATCTGTAATGGGAATGGGAATTTGAAGATCTTCCCTGCCCCTTAATAGCCCTAAGAGGGAGTTTGAAGACCTCCCCTACTTTGAAAGTAAATGCTGCCCCCTAATAGGCTGAATGTAATCACATGGAGCCTGTGATGGAGGGAATTTGCTGAAGGGTACAGCAGAGCCCACAGGAAGCTTCCTTGCTGTGAAGATAAACTCTGCCCCCTAATAGGCTGAATGTAGTCATGTGGAGCCTGTGGTGGGAGGAGTTTGCTGAAGGGAAGCAGAGCCCAAAGGAAGCTGGTCAGAGCTAGAGAGATGGTGGGGGAAAGAGGATGCTCATTAAGGAGATAGAGAAGTTTGTGAGCAAATATTGATTTTGTATTGCTTTGTGGGAAGGCTGAAGGATGCAGTGGCTCTCAGCATTATTATGGCTTCTGAATATCTTTGGTACTATGATGGAATCAGCTTACTGGTTTTGGGATTTGGTTTTCTGGTGTCTGAATAAATGCTTCAGTTCTATCCTCTATCTGGAGAGTTTGGTATATTTTACAATCAAATGTCATGAGATGCTTGTAGTCATGGTCTTTATTGTGATCTTGAGTGCTGTAAATATTGCATTGGTGTTACAATATCCCAAATTGAAAACTCCAAGGAACATCCTAGTTGAATGCAAGAACTCTCAAATCAAGGAGAAAATACTGTTAGCAAACAGAAGGAAAGAATTCAAATATCAAGTGGTCACAGTCAGGATTATATAGCTTCTACATTAGAAGCTTCTACACTAAAGGATAAGAGGGCTTGGAACATGATATTCTAGAAGGCAAAGAAGCTTGGATCAAAGAAGTTGAATCAAGAGTCAACTACCCAGAAAAAGTGGGAATAATCTTTCAGGATAAAAAATGGACATTCAGTGAAATAGGGGACTTTCAAACTTTCCTTATAAAAAGACCAGAGCTGAACAGAAAGTTCAGTCTTCAAGTACAAAACTCAAGAGAAGCATAAAAGGCAAACAGGGAAGGAAAAAAAAACACAATTCAATAAAGTTAAACTGTTTACATCTCTATATAGGAAGTTATACTTGTAACTCTTAAGAACTGTAGCCAGTAAGGGCAATTAGAAGGAGCATACCCAGACAGAGGGTACTGGTAAAGTTGATCTTGAAGTGATGATATAAAAAAAAAATTAAGAGTGAATAAAAGGATTGTGTTGGGAGAATAGGTAAGTAGTAGGCAGAACAGGATAAATTATATCACATGAAGAAGCACAAAACACCTAATTACAGTAGAGGAAAAGGGAAGAGGGTAAGATTTGTTTAGGCTTTCCTCTCATTGGATTTGGCTTAAAGAGGGAATAACATACATACTCACTTGGGTATAGAAATCTATCTTACCTATAGAGAAATAGGAGAGGAAGGGGAAAAAGATGGGGGAGCTGATAGAAGGGAAGGCAGATTGATGGAGACGGTGATCAGAAGCAAAACACCTTTAAGGAGGGTCGGGGTGAAAGGAGAGAGAGAATGTGAATGGGAAGTACTCTCTTATAAAACAGAAGTGAATAGCAAAGTGCATTTAAAAACCAGAACTCTACAATATATCATTTACAAGAAACACATTTGGAGCACAAAGAGACATACAGAGTAAAGGTAAAAAGGATAGAGCAGAATATACTATGCTGCAGCTGAATTAAAAAAAGCAGGGGTAGCAGTCAGGATTTCAGACATAGCAAAGCAAAAAGAGACCTATTTAATAGAGACAAAGAAGAAAACTACCACTTGCTAAAAGGTACCATAGACTATGAAGTAATATTAATACTAAATATATGTACACCAAATGGTATAGCATCCAAATTTCTAAAGTAGAAGTTAAATACATGACAAGAGGAAATAGGCAGTAAAACTGTACTAGTGGGGGACCTCAATCTTCCCCTCTCAGAACCAGATAAATCTCACCACAGAAGAAGTCAAGGAGGTGAGCAGAATTTTAGAAAAGTTAGACATGATAGACCTCTGGAAAAAACTGAATGGGAGTAAAAAGGAATATATCTTTTCTTCAGTGGCATATGACACCTACACAAAAACTGAGAATGTATTAAATGCATTATTTTCAGATTATGCAATAAAGATTACATGTAATAAAGAGCCATAGAAGGATAGATTAAAAATTAGTTGGAAACTAAATAATCTAATCTTAAGCAATGAGTGGGTTAAATAGCAAATCATAAAAACAATCAATAATTTTATCCAAGAGAGTGATAATAATGAGACAACACAACAAAATTTATGTAATTCAACCAAAACAGTAATTAGGGGAAATTTTATACTGCTAAATTAATAAAATGAAGAAAGAGCAGATCAATGAATTGTGAATACAACTTAAAAAGCTAGAAAAAGAACAAATTAAAAATCTCCAATTTGGAAATCCTGAAAAATCAAAAGAGAGATTAATAAAATTTATAGTAAGAAAACTATAGAACTAAAAACCAAAGTGAGAACTGGTTTTATGGGGAAAAACAATAAAATAGATAAACGTTTGGTTAATTTGATGTAAAAAAAGAGGAAAACCAAATTACCAGTATAAAAATAAAAAAGGTGAATTCACAACCAATGAAGAGGAAAATTAAAGCAATACTTAGGAGCTATTTTGCATAACTATGCCAATAAATCTGATGATCTAAGTGAAATGGATGAATATTTACAAAAATATAAATTGCCCAGATTAATAGAAGAGGGAATAGAATTTTTAAGTAACCCCATTTAAGAAAAAAATTAAACAAGTCACCAATTAACTGCATAAGAAAAAATCTCCAGGGATGGATGAATTTACAAGTTAATTCTACCAAACATTTAGAGAACAGTTAATTCCAACACTATATAACTATTTTGGAAAACAGACAAAGAAAGAGTTCTAACAAATTCATTTTATGACAGAAATATGGTGCTGATACCTAAACCAGGAAGAGCGAAAACAGAGAAAGAAAATTTCCCTGATGAATATTGATGCTAAAATTTTAAATAAAATATGGCCAAGGAGACTATAGCACTTTATCCCCAGGATAATACATTATGACCAGGGGGGAGTCATACT
>CM053581.1:395087821-395105489 GCA_028627135.1 Pseudochirops cupreus | reverse complement strand
ATACAAACAACTATATACAAACGAGATGCATACAGAACATATTTAGATAATGAACAAACAGAAGTCACCATCATTAAAGGGGGTCAGGAAAGTGTTCTTGTAGAAGTGAGATTTCAGTGGGATTTGAAGGAAGCTGGAGAAGCTAGGAGATGAGAATGGAGAGAACTCTAGCCACTGAAATGAGAAAGAGCCAGGGAAAATGCATTGAGTCAGGAGCCAGAGTTCTTGTCTGAGGAGGCCAATGTCACTGAGTTGTAGAATACATGAGTGGAATAAGATTTAAGAAGACTAGAAAGGTAGCAAGGGATCAGGTGGTGAAGGGCTTTAAAAGTTCAATGGAAATTTTTAAATTAGATCTTGCACTTTCTTGAACAGGGTGAGGAGCAGGGGTTTGATACAGGATTCCTATACTTTAGGAATATTACTTTATACCAAGAATATCAAAGGCTAGGGCAGCTAGGTGGAGCAGTGAATAGAGCACCAGCCCTAGAGTCAAGGAGGACCTGAGTTCAAATCTGACCTCAGACACTTAATACGTACTAGCTGTGTGACCTTGGGCAAGTCACTTAACCCCATTTGCCCTGCCTTCACCCCTCCAAAAAAAAAAAAGAATATCAAAGGCTACAGAGAGATCAAGAAGGATGAAAACTGAGAAAATTGGCAATTAACTTTGGAAAGGACATTTTCATTTGAATGATGTAAGTGAAAACCAGACAGCAACAATTTAAGAACATTGTGAGAGAAAAGGAAGTGGGGGCACCAAGTATAGATTATTTTCTTAAGGAATTTAATCACAAAAAGGAGCAAAACATACAGGATGGTAGAACTTTAAGAATTTGTTGAGGTAGGTTTTTTTTGAGGATCAGAAGACATGGTGATATTTATTTGCAATAGCAACGCAGCTAGAATGGGAGTGAGAGAGGGGTCAGTCTCCTGGAGAGGACAAGATGGAATGGACTGACTTATATATGGAAAGCCTTGGAAACGAGAAGAAACACATTTTCATGTGAGACAGAGTAAAGGATGACATACGAGGAGAAGCCATCTGTGTGATGAGATGGGGAGGAAGGATAAGAGGGAGTTTTCAGCAAATGAACTCAATTTTTTCAGCAAAATATTTTCTCAACTAAAGCAGTAGGGAGATGTGGAGTCATGCAAGGTTTTGAGGAGGCATGAGAAGTTATGGAAAACTTGTCATGGTGAATGGGAGACTAGGGAGATGTAAAAGTATTTCCTTGATACAGTGAGCATACAGTTGAGATTAGGTAACATAGATTTGTAGTAGGTCCAGATGACATGTTTTTATGATTTTCTTCAGCTCTGTTCAGCAGCATTTGAATGTTAAATGGAGATAGCAGATTATGTGAATAATTCAAGGCCGAGGATGTTAGGGAGTAAAGAAAGGACGCTTGTTATCACAAATGTTATTTGATAGAGTGCTCAAAATACTAGTGATAGCAATTAAACAAGAAAAATAAATAGAACAGCTACAGGCAAAAAGAAAACAAATTTATCACTTTTTGCCTATGATATCAGCGGTTTACTTAGAGAACCCTAGAGATTCAACTAAAAAATAATTGAAACTTCAGAAAAGTTGCAAGATATGAAATTAATTCACATCAACATTTCTATACACGACCAACAAATCTAGTAGGAAGACTTTCCCATAAAGCAGAAAAGGATAGCAGAATGGACTAAAAATTATAATCCTATAATATGTTGTTTACAAGAAACACATTGGAAACAGAAGGATACACACAGGGTAAAGGTAAAAGGCTGGAGAAGAATATATTATGCTCCAGCTGAAATTTTTAAAAAGCAGGGGTAGCAATTCTGATCTCAGACAAAACAAAAGTAAAAGTAGATCTAATTAAAAGAGATAAGGAAGGAAACTATATTCTTCTAAAAGGCACCATATACAATGAAGCAATATCATTACAAAACATATATACACCAAGTGTATATACTCCTAGAGGAATTTAAGGAACTTAAGGAAGTTACAGGAAGAAACTGACAGCAAAACTACACTAGTGGGGGACCTCAACCTAACTCTCTCTGTTTTTGTTTCTTTGGGGAGATTTTTGGTCTTTTTGGAGGGGGGATAAAGTGACTCATCTAAGGTCACACAGCTAGAAAGTATCAAGTATCTGAGGTCAGATTTGAACTCAGGTCTTCCTGACTCCAGGGCCAGTGCTCTATTCACTGCACCACCTAGCTATCCCTATCTACCCCTTTCTGAACTACATATATCCCCACACAAAATATACAAAAAATAAGCTAAGGAGATGAAAATAATTCTAGAAAAGCTAGATATGATAGACCTCTGGAGAAAACTGAATGCAGATAGAAAGGAATATGTATTTTTCTCAGTGGTACATGACAACTAAACAGTAATTGACCATGTACTAGTGTATAAAAACCTCACAATCCAATGCAAAAAGGTAGAAGTATTAAATGCATCCTTTTCAGATCATGATGCAATCAAAATCATATGTTATAAAGGGTCATGGAAAGATAGACTAAAAACTAAATGGAAACTAAATAATAGAATCCTAAAGAATGAATGGGTCAAACAACAAATCATAGACACAATCAATAACTTCAGCCAAGAAAATGACAATAACGGGACAATGTGCCAGAACTTATGGGATGCAGCAAAAGCAGTTTTTCGGGGAAGCTTTATATCTCTGAATGCTTACGTGAATAAAATAGAGAAAGAGGAGATCGATGAATTAGGCATGCAACTAAAAAAGCTAGAAAAAGAACAAATGAAAAATCCCCAATTAAATAAAGATAAGAAATTCTGAAAAACCAAAGGAAAGTTGGCTTTATGAAAAAAACAATAAAATAGATAAACCTTTGGTTAATTTGATTAAAAAAAGAAAGAAGAAAATCAAATTGTCAGTATCAAAAATTAAAAGATTCAATGGTAGTGAAGAAGAAATTAAAATGATAATTAGCAACTATTTTGCCCAAGTGTATGCCCATAAATTTGGCAATCTTAGTGAAATGGATGAATATTTACAAAAATATAAATTGCCCAGAGTAACAGAAGAGGAAGCAAAATATTTAAACAACCCCATCTCAGAAAGAGAAATTAAACAATTCATCAATGAACTGCCTAGGAAAAAATTTCCAGGGTCAGATGGATTTACAAGCAAATTTTACCAAATATTTAAAGAACAATTAATTCCAATACTATATAAATTATTTAGGAAAATAGATGAAGGAGTCCTACCAAATTATTTTTATAATACAGATATGGTACTGAGGTACCAGGAAGAGACAAAACAGAGAAAGAAAATTATAGACCAATTTCCCTAATGAATATAGACGCTAAAATTTAAATAAAATATTAGCAAAAGAGATTATAGCAATTTATCACAAGAATAACACACTATGACCAGGTAAGATTTAGTCCAGGAATGCAAGGCTGATTCAATGTTAGGAAAACTATCAGCATAACTGATCATATCAACAACAAAACTAACAGAAACCATATGATTATCTCAAAAGATGCAGAAAAAGCTTTTGACAAAATATAACACCCATTCCTATTAAAAACGCTAGAAAGCACAGGAATAAATGATAAGTAGCACCTACCTAAAACCATCAACAAGTATAAGATGTAATAGGGATAAGCTAGAAGCATTTCCAATAAGATCAGGAATGAAACAAATATGTCCATTACCACCCCTGCAATTCAATATGGTACTAGAAATGTTAGCATTAGCAATAAGAGAAGAAAAAAAAAATTGAAGGAATTAGGGTAAGCAAAGGAGAAACAAAGCTATCATTATTCTCAGATGATATGATGATATACTTAGAGAATCCTAGAGAATCACATAAAAAACTACTTGAAATAATAAATAACTTTAGCAAAGTTGCAGAATATAAAATAAACCCACATAAATCCTTGGGATTCCTATATATTGCTAACAAAGCCCAATAGCAAGAGATAGAGAAATTCCATTTAAAGTTACTGTAGACATTATAAAATATCTGGGAGTCTACCTGTGAAAACAAACCCAGGAACTATACAAACACAATTACAAAACATTTTTTACACAACTAAAGTCAGATTTAAATAACTGGAAAAACATCAGTTTCACATGGGTAGGCCAAACTAATATAAATGACAATTTTACCTAAATTTATTTACTTTTTTAGTACCATACCAATCAAACTACCAAAAATTATTTTATAGAGATAGAAAAAATAATAATAAAATTCATCTGGAAGAAGAGAAGGTCCACAATGTCAAGGGAATTAATGAAAAGAAATACTAGGGAAGGTGGTCTAACCATACCAGATCTTAAACTGTATTAAAAAGGAGCAATCATCAAAACTATTTGGTACTGGCTAAGAAACACAGTGGAATAGGTTAGGTAAATAAGACACAGTAGTCAATGACTATAGTAATCTACTGTTTAATAAATCCAAAGACTCCAGCTTCTGGGATAAGAACTTGCTATTTAACAAAAACTGCTGGAAAAACTGAAAAACTGGGCATGGATCAATGTCTTACACCATATATCAAAATAAAGTCAAAATGGGTTCACAATTTAGATATGAGGGCTTATAATATAAGCAATCTGGGAGAGTAAGGAATAGTTTACCTGTCAGATTTATGGAGAAAGGAAGAATTTATGACCAAACAAGAGACAGAGAACATTATGAAATATAAAAAGGATAATTTTAATTACATTAAATTGAAAAGGTTTTTGTATAAAGTAAATGCAACAAAGATTAGGAAGGAAGCAGAAAATTGGGAAAGAATTTTTACAACCAGTGTGTCTGATAACCAGTGTCTCGTTTCTAAAATATACCGAAAACTGAGTCAAATTATAAAGACACAAGTCATTCCCTAATAAATAAATGGTCAAAGGGTATGAACAGGCAGTTTTCAGAGGAAGAAAAATAAAGATATCTATGGTCATATGAAAAATGTTCTAAATCACTATTGATTAGAGAAATGCAAATCAAAACAACTGTTGGGTCCCACATGATGTTTAGATTTAGATCCCACCTGTCAGATTGGCTAACATGACAAAACAGGAAAATTATAAACATTGGGGAAGATGTGGGAAAATTTGGAACACTAATGCATTGTTGGTGGAGTTGTGAACTGATTGAACCATTTTGGAGAACAATTTGTGCATTTTTGCCTATGTGCAAAAGGCTATAAAAATGTGCATATCCTTTCACCCAGCAATACCACTCCTAGGGCTGTATCTCAAAGAGATCATACTAAGGAGAAAAGGAGCCATATGTAAAAAAATATTTATAGCAGCTCTTTTTATGGCGGCAAAACCCAAGATTGAGCAGATGCCAGTCATCTGGGGAATGGCTGAGCAAGTTGTGATATATGAATGTAATGAAATACTATTGTGCTATAAGAAATGATGAGCAGGCTAACTTCAGAAAACCTGAAAAGATTTATATGAACTGATGCTGAGTCACAGCAGCAGAACCAGGAGAACATTGTACAGAGTTATGGCCACACTGTGTGATGACTAACTTTGATAAACTTGGCTTTTTTCAGTAATGCAAGGTTCTAAGACAATTCCAGGGACTCATGATGGAAAAGGCTATCCACATACAATGAAAGAATTACTGAGTCTGAATGCAGATCAAAGCATACTATTTGCTCTTTCTATATTTTGTTTCTTCTTTCTCACAGTTCATTCCATTGGTTCTAATTCTTCTTTGCAACATGACTAATGTAAAAATATGTTTAATGTGAAAGTATATGGAGAGCCTATATCAGATTGCACGCTCTCTTGGGGAGAGAGTCAGGGGCAAGGAGGGGGAAGGGGAAAAAATTTGGAACTCAAAAGCCTGTGGAACAGGATGTTATAAACTAAAAATAAATAGTTTTTTTTTTAAGGGAACCACTAGAGTTGGAGTGAACTGCTGGGTCACATCTGCATTTAAGGAAAATCACTTTGAAAACCATATGTAGGATAGACTGGAGTACAGAGAATCATGAGGCAAGGAGGTAAACTAGTGGGTTATGACAATAATCTAGCCAAGAAGTAATGCAGATCTGAATTAAGGTGTTAGATATGTGAGTCAAAAGGAGGAATTATCTTGAGAAACGTGACAGTAGAAATTACAAGATTTGGTAACTAATTTGATATGTGAGTTGAGGAAAAATAAGAAGCAAAAAATAATGGAGAGATTATGAACCTGAAAATCTAGAAGGCTGATGATGCCTTTAACAGAAATATGGAAATTTAGAAGAGGAATAAAATCAATAAACCAATTTATATGTAGGGCTTCCTCTGGATTACCTATCCAGCTTATTAAATGTTGTAGACTGGGTCTCCAGGGGGTAACTATTCCTCCAGGTTAAAGGTGCTCTGTGGAATGGTCTTCATTCTCAAAACAATAGCTCATGAGCCACCACAGGTGTGCTGATGTGTAAGTGTCAGTCAGTAAACACAATTAGATCCAAACTATATTGTAGGAACAGTAGCTATAAAACATTGTCACATAAACCTGGAACACACTCCCATAACTACAATCAGTATCAGTGGGAAGGGTGGGCACACGGAGTACATTATCAGTGAGGTATTCATATAGACAATACATGTGACCAAGACAACTCATGCCTCCACCATTCCAGGACCCTAAAGCCCTGTCCTTTACTGTGGTGTCCTTGTGCCACACCCCACTGCACACATAGTCTCTGCTAGGTTCCCTGGGCCTGTTTCTTTTTATAGCTTTACTCCTGACTCCTAGGTAATTTTAAATCCATATCTCTTCTTTGCTACCAAGAGTGATAGATACCAAGATAAATAAATAGATACATACCTACACACACTCATATACATATATATATATATATACCAAATATATAGGTATATATGTATATATGTACCAATAGAAAGATACCAAGTATTTATCTGAACACCTTCAATTCAAAGAAGCATAAGGGGAAAGGATAGAAAAATCCCTTTACCTTCTGTCAGGATCCCCATGCCAAAATCATCTTTTTTTTACTCCTCTCTTTTTACTATTAGGATAACACCCTGTTTTCCAGACCTTAAGGCTCAGCAAGCAAGCTGTGCCCTGAGCTTCACATAACAACAATCCTTTGTGCTCACCCTCTTGATGAACTCTGCTGCAACTAAATCACAGGACTGATGGTTTCTGAGCTCAGGCAAGCACCAACAGGCCCAGATATGAAGTCCTACTTTGGGACTTTGGGCCATTAGGCAATCTTTTCTCACTATTGTTGTTATGCCTCACTAGTATTGTAACACCACACTGATTCTTTGTCTAGCCACAAATATATGTGTGTATGTGTGTATGTGTATACATATATATATATATATACATGTACAATATTTGTTGCCTATGATCACTGTTAGTTCTTTGGTTTTATTATTTTTTTTAGAGTTAACTGTGGTAATGATAAACTGTGTGAGTCCTTTGGTATTTTTAGAGTTAACAACAGTTGTAAAACTCTGTCACTCTTTGGTCATCTGTTTTCAGAGCTGACAGTTGGTGTCAGAAGTGGGATCAAAAAGTGAAGAGTTACCTTCTGCCCTGCCCCCAGTATGACCTGAAGTAAGGTACCTACAGAGAGTTCATTGAGCTCTGTTAAATTTTCACTTGAAGAGTGCCAGTGGATGATTTTCCTTCTCTTATTCCCAAGCTACTGTCTTTGATTGAGCTCCACTTCTTTGGAGGATTGAAACTTTAGTTGATGCTACTGAAGAGAGGATTCTTCCTTCTCTTCTTGGTGAAGTGTCTTGACCTCTTGGATCAGGTGCCTGCATGTCTGTTTCCCTTTGGCTGTAATATGGGAAACCTGGTAACTAAGAATGAGCCACCAAAAACCTGGTTGCATTTAGTCCGTGGAACAGTTTCTTAATTGGAATAATTTGACATTGTAGGTCAACTTGGGGTTCTTTGGATTGGGATAAAATAAATTACTTTAAGAAACGTTTTGATGGGGGTGGCTAGGTGACACAGTGAGAGCACTGGCTCTGGAGTCAGGGGGACCTGAGTTCAGATACTCAATACTTACTAGCCACATGACCTTGGCCAAGTCACTTAACCCCAATTGTCCTGCTTTCCCCCTTCCAAAAAACCAAAAAGAGAGTAATGTTTTGATGAAGCCAGCAAGAAAATGAAATAACCCAAATGGGATGTTTTTAATAAATGGCTACTTAAAACCAACATGAGAGAAGCCTTTAGTCACTTAGATTCCCTTTAGAAAAGCTCAGATAGAATCGTCCTATGTCTTGTCATTCTGTCTGTGTCATTGTAAAATGTCTGTGTTGTGTTTGTGTTGTTCTTGTATGCTGTTACCTTAAAAGACTAAAAAAAGAAAATACAGTCAGCCAGAAAAAAACTGCTAAGGACTGTAGCCAAAGAGTTTAGAACACTGGGAAGGATTAATGAAATTTGGAGATTAATCATTTGTAAGATTACAAGGGAGAACTCCAGGGTTTTCAGTAACTCCAGGAACTCATTCCTTTCTGAAATATCATAATAAGTTTTTGGGTGTTGTTCTGTAGAATTTGTTTCGAGGAAAAATAAGACTTAATTTCTATTAAATTCTATAAAAGTAAATGGTACTTAAATAATTTTTCTCCACAAGAATAACATTCTTTTTGTTTTAGGGCAATGAAGAAAGGTAGTTAGTTTAGAAGCAATTGCAGAGTGAAGAAAAAGGAGAGGTATATGGTTAGCACTTTACAGCCACTTCTTGCTAAACCTCCCCTCACCACGAAAAGAGAAAAGGTTGTTTAAATAAGATCTCCTGTGACACCCTTTCCACAGTCAGTTCAAAGACCCTTTCTCTCTGATCTTGTTAATGCTTCTCATTTCAGATCAGCCCCCAAATAAAGATATTGAAAAACATGCTGGAAAAATATAGGGAAATTTGAATTACATTTGGGTTGTAAAAATGTATTAGCTGTGTAATCTTATGCAAGTTATCTCTGTTTGCCCCAGTTTCCTGATCTGTGAAGAGAAAAATAATAATGGTACACACCTCCCAGGGTTGCTGTGAGGATCAAAATAACATAATGATTGTAAAGTGCTTATAGTGACTGGCATATGCCAAGCACTATATTATTATTTCTTTAATTTCATGTAATTTCCCATTCTGATAATTCTAAAGAGGATTTAAAATGCAAAGGTAATAAGATTAAGATTTTATATGGGATAATTTGGAACTGTAATTAACTGAATTGATGTCATCTGAGGTTTTGTTTCATGTTTCAAATACATGATATTATTTGTGTTATTACTGCATTTCTAAATTCTCTTACATAGTGAAATTTGAGAGACCACTGTAACAAAAATGCTGTTAGACAAAATAACATCACTTTTAAATCTAGATTCTGTTAGATTATGAATTGGACTATTAAAAGGATTAGATAAAAATAGGTGTTTGAAAACATTTAAATATTTAATGAGGTATAGTTTGTTATAAAAGAGACAATAATAAGAAGAATAAATTTAGCATGATGTCAAATTTTCAATTGAAAATTTTTGGCTATTATGAAAATGCATATAGGGTGGTTTAAGATGTAGCTCTGACATATAAATGACATGTTAACTGTTAGGGAAACATCAGGGAAGACATGTTAACCCTAAGTTGTGGTTAGTGAAATTTTGCTACTTAAGGTAACTATTCTAGGGACTGTAATTTATTATTGTTTTGAGTTTTGATTACAGGAATAGCGTCTAAAATTTCTTGAAGCCAATAGTAAAAAATGATATGTGCTGCAGTCTGGGAACTGCTAAAGGTGGACGTCTGTGCTTGGGAAAAGTTTTGGGGATGACACTGGCATGACTTAAGGTAGAATACTCTTGACTTTATTTTTTTCACTGTGTAATTTCCCTTTTGAAAAGGAAATTTCCTCACCTAGCTAATCCCGAGTCTTGCTTTTGAACCTCCCGTGACTACATGATTGGCCTGTAGATATGACTCATGCTTAGAATCAAAGAGAGCTAAGGGAATTTTCCCCTCTATTATAATATAGGACATTGTCATAATTACGTTCCTCCTTTTTCCTTTATAGCTAATTTCTATAATCAAGTTCTGTAAAAGCAATCCTAAATCTATTAAATAATTTTGGAATATCTCTGGGTTTCTATTTAGGTTCAAGTATGAACATCTTAAAATTTTAACCTGTGTTAGTGGGTCAAATTATAATATATGGATGATATTCTCCTGAGAGGGAAATGATGAGACAAAGTAATAAGACAAAGATATAATGTAAGTCTTCTGATTAAATGGAATCTTGAGAAAGCAATAGGATTAGACAGTTTTCTCTAAGGACTATAGACATATGTATACGATGGGCTTCCACATGTGCCTCTCGTGGAAATTCATACTTGTTTTAGTAAATAAGTTCTCAAAACTGGATTAAGGATTTTGCACATAAATTATGGATAACAATAAGGGAAGTGAAATTATTTTTCCCTTTTTAACATATCTGTCTGAAAACTTTAAAAGGCAGAAAAGCTCATTTAATGGTTAGACACTCATAATTTTTTAAGAGTCTTATAATCAGGTCTAGGATTTAGGCAAGGATAAAACAGTTAATGATACATAAACTGAAATACTCTTGAAAATCGGATAACCAAATTTAAGGGATTGTACTAAATCAAAATGATCTAAAAACCTCTAGATTCGGAACCAGAAAAGCGAAGCGCCCTTCAGAAACGTCCTGAGAATAAAATCTATTGTCCAAGAAAAGAGATCTAGGAACCACATTTAAGAGATCTGAGACTCAAAATTTACTGATTAAGTGGATATTGAGAATGAGTTAGTAGGATACAAGGAGACTTGGTGATAATTATTCTGTCGCTTTGGTGTTTTGTTTCTAGTCTCAGCTTTTGAGACTGGTTTCTGACCTCAACTTTGAGATCCTAGTTTGGGTTTAAGTTTTTTCGATTACCTTGGTGACATGTAAATTTCCCTTCTCAAAATACTGTGAGCCCTCTAAGTAGTTTGATCTGTAACCTGACATTAATGAAACCTTACTTAATGTAATTGTGATTAGGAATTTGTGAAAAACCTTGTAGATTTGGTTTATAGATATAGATTCAGGAGATTAAGACAGCAAATGGTTAACAGTGGGAATCGAGTTATGACTCAATCCTGGAACTAGCTTAATACTTAGTCAATTGTGAATTTAGTCCAATGCTTGTCTTGTGAGAAACCTTACTTAATTGTGGGAATTAAGAGGAAACCTTATCGTATTGTTTGAACCTAGCCCTCCATGCCTGGAAGCTGGACCATCTTTATGTGCTGTTTAGACACTCTTAACCAAGGGCCTATATTATGTTGACCAGAAAGTCAGATCCAAAGATTGATGCAAGGAGTTTTCTCATAATTATACATCTCAAGCAACCCATATATCTTATCTAAAAACTGATCCCATACAGATCCATCAATAATTGTTTCTAAGGGCCCCTACCAGGTCCTTCTGACTACTCCCATAGCTGCCAAACTTGTGGGTATGGCCTTTTGGATCATCTGAAGAAAGCTCCCACTCCTGAGTGAACAGAAGAACCCACTAAGGACTCAAGGTTCATCTAGTACAGACCCAGAAGTAGTAGTCAACACCCAGATGAGACAGCTGTCCCAGATTCCCGGATGAGAGCTAAATATACTACCCTTGTATGCTTAATATACTTATACTCTTCCCTTTTGTTATGTACCCAACCACCAAGACTCTGATTCAAGCATATATTTGCATTTTCTCCCTCTACGTTCTTGGCCCTCCCACCTGGGCCACACTTCCCCAACTGGTCCTCTCAAGGAACTAACTTTCTGGGGTAAAAATGCCATTTCACCATTGCTATACTTCTATCTACTGTAATAGACTATAAGCTTCTTAAGAGCCAGGATTTTATCTTATTCAATTTAGTTCAGTTCAATATAACCTACTCTAATTCAAAGCAATGACTGAAGTTGCTATTTAGAAAACAAAGCCATAGAAAAGCAAATTTTTCCTGATGCTTTTATTCAAAAAGAGCCAATTCTAATTGTTACATAATTGCATTATCTGCCAACTGCTACTCCCTTCCAGAAATGGATATAGCTACCTAAGGAGTAAGTTAGATGTGTGTGTATGTATGTATGTATGTATGTATGTGTGTGTATCTATATATATACACACACATACAGATAGATACACACATATCTATTGTGTGTATATTTATTTATTTATAGCTACCTTACCTTGGCAAGTTTTCTAGTTGATCAGTTTTTGAAACGGTAATATTTAAGGATGGAGCACTTAAGATCATAATCAAAGAAATTGTGGCTAAAGGGAAAGAAAATGAGATTTCCTTAAGGTATACCTATCTATGTGAAAATACAAAAGTACTGAACTTTAATGAAAAACATAAAATAATCAGATCAGGAAAAAACACTACTAGTATGTCTATTTATTCCTTTAAAAATCTATATTTTCAACTCGCTGAAAAATTAGTAAATGAGAATTTTTAGTAAGTAGAAGAGTACATAGAAATTTATAGTACAGCTACACAATAAATTTTTAGTAAAATAAACAAAACCAGTATTATCTATTACTGA
Organism: Pseudochirops cupreus; assembly: GCA_028627135.1. Classification (NCBI taxonomy): domain Eukaryota; kingdom Metazoa; phylum Chordata; class Mammalia; order Diprotodontia; family Pseudocheiridae; genus Pseudochirops; species Pseudochirops cupreus. The sequence continues at coordinate 395,092,912 of CM053581.1, read as the reverse complement.
CTCAGGCATAAAGGATTACCAGGCAGAGGCAAAAAGCTTTCTTCAAAAATGAATAATGTTATGATATAAATCAAATATCTTTGGCTTTTCTAATGGAATCTCTTACCTCGAACAACAAGGTCGGCAGAAGCAGAAGAATTATCCACAATTGTCTGAGCAGTGCAAGTATAACGTCCAGCATGTTTCAGCTGGGCATTTTTAATAAGTAAGTCACCATTGGAATCTATCTGTTTGAAATTTAAAAAAACAAGCATTCATCAACTATGCAGCATATATATGATATATATGCATATAGACACATAAGATGCATATATGTATGCACACACATATGAATAAGCTGGTAGTGAGCAAGTCACTTATCTCTTTAGGTTTCCTTATCTATAATTTTCAGGGATTAGATCAGATGTGTTCTAAGTTGTTATCTAGCTCTATGTTTTCTGCAATTTCTACTAAAAAGAGGAATATATATGAGAGAAAAATAAATAGACATAATTTTATTGATACCTTCTTGGTTTAGTCAACAAAACTGAAAATGATCTGATCTTGTTATGGTTATCAATGCCTTCCACTTCAATCTGTATACACGTAGGAAAATCAAATAAATCATGGCTGGGCAGAATGATGATTTGATCTACGATTCTACTTGATCTACCTGAATGTTCCATAGTTGTACCAACTGTGAAAAAGTGTTTAAAATGACCAAAATAATAAACTTGGTCAGATTAGATTTTGTCCTGTCACAGCCTCAATATGAAAATGTACTAAAAAAAATCCTTTATTATAAAGCTATGTTCTCTCCACCAGCAAGCAAGCTGTGCCCTGAGTCTGGCATAACAATAATTCTTTGTGCTCACCTACTCGATGAACTCTGGTGTCACTAAATCACAGAACTAAGGGTCCCTGAGCTTGGGCAAGCCCCAATATGAAGCCCTGCTATGAACGAACTTTTGGCCACTAGGCAACCTTGCCTCATTGCTGCTGTTATGTCTCCCCAATGTTGCAACACCACACTGTGTGTGTGTGTGTGTGTGTGTGTGTGTGTGTGTGTGTGTGTGTGTGTGTGTGTGTGTATGCCTCACTGTCTTGGGCCTCTTCCTATGGGAGATCCTGGCACATGAGTCTAGTTTCCCTCCGATAGAATAAAGAAAATTTTTTGCTTCTCAACAATGGCAGTTCTTTGGTTTTGTTAAAATTTTAATTGCAACTTAAAGTATGCCAGGGAGGTCAGCACTCAGAGGGGAGGAAAGAAAGCATTCCAGGTATGGGGGAAAGCCAGAGAAAAGGCCCAGAGCCAGGAGATGAAGTATCTTGTTCATGAAACAGTCAGAAGCCCAATCTCACTAGATTGAAGAGCATGTGATGGAGAGTAAGGTGTAAGAAGACTAGCAAGTTTAGGTTATTAGGTTATTAGGGGTTACTAATAGTGTTTGCTCCTGGAAGCAACAGAAAACCAATGGGGGAGAGAGGAGGAAGAGAGAGAGAGGGAGAGACAGAGACAGAGCCAGAGACAGAGCGAGACAGAGAGAGAGGGAGAGAGAGACAGAGAGACAGAGAGAGGTAGAAAGAGAGGGAGAGAGAGAGAGAGAGAGGGAAGGAGAGAGGATTGGACCTGTATTTTAAGAAAATCACTTTAGTGACTAAATAAGAGTAGGGAGACCCACCAATAGAATATTACAATAATAGAGGCACGAGGTGATGAGAACCTACACTATAGTGGTGGCAGTGTTAGAGGAGAGAAAGGGGCATATCTGAGAGATGCTACAAAGATAAAACCAGCAGGCCTTGGCAACAGCTTGGATGTGAGGGTTGAGAGACAGTGAGGAGTCCAGAATGACTCCTAGGTTGTGAGCCTGAAGGACTGGGAAGATGACGGTATTGCTATCTACTGTGATAGGGAAGGCAGGAGAAGGGAAGGGCTTGGAGGAAAGAAAATGAGTTCTGTTTTGGATATAATGGGTTTAGGATGTCTACTGGACATCAATTGCTGTCTGAATGGCAATTGGAAATATGAGCTTGAAGGTCAGCAAAAAGACTGAGGCATGAAAGGTAAATTTGAGAATCCTCAGTATAAAGATGGTAACTAAATCCATTGGCACTACCAAATGAAGTAGTATCAAGGGAGAATTGAAGAGGGCCCAGGACGGAATCCTGAGGGACACCTACAGTAAAAGGGCATGACCTGGAGAAAGATCCAGCAAAAGAGACAGAGAAGGAATAGTCAGGAGAAAGTGGTATCCTAAAAACCTAGAGATAACAGAGTATCAAGGAGGAGACAGTGATCAACAGCAGGGTTACAGAGTTTGGGGTCAAAAAAAATAAAGACCGAGAAAAGGCCATTGGAGCTGGCAACTACGTGATCACTGGTAATTTTGGAGTCGTTTTGGTGGAACGATAAAGTCAGAAGCCAGACTGTTAAGAAGAGTGAGAGAAGACAAAGTAGAAGTATCTATTGTAGATAGCCTTTTCAAAGGAATTTTGCTGCAAAGGGCAGAAGAGAAATACGACGGTAGTTAGCAAGAATGAAAGGATCAAGTGAAGGTCTTTTCAGGAAAGGGAAGACATTAGTATGTTTGTAAGAAGTGGAAAATGAGCCAGTAGAGAGGGAGAGACTGAAAATAACTGAAAGATGGGGCAATCTGTTTGAGGAAACTGGATGAAATGAGATCACTTGAACAAACAGAAAGTTTAGCCTTGGTAAGGAGGAAGGACACTTCAACATGTGAAACAGGGATGAAGAAGGAAAAAAGTGGCAGAAAGCACCTGAGTGATAGGAGATGAAGAAGACAGGAGAAGAGGGAGTTCACAGAAGATGGCATCAATTTTTTTTTTTGGTAAAACATGAGGCAAGGTCCAGTGAGAGAGTGGCAAAAGTGGGGGCCAGGAGCAGTTTGAGCAAGGATGAAAAGGTTTGGAAGAGCTGCTGTGGAGAATGGGTTAGTGAGTTGATAAGGAAGGTATAGCAGGATTGCCTAGTAGTAACAGTCAGGGTCCAGCTGAGTTTATATAACATAAATTTGTGGTAAACCCAATCAGAAAGGTTTTATGATTTTCCCCACCTTCATTCAGCAGCCTGTACATACTGAAGGCATGAAGCAAAGAATGTTGTGTGATCCAAGTCTAAAGGTTGGCTGGATGTAACTGGCAATATGATAAGGGTGATAGGGATTCAAGAGAGGAAGACAGTATAGATTTCAATTGGTTCACCAAGGAGTCAAGATCAGGAGAAGAGAAGAGAGTAGCTAGTGAGGTGAGATGCCCTGGGAGATAAAGTGGTCAAGGGATTGGAGGTCCTGGTAAGGATGAAGAATAGGCTTATATAAGGGAAAGCAAGAGGGAGAAGTGAAAATAATGAGATCTCAGAATTCTGAGACATGGAGGCAGAACATTTGAGGGTGAAAGAGACTCCAGAACGATTGACGTAATAAGGTTTATCATTCTTACCTAGGGAGACAAGAGTGAAAACAGAATTTCAGAATAGGCCCAAGCTAGTCAAGAACTCCAGGAAGAAAAAAAAGAGAGTCAGTATGATACAGACCGATGATTTCAGGAGGAATCTTTGACATCAAAGTTACAAACTTGGGTAACCAGGAAGAAGATGGTCCTGTAGGAAATAATGGGAAATTTGGTAAGACTGGGGGAAAATAAGAATGAATTCTGTTTTGAACAGGTTGAATCTGAGATGTCTTTGTTATGTCCAGTTCATAATACTCAAAAGGCAGTTGTGACACGGTACTGGAGCAAAGGAAAAATAGAAACAATAATTTAGGAATTAGTAATAAGATGCCTAAGCAAGACATTTTGGGGTAAAAGAGAGGAGCGTCCAGGAGAGAGCCTTGGGGGACATCCACGGTTAGTGGATATGGTATGAACGAAGATCCAACAAAGGAAAATGAGCAGTGGTTAGTCAAGGAGGAAAAGAACAAGGAGAGAGCAGTATCATGAAAACCTAAAGAGGAGAGAATAACCTGGAGGAGGTGATTGATTGATAGAGTAAAATGGTGTAGAGGTAAAGTATGAGAACTGAGAAAGTCATTAGATTTTTATATGCTGAAAATATAACAAAGTTAGTATCTGACAATTCTAAAGTTGTATGAGAAAAAGATTTGAACAAAATCTAATTAATATTTATTTATAACGGATTCTGCCAAAAATCTTTGTGATTATCCACTATTTAAAATGTTCAGCAGTAACACAAATAACATTAAGAGACACTACTGTATCTGTAATATAGCAAGTACTTAATCACTCAAAACTTCGTGTCCTCACACATAACAAAGACATAATACTTGTACTACACTCTTCATAAAACTTATTATGAAGTTATTATGAAATCGCATTGTAAACCTTAAAGCACTATGCAATTGGAAATTATTACTAATTATTATTTATTACTAAGTACTAATTATCATTACTAATCTTGGGCAAATAAATTAAGCTCTATTCATCTCAGTTTTCTGACCAATAAAATGAAATTCCCAGAACAGAGATAACTCATCTTTAACAGTTAATGAATATAAATTTCCAATACTTTTACAAGTTGGGTTAGTAAACTTTTTTATTTAGAAATATAATAATTTCTTCATTGATTTTCCAGTGCCTGAACAAAAAATAAAATATTAACAATTCTTCATGTCCTTGGAGTGAAAAATATTTTATATATAATGATAAAGTCATATTTACCATAAAATTCCTCATGTAATGACTATTTTCTTTGCTAAAATCAATCACATATCCATTCAAAGACCAAATAAATGTGAGGTCCAGTGCAGGATCATGGGATGCAGAACACTGCATGGTAGCATTCTCACCCACAGTGACATCAGCATTGGCTGGTGGCAAAGTAATCCTCGTGGCATCTGAATTCATTAGAAAAAAAAATGAAACACCAAATTATCTATGATGCACAGCAGAGACATTTTAAAATGTTTTGGCTCATGCATAAAAATGTATAAGCTCTTTTCAATGAACTTTATTTCACTGGATTTCTCATAAGGAATCAGAGAGTGGACTCTCAGACAGTTTTTGACAACTGAAATTCTCAACTATATGAATGTTGGAAAAGAATAGGGCAGGGTTATTGTTTTTTTTTTG
>CM053581.1:395067072-395087321 GCA_028627135.1 Pseudochirops cupreus | reverse complement strand
TTTTTTTTTAAAACATTCTAATTTATCATTTATTTTAAACATTCTTTTCTTTTTAAATTTTGATTTCCATATTCTCTTCCTCCTACCCACGCTGAGAAGTCAAGCAAAATGATATCAATTATACATTTAAAATCACATAAACATTTGTATATTAACTATATTTCCAAAACAGCAAGAAAAATAAGGTGATAAAATTATATTTCAGTTTGCTCTCAAAGTTCATGAGTTCTCTCTCTGGAGGCAAATAAGATGTTTTCATCATGAACCTTTTGGAATTATCTTAGATTACTGTATTGATCAGAGTAGCTAAGTCTTTCACAGTTGATCATCATTGCATCATTGCTGCTACTATGTACAATGATCTTGTTCTCATCTCATTCTGTATCAGTGCATATAGTTTTTCCATGTTTTCCTGAAACCACCACTCTGGTTATTCCTTTTTTAAAAAAACTATATTTTTCTTAATTTCATGTAAAAACAATTTTTAACATTTTTTTTGCTTAATTTTTTTTTCCAAATTATCTCCCATTCCCTCCCTGAGACAGTAAGCAATTTGATATAGCTTATACATGTGCAGTTGTAGGAAATACATTTCCATATTAGCCATGTAGTGAAAGAAAACAAATAAAATAAAATGAACAACAGTACACTTTGATTGCCGTCAGGTTCTGTCAGTTCTTTCTCTGGAGGTGGATGAGATTTTTTATTGTGAGTCTTTGAGAATTGTCTTGGCTCATTGTAATGGATCAGAGCAGCAATTACAGAATGTCGCGTACAATGTTCTCTTGGTTCCACTCACTTCAATTTGTGTCAGTTCAGGTTTTTCTGAAATCGTCCTGCTTGTCGTTTCTAGTAATCATGTACCACAACTTGTTCTACCTTTCCTAAACTGATAGACATTCCCTTGATTTCCAATTTTTTTTGCCACCACAAAAAGTTCCTATAAATATTTTTGTTTGTTTCTTTTTCATTGTTCTCTTTGGGGTACAGACATAGTGATATTGCTGGATCAAAGGCTATGCACATTTTTATAGTCCTTTGAGCATATTTCCAAATTTCTTTCTAGAATAGTTGGACCAGTACACTCCTCCACCAGCAGCTCATTAGTGTACCTATTTTTTCCTCACCCCTCCAGCATTTGTCATTTCTGATAGATGTGAGGTATACCTCGGTGTTGTTTTATTTTGCATTTTTCTAATCAGTAGTGATGTAGAGCATTTTTATATGACCATAGATAACTGATTTCTTCTGAAAACTGCATGTTTATTAATACCATTTGTCAATTGGGGAATAGATCTTGTTTTTATAAATTTGACTCAGAATATTTTTCAGAAATGAGAGAAACTTTATCAGAGAAACTTGGCATAAAATCTTTTGTGTGTACGATGTGTTTTACTTCATTGTTTATGATACCTTTTGGCATAATGTAGTTTCCCTGATTCTCTGATTCCTTGATCTGTTTTAAATAAGTCTGTTTTTGCCTTTGCTTTGTCTGAGATCATGATTGCTTCCCCTGCCTTCTTTATGAAGCATATTGGATTCTGCTCCAACTCTTTACTTCTCCTCTATATGTCTTTCCATTTTAAATGCTTCTTATGTAAACAATATATTCTTGGATTTTGATTTCTAATCCATTCTACTCTCTACTTCCCTTTTAGGGTGAGCTAATCCCATATGCATTTACAGTAATGATGAATAGCTCTGTATTTCCCTCCATCCCGTTTTCTTCTGTTTCTTCCTCTCTCTATCTGCTATCTACTATCTCTCTCTCTCTCTGTCTCTTTCTCTCTCTCTCTATCCATCTATACATCTATTTCTCTTTTCACCCTGTCCCTCCTCAAAAGTCTGTTTTGTTTCTAACCGCTGCCTTCCTTAATCCACCCTCGATTTTTTAATGCCCCTTTAATGCCTCTTACATATTTACTCTCCTATTTTTCTGTTGGGCAGATTACATTTCTATACACAACTGAGTGTTTTTCTTCCCTCTTTGAACCAGTTCTGAAGAGTGAGGTTCAGGCATTCTCCCCTGCCCCCCACTTTCCCTCCATTGTAAAAATTCTCCCTTACATGTCTTTTTTGTGTGAGAAAAATTTCCCTATTCTGCCTCTCCCTTCCCCCTTCACACAGGGTATCCCTCTTTCTCAACCTTTCACTTTTTTTTTAGAGATCATTCTGACAAGATTGACTCAGATCCATGCCCTCTGTCAATGCAAACTCCTTTTAATTGCCCTAATAACAACAATAAAGTTCTTACACATATCATCTTTCCATGTAGGAATGCAAACAATTTAACTTTATTGATTCCCTTAAGATTACTCTTTCATGTTTACCTTGTTATACTCCTTTTGAGTGTTCTGTTTGAATGTCAGATTTTCAATTAGCTCTGGTTATTTCATCAGGAATGCTTGAAAGAAAGACCTCTATTTCATTAAATATCCATTCTCCTCTACAAAGGCTTACACTCAGTTTTGCTGATTTGGCTATTCTTTGTTGTAATTCTAGTTCCTTTGACTCCAGAATATCATATTCCAAGCCTTCCACTCCTTTAAGCTGGATGTTGCTAAATCTTATGTTGGTCTGACTGTGGCTTCACAATATTTGAATTGTTTCTTTCTGGAAGCTTGAGGGATTTTCTCTTTTAACTGGGAGTTCTTGAATTTGGCTATAATATTCCAGGGAGATTTCATTTTGGGATCTCTTTTAGGAGGTAAATGATGGAGTCTTTCAGTTTCTAGTTTACCTTGTGATTCTGGGATATCAGGGCAGTCTTCTTCGATAATTTCTTGAAATATGATGTCTAGGCTCTTTTTTTGATCCCGGTTTTCAGCAGTCCAATAATTCTTACATTATCTCTCCTGGATATATTTTCCTGGTCATTTGTTTTTCCAGTGAGCTATTCCACATTTTTTTTCTTATTTTGAAATAGTCCTCATTCTGTACTATTTTTCATTCTTTAGAATTTGCTTTATTGTTGATATCTCATTAAGTCATTAGCTTTCACTTGCCCAATTCTAATTTCTAAGGAATTATTTTCTTTAGTGAGATTTTGTACCTCATCTTTCATTTGGCCAATTTTTCTTTTTAAGGAATCCTTTTCTCCAGTGAATTTTTGTACCTCCTTTTCTGTTTGAACAATTCTTTTTTTAAAAGAGTTCTTCTCTTCAGTTGATTTTTTTTACTTTTTTTTTTTTTTACCAAGCTGTTAATTCTCTTTTCATAATTTTCTTGCATCACTCTCATTTCTTTTCCCAATTGTTTCTGTCTTTCCTGTCACCATAATAGCTTTTTCTGGACAAATTATTTTTTTTTGTTTGTTTGCTTATTTTTCCAACCTATTTCTTGGCTTTGAACTTTATGTTAAAGTTGAGCTCTGGTGCAGCGAGGTGGCTCAGTGAATAGAGCACCAGCCTTGAAGTCAGGAGGACCTCAATTCAAATCCAGCCTCAAACACTTAACATTTACCAGCTGTGTGACCTTGGGTAAGTCACTTAACTCCAACTGTCCTGCCTTCCCCCCTCCAGAAAAAAAAAGTTGAATTCTGCCAACCTGGGGATGGGGAAGCACTGTCACGAGCTTCAGGCTTTTTTTGTGCTGAAGGTGTGCACATTTTCAGTGCTTCAACAATAGCATAATCCTGGGAGTGGTGTGATCATTGGGTCTCTGCTCTTCTGAAGTAGCAAGCATTAGCACTCTTCTTTGCTCTGAAACTGTGACCAGGGCCCCTGCTCTCTTATGACTGACCACCAGTGCTCTTCTCCCTGGAACTGTGACCCACAGCTGTGTACAGGTAATAGAGTTGTACCAGCCATACCCAGTGCCAGCAAAAAGTCCCTTGTAATCTCTTTCTGACCAATTGTATGGCCCTCTTGCCATCTCTGGGCTGAGAGCTCCTGAAGCTGATGCTGCTGATGCTGCTACTGCTGCTGCTGTGGTGGCAACTGTTCCTACCACTGCCTATGTGTGCTCCAGACAGGCCTCCACCCTCCTGTGTCTCAGAATTCTCCTAGAGACCTCTTAGGTTTTTTGAGCCAGAAAAATATCTTACTCTAACCTTTTGTTGCTTCTGCTGCTCCAAAATTTGATTTGAATGTTATTTTAAAGTTGTTTCGAGGGGAATGTTGGAAAAATTCAGCTGGATGGCTGCCTCTAGTCCATTATCTTGGCTCCCATGAAGGCTTGTTGATTTGACATGACCCATGATCTTATTGGGAAGACTGTTAGTTAATCTTTGTTATATATAATATTAGCTTTATATTAGATATATTTATTTTAGATAAGTGCTACTTATCATGTTAAAGAAGAATTCATTTATTAATTTTTCCCAGTTTAAAAAATCCCCAGAAATGGTCATGTCTTAGCAATAGCTTTTTCTTCATTTATTGTTACAATCACATGATTTTTGAGCACTTGTTACTAATAGGTTGGTTATGTTGATAATTTTCCTAATATTGGGCCAATCTTGAATTCTTGACACAAGCCTAATTTGATGAGAATGCTGTAGTCCTCATGCTAACATTTTATTTAAACTTTTTGCATCAATTTACTTTGTCTTATTTGATTTCCCCTTGAGTACCATGACAATATCAAAGAAGAAATTTCATAGGACTCTTTGCCTATTTATTCAAAAAAATTATAAAATATTTAAAATAACTATTTTCTGAATCTTTGGTAGAATTACCTTGTGAGTTCATCTGATCCTCTTTGTTTTTCCCCTTTGGGGAGCTTATTTATGACTTATTTAACTTTTTTTTTCTTCTAATTAGCTAACAAATTCTCTATTCCTTGTTTTGTTAATTTGTTAATTTTGTATTTTTATAAATAGTCATTCTTTTTTTTTAAGATGGCCAGCTTTATTGACATATTTTGGCAAAATAACTTCCAACAATTTCCCTTTTCTTTATTTGTTGAAAACTTACCTTTTTCATTTCTGATACTAGTAATTTGGTTTTCCTCTTGTTTTCCCTCTTGGCCTATTTAGCTAATGTTTGATCTATTTTATTCTTTTGTAAAAATAACTCCTGGTTTTATTTCTTATCTTTTTGTTTGCAATTTTGTTAAACTCTTATTTTGATTTTCAGGGTTTCTAATTTGATGGGTTTTTAAAAATTTTTTTTTTAGTTTTTTCTTTAGTCATAGGCCTGATTTGTTGATCTATTTATTTTCCCCTTCATTCATGAAAGTATTGTTGACATAACTTTTCCTCTGAGAATTTCTTTGGTTGAATTCCCCCAAATTTTGATACATTGTTGTCATTATCTTTAACGAAATTGTCTATTACTTCTATAATTTGGTCTTCTTTAGGATTATTTTAATTAGTCTCAATTTTAATAGTTCTTTCTGCAGCCGTTTATTAAATAGAATTTTTATTTTATTTTGACCAATATAATGTATGTTGAATATTTCTGATCTTTTATGTTTGTGAAGTTTTCTAAGCCCCAATATATAGTCTGTTTTTGCAAAGGCACTATGTAGAGTTGAGGAACATTTCTACTCCTTTCTATTCCTGTTTTAAAATAACTAAATTTTTAAAAATTCTATTTACTTGAAATTCTATTACTACTTTTCTTTTTTCTTTCTTCTTTCCTTGCTTCCTTCCTCTTTCCCTCATTTGTTTTCTCTTTCCCTATTTCCCTACTTCCTTCCTGTCCTCCTTCCTTCTTTACTCCCTCCCTTCTTTCCTTTCCTTCCTTCCTTCAAGGATGACAAGCAAATTCTTTCTGTTTTCATTTTTCCTGCTTGTTTTAATATGTCTAGACAATTTTATCTCATTATTCTTGAAATATGATATGTTGCTTTTTTGTGGATTATAACTTTCAGGTAGTCTGCATATTCTTTTTTCCCAATTTAAATTTATTTTTAAACATTTATTTTTAAATTTTGCATTGAAAATTCTCTCCCTCACTCAAACCTCTCCTTGACCCATTCAGAAGGCAAGCAATATGATACACACTACATGTGTCAGGTTTTGCAAAAGATGTTTCCATATTAGAATGGCTTAAACAAGCAAGAGAAATAAAGAATAAAGTGAAAAAACATGCTTCAATTTGCACTCAGAATTCATCAGTTCTCTTAATATGGGCAATATTTTTCATCATATGTGCTTTGGAGTTGTTTTCGATCATTGTGTTCATCAGAGTATCTAAATCTTTTACAACTGATTATCATTACCATAAATCTATAACTTGCTATATACACACAGGTACCATGTTCTCCTGGTTCTGCTTACTTTGCTTTGCATCAGTTCATATAAGTCTTCCCAAGTTTTCCTGAAACCATCCCCCTCATCATTTCTTACATACAATAGCATTCCATTAGAATCATTAGCTTGTTCAGCCATTCTCCAATTGATGGGAATCTTCTCATTTTCCAGTTCTTTGTTGTCATAAAAAGAGGTGTTATAAATTTTTTTGTATATACAGATCCTCATGCCTTCTTAAAAATCTGTTTGGGAGACAGACCTAATAGTACTGCTGGGTCAAAGGAGGGGAAGTTACTGAGTGATGGTGATAGAGGGAAAGTTTGTCAAGTGGCAATGAGGAGCGGGGAGGGAAGGAGAAAGAAGAATTAAAAGCATAATTATTAATATAGCAGTATAATTATTGATGAAAAATCAATTACCTACATAATTCAATTGTGAAAATACCAGCAAAACTGAACTACCTTGAAATGAATTAATATCTTCCTTTTCTAAGGAACTATTTGTATTAACTGCATAACGAGTTGAATGTTAGCTTCACTTGCCAAGCTAATTAAATTAGTAAATGCTTTTAACTAACACTCAATTGTTTCTTCATGGGAAAAGCATATTTTTTCCTTTTGTTCTGACACTGCCTCAGGCTACAGAGCAGCTTAATTTAAGCATGAAGGCTTATCATATAAACCTGTTCTTCTTTACTCCATCTATTCCAGAGACATAGAATACCCTTCTCTTTGCTTTTCCTAAAAGCACACATTACTGACCATTACTAGCACTAATCCCCTATTCCAAAAACCTGACCTGCTACACATAGAGTTTCCTGCTCCTTGGCTGAGCTTACAAACTGCCCCTTCAGCCATGATCTTTCCTTTTTCAGGTCAGAACAGAAAAGATGAAGAGAAAATCATACTGGATCCCTTTTTCCCGATTTGTGCAAACCTGCCTCCAACCCCGTGATCGTTTCCTACAATCAGGATATGGTTACTTGGATGACTGTGCTGTCAGTCATCCACTCACCTTTGAAGTTCCCTTTTGTGTGAAATATTTTCATCTACTAAATATCAATATTAAATTAATTCATCTCTACAGTTTCTGAAATCTCTGCTCCTCTTCTCTCACGAACAACAACAAAAGGTCCCTTGACCTTTTAAAAGCAAATTGACCTTTTTCTCTTCTGAACCTTTTAAACATGTTTTGAATAGACATAAGGTTTATATCTTGGTAGTTTTCTCTCTGCTCCATTCCTGCTTGTCTCAATTTCTCAAGAGATGTATAACTAAAAGATTAATGAACACAATTCAACTGCTTAATATTTTTTTTCTGTAACTATTAGCCTAGTCTGATATGTCCTATAAAGCAAAGTAAGGTGAAAGTGGCATGTCTCTACGTAGTTTTATCTTTTAAATCAAACGTCTGAAGAACTGATTTGAATATCAGAGAATGAGTGAAAGGAATGATAAATTATGTTGTGACAATATTATCTGTGACTGGGCTTCCAAAATTTACCTGAAACACTGTTTGTAAAACCAGAAGCACATACTTTTATCGGCAACCCTTTATACAGCCTCAGTACTCATAGCCCAAAATGGGCATTGCTATTTGAAAAAGATCAACTGTTGATAGAGAAAAATGATTTGGTAAAGCCACAAATTGCTAAGAATTTTACATAGCTATAAAAATTCTGGAATGGCAAGTAAGGTAAAGAAATGATTAGTGCATATAGTATATGAAAGAGACAATTATTCATATACCACTTTACTCAGTAGTATCTTGTAGATGACTATGGCATGACCAGCATATATAGATACATATGTAATTTTCATATTTCCTTTTTCTTGATTTTAGGGATCTTTATATTTTTTACTTTAAGAGGAAAGGCTACTTCATTCCCCCTGCGCCCCCCACTTTGGTTGAAATAAAGTTAATGAAAGTTTATGTTTCTTCACAAGGCCTACAAAGAGCTTATGTTTTTGGACATTCTGTATATTGATGTAGAGTACCAGTTAGAGCTTTTCTTTCATTCTATAGTAGTAAGGAACAGGGCTAGACCTCCTATATGGAGAACTTCCAGGTAAGAAAATTCGATCAGTGAAGGTTAGCACCTTCTCTGCAATTTACAGTCTTGGAGAGTGGCCTAAATAATTGAGAGGTTAAAGAAATTACATTTACATGACCACCATTGTGTATCAGACACTAGACTCCAGCTCTTTATGTATTTCACTGTCACCTCAGTAACTATGGAAATTCTCAGTAAGCAATGGATTGTGGCTCTGAAGGCTCAGAGGACAATGAATTTAATTTTTAAGTTACTTTAGTTACCATTTTTAGAACTCCCTCATTCAAACAGAAGTGGTAGCTTTGAATGGCTGGAAGAGATTTTTTAATTTTTTTTTCTCAAAAGTTATTTAAGAATTCTATTTGCAACTGGAGAAACTTTATGTGGAGGACTAAACCAATGGCTATTTTAACAAACAACTTAAAATTAATTTGAAGATCAGTTAATATCACCATGGAAACTACAATGTGAATTATCATGATATACCTCTTGTTATAAAACCCATACCGGAAATTATATCTAGAAACCAAGCATGAGTATTGGTTTTTTTTAAGTGTAAAATAAAAATTTTATTTTTAGAAATAAAAAAAGTAAAAATAAAAATAAAAATGATGGGGAAAACCTGCCATCCTTACAAGTAGAGATAGCAAAGAAGGCAAAATTAAAAAAAAACAAGTTGTGGAAGTTGGGAGGGAGGGATGACTCCCTTGTTTTTAATTCCTAAGTAATAATCAAAAACAACCAATTTTGCTTTCATTAATTCTACTAAATAACCAAATTTTCAGAGGGAAAAAAACCGTGTATCTAGTACCTTGGTCAGATGAAAAGGGGAAATAGACTTGTCTCTCACATGAGTTTTTTTCACATATCTTGAAACATCCATATTACATCCAGACTGTTTTCATATGACCATAATAGCCTTGTAAAAACGAGGAAAATGTCTTTATTCAATGAGAAGGACAAAAAGAAAGAAACAGACAGACACAACAGAGTGACATTTAGAGGACTGGTCAGATGCGCACTAATAGCACTTTTTTCCCTCCCAGAAGTTTTTCCATGCTATTTTAAGATTAATTTTCTTAAAAAAGAAAAGAAAGTTTTTCTCTTCTGTAATTTTCTTCTGAAGATTTTCAAACTTTCAATAAAAGTTTGTTATCAGTGTTTGGCATTTCTTCCTGGAAACTGAAGAGAAAGGTCATAGGTAGGGTTTGTGTATGTGTGTATGTATGGGGGAAGACAAGGTTTCTTTGTCTTTGTAAAATATGTTGAAAGTTTTCTTTATTAGTTAATGTAAGAGTGGGAGGAGGATCTTTTTAAAAGATACTGGGGGTGGGATGGCTAGATGGAGCAGTGAATAGAGTACCAGCCCTGTAGTGAGGAGGACCTGAGTTCAAATGTGACCACAGACACTTAACACTTACTAGTCGTGTGACCTTGGCCAAGTCACTTAACCCCAATTGCCCTACCTTCCCCCCTCCAAAGAACAAAAAAACCCCAAAAAACTTGGGGAGAGGCAGAAGAAAAGAGATTTGGTACAAACTTGTGAAAACAGTTTAATTGGTGGAATGACAGAATCAGATGGTCTGTAGTTCTTGGTAAGCCCAAGTATGCCAGATTCAATGATGTGAAAGAGGGTTTTTTAAATAAATTAATCTCTTCATCCATCCATATCCACAACAGTCTCATAGGGTTCCAAAGTCTCTAGCTGTGAAAGGATTAATACTGAAATCCATCCATTTCTTTTTATTTTCCTCATTCTTGAGTGTAGGCTAAAAGCAGACTTATCTACTTCTATCAGTAGTCTTTTCCCTATTTCCCATATAGTTTATATGTAAGTTCCAGAGACTGTAGTAAAATTTTCATAACATTATATGCCCTTTAACCAGTGAAGAGGAGGAAGGTATGAGTCGAATCTGCTGTCAGCATTTAGAAAGTTTGCTTCTCGAGATAATAAATTTTGTATTTTTCCTCCACAAGTCCAAATGACTGCATGGCATCTCTACTGGAGAGGTCATTTCATTGCTGGGATGGACTAGACAGGTTGCTTGGCTCTGAATTGGCTTCTCACAGGGTATGAAAAGGTCAGTCCACCAGATTCTCTGGACAACTATAGCCTCCACCACCTCCAACATCATACTCAACTGAGTACTATTGTCTTCTTTCAGGTGGAGTATTGTAGTGCTCTTTCAGAAAGGGTAAAGACCTAGTTCTAGGCAAAGGGTAAAACTAGAATAAGGTCTAGGACCTTCTTTAGGACCTCCTTCAGGACCTTGGATCTGAAGTTTTTTCCCTCTCATGGAAGAAGTGGGAAAGTTATAGTGTTCCATCTCCAAGGATCCTTTCTGTTCCAATACCTCAATTCCCTTATTGAGGGACCTCAGCCTAATTCGCAGTGACTACTTAATATATTTCCTAAATTCCTGCTCAGTCTGTGCAAATGAATCACTGAGGTGGTGATATAGGGAAGACAAGGAGGAAGTCTGTGCCTTGGAGGGACAAATTCAATATCTCCATGACTTTTTCATATCGAATGAAGCCTCGTATCTCCTTCTAAGTGTGGAATGCTTCCTTTACAGCTGAAAATGACTCACCCTTACATTTTCTTATCTTTTGCCTTTTAGGACTTTAAACTTTGTTGAATCATAAAAAGGACATATTCTTACATTGGAATTTCATACTGAAAATATTGGGAGTTCTTTTAATTCATACATTTCTGAGTTTTTCTGAGGCTTCTTAGGTTCTTTGATTAATGTATCTTTCATATGTAGTTCATTTCTTTTTAAGAGGATGTTTATAAGCATATAATACATAAGAAATAACATGACTAAACCTATGACACTCTAGGGCAGCTATATGGTGCAGTGGATAAAGTGCTGGCCTTGGATTCAGGAGGACCGGGGTTCAGATCTGGCCTCACCACTTACTAACTATGTGAGCCTGGGGAAGTCACTTAATTTTGCTGTTTGCTCATTTGTAAAATGTTTGCTGGAAAAAGAAATGGCAAACTACTTCAGTATCTGACAAGAAAACCATAATGGGGCCATGTAGAGTTGGACATGACTGAAGCGACTCACCAAAAGTGTACTCTGACAATAAAGAAATTAGTTTATTATATTGGGAATATTTGAAGTCCGTTTGAAAATGTTAAGCCCACATGTGGGTGAAAAGGTGTTTTCTTCTGTATTTAGCCTAGGATGATATGTTCATTTGTAACTAAGGCTACCTTTTGAAACTACATACTTGTTCATGCAATATCTGTGATGCATTGAGAGTTTGGGTACCTAGATTATTGTTTTGCTCTGTCCTTGACTGGATTATGAATTTGAATAGGTCATAACATTCTTAAGTGTCCGTTTTTTCTATGTAAAATAATGGAGTTGTAGCATGTAATCTCTAAGGATACCTTTTTCTGACTCTAAAATCTAAGATTCAGAATTTTTATACTTAGATATAAAAACTACATTTAAAAATGAATGGTTATCCTTTGCAAACTTTATAGAAAAGAAAAAAGATGCGCTACACAGGCCAGTTTGTATTAAATTACATAAAGTAGTCATTGACCAAGCTGTTAATTGGTTGTTTTTCCTCAGGGTAGCAAATGACAACAGGATTTGGGGGAATAGTAGAGGTTGTTGTCACCAGACAGATGAAAATGCTTCAAACTGGTACTGTCGGGGAATTCTAAATTTCCTACCTCCTATCAATCAAAAAGTATGTATATTAAGTACCTACTGTGTACTACACACCATGATAAACATTGAGTCCACAGATTAAAAAGAGAGATGGTTCCTGCCTTCAAAAACCTTTTATTTTCTTCATAGAATGCAACATATTCAAAGATAAGTAAATACTGGATATATGCAAAACAAATGCAGAATATTTTGCAGAGAGGCAAAGAACACAGGAAACAGCATGAAGGGAAAGAATAAGTGGAATAAGAAAACCCGGGTTTGGTCCTGCCTCCCCTAACATTTTTGACCTCATTTTTCTCATCTGCAAAATGAAGAGATTGGACTAGACAGGCTTCCTTATTTATGTTCCTGTAAACTGGGGCAGTTGAGCTGAGCACTGAAGAGAGAGTGAAGTTTTCCAAGAGGTAGAACAAAGGAGGGAGAACATTCCAAGCACGGAAGATAGCCTATGCAGAGACACAGAGATTGAACAGCAAGTACCAGAAACAGAAAAAAGACTGATTTGGATAGAGCAGTGGTCTCCAAATTTTCTTAATCATACTTTCCTATCAGTTAATTTGTTAAATCATTCACACTTTGATATATCTTTATTCATTCATTCATGTATTTATTTGTAAAGATATAAAAAACACTTTGTAGAAATTCCTGGGTCAAGCCAATATTTTAAAAATGGCAATATTGCCTAAATTTATTTACTTATTCAGTACTATCACAATCAAACTACTGAAAGATGATTTTGTGGAGTGAGAAAAAAATAATGACATTCATGTGGGGGAACCAAAGGTCAAGAAGGTCAAGGAAAATAATGAAAAAAGAGGCAAGAAAGGGGGTCCTTCTGTACCAGATCTTCAACTATGCTAAAAAGCAGTAATTATTAAAATGAACCATTACTGGCTAAACAAGTCTCTGTGTCAATCAGTGGAACAGATTAGGTACATAAAATACAGAAGCAAGTGAACACAGACATAGTAATCAATAAAACCAAAGACTTCAGGTACTAGGGAAGGGAGTCACTACTTTATAATAAAAAGCTACTAGGAAAACTAGAAAGCTGCCTGGTGTAAAAACCAAGTATAGAGTGCTATCTCACAAGATCTATGAAAATAAATCCCAAATGATGTAGAACCTAGACATAAAAGGTGTTTCCGTTTAAAAAAAAAAAAAAGAAATCTTTCAGATCAATGGCTAAGAGAAGAGATAGAGAGGATCATAGAAAATAAAATGAGCAATTTGGATTATTAAAAATTCAAGTTTTTGAATGAAGAAGTCTAATGCACTTAAAATTAGAGAGGAAGTAGATAATTATGGAAATAATTTTTGAAGTACGTTTCTCTGATAAAAATCACAAACTCAAGACGTAAAAGGAATCTATGGAAATCTTAAAACAAAGAGCCATTCCCTAATGGTCTGCTAGGCAATTTTCAATGGAAGAAATCCAAGCTATCAAAATAAAATATAAAATGCTCCAAATCACTAATAATTTTAAAATGCAAATTTAAAAATTCTGAGGTTGCACCTCATACCCATTTTGTTGGCAAAGACTGCAAAAGAGAAAAATAATAAATATCAGAGTAGCTTTGGGAAAATATGTACTTTAACGGTTGGTGGGTCTGTGAATTAGTCTTGCCATTCTAGTAAGCAATTTGGGAACTATGTCAAAAAAAATTACTCAACTTGCATACCCTTTTACCCAATTATACTACTATTAGGCAGGTACTCCAAAGAGAACAAAGAAAGAGGAAAACAAGCCATATATGTTAAAATACTTACAGCAAGCCCTGTTCTTAGTAGCCCCAACTGGAAACAAAGGGAAACCCATCTTTTGAAGAATGTCTAAACAAATTGTGATAAATGAATATTTTGGAATAATTGTGCCCAAAAAACAATTAAATAAATTGTTTCAGAGAAACCTATAAAATCTTTATGAACTAATGTAGTGTAAAGTGAATAAGATGTTAGAATAACAGTTTACCCAATGACAACAACAGCTTTGAAAGACTTTAGAATTCTGATTAATGCAATGATAAATTATGAATCCAAGGGGTAGAAGATAGGTCAAATCACCCACCTTCTGCCAGAGAGGTGATGGACTTAAAATCTAGAATGACATGGTCGATAAAGGATAAAATAAACGAATGCATAAATAAAAAAGTAAAGGGTAAATGTTACAAGAATACTGAAAAGATATGGAGAGGGGTTAGGTTATGAAGGGTTTTGAATGCCATAAGAGAGGATTTTGTATTTGATCCTGGAGGTGATAGGGAGCCCCTGGAGTTTACTGAGTGGGGGGAAGCAGGGTGACATGGTCAGACCTGTACTTTAAGAAAATTACTCTGGGGACTTAATGGAGGATGGATTAAAGTAAAGACAGAGTTATGGCAGGCAGACCAGTTAGCTAGCTATTGCAATAGTTCAGGAAATGATAATGTCACATGTAGTGATAGTATCCAAGGAGACAAGGGGCATATTTGAGAGATGTTGCAAAGATGGCATGAACAGGCCATGTCAGCAGATTGCATATGGTATGGGGGTCTTGGGGTGAGAGATAGAGAGGAGCTGAGGGCTACACCTAGGTTACAGACCTGGAAAACTGGAAACATGTTGGTGTCTTTGTTAGTAGTAGGGATGTTTAGAAAGGTATGAAGTTTAAAAGGAAAGCAGTGAGATTTGAGAATCATCATTATAGAAATTATAATGAAATCCATGAGATCAGATGAGATCACCAAGCAAAATAGTGGAGTGAGAAAAGGAAACAAGAGCTGAGGACAGAACCCTATAGGATATCTATAGGTAGTGAGCATGGTCTGGATGAGAATCCTGCAAAGGACACTGAGAAGGAGCAGCCAGATAGGAGAACCAGGAGAAAGTAGTGTCACGAGAACCTAGAGAGAAGAGAGTATCAAGAACTGTGTTAAAGGCTACAGAGAGTCAAGAAGGATGAGGATTGAGAAAAGACCATTGAACTGAGCAATTTGTAGATCGTTGGAAACTTTGCAGAGATCAGTTTCAGCTGATTGATGAGGTTGGAAGCCAGACTGTAGAGATTAAGAGGGTGAGAGGAGAGAAAATGAAGGCATCTATTATAGACGGCTTCCCGAAGGAGTTTAGATCTTCAAGATAGAAGGGATGGAATGGGAATGGGGGGGAAAATGAAGGTTTTTATTTTTTATGCTGGGGGTGACACAGGCATGTTTGTAGACATTCGGGAAGGATCCAGTAAATAGAGATCTTGATAATAAGTGAGAAAATGATGGGATAGAATGAGGTCACTTACACAGGTGGAGGGATTTGCTTTGGTGAGGATCAGGGCAACCTCTGTGTGTGAGTCAGGGGTGAAAGAGATAGTAATAGAAAGCATCTGAATGATATGAGATAATGAAGTGGTGAGAAAAGCTAGGGCATGGAGAATGACCTGAATTGTTTCCTGTAAAACGTGAGGCAAGGTATGCAGAAGTCAGGGAAAGGTAACCATGGGAGGTTTGAAGAGAGATGAAAAGGTATGAAAGCTGTTGTGGAGCATGGGAGAATGAGTATGGTTTGCATAGTAATAGTTAGGGCCTGATTGAAGCTGTGTAACATAAATTTGTAGTGTACACAATCAAAACTGTTGCATGACTTTCACCATCTTTACTTCTGTTGCATATGTGATCCAAGGCTAAAATTTGGCAGGGCACAATTGGCAATATCATAGGGGCAAGAAACTCAAAAGAAGAAGACACTGTAGCATTGAATTGGTTCACCAAGGAGTCAAGATGAAGGAAGGAAGAGAGAGGGGCCATGGCCTAGAAGAAAACTAATGGCCCAAGGGATTAGATGTCGTGATGTAGATGAAGAGTAAAGTTTTTTATGGGAAGGCAGAGGGGAAAGGTGGAAGCCTATAAAAGGGTTATAGTCCGATAAGGGGATTTTAGAGTTCTTGAACAGAGTTATTCCATAAAGGAGTTTTTATTTTATCCTATAGGGAAGAGTATACTGAATGGAGGTTTTTGAAGGGTTTAGTCAGACCTATTTTGGCAGCTGTATGACAAATGGGTTGAATAAGGTGATTATTGAAAGAAAATCACAGAACCTCAAAATTCAAAGGAGATAATCAAGAGAAGTGAATCATTAGCATAAAGAGGATTGTGGAAGGTGAGATTTTAACAGACTTGAAGGAATACAGGGAAACTAGAATGTGTGGAGATGAAGACGGAGAACATTCCAGTTATGGGAGACAGCTAGTGAAAATGGACAGAGTCTAGAGAAGGAGAATCTCATGTGAAGAAGAGTGAGGAGACAAGTGCCACTGGATCATAGAGTATGTAGTGGGGAGGAAAGAAGACTGGAAAGACAGTAAAAGGCCAAATTATGAAGGTCTTTAAAAGCCAGAAGATTTAATATTTGATCCTGGAGAGAAAAATGAACCTCTGGAATTGATTGAATGAAATCAGACATATACTTCTGGATCATTATTTTGATAGCTAGGTGGAAGGTGGATTGCAATAGAGAGACACTTGGAGGAAGAACAGCCAGAAGACTATTGAGGTGATACAGATTTTGACCTGGAGAGATGTTATAAAGGTAGAATAAAGAGGACTTGGCTATTGATCAGCTATTTGGGCCGGGGGAGGCGGTGAGAAGGGGGAGAGATGCTCTGTTGCTCTTGGTTCTGCTCTCTGGGCCCAAACTGAACCAATTAAATATCTCCTCTAAACTCTAAAAATATAGCAACTGCCCTGTCTTCCTCTACCTTCCTGACCCCCCTCCCCAGGCTTCTCCAGCCTAGACATATGCAACTCCTTCAGTCCTCATATTACAGACTCAAGGTCCCAGTACTCTCAAACTCTCTGTAAACTCTCAAATGCAAATGAACTTGGGGGTCAGAATGCCTTGAAGCCGTTGCTCTGTCAAACTCAGTCATTGCTCTGCCTTCAAGCAGTACAGTTTTCTTGACACAGCGATAGACAGTTCCCCATCCAGTCCACAGAAGAGCCTGCGTCTCTTTTCACTATTTTGTGTGAAAGACACTGTTTGCATACAGTTTCTACACAGAACTGTTCTTTATGTTACTCTTTCATCGACCAGACAGTGCGCATGAAGAGAATAATACCTTGAAGAAGAATACTGGAAGGGAAAGCAAACAAGTTGTCAAAATTCCAACGCCAGAGCCCAAAAGCTGGGCATCCACACTCGCCTCCAGAGCTGGGGAGAAAAAGCAAAACAGATACTGCAGCATTAGAACCCAGAAGACCCAGAGCTCTTCTCAAGTAATTATAAAGTCATGAGATTGATTTGGTTGTGGGAATTTCTTGACCCGGATTCCTTGAGAGCCTTAGCCACTATCAAGTCTGCAAGGCTTGAGGTAAAATAAAATGAGCAGCCAAATTGAAAGGAAAAGAAATTCATTCAGCGCAGAAAGGAAGACTGCACAGTTTCAGCACCTTAGGGTCCAGATTATAGCACACAAATCAGCAGTATTCCCAAACAGAAAAGAAATGGGAGAAGTGTGCAAACCTTGGGGTCAAAGGAGTTGATAAAGGTCAAGTTTGCTCTTGTGAAAAAATGTGTCCCTTGGAGGTTAGTCTTATCAGAATGTCCTGTGTTGGCATTAAATCTCTAAGATGATCCTTTGATTCAGGATGTCAGGCTTATCCTGCTGTTGCCAGTAAGAAGAAGAATAAAATGCAACCTGAGGGTTTTCTATTTACACAACCCCATAACTGCATTTCCTTGGGTCCAGAGGTTACTGGGAAAAAGATTTTTCTGCCAAGCTCCCAGTTTTCCTCCTCCACAATTTCCACACATGAACTGCGGAATCAGTCTTGTGATACTAATTAATATTTTAAATGATTTTTCTGATTTCAACAACTCTTTTTTTCCCTTAATAGTATTTTATTTTTTTTCAAATTACATGTAAAGGTACTTTTTAGCATTCACTTTTATAAGATTTTAAGTTCCAAATTATTTTCTCCCTCTTTCCTCTCACCACTCCCCAAGATAGCATGCAATCTGATATAAGCTATACATGTACCGTCGTATTAAAGATATTTCCATATTAGTCATGTTGTAAAAGGAGAATCAGAACAAAAGGGAAAAAACACGAGAAAAAAAAAGATACTGTGTTTCAATCTGCGTTCACACTCCATAGTTCTTTTTCTCCATGTGGATAGCATATTCCATCTTGAGTCGTTCGGACTAAGGTGATTATCTTAGAATTAGATTGCTGTATTGTTGAGAAGAGCTAAGTCTATCAGAGTTGGTCATCAGTATCAGTTCATGTAAGTCTTTCCAGGTTTTTCTGAAATCTGCCTACCCATCATTTCTTATAAACAATAGTATTCCTTTACATTCATAGATATATGGGTCCTTTTTCCATTTTTTATGATCTCTTTGGGTATCGACCTAGAAGTGGTATTGCTGGATCAAAGTGCATCAAAGGGTATGCACTGTATTATAACTCTTTGGGCGTAGTTCTAAATTGCTCTCCAGAATGACTGGATCAGTTCACAACTTCATCAACAATGCATTAGTATTCCAATTTTCCCACATCTTCTCAACCTTTATTAATTTCCTGTTTTGTCATGTTAGACAAACTGATAGATATGAGGTGATACCTTAGAGTTCTCAACAACCCTTATAACTTGGTTTGCATAGCCTTGGGCCCTGTAGGTAAGAGTTGGTACTTGGTATAACTCAATTGAAATGATACAATTGGAAAGATAGAGGGTTAGGGGTCAGAAGCATCTCTCAGACAGTCTGCCATTACCAACAGAAACAAAGTTGAATAAGTAGACATTAGGCCACATATATTTCCAAAGCTATTAATGGCTTCACCTAGAGATGGCTACTGTACTATCAGGATCTTTCGAGATGAAAGACAGAAGAGAAAAAGACCAGATATCAGGCTCTCTTTTAAAGGGCACAAAAAGGATGATTCCTCCTACAACCAGTGAAACCAATCTTCCAAGAAACTACAAGGAGTTTCTCCAAACTAATCAGTTAATGTTGGGGGTTAACCTTGGTAAGTAGTCACTGATACTTAACAGATGTCTTTAGTCCTTTCAGAAAAGTACCAGCAGGTATGTAATCTTCATTCATAGAGAAATACTTTTCCAGAGTCTCTAACAAAGACTCACCAAACTTATCAAGTTAAAGAGCTAACTCTCCTGATTAACCCTTACTATACATCAGGATTTTTAGGCACAAAATAACAGTAATTCAAATTGTATGCATTCAGTGTGGGGAAAAACAAACATAATTTCATCCAATTTGTGCATTTCAACCTTGTATATTTATGAATGTGGCAGTAATTGAAAGAATTAGTAAAATTTCCTATTGTCTGATCTAGACCTTGGCTTAGTGTGCTATCAAGATCTCTTTTCATTGTTATGGATGTATACTGCTCAGCTTCTCAGAATGTTTTCTTTGCTCATTTTGTCTTCACAACAATTCTGGGAGGTGTATTATTGTTTTCATTTTACAGATGGAGAAATTGAGGCAAACAGGTTGAATTACTCTGGATCACACAGCTGATAAATGTCTGATGTCAGATTTGGATTCATATCTTCCTGTCTCTATGTCCAGCATTCTATCCACAGCAACACCTAGCTATCTCAACATATAGTTTCTCTTGACAGAATCAAGTTCTTTGAGGGCAAAGACCGCTTTATTTTTGTCTTTATATCCTCAGCATTCAGCATGGTGTCTTGTATGTAGTAGGTGCCTAATAAATGCTTATTGACTGATTGTGGAAAAGAATATATCATATTAAAATATTGTAGTATAAATATATTGTAGCCTGAGAGGCAGTATGTCGTAGTAGAGAGTTGTCCTTATAGCCAGGAAGACCTTGGGTCCAAGTCCTATCTCTAAATAATGACCATGTGACCCTGTGAGCAAGTGACTTCACCTCTTGATAATCTAGACAACCTTTAAAGACTACAGGTTATATAGAAGTTGTCAGCCTGCATTGGTAGATAGAATTACCTCACTTTAGAATTTTCTTTACCAATGAAATCATGGTTCTTATTAAAGTTTAATTATACATAGAAGAACAATCTAATTTTTCTGGTTACTTTGTATTATGAATACACAAGTGTTTTTAATTGATTCATTTCATTTTCTTTTCAGGACCACCAGGTCCACCAGGAGGTGTGAGAATAGAAGACATTAGAGATACTTCTGTTGCACTCACATGGAGCCGTGGCTCAGATAATCATAGTCCAATATCTAAATATTCTATTCAGACCAAAACTATTCTTTCTGATGACTGGAAAGATGCCAAAACAGGTGAGCTTTATGTTAGAAAGTAATTTCTTAAAATTAC
>CM053581.1:395050842-395066572 GCA_028627135.1 Pseudochirops cupreus | reverse complement strand
ACAGTATTAAAATTATAAAAGAGATGACATTGGAAGACGATCCCCACTGTGAGGGGTGGAGGACAACTACAAGTAGCTCCACTACTAATGAAGTGGTTGGGCCAAATCAGAAAGGAAGCTCAGGTGCAAGTGCATCTGGTGACAGAAGGAAAGTCTGATGCTGCTGTAAAGATAATATTGCTTAAGACCCTGTAATGTAAGATCTTATCTAAGATAAACTGGATGTTGTCAAATAGGATATGGAAAGATTAAGCATCAATATCTTGAGTGTCAGTGAGCTTAGGTGGATGGAAATGGGTGAATTCAATTCAGATGATCCCTACATATACTACTGTGGGCAAGAATCCTCTAGAAGAAATAGAATAACTTTCATTGTCAATAAAAGGGTGAGAAAATCAGTACTGGAATGTAATCTCAAAAATGATAAAATGATATCTTTTTGAATCCAAGGCAAACCATTCAACATAACAATAATAATGTGTCTCTGTGCCAACCATGGATGCCAAAAAGGCCAAAGTTGATCAGTTCTATGAATACCTACAACATCTTCTAGAAAAACACCAAAAAAAGAAAAGAAAGATGTCACATTCATCATAGGGGATTGGAATACTAGAACAGGAAATCAAAAGATAATTGGAATAACAGTCGAATTTGGCCTTGGAGTGCAAGATGAAGCAGGACAGAGACTAATAGAGTTTTGTCAAGATAACTAACTGGTCATAACAAACACTTTTTCTACATACAGACATCACCAAATGGTCAATGTCAAAACCAGACTGATTATATACTTTGTTATTTGATTATATACTTTGATTACATACTCCATAGATGGAGTAGCTCTATACAGCCAGTTAAAACAAGACCTAGAGCTGACTGTGGCTCAGTTCATGAGCTTCTAGTTGGAAAACTCAGACTTAAATTGAAGAAAGTAGGGAAACCATCAGACTGTATAGGTATCACCTAAATGGCATCCCCTATGAATAAGAAGTAGAATTATGAACGTATTTAGGGGATTAGATCTGGTAGAGTGCCTGAACTATGGACAGAGGTTCATGATAGTATAAAAGAACAGGCAGCAACAAAAAACATTCCAAAGAAAAAGAAGAGCAAGAAAGCAAAAAGGCTGTCTGATGAAGCTTTACAAATAACTGAGAAAAAAATGAAAGCTAAAGGGAAAGTGGAAAGGGAAAGATATACTTAACTGAATGCAAAATTCTAGAGAAAATCAAAGTGAGATCATTTTGTCTTAAATGAGTGTAGTGGTAATGGAATTTGAAGATCTTCCCTGCCCCTTAATAAGCCTAGAGGAATTTGAAGAGTTTCCCTGATTTGAAAACAAACTCTACTCCCTAATAGGCTGAATGTAGTCACCTGGAGCCTGTGGTGGGAGTAGTTTGCTGAAGGGAAGCAGAGCCCATAGGAAATGGGGAGTCAGAGCCAGAGAGAAAGTGGGAGAGAGAGGACACTCAGGCAAGGAGATAGGTAGGTTTGTGAGTAAATACTGATCTTATATTGGTTTGTGGGCACGCTAAAGGATGACATGTTGTAGTGCATTAACGTCTATGTTGCTGTGATGGATTTGAATTCCTTGTTTGGGGATTTGGTTTTCTGGTGTCTAAATAAATGCTTTGATTCTGCCCTCTATATGGAGAGTTTATTATATTTTGCAACTGAGTGCCATATGGGAATATTTATAATCACGGTTGGTATATTTATCTTGATCATGGGCGCTGTAGATATTGCATTGGCAATGAGCACTACAATGAGCAATGCAAAGAAATAGAAGAAAACAACAGAAAGGGAAAGACAAGAGAACTCTTCAAGAAAACTCAAGATATGAAAGGAATATTTCACGCAAAAATGTCATGATAAAAGACAAAAATGGTAGGGACTCGGCAGAAAAGATTAAGAAGAGGTGGGAAGAATACACAAAAGAACTATACAATAAAGATCTTAATATCGCTGAGGATAAAACCATAACGGTGTGGTTACTGATTTAAAGCCTGGAGGATGAAGTCAAGGAGGCTTTAAGAAGCATTGCTAACAATAAAACTAGTGGAGGTGATAGAATTCTAGCTGAGCTATTTAAAATCCTGAAAGATGATACCGTTAAAGTGTTGCACTAAATATGCCAGCAAATTTGGAAAACACAACAGTGGCCGCAGAAGTGGAGAATATTAGTTTATGTACCAATCCTAAAGAAGGACAATGCTAAGGAATTTGAAATTACCAAACAATTACATTCATCACACATCAGCAAGGTTGTGCTTAAGATGCTGCTGCTTAAGATTCTGAAATGAGGCTTCAATGATATGTAAATCAAGAATTACCAGAAGAGCAAGCTGGTTTTCAAAGGAGCAGAGGAGCTGGAGTCCAAAATCCTGAAATTCACTGGGTTATGGGGAAAGCAAGGGAGTTCCAGAAAAAAAAATCTATTTCTACTTCATTGACTATACTAAAACCTTTGTGTGAATCACAACAAAGTGTGGCAAGTCCTCAAAGAGATGGGAGTATCAGAACACCTTATTTTTCTACTGAGGAACCTGCATGTGGACCAAAAAGCAACAATTAGAACCAAACATAGAATAACTGATTGATTTAAGATTTGAAAAGTAGTACAAGGCTGCATATATGCAAATGCATATATACAATTATGTATCATGCAGAATGCCAGATTGGAAGAATTGAAAGCTGTACTTGAGGTTGTCAGGAGAAATTTCAACACTTTCAGGTATGCAGATGATACTATTCTGATGGTAAGGAGGAATTAAGATGAGAGTGGGCTGTGGGGTATTGGGACCAGCTAGTCTTGCTGCTAGTAAAGATGCTGAGGCCCAAAAGGGTAAAATGCACAGAGCTTATAAGTAGATGGAGCCTCTGACCCTACAGCCAAGTAAATTTCCCATTTTATCTCTGGTACAGTGTAACCATGGCTCGTAGTCCTAAGAAATATCTGAAGCATTTAGCAGCTCCAAAGAATTGGATGCTGGAAAAGTTAACAGGAGTCTTGCTCCAAGACCATCCACTGGTCCCAAAAGCTGAGAGAGCGGCTCCTGCTCATCATCTTCCCGAGAAACAGACTCAAGTATGCCCTGACTGGAGATGAAGAAGATCTGCATGCTGTGATTCATCAAGATTGATGGCAGTGTCCGCACTGATATTACATATCCTGCTGGCTTTATAGATTTCATTAGCATTGAGAAGATGGGTGAACATTTGTCTGGTTTATGACACAATGGGACACTTTGCTCTTCATCATATTACAGCTGAGGAGGCTAAATATAAATTGTGCAAAGTGAGAAAAATATTTGTGGGTATGAAAGGTATTTTGTGGTCACCCTTGATGCCTGTTACTTATATCCTCTCATCAAAGTGAATGATACAATTCAGATTGATTTAGAAGCTGACAAGATCACTGCTTTTTTTCAAGTGTGATAATGGTAACCTATGTATGGTAACCCATGGAGTTAACTTAGGTCAAATTGGCGTGATCACAAACAGGGAGAAATATCCTGGCTCTTTTGATGTCGTCCATGTAAATTGAACAAACCATAAATGCCTTTCTCTTCTTTCCTTGGATTAGGGTACTATGGGTATGAATGTTGCATAAAATGTTAGAGGATGGGGGTGGCTAGATGGTGCACTGAATAGAGCATCAGCCCTGGAGTCAGGAGGACCTGAGTTCAAATCTGGCCTCAGACACTTAACACAAAACTAGCCATGTGACCTTGAGCAAGTCACTTAACCCCAATTGCCCAGCCTTCCCCCCTCCAAAAAAAAGCAATAAAAAGTTAGAAGATGGCGGTGTATTGGTTTTATTTAACTGCTTTTCTTTGTTACATGGGACGGCTCAGATTGGAGGATGGGGAGAGGACATATCCCAAAGTGACTGATGTGAAAACAAAAGACATCAATAAAACTTCAAGAAAAAAAGATAAGAGTGAAAGAGGAGAGTGTAAAAAGCTGTCTTGAAGTTTTACATACAAAATAACTAAGATCTTGACCACTGGTCTCATCGTTTCCAGGACATAAAAGGAAAAGAAATGGGAGCAGTGTCAGATTTTATATTCTTGGGCTCAGAGATCACTGCATATGGTGGCTGCAGCCAAGAAATTAAAAGATGCTTGCTTATTGGAAGGAAAAGTATGGCAAATATGGACACCATACTAAAAATCACCTTGCCACCAAACTATGGTCAAAAAGCACCTTGCCAGCCACAGTCAAAGCTATGGCTTTTCCAGTAGCAATGTACGTCTGTGAGAGTTGGACTGTAAGGAAAACTGCGTGCCACAGCACTGATGCTTTTGAATTGTAATACTGGAGAAGACTTGAGTCTTTTCTTTAAACAGTGTATCTATACTGTTTGAAAAATAGAGGAAGGGAAAATCATGATCTATGAGCCACAGATTTTATTATTCCTATAGGGTCAGTTATATAAAATTTCATACCTCTCACACTCCAGCATGAAAATAATGTTCTGTTTTTTGAAGCAAATAAATATGTCTTTAATAATCTCCCAGCTTTCACATTTTATCTCCTGGTTATTTCATGTTTTACCCAAAATGGGCAGGAAAATGTGAGCGTATGAATAAAGCAAAAGTATCTAGCTAATTTTAAAAAAAGTTTTTACTAAGAGTGGTCTTTATTTTCATTTAGATCCACCAAATATTGAAGGGAATATGGAATCAGCAAGGGCAGTAGACCTAATCCCATGGATGGAGTATGAATTCCGGGTAGTAGCAACCAATATCTTGGGAACGGGAGAGCCCAGTCTACCATCAAACAGAATCAAAACAGAGGGTGCTGGTATGTAGGGGAAAACATTGTTATGTTCCATGTTCCCCCCCTGCCCCATCCCAAGTTCCCTTTCATAAACTTTTCTTTTAAAAAATTGTCCTACAAAATTCAAATAGACCTGAAGAGTAAGCAAGAGTTTAGTTTAAGGTATCTGAATACAATATAGTGTATGGATCAGTGATCGAATTAATCAAATGAATTATTCTTTATAGGGTTTCTTTTGTGCAAATGAATAAATGAACAAATGACTTTGTTGTATTCCCAGATTTAAGGGCATTCCCAAACTTATGCTTTATATCCATAATAAGACTTTCAAAAATTTTCCAGCTAAAAATATAATTTATTTGCTAGTAATAATATGGTTTACTGACTTATTGCAACCTATAGAAATCTTTTTGTTGGCAATTTGGAAAATAAGTGGTTAATTAGATGTATATGTATGCTTTCATTCATTATAACTGTCTTCTCAACTTTACCAACTCTCTTACTTTATGTCTAAAAAGTCAAAATATTAAGAAATAAAAAGACATTCAAAAAATCTTCCAGATGAGGCAAATCATCCTCTGAAGTGAATAATATATCAAAATTACCTATAAAACACCTAGTATTGAATTAGACCTGATAATTAAAAATGAAATCAAGAATTTCAGTAATATGAAAACTACAAAGTCTTTATTTTCAGAAATTCAGAAATTACATGAGGAGACTAGGGTAAAAACACAGCTTAAATGGAAGAATTGATAGTTTTGGAATGGGACTCAGATATAATACACTAAACTCAAAAATATTTTTTGTGAGACTAAATTTCAAAATGGGAGAGGAACATAAGTCCTTCAGAATTGTCTTGCTGAGAACAACTAAGTCTTTCACAGTTTATCATAGTACAATATTGCTGTTACTGTGTACGATGTTCTCCTGGTTCTGCTCACTTCACTATACATAAGTTCATGTAAGTTGAGTTTTTCTGAAAACATCCTGCTTGTCATTTCATATATATAGCATTCCATCACAATCACATAACTTGTTCAGTCATTCCCAAAATGATAGCCATCTCCTCAGTTTCCAATTCTTTGCCACCACAAAAAAGAGATGCTATAAATATTTTTGTGCATGTAGGTCCTTTTCCTTTAATCTTTTGAGGGGTACAGACCTAGTAGTGGTATTATTGGATCAAAGGACAGTTTGGCAGCACTTTGAACATAGTTCTAAATTGATCTCTGGAATGGTTGAATCAGCTCACAAACTCCACCAGCTGTGCATTAGTGTCCCAATTTTCCCTCATCTTCTCCAACAATTATCATTTTCTTTTTTTGTTATATTAGCCAGTCTGATTAGTGTGAGGTGGTATTTCGGAGTCTTTTTTAATGTGCATTTCTCTAATCAAAAGTGATTTAGAATACTTCTTCGTATGCCTATAGATAGCTTTCTTTTCTTTATCTGAAAAATGCCTGTTCATATGTCAGAGTTGTTTTAATTTGCATTGTCTAATCAACAGTGATTTATAGCATTTTTATATGACTGTAGATAACTTTGATTTCTTCTTCTGAAAAAATGTCTACATATCCTTTGACCATTTATCAATTAGGGAATGACTCATATTCTTAAATGTTTGACTCAGTTTTTTATATTTTTGAGAAGTGAGGTCTTTATCAGAGAAATTTGCTGTAAATTTTTTTTCCAGTTTTCTGCTTTCCTTCTAATTTTGGTTGCAATGTTTTTGTTTGTGCAAGGACTTTTTTTTTTTTACTGTGGGATCATATTTTTTTTGCTTTAAATAATATTTTATTTTTTCCCACAGTTGCATATCAAGAAAATTTTATTATTCATGTTTACAAAATTTTGAGTTCTAAATTTTTCTCCCTCTCTTCTTCTGAAAGCTATGAACAGTTTGATGTAGTTTATACATATGCTATCACATAAAACACATTTCCATATTTATCATGGTTGTGGAGGGAGAACAGATCAAAAGGGAAAAAAACACAAGAAAGAATAAAGTAAGCGAAACAATATGCTTAGATCTGTATTCAGAGTCCACCAGTTCTTTATCTGGATATAGATAACATTGTGAGTCCTTTATACATGTCTTTGATCATTGTGTTGCCGATAAACACTGAGTCATTCATAGTTGATCATCACATGATGTTGCTCATACTGTGTATAGTGTTTTTCTGGTTCTGCTCATATCACTTTGTATCAGTTTGTACAAGTCTTTCTAGGTTTTCCTGAAATGTGACTGTTCTTCATTTCTTATTGCATAATAGTATTCTATTACATTCATGTACCTCAGCTTGTTTAGCTATTCTACAATTCCTGGACTTCCCCTCGATTTCCAATATTTTACCACCATGAATAGGGCTACTAAAAGGATTTTTGCACATGTAGCTCCTTTTCGCTTTTTTATGATCTCTTTGGGATACAGACCTAGTAGTGGTATTACTGGATCAAAGGGTATGTACAGTTTGATTGCCTTTTGGGCATAGTTCCAAATTGCTCTCCAGAATGGTTGTGAAGTTCTCAACTTCACCAACAACGCATTAGTGTCTCAATTGTCCCACATCTTCTCCAATATTTACTATTTTCCTTTTTTGTCTTATTAGCCAATCTGATTGGTGTCAGGTGGTATTTCAGAGTTATTTTAATTTACATTTATCTAATCAAAAGTGATTTAGAGTACTTCTTCATATACCTATGGATAGCTTTAATTTCATCATCTGAAAACTCTGTTCGTATCTTGTGACCATTTAGCAATTAGGAAATGGCTAGTATTCTTATAAATTTGACTCAGTTCTCTATATATTTGAGAAATGAGACCTTTATCAGAGACACTTGCTGCAAAGATGGTTTCCCAGCTTTTTGCTTTCCTTCTAATCTTAATGGAATTGGTGTTGTTTGTACAAAAGCTTTTCAATTCAATATGATCAAAATGATCTATTTTACATTTTGTAATGCTCTTTATCTTTTGTTTGGTCATGAATTCTTCCCCTCCCCATAGATCTGACAGGTATACTATTCCTTGCTCTTATAATTTGATTTCTTCATCGTCTATCTATGGTATCCTATTATTTATTTATTTTATTCCTTATCTCTTAATTAGGTTGATTTTTGCTTTTACTTTGTTTAAGGTCAGGATTGCTACCCCTGCTTTTTTTCCTTTTACTTCAGCTGAAGCATAACAGATTCCACCTCAGCCCCATACCCTTATTCTCTGTGTGTCTCTCCTCTTCAAATGTGTTTCTTGTAAGCAACACTGTAGATTTCTGGTTTTTTATTTGCTCTGCTACCTGCTTCTTTTTTATGGGAGAGTTCATCCCATTTACAATTATGATTATTACCAGTGTATTTCCCTCCATCCTATTCCTCCTCCTTGTTCTTTCTGTTCTTTCGCCCTTTCCCACATCACCAATGTTTTGCTTCTGTCTACCACCTCTCCTGATCTGCCCTCTCTCCTGTCAGTCCTCACCACCCCCTCTCCTAATCTCCTTCTCTCCTACTTCCCTGTCATGTAAGAGATTTCTGTATTCGTCTGATTGTGTATATTATTCCCTCCTTGAGCCAATACAGATGAGAATAGGTTCAAGCAATGCCCTTAGCCCCCTCCTCCATCTTCTCCTCTGCTGTAATAGATCTTTCTCACCTTTTCATGTGAGATAATTTATTCCATTCAACCTCTTGCTTCTGCACCCATTGTACTCCTCTTTCTCATACCATAATTTTTTTGTGCCATTCCCTCAAATATACC
The DNA here is from genome assembly GCA_028627135.1 of Pseudochirops cupreus. Taxonomy (NCBI): domain Eukaryota; kingdom Metazoa; phylum Chordata; class Mammalia; order Diprotodontia; family Pseudocheiridae; genus Pseudochirops; species Pseudochirops cupreus. The sequence continues at coordinate 395,058,036 of CM053581.1, read as the reverse complement.
TTATGCCCATATCCTCTATGTATATTCCATCTATCTATACTGTTAGTGATACCATTTTTAAGCATTACTAGTATGATCTTTCCATGTAGGGATGTAAACAGTTTAGCTCTATTGAATCCCTTATGTTTTCTTTTTCCTTTTTACCTGTTTATGCTTCTCTTGGGTCTTGATATTGAAGGTCAAATTTTTGGTTGAATTCTGATCTTTTCCTTATGAAGGCTTGAAGTCATTCTATTTAGTTGAATGCCCATTTTCCCTTGATATGTTATGATTAATTTTGCCAGGTAATTGATTTTTGTTTGTAGTCCTAGCTCCTTTACCTTCTTAAATATTATGTTCCATGACCTCTGATGCTTTAATGTTGTGATTGCCAAGTCCTATGTGATCTGATTGTGACTCCCCAATATCTGAATCCTTTCATTCTGGCCACTTGCAGTATTTTTTCTTTGACCTTATAGTTCTGAAATTCGATTATAATGTTCCTTGGAGTTTCTATTTTGGGATTTCTTCCCTGAGGTGATCAATGAATTTTTTTCAACACCTATTTTGCCCTCTGGTTCCAGGACATCAGGGCAGTTTCCCTTAATAAGTTCTTGAAAGATGCTGTGCAGGCCCTCCTTGGATGATGACTTTCAAGTACTCCAGTGATTCTGATACTGGCTCTCCTAGATCTCCTTTCCAGACCAGTTTTTCCCATGAGGGATTTTACATTTTCTTCTATTTTTTCATCTTTTGAATTTGTTTGATTGATTTATGATGTTTCATAGAGTCATTAGCTTCCACTTGCCCGTTACTAACTTTTGAAATGTTTTTCCTTAATTAGCTTTTGTCCTTTCTTTTCCATTTGGCCAGTTATACTCTTTAAGGAAGTGTTTTCTTCAGTGGATTTTTGTATCTCCTTTCACATTTGTCTAATTCTACTTTTTAATCAGTTTTCTAAGTTGAAAATTGTTGAATCTTTTTTCATAATTCTCTTGTATCACTCTTTTTTTTTCTTCTATCTCTATTATGTGATTTTTAAGCTTCTTTGCAAGTTCTTCCATGAATACTTCCTGGGCTTGAGACCACTTCACATTTTTCTTTGGGGCTTTGCCCATAGGTATTTTGACATTGTGTCCCCTACTGAGTTTATGTCTTGGTTTTCCCTGTCATCATAAAAACTTTCTATGGTCATATTCTTTTTTGTTGTTTTTCACTCATTTTTTTTAAGGGAGAAGGAGTGCTTTTTCCTTTATTTTAAATTTGATCTCTGCTCCCAGGGTGGAAGGGGCTCTGTCTCAGGCTTCTCATGCCAGTGGCTACAGGCCCTGGCTGTTTACCTCATGCTGTACTGATGTTGACCTGAAGCCCATGAGGAACTCTTGTGTCTAGTGCTGTTTTGCAGGTATGTGGAGTAGCTGGCACTGCTGGAGGCCATAGGGGTCTGTCAACTTACCTAGTGCTAAGCTGGCATCCTAGTGGTGATGTCTGACATAGGCCCAGTTGGGTTTTTCTGCATTTCCCCAGGGCTACCCTGAAGTCTGGCCCCTGGAAGGTGGCAGTCCACCCTGGGTTGCATGTGTTGATTCTCTGAGCTGGAATCTGCCAGTTCCCCTGGCTATGCTAAAGCACTCTGTCGGGGGCCAGGGGTCAGGTTCTGTCCTGGTGTCAGTGTTTTCCTGGTCCACCACACTGGGACTCAGGATCTCCCACTGGTTTGCTGAGGCTGCTGGGTTGCTGGAATGCTTCCTGTCCTAGAATGTGCCCCTCTTTTACCTGAGTGAGATGGACTTTTCTTGCCAATCCTCTAAGTCTCCTGGTCTTGACTGCTCCACCCTGTCTTTTTGTTGACTCTGCTGTTCCAGATTTGTTCCAAGTTTATAGTTGTTTCATTGTTTTGAGGTGAATATAGGAGAGCTTTACTATATTGGCTTCTGGAACCTGTACAAGGAATTTTTAATTCATGTAATCAAAATTAACCATTTTATTTCCGATAATGCTCTTTATCTCTTGGTCATAAATTCTTCCCTTACCCATACATGTGACAGGTAAGCTATTTCATGTTCCCCTGATTTGCTTATGGTACCACCTTTTTGTCTAAATTCTATACCCACAAGGTATGTTGGTCTATGCCCGGTTTATGCCAAACTGTTTTCTAATTTCCAAGTAGTTTTTATCAAATAGTAAATTCTTGTACCCAAAACTTGAATTCTTGTTTATATCAACTTAGATTACTATGGTCATTTACACTTGTGTACCTAATCTATTGGACTGATCCACTATTCTATTTCTTACCCAGTGTTGATTGTTTTGATGATTAATTCTTTGTAATACAGTTTGAGATCTGGTACTGTCAAATCAGCTTTCTTAACATGTTTTGTTTTTTTTAACGTATTCCCTTGATACTATTGACCTTTTGTTTTTCTGAATGAATTTTATTATTATTTTTTTCTAGCTTCACAAAATATGTTAGTAGTTTGATATGGTAGTGAATAAGTGTAGCACCAATGCAATATTTACATTGCCCACAATCATGATAAAGACCATAACTATAAGTATCACATGATGTTTGATCACAAAATATACGAGATTCTCCAGGTAGAGAATAGAACTAAAGGATTTATTTAGGCACCAGAAAATCAAATCCCAAAACCAGTAAGCCAATTCCATCATAGTACCAAAGATATTCAGAAGCCATAATAACACCGAGAGCCATGCCATCCTTCAGAATTCCCACAAACCAATACAAGATCAATATTTATACACAAAACTCTCCATCTCCTTGCCTAGGCTCCTCTGTCCCCCACCATCTGGCTAATCCTCCTTCCCAGCTTCCTGTGGGCTCTGCATCAGACTCCTCTTACCACAGGCTCCATGTGACTACATTGAGGCTATTAGGGGATAGAGTTTATCTTCACAGCAGGGAAGCTTCCTGTGCACTCTGCTCCACCCTTTAGCAAATTCCCTCCATCATAGGTTCCATGTGATTGCATTCAGCCTGTTAGGGAGCAGAGTTTACTTTCAAGGCAGGGGAGGTCTTCAAACTATAGGTCTATTAAGGGGCAGAGAAGATCTTCAAATTCCCATTTCCATTACACCATCCCTCTAAGAATCTCTCCTTTATCTTTCCTCCCAGACTTTTTCCCCTCCAAAAGTGAAAATAATATGCTTCAGTCTGCATGCAGACTCCATAATTCTTTCTATGGATGTGGACAGCATTTTCTGTCATGAATCTTTTGGAATTGTCTGAGATCATTGTATTGCTTAGAAGAGCTACGTCAGTCATAGTTTGTCATTGCATGGTATTACCGTTCCTGTGTACAGTGTTATCTGCTCCGTTCACTTTGTCTGAAATCCACCTGCTCGTCATTTCTTATAGCACAATAGTGTTCCATTATGTTTATATACCACAAATTGTTCAAATATTCCCCGATTGGTGAGAATTCCTTCAATTTTCAGTTCTTTGCCACCACAAAAGGAACTGTTATAAATATCTTTATACATGTAGGTCCTTTTCCCATTTTTGTGATCTCTGCAATAAATTTAGTAGTATTATTGCAGGATCAAAGGGAATGCATAGTTTGCCCTTTGCGTATAGTTCAAAATTTGTAGCTAGCATTTCTGTTATGATATTGAATAATTGTGGTGATAATAGCTATACTGGCTTCACCTCAATCTTATTTGGAAGGTTTCTAGCTTTACTCTATTGCAGATCAATGTTTGTTGATGGTTTCAGATAGACACCACTTATTCTTTTTAAGGAAAACTCCATTTATTCCTATGCTTTCTAGTGTTTTCAATAGGAAAGTTTGCTGTATTTCATCAAAGACTTTTCCAGCATCTATTGAGACAGTATGATTTCTGTTGTTTTTTAAAATTAATATGGTCAATTATGCCAGTTGCTTTCCTAATATTGAACCAGCCATGAATTCCTGGCTTAGAACCCACCAGATTGTAGTGTATGATCTTTCTTATCTTTTGCTTTAATCTCCTTGCCAGTATTTTATTTAAAATTTTTGCATCAATATTCATTAGGGAAATTGGTGTATAGTTTATTTCTCTGTTTTAGCTTTTCATGGTTTAGATATCAGCACCATATATATGTAATAAAAGGAATTTTAATAATACTTCTTCTTTGGCTATTTTTACCAAAAAAAAAGTATATAGTATTAAAAATTAATTGTTCTTTAAATGTTTGGTAGAATTCACTTCTCAAGCCATCCTGGTGTGTGTGTGTGTGTGTGTGTGTGTGTGTGTGTGTGTGTGTGCATATGTGTGTGTAAAGGTCACTGATGCCTTGTTCAATTTCTTTTTCTAAGATATGGTTATTTAAGTATACTATTTCCTCTTTTGTCAGTCTGGACAATTTATATTTTTGTAAATATTCAACCATTTCATTTATATTGTAGGATTTATTTGCATATAATTGGGCAAAATATTCTATTGTTTTATTAATTGCTTTAATTTCATCTTCATTGGTGAAGATGAAACCCTAACCCTTTTCATTTTTGATACTGATAATTTGGTTATTTTCTTTTTAAGATCAAATTAACTAATGATTCATCTAATTTATTTTTCCATAAAATTAGCTTCTAGTTTTATTTGTTAGTTAAATAGTTTTCTTACTTTCAATTTTAATGACTTCTCCATTGGTTTTCAGGATTTCCAATTTGATAATTAATTGGGTTTTAAAAATTGGTTCTTTTTCTGTTGTTTTTTTTAGTTGTGCACCTAATTCATTGATGTGCTCTTTGTCTATTTTATTTATGTAAGCATTTAGAGATATAAAATTTCCCCTAATTACTGCTTTGGCTGCATCCAATAAATTTTGGTATGTTGTCTTTAGTGAAATTCTCTTTAGTGAAATTATTGATTATTTCCATGATTTATTCTTTGACTCCCTCATTTTGTAGGATCAGATTATTTAGTTTCCAATTAATATTAATCTCTATTTCCATGACCCTTCATTGAATGTAATTTTTGTTGCATTATGATCTAAAAAATGCATTTAATATATTTGATTTTCTGCATTTGGTTGTGAGGTTTTTACATCCTCAACTTTTTTTTTATGGTCAACTTTTGTGTAGGTGCCATGTACCACTGAGAAAAAGGTATGTTCTTTTCTACTCCTATTCAGTTTTTGCCAGAGGTCTGTTATGCGTAAGTTTTCTAAAATTCTTTTCATCTTCCTTATTTCTTTCTTGTTTATTTATTAGTTAGATTTATCTTGTTCTGAGAGGGGAAAGTTGAAGTCTCCCCACTAGTATAGTTTTCTTGTCTATTTCCTCCTGTAACTAATTTAATTTTTCTTTTAAGAATTTGGATGCAGTGCCATTTGGTGTATATATGTCTAGGATTGATATGACTTAATTGCCTATGGTACTGTTTTGCAAAATGTAATTTCCCTGCTTATCCCTTTTAATTAGATCTATTTCTGCTTTTGTTTCATCTGAGATCATCATTATACCTGCTTTTAAAAAAAATTTCAGCTGAAGTGTAATAGATTCTTCTTTAGCCTCTTACCTTTACTGAGTGTGCCTCTCTGCCTCTAGTGTGTTTCTTATAAACAATATATTGTCAGATTATGGTTTTTAATATACTCTGTGATCCACTTCTGTTTTATGGGTGGATTAATCCCATTCACATTCATAATTATGATTACTCCTCTATCTTATTTTCTCCTTGTTTATGCTTTTCTCTCCTTTAATTGTGTCCTTCCTCAAAAGTCTGCTTTTCTTCTGATCATCTTCCCCCCCCCAATTGACCTGCCCTTCTATCACCCCTCCTTCTCTAATTCCCCCATCATTCTTTCCTATAGGGCAAGAAATCTTTTGATATCTGAGTGTGTATGTTATTCCCTCTTTGGGCCAATTCTAATGAAAGTAAGGTTCAAGCATTATCCACCCACCTCCATCTTCCCCTCCACTGTAAAAATTCTTCATTTTGTGTCTCTTTTGTATGAGATTATTTTCCCTATTCTACCTATCCCTTCCACCTTCTCCCAGTGCATCCCTCTTTCTCACTTAAAAAAAAAAATCCATCATATACAGAATGAAGTGAGCAGAACATTATCAAAGGACTCATGATGAAAAGTGCTATACATTTTTTTTTCTATACATCTTAAGAGAAAGAATTGATGGTGTCTGGATACAGACTGAAGCATACTACTTTGCTTTTTTTTTTTTTTTGGTTTAAGTTTCCTTCCACAAAATGACTAACATGGAAATGTGTTTTGCATGATTGCACATGTATAACCTATATCAGATTGCTTACCATTTCAGGAATGGGGAAGAAAGGATTGAATTTAGAACTTAAAACATTTTTTAAAAAACAGTTAAAATTGTTTTCACATGTAATTATAGAGGGAAATAAAATATTTTAAAAAGAAATAATCTAATCATAGATACCTCATATGTGTGCCCTCTTTCCATATATACTCCTTTTACCTGTCCTAATAATAATAAAGTTCTTAGGAGTTACAAGTATCATCTTTCCATATAGGAATGCAAACACTCTAACTTTATTGAATCCTTCATGATTTCTCTTTCGAGTTTACTTTTTTATGCTTCTCTTATATTTGAAAGTCAGATTTTTCTATTCACCTATGGTTTTTTTCATCAGGAATGCTTGAAAGTCCTCTATTTCAATGAATGTCCGTATTTTCCCCTGAAGGATTTTTTGCTCAGTTTTGCTGGGTAGGTGATTCTTGGTTGTAATTCTAGTTCCTTTGCCCTCCAGAATATCACATGCCAAGTCCTCCAATCTTTTAATGTATAAGCTGCCAAATTTTGTGTTACTGATTGTGGCTTCACAATATTTGAATTTTTCCTTTTTGGCTGCTTGCAATATTTTCTCCTTCACCTGAAAGCTCTTGAATTTGGTTTTTTTTTAATTGATTTTTTATTTTAGTTTAGTTTACATCATTCATTTCTACAAAATTTTGAGTTACAAATTTTCTCCCCATTTTTCCCCTACCCACCGCCCCAAAACAGCCATCCCAGTGTATCCCCCCACCCCCAATCTATTCTCTCCTATGTCTTTCCCCCCTCACCCTCTGACTTTTTGGTAGGGCAGGATGGATCTCCCAACTACAGTGCCTATGTATCTCAAGTTCCAGTTGGATGTAGTTAATAATAATAATAATAATTATATATACATATGTTCACACACACATATATATTTTTAACATTTGATTATAGAACTTTAGATTCTAGA
>CM053581.1:395034495-395050342 GCA_028627135.1 Pseudochirops cupreus | reverse complement strand
TGATATTGCTTCATTCTCGAAGGTGCCTTTTAGCAGGATATAGTTTCCTTCCTCATCTCTTTTAATTAGATATATTTTTGCTTTTACTTCATCTGAGATAAGGATTACTACCCCTGCTTTTTTTTACTTTAGCTGAAGCATAATAAATTCTATTCCAGCCTTTTACCTTTACCCTATGCAGATCCCCTTGTTTCAAATGTGTTTCTTGTAGACAGCATATTGTAGGATTGTGGTTTTTAATCCAATCTGCCATCTGCCTCCATTTTATGGGAGAGTTCATCCCATTCACATTCACAGTTATGATTACTATCTGTGTCTTTCCCTCCATCCTATTCCCTACCCTGTTTAGGTTTTTGTTTCTTCCTTCTCCCTTCCCCTCCTTAAGAGTTTTCCTTTTCACCATTGCCTCCCTCAGTATTCCCTCCCTGTGACCCCCTCTTTACCTACCTTTTTCCGTTACTACTATTTCCCTCCCTTCTAACCCCTCCCCCCCTTTTGCCTCCCTACCCCTCCTACTTCCTGTAGGGAGCAATGGATTTTTATACTTAACAGAGTATGTTATTTTTCCTTGAACCCAAACCAATGAGAATAAATTTTATGCAGTGCTCCTCTCCCTCCCTCCTTTCCCTCTATTGTAATGGGTTTTTGTGTCTTTTCACATTAGAATCCTAAACTTAACTGATTATGTTGATCCCTCTTTGAACCAGAACCAATGAAAATACAGTTCATATGATGCTCATCTCCCTCCCTCCTTCCTCTCTACTATAGTATGTTTATATGTCTCTTTGTGTGGCATAATTTACCTTTTTCTGCCTCATCCTTTCCTTTTCTCCCATTATAGTCCCTTTGTACCCCTTAATAAGTTTTTTTAATCATCAGATTAGTTCATTTATACTCGTGCCCTCTATCCATGTTTATCCCTTTTAAATGTCATGATAATTATGTAAATTTCAATATTTACAGGTATCAGCTTCTCATATAGAGATGGAAACAGTTTGCTCTTATTGAATCCCAAGTTATGTGCATGTGTGTGTGTTTTCCTTGTTTATCTTTTTATGTCTTTCTTGAACTTTGTAATTGGAGATCAAATTTTCCATTAAGCTCTGGCTTTTTCATCAGGAAAGTCTGGAAATCCCTTATTTCATTAAATGGTGATCTCCTTGCTTGAAAGATTATGCTCAGTTTTGCCAGGTAGTTGATCCTTGGTTACAGTCCTAGCTCTTTTGCCTTATGAAATATCAAATTCCAACCCCTCCAATCTTTTAATATGGAAGTTGCTAGGTCTTGTATGATCCTGACCGCTGTTCTGTGGTATTTGAATTGTTTCTTTTTGGCTGTTTGCAGTATTTTCTCTTTGACCTTGTAATTCTGGAATTTGGCTACTATATTTCTTGGAGTTTTCAGTTTGGGATCTCTTTCAGGAGGAGATCAGTGAATTCTTTTGATGACTATTTTACCCTCTGATACTAGGACCTCAGGACAGTTTTCTTTGACAATCTCTTGGAGGATGTTGTCCAGGCTATTTTTTTCATCATGGCTTTCCAATAGACCAATAATTCTTAGGTTATCTCTCCTGGATCTGTTCTCCAGGTCAATTGTTTTTCCAGTGAGATATTTTACACTTTCCTCTAATTTTTCATTCTTTATGTTTTATTTGGCTGACTCTTGATGCATCATAGAGTCCTTAGCTTCAATTTGAGTGATTCTGATTTTTAGTGAATTATTTTCCTTGGTTAGTCTTTGAAGCTCCTTTTCCATATGTTCATTTTTCATTTTTAGGGAGGTATTTTCTCCAGTTAGATTTTGAACCTCCTGTCCCAGTTCACCAGTTTTACTTTTTAAGAATTTGTTTTTTTCAGTGAGATTTTTTTCCAATTTGATTACTGTAGATTTAAATTTATCTTCTACCTCTCTAATTTGGCTTTTAAAATCTTTCTTGAGCTCCTCCAAGAATGCTTTTTGGGCTGGAGACCAATTCGTATTTCCTTCTGTGGTCTCAGGTGTGAGTATAGAGTCCATGTTGTCCTCTATATTTCATTGTTCTTGCTCACTATAATAAGACTGGATCATTTTTCTTGCTTTTGATTTCTTAGCTTCCTTCTTACCCATTGTGATTGCCTATTTCTTGACTTCACTTCTCAGGCTGGGAGCTAAGGGCCTGGTTGCTGACTTTGTGTGCTGTAGCCTCTGGGTGTCTAGACTGAAGCCAAGGCCAGGACTCTCATTGTTTCCCCTGAGTTACCCTGAGGCTCAAAAAATAACCTGTGTGGAGGGGTGGGGCCACTTCAGGTTTCTACCTCTGTGCCTCTGGGTTACAGCTCAAGTAGGCTCAGCAGCTGGCAGCCAGTAACACTGGTGTCTGCAGATCTCCCTGGTGGTGCTAAGGCACACCTGGGCTCGTTTTGTTGGGGCTTGATGTCTCCACTCCTCTGAGCTTTGGGAGCTCCTGCTGGTCAGCTGAGGTGGGGCTTCTTGGGACACCTCTCTCCCTTCACCTCAGACTCTATACCTTCCTCAATGACTCCCAAGCCTGAGGCTGTTTCCACTATTTCAGGATTTTACTCTAGGTGGGACATTGATCTCTTGGTTTTCAGGGTCATGGAGAGGGATTAGAGAAGCTAGGGTTTACTCCACCATCTTGGTTCCTGGAAGTTCAGGTAGGTGATTTTTAAACATCCAACCTGTGGGCTGGTAGCCCCAGGAGAAGCTGCTGTTGCTGCTGTGGGCCCTGTATTTTCTCTTACCCAGGTCCGGCCAATCCTCCATCCTGTGGTGAGATGTCTGCAAATCATCCTTGGGGTGGGTGAGTCTGTTGGCTGGGGCTTGATCTCACTCTGCTGTAGTATGCTCTCAGGTTCATGCTAATGTAGCCTCTGCATGCTCCACGCTCCCCCTACCCAGACCTACCTGGGTACTTTCCTGGGCTGAGAATCTGTCACACTCCACCTCCCAATGGATTCTGTCACTCTAAAATCTGTCCAGATTCACTTTTTAAAGTTCAATGATGGAATTCATAGAGGAGCTTTGAAAAGTTCCTGCTTCTGTTCCACCATCTTGGCTCTGCCCCTGCTCCTCATTTCTTATAGCACAACAGTATTCCATTCCATTCATAGACCATAACTTGTTTAGCCATTCCCCAATTGATGGGCATCCCCTTAATTCCAATTCGTTGCCACCACAAAAAGAACTGCTATAAATATTTTTGTACAAATGGGTCCTCTTCCCACTTGTATGATTTCTCTGGGATACAGCCTTAGGAGTGGTATTGCTGGGTCAGAGGGTATGCACTTTTTTATAACCTTTTGGGCAGAGTTACAGATTGCTCTCCAGAAAGGTTGAATCAGTTCACAACTCCACCAACAACACATTAGTATTCCAATTTTTACACATCTTCTCCAACATTTATCATTTTCCTGTTTTGTCATGTTAGCCAATCTGACCAGTGAGATGTGGTACCTCAAAGTTGTTTTGATTTGTATTTCTCTTACCAATAGTGATTTACAGCATTTTTTCATATGCTTATAGATATCTTTAATTTTTTCCTCTGAAAACTGCCTGTTCATATCCTTTGACCATTTATCAGTTGGGGAATGACTTGTATTGTTATAGATTTGACTCAATTCTCTGTATATTTTTGAAATGAGGCCTGATAAAGAGACACTGGTTGTAAAAATTCTTTCCCAATTTCCCACTTCCCTCCTAATCTTGGTTACATTGGCTTTATTTGTGTAAAAACTTTTCAATTTAATGTAATCAAAATTGTGTATTTTGCATTTCATAATGCTCTCTGACTCTTATTTGGTCATAAAATCTTCCCTTCTCCATAAATCTGACAGATAAACTATTCCTTGCTCTCCCAGATTGCTTACAGTATCAGACTTTATACGTAAATTGTGCAGTCCATGTAGACATTATTTTGGTACAATCTATGCCCAGTTTCTGCCATATTATTTTTCAGTGTTCCTAGCAGGTTTTGTCAAATAGTGAGTTCTTTTTTTTCTTTTTTGGAGGGCAACTGGGGTTAAGTGACTTGCCTGAAGTCACACAGCTAGTAAGTGTGTCAAGCTTCTGAGGTCAGATTTGAACTCAGGTCCTCCTGACTCCAAGGCTGGTACTGTACTCACTGCACCACCTCACTGCCCCAAAATAGTGAGTTCTTATCCCAGAAGCTGAGGTCTTTGCGTTTATCAAATAGTAGATTACTATAGTCGTTGACTGCTGTGTCTCATGTGCCTCCTCTGATCCATTACTCCATTCCTCAGCCAGTACCAAGTAGTTGAATAGGCACTTTTCAAAAGAGGAAATAAAAAATATCAATAGCCAGATGAAAAAATGCTCAGAATCATTAATAGAGAAATAGAAATTAAAGCAACTCTAGAGTCTCACCTATCACATTAGCAAAAATGACTTTCTGAAAAGAAAGTGACAAATGTTGTAGGGACTAGGTGAAAACAGGTACATTAATACCTTGTTGATGGAGCTGTGAATTGCATAGCCTTTCTGAAAAGCTGTTTGAAACTATGCCCTCAGAGACACTAAATCTAATCACTTATGCCATACCTCTCGGTCTCTGCCTCTCTTGTTGTTTCAGTGGCAAAGCTCTAGAAGCTAAGAGGGTGCCATTTCATTGAGTAATTTACGGTATATGAATATAATTGAATATTATTTTACCATAAGAAATTATGAGATAGTTTCAGACAAACCTGGGAAGTTTTATATGAACTAACAAAAAGTCACATAACCAAGAAAATAATTTATATAATCATAACAATATGAAGGAAAAAAACTTCGAAAGACAAAAGAATTCTGGTCAGCGCAACGGACAGCCGTAATTCCATATTACCAATGAAGCATGCTACTCGCCTCGTAGAAGGCGGGATTCTCAGGATGCAACATTTCTTTTTGCTTATGGCCAACGTGGGAATTTGTTTTACTTGACTAGATTTGGGAGTTTTTTTAAATTTGATTTTAGTCTCAAACACCAGAACACAAATACAGAACAGAGAAAAGAAACAAAAGCATATTATAAACTTAAATCCAAAGGAAGAAAGGGGGAAAAAAGTATGTCATGTGCATAGCAGATGTGAAAAGCATAAGAAGAGATTAAAAATATGTAACAACAAATTTTCATTTCAAGAAAACCTGTATGAGAAATAGTACATATTGTATTGAAAGAGATGAACAATCTTTTCTTTGCTTCCTTCTAGGTTTTCTTTTGTTCCCTGCTATGCACTTTTTTTACTTTGTTCTTTTTTTCCCTCTCCCCACCCCAAAGGCTACAATTAAGTGTAGATAGGTTTCTCTATAGGTATAGATGTATGCATATATATACACATATAGAAATATATATATTTGTGTATACATACATATATAGACATATATTTTCCAAAAATCTACTCTTGATCTTTGTTTATATGTTTGTGCACATCAATTGTTTCCTATCTCTCCTGCCTCTTCTACTTTATTTCTACTCGATACCTTGACCTCTGTAACTTGCCTAACCCTCTCTAAGGATCCCTCTCCTATCTAAATAAATCTCATAAGTCTAAACACTCTTCTATAGCTCCTATAACCAATTCCCTCACCCTCCCTTCTATAGAGCCTTCCCATACCATTCCATTACCATTGATTTAAACATTGTTGTATATCCCCTTTTACCTATTCACTTAGCCTCCCCTGTAAAGATCTCTCCCTTGTCCTCCCCCCTCCCTATCCACTTACCATTTTATTTCTTCTGAATTTAGAAGATTTTATACTTTTCTAAATATATATGTGTTAAACCCATTCCCAGTGGAAGTAGGGTACCAGAACTACCAGTCTTCCTCCCCCATCTAATTCCTCTGTATCAATTCTTCCTCTTATACCTCATTTGCATAAAATAATTGCTCTTTTTAGCTCTTTCTAAAGGGTTTTATTTTTAAAATTCATATCATACTCAGGTTTATCCCAATCTTTCTTATGAGCTACCTAATTATTAATAAGAATCTTAGACATACATTTTACATCTTACTTATATAAAAAAGTAAATGATCTGTCCTTATTGAATCCCTTATAATCAGTCTTTGGTATGTACCTTCTATTTCTCTTGGCTCTTGTATGTCAAATCTTCTAATAAGTTCAAGTTGTCTTTTCTTGAACAAAGTCTTGAAAGTCTGACAGTTAATCAAATGTCCATTCTTTTTTCCTTCAGAATTATGCTTAACTTAGATGGGTATGATATTTTCGGCTGGAGCCCAAGTTGTTTTGCTGTTCAATATATGGTGCTCTGAGACCTGCAGTCTTTTAATGTTTTCACTGCTAGGTCTTGTGTGATTCTAATTATGGTACCCTGTAAAGCCAAGCATGAGCAGCTCTCCAGAGCACTGCTGCTGTGAATAGCTCTAGGGTTCTGATCACATAGTACAGTGAACTCTCTATTTATTCAGCAGTAAACTAAAACAAAACATCCATAGAAACCAAAGTACAGTATTCACAATGATTTAACATAGCAACTTATCACTAAAGTGGCCACATAGTTTAAACAAAAGATATCGCTCAATAAGTCCTTAACTCAGTCATCATCCTTAAGGGATAGAAAGTACAAAGGTCTCCTACCCCTAGGTCACAATGCCTTGATCTCATCAGTCAGAAAGTCTTCTTTCTTCTTGACTGGAGACTAGCTTCCAATCATCCTTAAGGGGTACAAAGTACAAAGTTCTCCCACCACTAGGTCACAGCAAATCAGGATCTTGTCAGCCAGCACTAAATACCCAAGGAAAGGTCCTTTCATCTTGACTCGAGGCTGGCTTGAGGCTGGCTCCCAAATTCCGTGGTTCCTCTTCCATGCTCCCAGCTCTTCTCTGAATTCACCCAACTGTCACTTATATTCACAGGTAGGCAGTTCCCAGGTCCTGTTCCTGTTCAAAGCTTATGGTGACCAGTCCACCTCAAGCCCTTCAAAGTCTGTGTTCTTGGGAAGAGAAAATTTAACAGAGCCACAACTATATCTATACACATCAAGTTTAGCAGAATTACAACATCATTCACACACATTGCTTGCACTATCATCTCAATTCACTTTCTGCCTGTGAAATCAACACAATTCAAAAGAGAGAATGCTTCTGTCTGACAAAGTAACACAATAACAGACAGAAGTCTTCTGTCTGACAAAGCATGTAAATCAACAGACAGAGCAGACAGAGTGCCAGACACCGCAAGTGTTCTCCTTCTCAGTTCTGCTCAGTTCCAGTTGGTGCTTCTGCTTTTATGTGGTGGTTCTATTTCCTGTTCCACCCTTCCTGCTGTGTCAGCAAGTTCCTCCCACCTCCAAATCGCAGGTGGGGCTCAAAGGCACTTGAAGAACTGAAACAAGGCGCTAAGTACTCCTTTGCTTGCTATTACGCACCATCATGTTTAAATTGTTTTGTTTGTGTTGCTTTTAATATTTCATCCTTGAGCTGGAGGTTTCAGAATTTGACTGTACTATTCCTATGAATTTTCTTCATAGGATCTCTCTTAAGTGGTGATTGATAGATTTTTTTCTATTTTTACTTTCCCTCCTTGTTCTAATGCTTCAGGACAATTTTCTTTGATTATTTCTTGTATTATTGTATCAAGATTCTTTTTTTTGATGATAATTTTCAGTTAGTTCAGTTATTTTTATGTTTTCTCTTCTTTATCTGTTCCCCAGATCTGTTGTTTTTCTTATATGATGTGTAACTTTCTCTTCTGTTTTTTTAATTATTCATATTCTGTTTAATTATTTCAGTCTCTTATGACTTCACTGCCCAACTCTAATTTTCAAGATGTCGGTTTCATAAGATTCTGGATCTTCTTTTCTAATTGGTTTGGCTTCTTTCATAATCTTCTTGTTTTTCTTGGATTATTCCTTTTTTTAGTTTTTTTCTCCATCTTTGTTATTTGATGTTTAATTTTTTTTAAAAGATCTTCAGTGAATTCTTTTTGACCATTTCACATTATGCTTTGATGTTTCTTTACTTCACTATCCTCCTCTGAAGATGAACTCTCTTCTTCCCTATTCCCGTAATAGCTTTCTTTGGTTGGATTCGTTCTCCTTTGCCTGTGCAATTTTTTTTTGTGGTAATAGCTTTTGTTGTAAAAGCTCTAGCTCTGGGACATGGGGAGTGGTGCCTCTTGCCACAAATCTTCGGTTCTCCACCCTAGCCTAGAACCAAAGCCAAACCTCCAACCTCCTGGAAGTGCTCACAGCCAGAGCCTTTCTGCCCCACTGCTTCTGCACTTACCAGGCATGTGCTCTTTCTTTCTTGCCCCCATTGCTCTTCACAGCCCAGCTGGGTCTGGTGTTCCTTGTCAGCAGAAGTTCCCTCCATCTTCCCTGGCTCAAATCCCAAACTCCTCTCACTATCCCAGGGGTAAAAGTAGCTGTGGCTAGGACCAAGGCAGTGTCTCAAACCAACTAACCCCAGGGCTCACCACTTGCTATTAAAGTGGACCCTCGCCTGGAGGTGTTTACTCTGCATGGGGACCAAACCTCATCCTGGGATTTTTCTTTTGATTCTCTCAAATTGTCCCAGGAAGACCCCTGCTGTGCCCCTATTCTTATTTATTTTTACCTGCACTTTGTTCACCCTAAGGTGCTATTTTATCTCTTTTGTGGGGAGAAATCTAGAGAGCTTGGAATTTTCTGACCCACTCTGCCATCTTCCCAAAATCCTCTGCCTAGATTTGTTTTTAAAAAAATGTTCTCTATATGTGTGTGTGTGTGTGTGTTTCATTTAAGATGGGGGAAGATAAAAGGGGTAATTAGAGGTAGGATTCAAACAAAAATGTTCGTCCTTCATTCTCAAGAGACCATGACATCAGGGAAGTGATACCATGACATGCAAATGAATTGGATTTTAGTGAAGAGGGGCTGTGCAAAGTTGCCAACCTCACTTTCTCCTCCAGAGCCATCTGGGTCCAGTGGTCAGATACAGGTCAGGACAATTGGAGATGGCCTAGGTCATAGTGGGGGACCTTGGCCTTTTTGAGCTAAGGTCTTTAATAGGTTTCAGGCTGACTGAGACAATACCCATTCAGTGAATAAGGAAATGAAAAGAGAACAAAAAGGTCATACAAGTGAGAAAACTTTGAAAATTACATGTTGAATGTGTTATGTACTTGAGAAGCAATTTTTCCAAGATTCACACTTTCATATCCTTTTTGTCCATGTATTATAAAGAAATGCTCATTTTAATTGGTTTCTCAAATTCATAATAAAAGAAAATTAAGTGAGCCTAAATGATTTAGAGCTAGAGGAGACTTTAATGGCCATCTCGTCCACCCCATCATTTTTCAGTTAAGGAAACTGAGGCTCACAAAGAGTCCAAGATCTATAGTTTTTTCTTGCTCTTCCCATGTGACCAGCCCTTCTTCCATGCCTATCACACATTTAATGACATGCTTTACACCTGTCGATTATATGTTGCAGCCTGTTCACACCCATTTTGCCATTTTGATGTACTCAAATGCTTTTTCATAACCAAAAAACAGTAAGTACAATGGGATCTTATACTGTTGTCATCTTTCAGTTTCTTGGGTTGTGGCAAGCAGGTTGTTCATTCTTGAAAATATCATTTAAGAAAGTCTCCTTGTTCCCCACTAATCTGCTCATCCAGGATACTTTTAATTTACATAGATAGGAAGTTTTTGTATCGTTGAGAGAGTAAGCACAGGCTTTACTGATATTCTCTTGACTACCTTTTAAAGTGTTAATAAGGTCTAAGATTTTCATAATAGAATAGTGTCAAGAGTTTGAATCCTACCTCAGACATATACTAGCTGTGTAACTCTAAAGCAAGCATACGTATTATTTCAGCCTCAATCTCCTCACCTAAAAATTGGGTTAATAATAGTACCTACCTCACATGGTTCTTATAAGACTCAAATGAGAGAACATTTAAATGTTAGCCAATATTATTGTTATTATAAATATTTTCACCTTTGATATTTCTCTTCCTTCAGTTATCATGTAATTCCTCAATACCCTTCACTGTATTACCTCGAGAACCAGGCTCCATTTTATATATTTCCTTTTATATCCAATATTTTTTCCTTTTTCTATCTATGTTCTTTTGTGCTCTGTCTGCCTCCTTATTGAGGAACATCTCAGAGACTAGATTCAAGTGTGGTGTTTCTACCTCTATTAATGTTAATATCATTTTATAACAATTGGGAAATATGTGAAATCAGAATTTTGGTGAAAAAAAGAATTGGAATGATCAGGTCAATGTTTTTAGTCGCTTATTACTCTCTTCACTGATTTTCTTATGATCCTAAGAAGATCATAATTGTGTGAGATGAAAGAGTTTGGAGTCTGAATCTGAGGTCAGAAAAGGTCTTTATTCTTTCTCATGGGAAAGGACTCTGCCCCTGTCGCCCACATGGCAGCAGGGAGAGAGCAACAGGTAGAAGCCAGCCCATGGTTATATAATCTTCTAATGCAGAAACCCAACCCCCCCAACTGGCCTTCACTTTTATTGGTTGAGGGACTGACCCACAACCTAAGCGTGGGAATCTCTCTGAGACAAAGGACCTGGAATCATGTGGGTGTCCAATGAAAAGCCAGGAAAGCAGTCTTATCCTCGGAAGGTGACCTCTGAACATAGGCCTGGTGAACACTGAAGCCATCCTAGATTTGACTTTTCAGAATGGGAACACTTCACTGTAAATTATCCCTCACAATAACGATCATATGATCATATTGTTCACATGATCTTTTCCACTGCCTTTCCTTTTCCTTTTCCTGATTCTCCAACTGTAGGTATTCTAATAGAGGTTTTAAATCCCACTCTGATCACCCCCCCCACCTTTACTGTATGCACAGATTATGGAAATTAAGGTCACAATTTAAAGTCAAAGCACTAGTAAGAAAACTCAACAGATACGTACACAGGACGCAGAGCCCTGGAGCAAATACTTAAGAAATATATAGATACATGTATGTATCCTCATCCCGTGAATACTTTCAGTTAGTACTAAAGAGTAAAATCATACTTCTGGAATTCTAGGCCATGGGCTAAACCATAAATGAAACAGCTTGTCCTTATAGAGCTTAAATATTAAAAATAAATTAAGAAACTCAAATCTTAGATTATGAAGAAAGACCTTATTGTATACTTCAGGGAGTACTGTTAAGGAAAAGTGACACTGGTAAATGCTGTTTTATCAGTGCTACTTGACAAGGTAAGAAGGCCATAAGCATGTAGTGAGGCAATAATAAGAGATGAAACATAGATTGTTTCAGAGGAGCTTCTAAGTAAGATGAGTGGGAAAAAATTTTAATTTATCTCTTTACCCTCACCTATAGGGCCTTTTGGAACACCTTTCATCACCATTTCATCTTTCTTCTCTACTGAGTGCTCATGTTTGGCATTATATATGATTATACATTATATAATATACAGTACAATAATGTCAGCTGATTCATGTTGCCTTTTTTCCCCCAGCCCCAAGTCAACCTCCAAGGATTATTAGTTCCGTAAGGTCTGGTTCAAGGTACATTATCACCTGGGATCATGTCAGAGCCATGTCAAATGAATCTACAGTAACAGGATATAAAGTAAGTAAAAGGGACAGAATGAGTTCTTCTATACTCCTCTATGTTTGCTTTTCACTCAGCTGGAAATAAGCAGATAAAGAGAAAAAGATGACTCAAGTCAAATAATTCTAGTCTCTTTCTCATGCAAATTTTTGTCTTGCATGGAGAAACTGATCATTGATATTTTTCATGCTTCAGCAAAACCCAGAGAACTTGCAAATTCTAGTTTCATAGTAGAACTTCAGTGGAAATTAGTACCGGAACATTCATTGAAATTAAAAAGAATTTTGAGAAAATTATCGGGCAATTCTTTAGCATACAGGCATATACAAGATGGATGGAATAATAGCTCCAGAGAATAGAATGATTCTTAGTCATTAGTGTGACCAGGACACAATTTTGTAGTTTGGCCATTTTGAACTTAACAGTGATATAGTGTCACTAGTGTTTGTGTAACATATAGGGAAGTCTTGGATGGATTGAGGTACTACCTCTAAAGCAATAAAAATAGGAAGATATTATTTCAATATATCCCAAACTAATATTCATTCCTCTTAAGATATCACCCCAGGGGTGGCTAGGTGGCACATAGAGCACCGGCCCTGGAGTCGGGAGGACATGAGTTCAAATCCAGCCTCAGACACTTGACACACTTACTAGCCATGTGACTTTGGGCAAGTCACTTAACCCCAATTGCTCTCCAAAAAGCAAAAGAAAAACAAAACAAACAACAACAAAAAAAGACATCCCTCCATCCATAGGCAGAGTGATAAAGAAAAGTATAAAAATAATTTCTAATCCTTTGTGAACAAGCACCAGTTTTTTATTAAAATCCTGCTGTACCTTTAGTTTCATGTGGGAAAATTATAAAATTCAGTTGTCATAGATATTACTAGAACCACACAGTACCAATGGAAAAACCTTATTCTTGGAGTTATATAAAATACTGTTATATTTTTTTCCTCTTGAAATACAGCTATGAATTTGAACAGTTTAAGGAAAAGATAATTTTTATTAGAAATTTTTCCCCTATTTCCAGTTGTATAGAGAACTGGTTTTGGAGCCAGAATGACCTGGGAATAAATCTACCTTAAAAACATATTGTATATTTGACGCTAGGCAAGTCATATAACCTCTCAATGCCCTAGGAAACTCTCTAAGACTATACGTGGTAGGAAAGGTGCTGACCCTCTTGGTAGAGGGAGTTTGCTCATCTGGTAGCTCCCTATACTAATTAAATCGTAAGTCCAGTACCTATTCCTAACCCTACCCCTTCACCTCAGTAAATATTTCATTTCCTTCTTTCATATACTTCATATACATTAATTTCACATATTTTGGTACTCTACCAGGTGCTCTACAGACCTGATGGTGAACATGAGGGCAAATTATATTCAACTCATAAGCATTCAATAGAGGTCCCAATCCCCAGAGATGGAGAATATGTTGTGGAGGTTCGAGCACATAGTGATGGAGGAGATGGAGTGGTATCACAGATTAAAATTTCAGGTATGCAAGTCATTTTATTACCATTAGGTTCAAAATGCTGATGTCATAATTCCCAAAGTATACTGTTTGCTATCTGGGGCAGTATAGAAATGGATTCTCCAAGTATACTAAAATGTTTAAGAACCTGTAGAACATTCTTAAAATTGTGTGGCTTACTGAGGGACAATTGTGATCTACCTTTTTAGATTTTACTCAAATAGTCTGGCATTAGAAGGACACAGGGAACCATAAAATGTATCCAAAATAACACACACATACACACAACCCAAGGCATCTACAATTCAATGAGTAACAAATTAATAAAAGAATTGCTTCATCATATTAAAGTTTAAGTCCTTTATCCCTAAACAACATGAATCACCAGTAGTGATCAAGTATGTGCCATGGGATGATTCCTGATATATTCTCCTTCTAGTTAAATATTTACTGTCTTCAACAAATCAACTGAGATCCATTTGGCACATTTGTCCGCACACTCAATTTTGGAAGGTTCTTTGGGAATTTAGATTCAAACTTTGACCATTCAAGGGTGCTCCCCAATACCTTCCATTAAAGAGTTTCTTAAACGCTTCTAAAGTTCACATGACACAATTATTAATGGCCTCTTACATGTCCTGTAAAGAGTACCAATGCAGCTTTTAAACAATCCTGGAATTAATAGTCTGGTTTTTTCTTTTTTAATTACGCCTAATTGATTTTTCCTTTGATTTTCAGATTATCTACTTTGTTGTTGTTGTTGTTTTTGCTAAGTGGTGCTTGATTTATTTCTTTCTATTTTTTTATTCTTCCATCCAAATAAATGATGTGTTCTTTAACCCTTTTGTTGTTTTAGAAATATAAAGTTTCTCCTAAGAAGTACTTTAGGTATAACATATGAATTTTGTAATATTGTGTCATCTTTGTCATTTGGGGGATGAAATTTTCTTTTATTTCCATAATTGATTTTCTGATCCACCAGTTCTTTCGAATTTAGTCTCCAATTAATTTAGAATTTTTCTTCAAAGGTCCTTTATTGAATAGAATTGTATTTCATTGTGATCCATAAATGTTGTGTTTGGTATTTTGACTTTTCTGTAATTTTAATGAAGTTTTGATGCTGCAATACATAAGTCAATTTTAGTCAAGCTGAAATGAAAGGTTGAGAATATATAAGCTTCTTTCTGTTCTCATTTATTTGTTACCAGAGATCTATTCTTAAATTTAAATAATTTAAATTTTTAAATTAAATTCTTTCTTGTTTATCTTTAGATTTGTCTAGCTCAAATATATTGAGATTTTCCACATTTATAGTTTCACTGTCTATATATTTCTTCCTGAAATTCAATTATTTCAATCATCTTTTCCTTTAAGTATATAGAGGCTATGTTCGTCAAATGCTGAATGTCATATAATTACATTGATTCATTATGGCATCTTTGATCATAAAATACTTTCCATGCTTATCTCTTTTTATTATGTGCTATGATTGTTCCCCTTGCTTATTTTTAAATTCAGATGAAGCATAATTAATTCTGCTCTCATTTCTCATTTTTAACTCCATGTGAATCTTTATATCTTAAGTGTATTTCTTGTAAACAATATATTGTTGGATTTTATTTTCTAATCCATGCTGCTAATTTATGGGTTAGTTCATCCCATTCACATTCATTGTTATGATTATTAGTTATATTTTTCCCCAGTTGTACTGCCTCTTGTACTTTTTCTTCTCTTTGCACCCAGTCCACTGTTTGCAAATAATGATAAGGTGGTAAAAGATAGGGAGTTTCCCTAACACTTGTAATCTATAAAGGAATTCATCTGTTTTGGCTCCTTTGCCTCTCTTCTCTTCCACTTGCCCAACCTCTGATATCAGGGTTTTATTCTTCCTTTCATTCCCTTCCTTCACATACTCTTAACACTGGAGTTTGTTAAGCTTATAGTTTTTACCTTACCTGTCCTTCCCTCTCTCTTAACTTCTTGCCCCCTTTCTCCTCTCCTCCCTCCTAGTTCCTTTTTGAGTTTAATGTATGTTTATGTCTTTATCTGTGTGTTGTAAATTTGTTAATTATTGTTTCATGTGAAAGTAAGGTCCATTCCTTCCACTTCTTCTTCCCTGTTTTCTTTATCTAATGTATCTCTGTTATGTGATAATGATTTCCCTCTCTCCATCTTTTTCTTCAGTATAGTTCCCTATTTCTCCCATTTCTGACTTGGAAAACCATTAAAAAGAACAAAACCATCATCTGTCTTTCTTATTTACATTTTTCTATGAGCGGCAAAATTATTAGAATTCTGAGAAAACATTTGTTTCTTATTCTTCTATTAGAATATAAACTTGCTTTTAGCATACCTTTTTAATGTTTCTCTTGACTCCTGAATTTCCATTTTAAAATGTCTACAAGGTTCTGTCTTATTATTTAAGAATGTTTGGAAATCCTCTATTTCATTAAAAGCCAATTTCCCCCCTTGCTAGAGAAAAAAATAAGATTAATACTGATTTTGTGTTTAGGCTCCAGTTGACCAGAAACAATTTTCTTTGATCTAAAAATAGTATCTAACAGAAAGAAAGACGAGAGACAGACAGACAGACAGACAGACAGACACACACACACACACACACACACACACACACATCCACATTTGCATGCCCCTATGCCCTCCAATGTGACTCTGCTCCAAGATGATTTCACATAACATAAGAATTGTACTTTTTCTTCTCTTTGCACCCAACCCAATTACAAATAATAAGAAGTCTGGGTTAATATTCAAGAATAGTTGAGTAGCCAGACCATCTGAACCCTTCAGCACTAGAGTTAAAAA
>CM053581.1:395009290-395033995 GCA_028627135.1 Pseudochirops cupreus | reverse complement strand
TCTTTCAAGAAATTATCAAGTAAAATTACCCTGATATTCTAGACCCAGAGGGCAAAATAGACATTTAAAGAATTCACCAATCACCTCTTGAAAAAGATCCCAAAAAGAAAATTCCTAGGAATATTATGGCCAAATTCCAGAGTTCCCAGGTCAAGGAGAAAACATGCAAGTAGTCAGGAAGGAACAATTTGAGTATGGTGGAAACACGATCAGGATAACACGGGACCTAGTAGCTTCTACATTAAGGGATCAAAGGGCTTGGAATATGATATTCCAGAGGGTGTATGTGTATATAAATACATATGTGAGTGTGGGCATAAATGTTCATGTATACGCAGAGGGCACAGGATGAGTTGAATATGAAAGGATGATATCTAAAAAATAAAATTTAAGAGGTGAGAGAGGAATTTATTGGGAGAAGAAGAAAGGGAGAGATAGATTAGGGTAAATTATCTTATATAAAAGAGGCAAGAGAAAACTGTTGCATGGAGGGGAAGAACAGGAAGGTGAAAGGGAATGGGTCAACCTTACTCTCATTGAGTAGGAGGGAATAACATACATACTCATTTGGATATCTTGCCCTCCAGGAAAATAGGGGGTAAGGGTTAAGAGTGGGGAGGATAGAAGGGAAGGCAGATTGGGGGAGATGGTAGTTAGAAGCAAACATCTTTGAAAAGGGACAGGGTCAAAGGAGAAAATAGAATAAGTGGAGGGCGGGATAGGATGGAGAGAAATATAGTAAGTCTTTCACAATATAACTACTGTGGAAATGATTTGGGTAACTACACACATACAATCTATATTGAATTATTTATCTTCCCAGTGGGGGTGGGTGAAGAGGGAGGTGGGGAAAAGAATCTGGAACTCAAAGTCTTAAAAACAGATGTTTAAAAATTATTTTTTTTACATGCAACTGAGAAATAAGATATACAGGTACTGGGGTGTAGAAACTCATCTTGCCCTACTAGAAAGTGGGAGGATATAAGAGAGAATAGATTGCGGGAAAGGGTATTCAGTAGGCTTGGTATTTTGGGGTGAGGGGGTAGGGGAAAGGTGGAGAGAGAGAAAAAATTATAACTCAAAATCTTATGGAAATGAATGTTGAAAACTGAAAAAAAAAATAAATAAAGGACAGGTCAACGGCATGCTTCTATCTGAGTCAAAGACTGGCCTGACAGTACCTCTTTGGGACCTGCCCTGGCAATATGGACTGGTGGACATTTTAATGAGGAGTAGGCCAAGAGTTTTCAATTTTTTCCTGTCTTTGGCAGTGAGGAAGCCAGTGGGTGGCCCTCAGACGTTATGGATCATGCCTTTTCCTGATTTCTAAGGAGTACAAGTTGCAAGCAGTCTTAACCAAAAAATCATAAGTGATATCGACCAGGTTTTCTCCCCTATATAGACCAGGTTACCCCAAACTTTAATGAAGGGGGACAAAGCTCAAACCTTCTGAGGGAGAGTCTAACTCAAACTGGGTCCTATTTATAGAATATCCAAAAGCCAGGGTCCCATTTGGGTGAAACTCTGCCCAAACTACTGGGTGAGCAGATGCCTTGGGGGCTAGAAGTGATCACATCACTGGGTCAAGCCCTTCAGAGAATGCCTATCTTTTTCAAGATGAGGTCTTTTTAAAAACTGGAGGGAAAAAAGAATGAATCACAAATTAATAATGGTTATTAATATAATATTATAATATTAATTGCCTTAATGCCTAATGAGAGTTTATTAACACTCCCATCCTAGGGACAAATTATTTAAAGTTCAGATTTTGGTTCAAGTTTAGGATATCTCCACATACTTCAGGTTACCTTAGATCACTGATGGAAATTTGTCACACCTCTCCTTAAGAGAGTGAGGAAGAGTATACATACTTGAATTATAAACTTCTCTTATAGTGGACATTCCATTAAGTATGCATGGACTCTCTCCTCTTTCATTCATCACCTTAATAAAGGACACACCCAACCAAATGCTTTTTCTTAACTCCAATGTGACCTCCATATTCCCTCACCTGCTTTGGGGAATAATGTTGAAGAGTAGACATTAAAGGGAAAGATAATTTTAGTGCTTGCCCTCATCTTACTTCTTCTAAATGTGTGGTCTGAGACTCCAACAGTTCTCTTTAGACTTCCTATGAATAGAGCAGGAGATTTCTCATCGCTTTCCCAAGGGCAGCCATGATAGCTACTCAAACAAGAGAATTCCAACCTGTATTGTGTTGGTGAGCCTCTTACTGCTTCTTTTGCTCTATGTTTTTTTTTTCTCTGATCACCTAACAGTAATCTTGAAATGCATATCGTCTCATGGTAAAAAAAAAAAGAAAAAGAAAAAAGAACCCTCAGTGTTCTATTTATTTGGCACAAATCTGTCAGAAACAACTGAAAAAGAAAGATCCGATATCACAGCTGAAATTTTAAAAAGCATGTTTAGGTTAAAGCTTTTTATTTGCTTACATGGAATAATAGTAATTTAATTTTGACACACCATGGTGAATAATTTTCCTAAAACAATTCAATGTTTCTTTAGGCCACCCTCTTAAGAATATCCTTTTCTCAATGGAATAACCATCTACCCTAATACCAGGAATGAAGCATACAGCTCAAGATGCAGAATGAGACATAAGTTTTTGGACATGAACATTGAGGAAATTTGTTTTGCTTGAATATGTGTGTATTTACATACATACATACATTATATACATGTGTGTGTGTGTGTGTGTGTGTGTGTGTGTGTGTGTGTAATATCTTGCATCTGAGAGGGAGGGAAGAGAGACAGAGAGAAAAGGGGAGAGGGGGGAAGTAGGGGAGGGGGGAGGAAGGCCAGAAGAAATAAATGACAGCTTGAAAGTTACAAATTGACTTTGTATTTAAGAAGAAAAGCTGTCTCTGCATAAGATATAAAAGTTTCATATAAAAGCCATGTTTCAATTTCAATTCAAAAGATAAGATATGAATTTTGAGTGACTTACTTCAGACTATGAAGAGTTGAGGTCAAGGTGAAATTCCTGTCTAACAGTAACCCCTGGTTGGTTCATCTTTTAATGTTTTATGAATCAACCTAATGGAGAGATCATGAGTTACTATATTATGCTTTAACTATTGTTCAATTTATATTTAGGAATCTTTTGTGTCTTAAGCTTTTCTTTTGTGTTGGAGGAAATAAGGAGTAGTCCTTGATCTTCTTTGTGTATCACTTTGAGCATGTCCAGATCATCTAACATGGAGACAGCTATGTGGTAGATGCTGAGGACCTGCTTCATGGAAAAGACATTCTGTGTTCCCTTATTGAGCAGGCTTTTCTATGGATTGCCAAAATAGAATGTATTTTAAAACTGCCACACCAGAACAATCTTTCTTTCCCTTTTTAATGACACCCAGAGAAGTAAAGGTCCTATTTATTCGCAGCATATGCACCATGAACTGAGCTGAGTGAGGACTACCTACTTTTCATTTAATCCCTGTCTGTGGTCCTAAGAAATATGCTTGGAATTTGGGGCTGTTTCATTTATTTGAGACTGGTCAGAGAAAAACCCAGTTATATTTGTGCCTTGAGTTCTGTTCTAGAAAGGACTTTCTTCATAACCTTTTGGAAAATCCTAGACATGTCCAAGCCTAACCTTTGTTTAGAAATTTCCCCCCAAGAGTTCTACTCTCGAATGGTGATGTAATGAGCCAGAGATTTTGAAAAGGGCTTAGCTCCTCTTTTTGAGGTCTGCTTTCTCCAGATTGCCTAAGTCTATAGCAGCCCAGAGCTGGGGCTCCTTAGTCAGAGGGTTTGCCCCTCCAAACATATTTTTATATTTCTAAAGGGTTATCTGGTAGCATACTTTGTATGGTTCTCAGTAGGTCACCAGCTTCATGGCAAATGATAAATTCTATAAGTACACCATACACATATATTAAGGACTTCTAAAGTACTCCTTGAATTGAATTATAATAATTGTAAGTAACATATTAGAAAGACAAGTCTCTTTCCCAGGGTTACCCACGATGAGAACTTAAACAAATGTTAACATAATGGAAGCAAAATTTGCCACTTATTTGAACTCTTTTTTATGCCAGTACCTTTTTTGTTTCTAAGGGAGAGAGTGGGTGAGCAAGAGAGTTCTGGGTACAGTTTGTGTATTTGCAAGAGGCAAACAGAAGCTCTGAATGAGGAAGAACATGTTTGTGTGTGCATCTGTGCAAAAAAAAAAAGAAAAATACAAAGCCTCTCGTTAATAAAATTCTTTTGGATTCTGACATTTGTCTCACAAATGTCATTTTGTTAGCTTATTTTAGTCCCATTCTGTTGTTTCTCTTAACATATGGCCGATAGCATTCTCCAACCTTTCACTGGGATCATCTAAGCTCAGTAGACAACACCTTCCTGGTTTATTGTTTTTTCCCCTAAGGTGCAGGTGCAAAGTGGTTCTCCAGGCCTTAGAAGAGCTCACCTGCCTGCTGGGCGGTTTTTTCCAGAATCAAACGGAAATTGAATCCGTGTGTGTGTGTGTGTGTGTGTGTGTGTGTGTCTGTGTGTCTGTGTCTGTGTCTGTGTCTGTCTGTGTCTGTCTGTGTCTGTCTGTGTGTCTGTGTGTCTGTGTCTGTGTGCGCGCGTGCGTGCGTGTGCGCGTGTGTGTGCGTACGTGTGTGTGTGCGTGTGTGTGTCTGTGTGTGTGTCTGTGTGTGTGTGTGTGTGTGTGTGTGTGTGTGTGTGTGTGTGTTCAGGTGGGAGGAGGGCGTTGCGGAGAGGCCCAGAGCCTCGGAGGCGTGGCTCAGGGGCGGAGACCCGCTGGCCCTACCGTGAGCTAGCGCCCAGGGCTACCTCCTACCGCCTCTTTTCTCGCCGTCTCGCCGCTACAGGAAGGAGAGCGGAGCCCCGCGGCCAGCAGTCTGCTTACCTCCCTGCCATCACCTCCTTATGGCCATGGCAGCCCCAGGTTTACCTGCGGAGTGTGGCTACATCCGAACCGTCCTGGGCCAGCAGATCCTAGAGCAGCTGGACAGCTCCAGTCTGGCTCTGCCTTCAGAGGCCAAACTGAAATTGTCTGGGAGCAGCAGCCGCACCGACCCGTCTGCTAAAAGCCTCAGAATCCAGGAGCAGGTACAGCAGACGCTGGCCAGGAAAGGCAAGAGTTTCGTGGCGAACGGTGAGTGATCGTTGCCTTCTTGGGAGCCCCGGGCGGATCGTGCGGAAGCTCTCTCCTCTCGGGACATTTTAATTTCCCCAGCCCTTTCCTGTGCTTCCCAAGGGCTGCCCCACCCCTGTTCCCGGTGGCCTTTTTTCGGGATTGGGAAAGGCCTTAGAAAACCCGGGGAGGACTTCTATTCCTAGTTGGACCTGTTGCTCTTTCTGTTACTGACTGCACCTTCCTCCCCTCTCCTGCAGCTCCTATCGCTGGTAGCTTGTTTGAAAAAAGCCTAAAAATATTATTTCAGGGTTTCAGTATGTAGTTATGTTGATATACTTTAAAATAAAAGGCCCAATATACCCAGTACCAAGTACCCTCCTCTGAATTTTTTTTAAACTCATATTTACCTGTCTTTATAGATCATAAATTAAGATCTGAAAACAACCTAAGAGATCCTCAGATCCAAACTCCTCATTTACAATGGAAGAAACTTGAGTCCCCTATAGGTTGTGACTTGCCCAAGGTCACAGGTAATGACTGAATTGGGATCTGAATGCACATTCTCTCACTCCAAAACCCACACTCTTTTCAGTGCCTCTTTCTTCTTGTAAAGATCTGAGAGTTCCTCACTGATCATCATTCTTACTTTAATGTCTCTGGCATTTTATGAGGGATTACAGGTCATCCTATTAATCTGCCCAATTATCAAAGATTCAGTTGGAGGGCCACGAATAAAGATAAAAGCCTTAAAAACAAACAAACAGACCTTAATGAACTGGAAAGAGATTTTAGCCAGTTCCCGTGGGCTCCTTCCTTCCTTCCTCCCCTGGTGTCCTAGGGCACAACAGATTTCTTAGAAGATCAGATTGAGGAGACTAAAGGGTGCCCTAAATATAACTTCAGCCTAGAACATGAAGTACTGAGGAAAAGTGAAATGTGACCAACTGAGGTGGGGAAAGACAAAGAAATCAAGGTTTGCAAGCAAAGCTAAAAATAAAACTACACAAATGTGCATAGTTAGGTGCTAAGCTCTTTCAGGCCCACTAATTTTTTCAGATCAATAAGGTAAATTAAGCTGTTACCTCTCTTTCAAAGGCTGACTAGATTTGGAGTCAGAGTTCTAAATCCTTGGCTTTACCACTTGTGCAGGTTGTTGTATAACCTTGAACAAGTCAATAAAGAAGATTGGGATGACAACTTCCTTATGTATAACGTTAGAGGGGTTGAGTAGGCCCTCCAAAGTCCCTTCCAGCTCTATAGAGCTGTATGATCTGATAGGAGCTTATGAATTTAACTCAATGGCCAGAGTGTAACTAGCAATAGGAAATTAGATCCCATTGAGGCTAGGAGGGTGATGACTGATTGTTTATATAATGCAAACATAAAAACATAAAACTGCTTGAAAACTATTAATGATATTAATTTAAATAAAAGAACCCCAAAAGGGGTTAGCTAACCCCATTTATTCAATTCCTATTGAGTAAGATATAAGATAGAAATCTTAGATCTCTATAAATTAGTTCAATTATCATTCCTAATACAAATTTGGAGATAAAATATTTACATTTTTTTCATTTGCATCCAAAAGATGGGTATCCCTGGCCTGGTGTGACCTAGTAGGTTCCTTGGTAAATGAATACATAAGTAGGTATAGTAGAGTAGCATGAGCAGTTTCTAGTATAATTTATTACTATTCAATGGGATTTTATGCTTTCAATTTTGTTATAGAATTTATATTTTGTTTGAGCTTTTTAATTAGTTGATTTTCTAATTTCTAAATTGCATGCCCAATTCCTTTATCTGTTTTTTCTTTTTTTTTGTTGATGTAATTGTATACAGATTAAAATACAAAAGCTTTTATTCCTGATATAAATCCAACCTCCTCATAAAATATAATCTCATTGATTTTTATGTATCCTCTTTGCTAATATTTTATTTAATTTTTCCTTTCAGTATTCATTAGGAACATTCTACAGTCTCTGTATTTTGATTCTCCCTAGTTTAAGTATCAAGATAATATTTGTATCACAAAAGGAATTTTACAGGACCTTGTTTTCTGTTTTTGCAAATATTATATAATGTTGCAGTTACTTTTTCTTTGAATAGTCAATAGAATTTCCTTGTAAGTCCATCTCGTCTCATATTTTCTTTTTCATTTTGGTGTTTCTTTTGTGTCATATTTAATTCTGAGGTTAGGTTATTAATGCTATCATTTCTTCTGTTCATCTAGGTATTTTATATTTCTTTATATTTTAAATATTTAATTTTTTCCAATTACATGTAAAAGCAATTTTTAAAACTGTGTTTTTTAAAACTGTGAGTTCCAAATTCCCTCCCTCACCTCCCCCCTCATTGAGAAGACAAGCAATATTATGTAGGTTATACTGTGCATACTAGTAATGTTGTGATGGAAAATACAAACCAAAAAAAAAACAAGAAAAATAAAGCAACAAAATTAGTATGCCTCAATCTGCATTCAGACTCCATCAATTCTTTCTCTGGAGGTAAAAAGCATTTTTCATCATAAGTTCTTTGGAATTGTCTTGGATCATTGTATAGCTGAGAATAGCTAAATCATTCACAGCGGATAATCCTTACAATAATGCTGTTACTGTATACACTGTTCTCTTGGTTCTGCTCACTGCAATTTGCACCAGTTCATGTAAGTCTTTCCAGGTTTTTCTGAAAGTATCCTGCTTATCATTTCTTATAGCACAACAGTATTTTATCATAATCATATCCACAAATTGTTTAGCCATTCCTCAATTGATGAACATCCTCTCAACTTCCAATTTTTTGCCACCACAAAAAAGAGCTGCTATAACTATTTTCATGCATATAGCTCCTTTTTCCTTTTTTTAAACTCTCTCCAAGATTTTTTGCATATTGCTGGGTTAAAGAGTATATGGTTTTATAATCCTTGGGCATAGTTCCAAATTGTCTTCCAGCTCAGTTCACAACCATTTTCCTAGATCCCGTTCAACATTTGTCATTTTCCTTTTCTGTCGTATTAGCCAGATGTGAGGTTGTTTCATTTTATATTTCTTTTTTTTATTTTTAAGTAGTCATTTTTTTTTTACATAAGTGAAGTGGGGAGAAAGAGTTTCTAATAGTTTCCTCTATTCTTTATCTGTTCTGAATTCTTTTTTAAATTTTTGATACAGGTACTTTGCTATTCCTTTTTCTGTTTTGTAATTCTGCTATTGGTTTATCTATTTTATTGTCTTGTTCTTCCTCACCCCCAGTATTATTTGTTAATTCAATGGAATTTACAGCTAAAAAGTTAACTTTGATTAAATTATCTATTATTTCGAGGTTTTATGCATTATTACATAGTCAATTTTTGTAAAGGTACCATGTACAACTGAGAAATATAAATACTCATTATTATCCCCATTGCCACAAATCTATCATATCTACATTTTCTAGAGCTCTATTCAAATCTTTAACTTCTTTCTTGCTTTTTTGGTTAGATTTTTCTAGGTCTAGTAGGGCTATAATGACTTCAAGTCAGTCCAGTAGATATTTGTTAATTACCTTCTATGTGCTGGGCATTGTGCTAAAAGCTAGGTGAAAACAACTCCTTTGGTCTTTCAAGAAGTTCATAGTCTAATGGGAGTAACATGATGAAAACAGTTACATGGATAAGATATATTAGAGATAATTTCAGGGGAATGGCACTTGCATTAAGGGAAAACTTAAAATCCCTTTGGGTTTTGGATTTTTTTTTGCTTTTTGCAGGGGAAGGTAGGGCAGTTGGGGTTAAGTGATTTGCCCAAGTGTTAAGTGTCTGAGGCTGGATTTGAACTCAAGTCCCTCTGACTCCAGGGCCAGTACTCTGTTCACTGAGCCACCTAGCCATCCCTCAGAATCCTTTTGGCAGAAGGTGAAACTTTAACTGAGACTTGAAGAAAGCTAGGGAAACTAAGGAGTGAAGATGAATGAGGAGGGGATTTTTGTCATAAGGAGCAGACAGTAAAAATGCTTTTAGATAGGAGATGAACTGCTGAGTGTGAAGAATATCAAGCAGTCTAGTGATAAAGTATGGGGCCTGGGAGATGAGAAATAAGTTGTAAGAAAATTGAAAAGGTATGATCTTACCAGGTGTGAAGGCCTTTGAGTGTCAGAGGATTTTATATTTGATCTTTGAGGGGATAGAGAATTGCTAGGAAGGTGATATGGTCAGATCTATGTTCCAGGAATAGCCATTCGGCAGCTGAGTGGAGGATGGACTAAAGTGGAGAGAACCTTGACCAACCAGCAAGCTCTGGCAGTAGTCTAGACATGAACTGATAAGGGCCTGTACGAAGGCGGCAGCAGTGTCAGAGGAGAGAAGGGGTGTATAAGATAGATGTTACAAAGGTAAAACCAACAGGACTTGGCAGGTGATTTGATACAAGGGGTACAAGTGAGGAGTGGGAGATGACACCTAAATTGCCAGTCAGGGTGACTAGGAGGACGATGAAGCCCTTGGCCGTAATAGGAAAGTTAGGAAGAGGGGAAAGTTTGGGGAAAAGTGAATGAGTGAAATTTTGGACATGTTAAGGTTTATGGATATCCAGTTTTAAAAGTTAAATAGACAGTTGGAGATTAGACTTTAGATCAAGAGAGAGGTTAGTACTGGATAAATGTATCTGAGAATCATCTACATAGAAATTATCACTAAAACCGTGAAAGTCAATGAGATCAAAAAGTGAGAAGAAAAGAGGGCCCAGGACAGCGGGGTGGAGGGGTACACGAAGTGTTAGTGGCTTTGGCTAAGATCTGCCAAAGGACATTGAAAAGGAGTTGTCATGCAAAGAGGAGAAGAACCAGGAGAGAGCAGTGTCGTGAAAGACATATCAAGGAGGAGAGGGTAAGGTGACTGACCTCTGTAGAGAGGTCAAGAACCCTGCCGACTGAGAGATAGCATTTGTGTTTGAATGATGACGTCGGAAGCCACGCTTCAGAGAGTTAAGAAGAGAGTGAATAGGGATGGCTGGGTGGCGCAGTCAGGAGGACTGGCCTGGAGTCAGGAGGACCCGAGTTCAAATGTGGCCTTGGATACGTAACACAAAAAACTAGCCATGTGACCTTGGGCAAGTCACTTAATCCCAACTGCCCTACCTTCCCCCCTCCAAAAAGCCAGAAAAAAAAAAGAAGAAGAGAAGAAATGAAGGCACTGAATACTGATGGACTTCTCAAGGAGTTTAGAAATGAAAGAATTGAGAGATATAGGATAATAGCTATCAGGAGTGGACAGATCACTTCAGGGAGACAGGGGCATGATTGTAAGGAGTAGGGAAGCCATGGACAGGAAGAGATTGAAGGTTAGTGAGAAATCAAAGATGGTAGGAGGGACAATCTGGAGAAGGGGGGATGGAACGGGATCACTTCTACATGTAGGTTTTGCCTTGACAAAGAAGAAGGGTTAATTCTTCTTGTGAGACAGAGGTGAAGGAATAGATAGTGGCATAAAACATCTGAATATGACTTGAGGAGGAGGGAACAGGAGTGGTCGTCTTGGCAAATGGCTTCAGGTTTTTCAGTGAAATATGAAGCAAGTTTATTAAATGAGAGGATTAAAGTAAGGAGATGTTTCAGATGTTTAAAGACAGATAGAAAGGTCTGAAAGGTCACGGTGGTGAGTGGGAAGCATAAACGGATTGCCTTGCTTCAGTGAGGGCCAAATTGAGATTATGTAATATAGATTTGTAGTGGACAAATTCACCAACTCAAGTGTCCTTTAACTCTGTTAAGCAGCACATGAATAGAAGCAAAAGCAGCAAGTAGGGGTAAAAATCCAGGCTGAGTTTATCAGGACAAAGACTAGTGATAAGATAAAGGGGGCCAGGGACTTGAGAGAAGGGGACAATGTAGAGTTTAATTGCTTCACCCATGAGTCAAGATGGGGAAGGGAGGAGAGTGTAACCAGTTAATGGGTGATGACCCAGGAAAGAACTGAAAATTAGAGGACTTGGAGGACATGATAAGGGACAAAGAACAAGTTTGGGAGTTGCAAGGCAGATAGAGAAGCAGACTGTCAACAGATTATGCTTATATAAAGGAATTTCAGAATTCATGGACATGGATGTGGAACACTTATGGGTGATGGCAAGATCAATAATATAATCATCTTGATATGTAGTTGGGGTGGAGTAAAGGACTAGGTAATAGGAGGTGAGTGAATTAAAGAAATGGGAGGATAAGGTATTGGAGGGAATACAAAATGCATGTTGAATTCCCCTAGTATGAGGGCAGAAGTTGGGGGACACTGCAGAGGAGGGGGAAAAGGGGGGTGGTCAGTGGAGAACTAAGGGCTGGTTTAAATAATGATAGCCAGAGATTGCGAATCCCTGAGATGGGGAGGGTATGATGGGATGGGAATATGTTAACCATTGAGGATTGTGTTTAGGTAGGTTATCTTCATCTCTAGGGCTTTGTCCTAAGGGTGGAGTTATCCCTGAGTATGAAATTGTGGGTCTTTCTTGGGCAACTTGATTACATAAGACAGTAAGTTCTCTACCCCCCCAATGTTCCCTTTCTACTGTAGTAAATTTCTTTTGTCTTTTTCTTTTAAGGTTATCAAAACTATTCCCCAAATCTCTGTCATATTTCTTGATGAGTCCTCTGGAATCACAATTGATCAGAGATCTTTAGTCTTTCAAATTTTTTCATTTTTACAATACATTGCATAATTGCTTAAATTGTTCTCTTTGTTCTGCTTTCTTCACTGAGCACAAATGCAAGCCCAGCCCAATCTGAGTGCTTAGAGTATCTTCTCTGGCTTTCCTTGCTAGATCCACTCTCCAGTTTCCAAAGACCTTTGGCTGACTCTCCGTTTTGACCTAGGCTGGAAAAAAGATCTACCACAGTTTCTATAGTCTTGAGTTTTTTCCTCTGTTTGCTTATTTTCCCAGCCAATTACTTGACTTTTGAGCTCTTTGCCAAAGCAGGACTCTGCTTCCAGTGTGGAGAGTCCTTTGTCCTAAGTTTCTGGGGTTTTGCGCAGCTGTTGTCAGAGCTACTTCTAAGCACCCGTAAATTTTCAGTTCTTCTAAGGTGATATGATCAAAGGAGAGGGGTTTACTCATTTCCTGGCCTGTGGTCTGGTGACAGAGTGACCACAAGCACTCTTTTCTGTCTCAGAACTGTGAGGCGGACTCCCTCTCCACAGCTGCCACAAACTCTGACGCCAGCCCTCCTCACCCCACCCAAGACTGTGACCCAGATCCAAGCAGGGCAATGCAAGATAATCCTGCCTGGGTGCCAGCAAAGAGATCCCTGCAATTGCCCTCTGATCAGCCGCTTGATTCCCCCACCATCTGTGGGCCTGGAGCTCCAGAAGCAGCTGCCCCTGCTGCTGCTGCTGCCTCTGCTGCAGCCACCTCCACTGCCTGGGCCTGGGGCCCGACTGCATTCTTCTTTCACCCAGGTCCAACAGAGTCTCCCCACTGACCTTCTAGTTTGTTTTTGGCATTTGTGGGTTGAGAAGTCTGGAAACTGCCACAGCTGCCAGTGATTCAGTCCCAAGGCCTGCTCCAGCCCTATGTTGGCATAGCCCATTCAGGAGTGTACTCCACTCCCAGCCCAGTGCTATTGACCCTTCCTGTCAGCCTGTCAGGCTGTCTCCAGCTGGAGATGTGTTTCACTCTGTTGTTTTGTGGGTTCTGTAGGTCTAGCATTTGTTTAGAATATTTGGAGGTGTTTGGGGGAAGAGCTCAAGCAAGTTCCTGCTTTTACTCTGCCATCTTGGCTCTGCCCCCTACCTCAGTTTCTCCTTGTATTGCCCAATCACTGTTCAGTCTTGTGCTCTTCCTCCAACTTTGTTGGAGTTGTCATGGGACATAGTCTGTACTGGTCCCTCTTATTTTTCCATCCTTGCTGGATTCTCTGTTCTTTCAGTGACCACATCAATTTCCATCAATTCGCTTACCATCTCTGCCCAGGTTACTACCCAGGTTACTCCCATACCCAGTTCTTATCTCCTCCCAGAGTTCTAATCCTACGTCTTCAACTGTCTTTGTATCTCTAGCACCTAGCAGAGTGCCTGGCACATAACTGTTTATTACGTGCGGCACATTTTCCCCTGCATACCTCATAGGCATCTCAAACTCAAAATGGCAGCCAGGACTTGGAGTCAGGTTGTGCTTCCTCACGTACTTACTGATTGTGTGACCCTTTGCCAGTCATTTAACCCCTATCGGCCTTAGTGTCCTATAAACAGGTATATAATAGCCTCTACTTCATATGTTTAAATGAGGATCCAATGAGATAAATATGTAAATATATTAATAATATATGTAAAATGTTTTGCAAACTTTAGCAGGCTACATAAATGCTAGCAATTACTCACCGTTATGTCCAAAGCCAAATGTTTTATCTTTCAACCTAAACCCCCTTCCTCCTCTTAATTTCTCTTTTTTTGGGAGATTCAGTAAATTTTCAGTAAATCTTCCAGTCACCCAAGTTCAAAAACCAGGAGTCGTTGTGGACTTGTTTTTTTGTGGCAACCCACCCCAATCCAATCAATTTCCAATTCTTGTAAGTTTTATCTTCTCAATATCATTCATCTCACTCAATATCATCACTTTTTCTCCACTCACGCCAGAAATGCCCCTAGCTACTTTCTTATCACCTTTCAGCTGAACTATTACAGTAGCCTCCTAACTGATTTACCTAAACCCAGTCTCTTCCCCATGCTATTTCACCTTCCACACAAACTGCTAAACTGATGTGCCTCAGACACATCTGACTGTGTCACTTCCCTCTTGTCTGAGGATAAAATACATATCTTTCTGGCATTTAAAGCCTTTCACATTCTGACTCCAGCCTATCTTTCCAGTCTGATTATGCATTCCTTCTTCTCCTCACACACTCTGCCCTCCAGATAAACTGGTTTATTTGCTGTTCCTGACACATGACACTCTGTCTCCCGTGTTTACACAGACTGTCCCACGTGTTTCAAATTCTCTTCCCCTAAACCTCTAGCTCTTAGAACCCCTTCAAAGGTCATCTCAATCACTATATCCTTCGAGAAATCTTTCCTGGCTCTACGTTTCCTTCTATTGTCCCCCTACCCCCATTACCTTGTATTTATTTCTTATCTATCCTGTATTTCCTTTCATAGCCTCATATCCTAGCACAGTGCCTGTCACTCTGTCCAATAAATATTTGTTGATTATGTGCTGGATGGTCTTGGACACTTAAACTCTCTGAGCTCCTGTTTCCTCATTAATAAAATGAGAGGATTGTACTCCATGACTGTTCAAGTGCCTTCCTCATTCACTAACTTCCTTAGCAACCTTCTTTTATTTTTTTATTACTCTACTCCTTTCCCAGATGGACCTTGACATTTTGAGAAACAAAAAAAATCTGGATTCGGAGTCATGGTCCAAAATTATGGAGCTAGAAAGGACCTTAGAGGCCATCTATTCCAAGCCTGTCATTTTTATAGATGAGGAAGTTGCGGATCAGAGAAATGAAATGATTTGCCCAATGTGGCCTAGCTACTGAATGTCAGAATTGGGATTAAAACCTAGATCCTTGGACTCCAAATGCAGGGCTCATTTCTCTGTACCATTCTGAGTTTTAATTCTCTTCCTGTCATGGATCTTTTCTGCTTCAAACTCCCAGGCCCTATTCTTGTAGTCTAAACTACTAAGGCTGAGCAGTCTCTTTTTCTTTTTTTTTATTAATTGATTTGTTTATTTACTTATAGTTTACAACATTCAGTTCCACAGTCCCTTGAGTTTCAAGTTTTTTCCCCTCCTTCCACTCCCCCACCCCCATCATGGCAACATGCGCTCAAATGTAGGATCTACAAATATCTTCCCATTAATCATTAGTCAGGTTGTAAAGAAGGATTATAACTGATGGTGAGAAAGAGGAAACAAAACAAAACAAGGGAAAGAAACAAAGCAAGTAGTTCATTTCAATCTGCATTCAGACTCTGTGTCTCCTCTGGATGTGGATATCTCTTTTGATCATGAATCTTTTGGAGTTGTCTTATAGCCTTACATTGCTGAGAGGAGCCCAGTCTATTGAAGTTAGTTGTCACACATACGTTGTATCTGTGATTGTGTACAGATTTCTCCTGGTTCTGCTCTTCTCACTGAGCATCAGTTTGTATAAGTCTCTCCAGGTTATTATGAAGTCTGTCTGTTCCTCATTTCTTATAGCACAATAGCATTCCATTACATTCATATACCACAACTTGTTCAGCCATTCCCCAATTGATGGGCATCCCCTTGATTTGAAGTTCTTTGCCACCACAAAAAGAGCCGCTATAAATATTTTTGTACATATGGGTCTTCCTCCCACTTCTATGGTCTCTTTGGGATACAACCCTGGAAGTAGTATTGCTGGGTCAAAGGGTATGCAATTCTTTATAGCCCTTTGGGTGTAGTACCAGATTGTTCTCCAGAATGATCAAAAGATATACACAGGCAGTTCTCAGAAGATGAAATTAAAGATATCAATAAGCAGTTGAAAAAATGTTCTAAATCACTATTGATTAGAGAAATGCAAACTGGGGCAGAGCCAAGATGGTGGCATAGGAGCAGCAAGAAATCGCAGCTCCAACACAGCCACATCAAATACCCAAAAAATATGACTCTAAACAAATTCTAGGGCTCTAAAACGCACACAGATATATTTCCTGCTGGAGACAGCTTGGCTCAAAGCGACCATCTCAGCTCTGAGAGCTGAAACCAGCCCAGCCTGAAACAGAGGCTTTTGCCCCGGGGGCGGCTAGAGCTTCAGGAGAGCAGATCTGCGGTAGCTGTGGCAGTATCCAGAATTATCAAGCCATAAGAAAAAAGGACTAAGGTTAGTGGAACTTGGCTAAAAACCAGGGAAGAAAAGCGGTCGGCCAAATCGCCTCCAGGGCAAAGAAGCAGGAAGTGGAGGTTCTGCACCCTCCTCCACATTGCTGCTTGAGTGCCTCCGGCCTGCAGACAGCAGAGGGGCCAAGTGATCGTTCAGAGGCCAAGCACTTTGTTCTTCCAAATGAAGTTTGCTACTATTTTTTCTAGCTCTACAAGGTAATTTTTTGGTAAACTGATTGGTATGGCACTAAATATGTAATGTAATTTAGGTAAAATTGTCGTTTTTATCATATTAGCTCGACCCAGCCATGAGCAACTGATATTTTTCCAGTTAATTTGATCTGATTTTATTTGTGTGAAAAGTGTTTTGTAATTGTATTCATATAAGTCCTGGGTTTGTTTTGGCAGGTAGATTCCCAAATATTTTATAATATCTACAGTAATTTTAAATGTGATTTCTCTTTCCAGCTCTTGCTGGTGGATTTCATTAGAGATATATAGGAATGTGAAGGGTTTATATGGGTTTATTTTATATCCTGCAATTTTGTCAAATTTATTTATTATCTTGAGTAGTTTTTTATTTGATTCTCTAGGATTTTCTAAATATATCATCATATCATCTGCAAAGAATGATAGCTTAGTCTCTTTTTTGTTGAGCAGTCTTTAATAGAGAATATTCATATTCTGCCTATCTGTACTATTGTTTGGGTTAGGAAACACTGATCTAGTCCAGCCAACCCCTTTTACAGAGGAGGCCTTTGTGTTGCCTGGGAGATGTCCAGAAAGGTGATATGATTTGTCTAAGGGTCTCAATATCTTCTTTGACCTGGTAGTTGGGGTATAATAAAGTCTTCTGACTGCCCCCACCAAAACCAGTGCTTTTTCTGGTACATTCTGTATCAGTTCAATTGAATAATTTGCAAGTGTCTACTTTCCTACTTTTGCTACTCTGTAGAAAAGAAAAATTATAGATACATTTAAGTCCTGCTCTCATGTATCTTATTATTTGTAATGGGTAGATAATACACAAATAACTATAATACAGGATAAATACATAAGAAAGTAAACCAAAGTGTTTTGTGAGCTCAAAGGTTAGAAAATGTGCAGCTAGGGGACAAAATTTGAACAAGACTTTAAAGGAAGGGTTGGAATTCAACAATAGGAATGGAAGAGTAAAGGGTCATTCCAAGCATAGGGAGCAACATGATTAAAAGACATAGAAATAAAAAAAAGCAAAGGACATGTATGTACATGCAGAGTACCTAGAAAAGAAAGTCGATGCCAGACTGGGAAGGGCTTTGAATGATAGAGAATTTGAACTTTATTTAGGTTAGTAGGCATTTATTTATTTTTTGTGACGCTAACACATTAGTCTTCATGACACCCCTCTGCTTGAAGACGAATAGAAACAGGTCTTTGTTCAGTATCTTGAAGGACAGACTGAAACAAGGAGAGGCAGCAGAAGAAAAACAGGTTAGGAGACCATTGTTAAAGTCCAGGGACATGGTAACATGGGCCTATGGGGGTGGGGAACCTGCACCCTGTGCTATGGTAGAGATGGTGGTAATAGGGAAGAGGGGGAAAACGTGAAGGGCTGTGCAGGTGGAATCTGTTGAACTTGGCAACTAATTGAGTATAGGAAGAGGGAAGAGTAAAAGGTTTTAACCATAGGAAATTAGGCCTACGTACTACTCTCAGAAATAGTGAAATCAGAAGGTAATACAGGTTTATTTTTTGATGTGTCGTTTGAAGTACTAGCAGGTTATCCAGGTGAAGATGCTCTGTAAGCAGTCATAAACGTGGAGCTGCAGTTCAGTAGATGTCTGTGTGATTAGAATTATAGATCTGAATCAGAGAGGTAGGGACCAGAAGTTGAGGTTATAACAGTGGCTCAGAGTTTGTGACTGTGAGCAAGTCACTTTACCTCTCCCATCTTCATTTTACTGAGAGGCATTATAGGTAACGAAGAGAACACCGCATTTGGAATCTTGAGTAAGTCTCTTAAGTTCTGATTCTCAGTTTCCTCATCTGTTTGGACTGGATGGTTTTTAAGGTCCTTTTGGAGGCCACTGGCAACCTTTGAAAGGACAGTTTCAGTAAAATTCTGGAGATGAAAGGCAAATAGCAAAGAAGTGATGAGAATATGTCAGAGGCATCTTTCTTTAGTAATACTTTTTTTTTTCAATAAGTCTAGTAGTAAAGGAGAAGAAAAAGATGAGACCACAAATAGAAAAACCAAGACAAGGATTTTTTTGTTTTTAGTAATGTGGAAACCTGATATAGCATATTGGCTCTGCTCTTACTCTCCCAGGGCTGGGCTGAGACACAGGGGTTGAACCTAAAGGTTTGGGCTATTGCTTGACTACTTTTGGATTGACCCCATCCTACCCATTATCAGGCCTCATTTGTTAACATCCAAGTTCATTTTAACCCCTCACCATTGAGTACCTTTTACAAAGGGGTATATACCTCAGAATATATGGCAAGAGCAAACAAAAGTAATTCCCTCAATACCATCAGGGCATACTTTCTCCTAGACCTTCTCATTTTATAGAGGAAAGTAGACAAAACTTGGCTCATTTCCTAAATAGCATTTTCCCACCAAGTTCAGGTCTAC
The DNA here is from genome assembly GCA_028627135.1 of Pseudochirops cupreus. Classification (NCBI taxonomy): domain Eukaryota; kingdom Metazoa; phylum Chordata; class Mammalia; order Diprotodontia; family Pseudocheiridae; genus Pseudochirops; species Pseudochirops cupreus. Next base: position 395,015,457 of record CM053581.1, on the reverse strand, counting down.
ATGTCACACGACTACTCACTGAGTCTTTTTCCTGGGTTGGGGTCCCAAAGGTCATGTCTTCCACATGAAGGTGCGTGCTCAATAACCAGGTAGGAAGAAGGCAATAGAGAAAGAGAAGTTGAAGATGCATGATAGAAAGGGGAATGACTACTCCAGCCAGGTCCTGGAGATGAGGAGGAAGTGAAAGATCTTTGAGGGCAGGGACCATTTGGTTTTTGTCTTTGTATACCCTGTATATGTTTAGCTAGTAAACATTTAATAAATTTTTGTTTAATCTAATTGAACTGAATGAAATCAAAGTGCAGATAGGATTAATCCTAGAAAGTGCTAAAAAAAATACCTCTTCACAGACAAGAAGAAAGGAGAAAAGAATGTTCGATGATACTAAGAAGTTTTAAGAAGTGATAGAGCTCCTGTCTTTTCAGTAAAGGAAAAAAAAGTTATCTGCTTTAAATGTGGAGGACAGGAAAGAAGGAAAAATCGTAGAACAATGTGGGAAATGATGGGGAATCAATAAATGTGAAATAGAAAACTTGCCAACAAGCTGTGAAAGTGTGAGGATCTTAATAATTTCCTCACCTTACTAAATGAAAAAGCTCCAGAGAAACTCAGATCCCCTGAGTTTCCCCGTCCAAATAAAAACAGCAGTAATGATCAATAATGGTCAAATGGTCAGTAATGGTCAAAAGGCCATTCCTTTCCTACCAATGGGGAGTTTGAGTATCAGCTAACTGCCAGTTCCCTAGCAGTCTTCTCCTAAATCCCCACTAGTATGAATCAGCCCTTCTCTCCAGGTTCCTTCCTCCAATGCTCAGTCCAGAAAAGAATCCTATAAAAACCTGCCACACATTGTTGGTTTGTGAGTTGAGTTTCACCTGGAGTCTCAGTGGACCTGACCTGTTTCCATCCTCCCTCACTGCCCTTCCTTGTAGTATGTCCTCTTAATAAAGCTGCCTTTCTTTATTGTCTTATGTGGGTTCCATGTTTCCATGTGCTGAACCTACTACAACCTGTATGAACAATACAAAAGGCATTCATAACCTGTTATTTTCCTACTTTTTAGTGTTCTTATACTATTCTGTGATCCAATGACACTTGTCTCCTTGTGGTTCATCACCTAAGATACTTCATCTCCTGAATCCAAGTATTTTCATTGATTACTTGTCTCTCATTCCTGGAAAAACTCTCCCTTCACATCTGGCTTCCTTCAAGTGTCAGCTTAAGTCTACTTTCTGCCATAAGCTTTTATTAGTCTTCTTTAATCTTAGTACCTTTACTCTGGGACTACCCCTCAATTTATCCTATGTCTTGTTTACATGTTGTCTCCCTCATTAGACTGTGAGTTACTTGAGATGCATGCTAGATTTGGAAGGATTTTTTTTTGGGTGTTTCCTCTCTAAAATGGGTCACAAATTACTTTATTTTAATTTAATTTTTTTCTTTTTTGGAGGGGAGTTCGGGTTCAAGCGTCTGTGGCCGGATTTGAACTCAGGTCCTCCTGACTCCAGGGCCGGTGCTCTATTCACTGCACCACCTAGCCGCCCCAACTACTTCACTTTTAGACTGAGAAATTCAATTTAGTAAGAAGGAAAAAATGTTGTTTGTCTACACATCCTTTCATTATAATGAGCTTATTGGTTCTGCGTGGGAAAGGGAGATGGAATGTGAGTGAATCGATTGGTAATGAAAATGACAATTTTTACATGCCAGGATTGATCAGGATTCCTCATTTATTATGAGCAGAGAGCATTCAGAAGTATTGTAGGTCAGCACCTTATCTACACTTATCAGTTAAATGACATCATGACTAGATTGACACTGTCAGAGGTGAAACTTGAACCCAGGTCCTCCTGGCCCTGAAGTCCTTTCTTTCCCATTCCACGCTGCCTCTTACTTTTAAATATTGCTTTATAGAAATGTCCATTTTTCAGTATCAGAAAATTCCACTTTAACATTGAGATTCCTTTTATTATTAAGTCCCATAAGTTACAGTGAAGTCTCAAAGCCTTCAAAATTAGCATGAACAGGATAGAAAGTTGGAAGAAGAGGAATCTTCAAATCTTATCTCAGGGGAGGTTCATAAAATTGGCTTATTAAGGAGTGCATTGTCTGGTATAAAATATTTCTATCCTAATAGTTTGGGTTATTAATTATAAAGATCTTTATAAAGCAAAGTGTTTAAATATTGCAAACATAGTCCACAGCACGTTGAAATACTTTTCACTAGTATGCCCAGAAGCACAAATCAGATTGATCTAGAGCTACTAACAATCAAGCTCCAGTTTTCTGAGTTTCAAAAAGTAAATTAACCTCAGAGGAATTGAAAAGTGTCTGAGACAGATCTAGTCATATGCCCTCCATCAGAATCTAATTCACTGGTTAGTTAAAGCCTTTCAAAAATGAAGCAACATATTTAAGTCCCCACTGAGAATTGTTGTTTATAATTTACTACTGTATTTCAACAATCTGAAGACACTTCACTCAGTTCTCTGATCTGTAAAATGAACATAATAACTGTTGTACTGCCTGTCCCATAAAGTTTCTCTGGAGGGGAAAAGTGCTCTTAAAAACTTTGTATTAATGGGCATTATAATTATTATCTTTCCTCCAAAGTTCCCCAGGGAAGAGTGTTGGTTTAGAAAGAATCCCTTATCAACATATGTAGTTCTGGGAAGAAAAACTCAGCTGGATTCCTGCTTAAGTGCCCTGATAGTTTTCTTTGAAAGGAACTGAAATGTTTGGGCAGTCTTGCATTGTTGGCATACCAGTGACTTGCAGGCAACAGATAATCTACTGAAAACAGAAGATAAGGTAAATGTAAGTGATCTGTCATTAGTTATACAACTTTTGAAGTTCTTTCCAATGTTTTTCTTAGCTAACTATGGCACCGAATAGCAATATAGGTAGGTGAATTTGATAGAAAATTATTTTAAAACTCTAGAACTTTTCTGCAAATATACGACTTTGAGGTTAATGAGCCTGGATAGAAATTCAGGCAGCATCTCATTTCACAGAATTGCGGTATTACCCAATTTTAAAGTTGGAAGGGATTTCAGTGGTACATATAAATGTAACTTGGCAAATGGTAGCCCGACTTCTGCCTTAAAACCTCTTAATTTTTAGAGAAAATCTCTTCTAAGGCAGTCCATTTTACTTATAAATAGTTTTAATTGTGAGAATGTTTTCCCTTATTTAATAAAAACTCTCAAGGAAGTTAATATCTTTTAAAAGGTCAGTTTTAGAGTGAGGGAGAAATCATTTACTGTCTTTGCAGAAAATGCCCCTCTCCTGTTTATTACGCCTCCCTCTTCCTGAAGGCTGTTGTTAGTAGATTAATTTTTATTCATTACTTATAAAACATAGGGGCTATTAATTCAGAGGTTGTCTTGATGTGGAAACTGGTCTTTTATATGAAAAGGCTATTAGTAGGTGTTATGTAGATTGTAGGGTTTTTATTGTTAATTCCTTGTATGAAGTAATTTGGAGTGCCATGAGTGACTAACAGAGGAGAAAATAGAAGACCATGTAGTAAGGGAAAGGAGTTGCAGAATATAATCCCGTCCTATCCAGGACAAGTCTGAGAGCAGGAGAGGGGTGAGGGAGGCTGTGTACAAAGACCATGTTGCTGGAAACACAAACAAGGAGTCTATAGTAGGCTTAGAATGCCAGGAGAGTTAAATATCCTACTTTCCTGTCTAAAATGGGTCACAAACCACTTGATTTTTAGTCTGAGAAATTCAACTCCATGAGGAAAAGAAAAAAAAAAGCTATTGTTTTACCTGAGGATCTTTTTACTATAGCGAGCTTCCTCATACTAAAAGAGAAAGGAAGAGAGAATGTGAATCATTGGTAATTAAAGTGACAAACATTACACACCAGAATTGACCAGGATTCCTCTTTTTTTTGCTGGGGGAGATCATTCAGAAGTAACACAACTTTGCTGAAATTCCAAAGGTCCAAAACAATAAAATTGCTTAAGTAAGGGCATTATCAGATGAGTCACAGATAAGATACGGGAAATAGTCTCAAAAGGGATAAAACTATGTACTTAACTTTTTCTTTTCTTCTTTCTTTTTTGGGGGGGGAGGGGTACAGAGAGGAATCCTCTGGGATCTGCCTTTATTTTCCCTAACAAAACAAATCATTGTTTGTTTTTTACTCTCTCTCTCCCTGTAATTTAGCAGCAGTACGCTAGTCCAGTGGTGTCAAACACAAATAGAAACAGATCCCTATGGGCCTCATTGACTGAAACCAAAAATTAACATTATTTTATTGTATGTTTTATTTATTCTGTTAAACATTACCCAAATCTAGTTCTAGCTGCATTTGGGAATTTTGTAGGCAGTGAGTTTGGCGTTTCTACCTATACCTTTGAAATCACAGGACCAACCTCTCTCTCCCTCTTATTAACTTTTAAGATGGTAGCAACAAAAGTGTTTTGGCTGAAATTCCTTCTGCTTTCTTTGTGTGTGTTTTTAAATGTTTTAATGATGTTCTTTTCTTTTTTTTCATTGTTGTCACTAGTTTCCAACTCTTTTCTCAAGAGAAACCCTCCCTGGTAACAAATAAGTACAGTCAAAACAAAAGAAGTCAGTCCATTTGCCATGTTGAAAAGTACGTATATCATAGTATATCACCTCTTTTAAAATACAAGAATCCTAATTCGTCACTAGTCTTTTGATGTAATAGTCACCATGTTGATCAGTTCTGAAATTTTTCAGTGTTTTTTTTTTTGCTTTTTGAAGGGCAATTGGGGTTAGGTGACCTGCCCAAGGTCACACAGCTAGTTTTTGTGTTAAGTGTCTGAGGCCAGATTTGAACTCAAGTCCTCCTGACTCCAGGGTCAGTGCTCTACTCACTGCGCCACCTAGTTGCCCCATGTTGTTCCCTTTTACAATATTGTAGTCATTGTACAAATTGCTCAGTATATTCATTTCACTGTGCATCCATTCACAATCAGTTCACGATTTTTTTCAGTGTGTCATATTTGTCGCTCATGTTGCCTGTTTGTTACTCATTATAGATATGCCATACTTTGTTGAGGTATTTTCTAAATGACAGACACCCACTTTGCTTCAATTTCTTTGCCACCGTAAAAAATACTACGATAAATAATTTTATACCCATGGGCTGCCTCCTTCTATCTTTGACCTGTTCGAAGTATGTCCAGTGGTAACGTTGCTGGGTCAAAGTGCATACACAGTTTGAACTAGCTGCAAGTTGCTTCCCAGAATGGTTAGATAAATTCAGTCAAGTAACAAGTATTAAATGTGTGTGCTGGGGTTACAGATTCACTTACTAGCATGTGTCATCACGGCTGTGGTCCTACGTTACCTCTAGCAATGCTGTGTTCTCTTTTTGTCATCCAGGAGGACTGAGATGGAACTTCAGAGTCATCTTAATTTAATTTGATTTAGTGATTCTCTGATTGTTAGTGATTTGAAGCATCTTTTCATTTGGATGTTTGTATCCTTTGACTCCTCTACTTATATAAGACATATGCATGTGTATCAGTCCCTAATATAGCTGTCATTTTCATATCAGAGAAATTCTAACAGTACTGATTTTCATTTTACAATTTTTATAATCAGTTGTTATTTGTCTTCTATGGTCTTTATTCTTTGTTTAGTTAAGAGTTCTCCCTTATCCTTAGTTGTGAAAATTACTTGATTTTTTCCTCATCTGTTATTTCTGTATCTATTCCTCATCATTAATTACGTGACCTTTGGAGCTTATGTAAGTGCATCCATTGTTATTTCTACTGAACCACTAGTTCTTTCAAGATGATTTGTGCTGTTAACATCTATACCATCTTTCTCTAATCTCTAATAATCTATAACATGGTAATTTCCTTAGGCAAGCAATTTTCCCATTTGTTTTCATCCCTTAGAAGTAAACAGTTTCAAGATACATTATTCTAATGAGTCTTACTTGGTGTAGCTCTATGCATCAGTTTCATTCAAGCTCTGATTTTCAGGGTTGAAAGCATCCGTGGGTATTTAGTCTAATCTAACCCATACCTGAAAAAGAATCTGCTCTACGCTGTAGCATATACCTAATGTATCTAGCCATAGCTGACAGAATCAGTATGCAATAAAGATCTTGACCAGATAGAACTTTGGATCAAACTGGATATAATGAAATTTAATAAGAATGTAAAATTTTAC
>CM053581.1:394961053-395008790 GCA_028627135.1 Pseudochirops cupreus | reverse complement strand
AGGGCTGTGAGTTTTTTCAATTAGAACTGTGTTTTTTTGGGTTCAGAAGTTCTGGGCAGATTTCTTTATTATTTCTTGCATTGTGGTGTTTAATTTTTTTCACTTGTGTTCTTCTGGGAGATTATAATCCTTAGGCTGTCCCTACATATCCTTTCTTTGAAGTCAATATGTTTGGCCTATATAGAGAACATGTTTTCTTTTTTTCTTAATATTATTACATTTTGCCTCTCCCAGATTGTACTTCACTTCTGTGTATTTACATTCCCAATCATATATCCTCTCTTTTGTTTCATTGTTTAGACTTGCAACTATGATTATTTCTGCTATGCAAACCAGAAATTCTGCTGTCATAATTGTAATATCTCTTCTAAACTACTCAAGAACAGTGTGTTGTGATTCTATGTTCTCTGCAAAATCCCAGCTTCCTCTGTTTCAAGTGTTGAATGGTTTTCCTGTGTTTTGCAGTATTTATTTATAGATACCTAAACTCAGTTTCTAACTCTATAAGACATATTTCCTTCTGCAGTTTGTTAATGTTTTCCCTCTTGGTTGAAATCTGTGTATGCTTAGGTTCTTCAAGGTTTTGTATTCTTTTTTCCCTCCTGAGATCCTTGTTACTTTCAGTCTTTTTTTCCTTATGTTCTCATTTTTCTCATTTTCTGATTCCCGCTCTTCAGATAGTGGTTTTCCTGGGGACTGAATTTTAAAACATTTAAGCCTTTTCTCATACTGTATAACTGTATAACTGTCCAATTTTTTTCTGTTATCTGACCTAGCAGTACAGAGTGCTTCCATGATGGTGCTATTGCAGCCTGGGCAAATTTCCACCCTGTGGAGTTTTCATCTCCTAGGAACTAGGATGAGATAGGGGTCAGAGTGTAAAGTTGAGCTCTATTAGAAGCCCCCAAACATCTGCTGCCACATTCTTTCTATTCCTCTATTCTCTTGCAGAGGGCCACTGCAGCATAGAATGCTGTGACATTGTTGGCTATAGCAGCCTGACCAAATTTCTGCATTTTGAGGTTGGATTTTCCTGTCTTCTGAAAAGAGCAGAGGGGAGGCAAGGGAGTGGATCAGCGTATGGTCTTGCATTTTGTTATAGGCCCTTAGGTCTTGTTGGCTAGTGCAGCCCTGCTGTCAAGTGGATCATGAGGAAAGTGGTGCTAAGTCAGAATGAGTTAGATATTAGTTCATGAAGGTTTTTTTTTACCTTCTTTGGGGTTCTTGGAGTCTTATGCCATGGAGACAACTGAAATTGCTTTACCTTTGACACATAATTTCTGTTTCGTGGATGTTGAGAGGTCATGAGGATCCTTCACAGAAAATGTGTAGCATGCCATCTTGTTTGTCATGTGACCCAGAAGTCCTTTTTTCAAAAGTTATTTTTTTAATCAAATAGTGAGTTCTTGCTTCAATAACTGGAATTCCAGGGTTTACCAAACAGACTATTATTAGACTACAAAATTTAAGGCAGCTAAGTGACTCAGTGGATAGAGTGCTGGTCCTGAAGTTAGGAAGATCTGAATTCAAATATGCCCTCAGACACTCACTAGCTGTGTTACCCTGGGCAAGTCACTTAACCTCTATTTGCTTTAATCTACGGGAGAAGGAAATGGCAAACTGTTCTAGGATCTTTGCCAAGAAAACCCCAAATGGGGTCACAGAGAATTGGACACTATTGACATGGCTGCACAACAACAACAAATTTTAAAAACTTGATTGCTTCTGTATATATATATAACTAATCTGTTGCCCTGATCAACCTCTTTGTTTCTTAACCACTATAAAATTCTTTTTGTAGATTAGTCCTTTGTGGTATAGAGTAAGATTGGGTACTCATACCCCCCCATCTTTCTAATTTTTAAAATTATTTCCTTTGAAATTCTAGAAGAGGGGTGGGGAACTTGCAACCTTCAGGCCACATGTGGTCCCCAGCCCTGTTCTAGACCCTTTGTTCCTCCAGATGAATTTTGTTATTTGACCTCATTCTATAAAGTACTTTTTTGGTAGTTTGGTATGGCACTGGGTATTTTCATAGCAATACATTGTATTTGCTCAGTTTAACCATAAGCGCAATTCTTTGTGTAAAGAGAGTTTTATAATTGAGTTCAGATAATTCCTGTGTGTCTTAGTTGGTAGGCTCTGAAATATTTTATACTCTCTGAAATGATTTTAAATGGAATCTTTCTATGTCATTATGATAGATTTTGATGGTGATGTGCAGAAATGCCAGTGTTAGTGCAGGTTTGTTTATATTCTGCAATTGGGCTGAAGTTATTAATTGCTTCAATTAATTTTTAGTTGACTCACTATGGTTCTTTAAGTAAGTCATCATATCACCTACAAAAATCAGCATTTCTTTTCTCTTTATCTATGCTTATTCCTTCACGTTCTTTTTCTTATTACTTTAGCTAGTATTTCTAGTGCTATGCTGAAAGTAATGGTGATCTCTGATATTACTGGAAAGGCCACCCATTTAATCCCTATAACAGAGTAGGATGCGAGCCCATATTTTTAGAGAGATAGTGCTTATCATATTAAAAAAAGACCCTTTTATTTCTGTTTTATGCTTTCTACTGTGTTTTTTAAATGAATTCATTTATTTTTAGTTTTCACCATTGACTTCCATAAGATTTTGAGTTCCAAATTTTCTCTCTATCCCTCCCCTTACCCCACCCCAAGATGACATGCAGTCTGAAACAGATTGTACATATACATGCCTATCAAACATATGTTCACATTAGTCATGTTGTATAGAATTGGAACCAAGGGGAGAAATGCCTAGAAAGAAGCAAGAAAAAAAAGAGAGAGAGAGCAAATAGTGTGCTTTGGACTGCATAGTTGTTTTTCTGGATGTGGACAGCATTTTCCATCATGAGTCGTTTGGAGTTGTCTTAGATACTTGCATTGTTGAGCAGAGATAAGTCTATCAAAGTTAGTCATACAATGTTGCTGTTACTATGTAAAATGTTCTTCTGGTTCTACTCACTTAATTCAGCATCAGTTCATGTAAGTCTTTACAGGTTGTTCTGAAGTCTGCCTGCTCATCATTTCTTATGGAACCATGCATTTCTTATGGAACCATGCCATTGCATTCATAAACCGTAACTTGTCCAGCCATTCTCCTCAGTGGGCATCTCCTCAATTTCCAGTTCTTGGCCACCACAAAAAAGAGCTGCTGTAAATAGTTTTGCACCCATGGGGCCTTTTCTTGTTTTTATCATCTTCTGGGGTACAGATCTAGAAGTGGTATTGCTAGGTCAAAGGGTTTGTGCCGTTTTCTAGCCCTGTGTGCATAGTTCCAAATTACTCTCCAGAATGGTTGGATCAGTTCCCAACTTCATCAATAACACATTAGTATTCCAGTTTTCCCACATCTTCTCCAGCATTTATCATTCCCCTGTTTTGTCATGTTAGCCAATCTGATAGGTGTTATATGGTACCTCAGAGTTGTTTTGATTTGCATTTCTCAAATCAGTAGTTATTTGGAGCATTTTTTCATATGACTATAGATAGCTTTAATTTCTTCCTCTGAAAACTGCATGCTCATATCCTTTGACCATTATTAATGGAGGAATGATTTGTATTCTTAGAATTTTGACTCACTTCTCTATATATTTTAGAAATGAGGGCTTTATCAGAGACACTGATTGGAAAAATTGTTTCCCAGTTTTCTGCTTTCCTTCTAATCTTGGTTGCATTAACTTTGTGCAAAAACTTTTCAATTTGATGTAATTAAAATTATCCATTTTGCATTTCATAATGTTCTCTATCTCTTGTTTGGTTATACATTCTTCCATTCTCCATAAATCTGTCAGGTAAACTATTCCTTGTTATCCGAGTTTGCTTATAGTATCAGCCTTTATATCTAAATTATATACCCATTTTGACTTTATCTTGGTATAAGGTGTAAGATGTTGGTCTATGTCTGGTTTCTGCCATACTATTTTCCAGTTTTCCTAGCGGTTTTTGTCACATAGTGAGTACTTTCTCCAGAAGCTTGAGTCTTTGGGTCTATCAAACAGTAGATTACTATCGTTAATTGACTACTGTGTCTTGTGTACCTAACCTATTCCATTGATCCACCACTCCGTTTCTTAGCCAGTAGTTTTAATAATTACTGCTTTATAATACAATTTAAGAACCGGTATACCTAGGTTACCTTCCCTTGCATTTCTTTTCATTAATTCCCTTGATATTCTGAACCTTATTATTTTTTCTAGCTCTATAAAATAATTTCTAGTAGTCTGATTGATATGGTGCTGAAGAAGTAAACTAATTTAGGTAGAATTGTCATTTTTATTATATTAGCTTGGCCTACCCATGAGCTACTGATATTTTTCCATTTATTTAAATCTGACTTTATTTGTGTGAAAAATGTTTTGTGACTGTGTTCATATAGTTCCTGGGTTTGTCTTGGCAGGTAGACTTCCAAGTATTTTATAATCTCTGCATTAAAATTAAATGGAATTTTTCTTTGTATCTGTTGTTGGGCTTTGTTAGTAATATATAGACATACTAATTATTTGTGTGGGTTTATTTTATATCCTGCAACATTGCTAAAGTCTTTTATTATTTCAAGTAATTTTTTACTTGATTTTCTAGGATTCTCTAAGCATATCACCATATCATATGCAAAGAGTGATAGCTTTGTTTCTTCTTTGCGTATTCTAATTCCTTCTATTTCTTTTTCTTCTCTTATTGCTAAACCTAATGTTTCTAGTACCATATTGAATAATAGTGGTGATAATGGATATCCTTGTTTCATCCCCAATCTTATTGGAAATGCTTCTCATTTATCCCCATTACATATAATGTTTGCTGATGGTTTTAAGTAGACGCTACTTACCATTTTAAGGAAGACTCCATTAATTCATATGCTTTCTGGTGTTTTTAATAGGAATGGGTATTTTGTATTTTGCCGAAAACTTTTTCTGCATCTATTGAGATAATCACATAGTTTCTGCTAGTTTTGTTGTTATGATCAATTATGCTGATAGTTTTCCTAATACTGAACCAGTCCTTCATTCCTGGAATAAATCCTTCTTGATTAAAGTATATTATTATCATGATAAGTTGCTGTATTCCTTTTGATAATGTTTTATTTAAAATTTTTACATGTATATTCATTAGGGAAATTGATCTATAGTTTTCATTCTCTCTTTTGACTTTTCCCAGTTTAGGTATCAGTACCGTATTTGTATCATAAAAAGTATTTGGTAAAACTCCTTCTTTGCCAGTTTTCCCAGATAGTCTGTATATTATTGGAATTACTAGTTCCTTAAATGTTTGATAGAATTCGCTTGTAAATCCTTCTGGTCCTGGAGATTTTTTCCTAGGAAGTTCTTTGATGGCTTATTAACTTTCTTTTTCTGAGTTGGGGTTATTTAAGTATTTCATTTCCTCCTCTGTTAATCTGGGCAATTTATATTTTTGTAAATATTCAACCAATGCATTAAGATTGTCAAATTTATGGGCATACAGTTGGGCAAAACAGTAATATTTTATATTATTGCTTTAATTATAATTAAATTATAATTATTGCTTTAATTTCCTCTTCATTGGTGGTGAATTTATTTATTTTTTTCTTTCATAGAACCCTTCTTAGTTTTATTTATTAGTTCAATGGTTTTCCCAGTTTCAATTCTATTGATCTTTCCTTTCATTTCAGAATTTCTAATTTGGTATTTATTGGAGATTTTTAATTTGTTCTTTTTCTAGCTTTTGTAGTTGCATGCCCAATTCATTGATTTCCTCTTTCTCTCTTTTATTCAAGGAAGCATTGAGAGATATAAAATTTCCACTAACAACTGCTTTTGCTACAACCTGTATGTTTGGGTACGTTGTCTCATTATTGTTATTCTCTTGGATGGAGTTACTGATTACTTCTGTGATTTGCTGTTTGACCCACTCATTCATTAGGATTAGATTATTTAATTTCCAGTTAATTTTTAGTCTATCTTTCCATGTCCTTTTATTGCATCATGATCAGAAAATGATGCATTTAATATTTCTGCCTTTCTGCATTGCATTATGAGGTTTTTATGCCCTAATACATAGTCAGTTTTTGTGTAGGTGCCATGTACGACTGAGAAAAAGATAAATTCCTTTCTATCCCCATTCAATTTTCTCCAGTGGTCTACTATATCTAACTTTTCTAAAATTCTCTTCACCTCCTTAACTTCTTTCTTGTTTATTTTATAGTTAGATTTATCTAGTTCTGAGATGGGGAGGTTGAGATCCCCCAACAGTATAGTTGTGCTGTTTGTTTCTTCCCTTAACTCCTCTTCTAAGAATTTAGATGCTATACTACTTGGTGCATATCTATTTAGTAATGATATTACTTTGTTGTCTGTGGTGCCTTTTAGCAGGATGTGGTTTCCTTCCTTATTTCTTTTAATTAGATCTATTTTTGCTTCTGCTTTGTCTGAGATCAGGATTGCTATGCCTGCTTTTTTTGAAGTCAGCTGAAGCAGAATATATTCTACTAGTCTTTTACCTTTACTCAGTGTATGTGCCTCTGTTTCAAATATTTTTCCTGTAAATAGCATATTGTAGGATTGGGGTTTTTAATCCACTCTACTGTCTGCTTCCGTTTTATGGTAGAGTTCATCCCATTCACATTCACAGTTATGATTACTATCTTTGTCTTTCTGTTCTATTTCCCCCTGTTTATGATGTTTTTTTCTCCTTTCTCCCTTTCCCTCCTCACTAGAGTTTTGCTTTTGTCTACTGCCTCCCTCAGTCTGACCTCCCTTCTATCAGCACCCTCCCTTGTCTTTCCCTTTTCACCTAGTACTTCTCTCCCTTCTATTGACCCTTCTCTTCTCCCTTCCCCTTCCTCTCCCAGTTCCCATAAGCTAAGTTAAATTTCTGTACCTGAGTATATTATTACCTCTTTGAGACCAATCCAATGAGAGTAAGGTTCAAGCAGTGAGCCAGATCCAATGAGAGTAAGGTTCAAACAGTGCCCATCTCCCTCCCTTCTTTCCTTCTACTATAGATCTTTAAAAAAAACAAACAAATGTTTAAAATTGTCTTTACATGTAATTGGAAAAAAATAAAAATTTCAAAACATTCCTATTTTGTTTCTTCCAGGAATTTTAAATGACTTGTGCCAGAGTTTTGTTTTGCTTTAAGGCATTGGAGTCATTCTTTTCATCATCCTCTTTATGGTGGGAATCTTTTTATGTTTGCTCATTTTTATAGCCTACTTCCTGACTTCATGTATTATATTAGGGGCATGCTCCGTGCATGACTGGAGGGAAGGTCTGGGCTTGTCCTGCTTCTGCTTTCTTGGGATATTGAGTATTCTCTTATTCATAGATCTCAAGGATAACTCATGCTAGGGACCTACAAATGATCTGATTTAGTACAGAGTTTGATCACTACTTCCCATTTTTCCCATCTGAGATCTGCAAGTTTCCAACCTGGGTTTGGTTCTGAGCAATATACTTGTGTGTTTGTCCTTTGTTGGAATTCCAGTAGAATGTTACTAGACTCAGGTGCTATTAGCCAGCTGGAAAGCTTTGCTGTTTCAGGGTGATGGAACTGCAGGTCTGGGATTTCTGACATGATTTTTTGATGCAATCCAGACTGGTCTAGGAGCTTGAAATAAAATTCTGCTTGGTTCTGACCACCCAACTACATCTTGTTCCTGAACTTGCTCCTTGCTCAATATAGTGCAAAATAGAGCTCTTGACTACTATTCATCTTAAAAAGTCACCCTCCTCAATCTCTGTGATCTCAAATTGTGTGGCAAGTGACAGAGCTACCAGTTGGCACTTGTTACTGTGTCCTCTGTGTGGTCTGGTACTCCCTTTTTGCCTGGATTACAACCTTCTGCCCTGGAATGTTCTGTCTGCTATCCTTGGTGTCCTCAGGTCTTTGTATGTTTCCTTATGGTGACCTGGTCTAGAAAGTTGATTCACTGTGGCTTTTTCTTGGATTTCCTGATCAGGATTCAGTCTGGTGCATCTTTGCACCAGCTTGGCTGTATTTCCTCTGGCTATAATGCCATTTTAGCTCTACCCAATTTTTCCCTATTGCATTTCTGTTCTCATCTGTGTAGCTGATTGCCACTTACCCTCTGTGTTGTTCACATTTTTTAAAAAAAAATTATATTTATTTATATTGAAAAACAGCATTATCACAGAGAGAGCAGAACTCAGAAAGAAGATTCTATGTGAAACTATGCATTCCTGGGCGTGGTGCCTGGAACGTAGTAGGTGTTCAGTAGATGCTAGCTGACCATCATAAATTCTAGACGTCACTTTCCCGCTTGTCTGTGCTTCCCTATGAGCTTCCTTTGTTATTTTCTGTATGTTCTTAAAAGGGTTAAAATTATATCCTTTTTTGTTGTAGTCATCACTATTCTTAACTCTTTTCTTCCCTAACACATTAACCTAGAGAAAGAAAAGGGAGAGGACAGGACCCTTGTAATAAACAGTCAGACAAAACAAATCCACACAGTAGCCGGGTCCAAAAATGTATGCCTCTGTACTTTGTTTCTGTCACTTTTACAATAGAAGGAGGCTCATATGCCTTCCAGAGATGTGATTGGTCATTGATTTGCTCAGAATTCTGAAGCCCTTCAAAGCTATTTTCTTAACAGTGTTGTTTTCTTAGGAACAAGTTACTCTGAACCAGCAAAGCTTTCCAGCTGGCTAATAGCACCTGAGTCTAGCAGCAGTCTACTGGAATTCCAACAAAGGGCAAGCACACAAGTAGGTTTTTATTACTATTTTATGCAAATAGTAATGATCCAAAGTGCTTTTATAATGCCCTGAAGGTTATTGATGGGCCAAAGACCTATGGTGAATCTCAACTTTTAGGCACTGATGAAGCCACACACTGAGCAGTGATAAGGACATGATCCTGGAGAGATGGACAGAGCACTTCCATGATGTTCTCAACAGGCTTTTCGTCAACCAATGCTGAAACCATTGACTGTATACCTCAGGTTGAAGTAAATCTCTTTCTAACTGAACTTCCAGACTGAAGAAGAGATTTTGAATGGTATTAGGCTCCTCTTTTGTGGCAAGTTGCCTGGTGCTAATTCTATTCTAGCAAAGATTTACAAGGCACGGTCCACTGGTCATATAAAAGCTGGCTGAAATATTCTAGGGTATAAGGCAAGAGGAGGTGATCCCCCAGGAGTTCAAGGATGCCATGGAGTTTGGAGTCAAGATGAAACAGAACTTTACTTGGGTACTCAGTAGTGACCAATGATATTGTAACTTACTGTGACCAGGGGTGGATGGCCTTTGCACTTTTCATTACTCCTTTAAGAATGATTGGCTTAAGGATGATCAGAAGCCAGCCTGGAGTCAAGGTGAAAGAGGACTTGACTTGGGGACTCTGTATTGATTGAGGAGACTGTGACTTACTGAATGATATGTTTTGTCTAAGACTGTGTGGCCACCTCAGTCATCAGTTGTTATGATATATTGTTGTGAATGTTGTGCTTTAGTTTCTTGCCTGTTTTGCTTTAGTTTATTGCTGAATAAATAGAAAATTCACTATGCTGTACAATTAGATCCTTAAAGTTATTCACAGCAGCAGTCCTCAGGAGAGCTGCTCCTGATTGACTTTGACACAGTCAACACTGGAGCGAAAGCAGAAGTATGGCTTTGTTCCCAAGCTTTTTACCTTGATGTTTTCAGCAATGTTGTTAGATGCTTTCAGTGAGGACAAAAATGGCACCAAGGTCAGCTACTGCATTGATAGGTAGTAAATTATTTAACTTGAAAAGGCTATAAGCCAAGACCAAAGTGGAGAGACTTTTTGTTTGCAAATGATTGTGCACTCAGTACAGCCTCTGAGACTGAGATGCAACATAGTATGAATTGATTCTTTGCCACTCGTGCTGATTTTGTCCTGACAACTGACACCAAGAAAACAGGTTCTCCGCTAGCCAGTCATCCCTATGTGGAACCATCAGTTATAGGAAATGGAGGAATTTTGAATGCTGCGAATTAGTTTATATACCTCAGCAGTACATTTTTTAGGGATGAATATACAGATGATGAGGTTGATGCATGCATTGCCAGAGCCAGCTCAGTGTTTGGGAGGCTCCAAAAGAAAGTGGAGGACAGAAAAGATTTTAGGCTACCTACCAAGATTTACAGAGATGTGGTACTGAACTCAGTGTTGTATGACTGTAAAACCTGGACTGTCTGTCAGCACCAAGCCAGAAAATTGAACTGCTTACATTTGAGTTGTCTTAGGAAGATTCTGAAAATCACTCGGTAAGGTACTGAACACTTGAGGTTTTTTCTTAAGCTGAAATGCCAGCATTCAAACTCTAATGCAGAGAGTACAACCCCAGTGGGCTGGTGACATCATTTACATGTACATCTGCCTAGACTGTTTTACTGAAAACTCACACAAGGCAAGCCCTCACCCTGAGGTTAGAAAAAGCGATACAATTACATTCTCTTCGAAGAACTTTGGTATTAATTGTGAGACATGGAAGACACTGGACCACTCAGCATGGCATGCCCATTTCAAAGAAGGCGCTGTGCTCTATGAACAAAGCAGAATTGCAATAGCTTAAAAGAAATGTGAGATGCACAAATTTAGAGACATTTCCTTCCCAAATGTTCACATGGACTGTCTGTGCCTAGCCTGAGGTAGAGCGTTCCAAGTACATCTTGGTTTGATCTACCACAGTCAGACACATGTGATCCTGACATCATGATGTCATTTTGGTCCTCTTCAGTTATGAAGGACAACAACAAGGGTAACATGCCACATCATATGTCTTCCAGAGATGTAATTGGTTATTGCTTTTCTCCGAATTCTCAAGCCTTTCAAAGCTGTTTTCTTTACAAGGTTGTTTTCCTTGTATAAATTATTCTTTTGGTTCTACTCATTTAACCCTGTACCCAAACTACCCAGGATTCTCTGAAGTCATCTCTTTATCATTTCTTAGATAACAAAAATATTCAATTATATTCATATCCCATAATTTATTCAACATTCCTCATTTGCATGAGACAATCTAAGACATGCCTTAGTTTCTAGATCTGTCCTTAAAGATCAAGAAGTTTGTTTTGCATGTGACTTTCCTCTCTGGAATTATCATCCCTCTTACTCTCCATCCCTTTTCAGCTATTGAGTTTGATATATTTCTACACTAAACTATTTGTGGGTAAGGGTGTGTTTAACCCTTCTTTATCCTCTTCCAATAAGAGTGAGGTTCACATGATACTCACTTTTTCACCCCTTTCTCCATGTTCATTTGGCACGTCCCAAGCTTTAATACCTTAAAATTGCAAAAAACAAAACAAAACAAAACAAAAAACATTTTGGAACACTCTGTATACTCTTCATCTTAAGTATTCTAATGATGAGAAGTCGCAAATCTGCCCTTAGGACTTGTATTTTTCTTATTTTACTCCCTCAATAACTTTTGAACACATTAAGGTGTCAAAGAGATGTTTGTTCCTTCTACTTATAATAGAATGGTAGCATTACATCATGATATAAGTCCTTCCAGTACCTCAAATAAATTTGCCTTTCTAGGCTTATCTGGACTCATGTTCACCTTTTTATTAAAAATAATTGTAAGTCCCTGACCCATTAAAGTTTCTTTTTTCTCCTGTAGTATTATACTCAACTTTCCAGGGTATATTATTCTTAGTTGTAAACTTTATCTCTTTTTGCCTTTTGGAGCATCGTATTTCAAAATCTCCTCTTACTTATAGTCAGGTTGGTAAGCAGTAAACATTATAGCACTTTATTACTGTGGCAGGTTCTGTACTAAATACTAGGAAAACAAATATTTGCAGAAAATCCTTACGCAGAAGATTACACTGTAGTGGAGAAAACCAGTACATAAAAGCAAGCTGTAAAGTGGGGAGGAAAATTGGGGGAAAGGGTGAAAAGAGAAGGTACCCTGTGGGGAAGGAGGGAAAACATAATAGAGAAAATCCAAAAGTCAAGAGTGGAACTTGAGGAACCATGAAGACAGGGCTGGCCTGGGAATTTTCTGTAAAATGGAGGTTCTGGAAGAAAATAGCCAGTCAGAGGTAAGAGCTGAAGGGTTGAAGAGTATTTCCAGTGTGAGAAATTCAAGAGTGAAATGAACTTCCAATGCAAAGAGGTTTTTGTGGTGTAGTAGAAAAAGCCCAGAGAGGTGGGAGCCTGGAGAAGAGTGGTCGACATGGTAGAAGCTGTGGAGTCTTCTGTGATCCTGAATGTAATTCTCGGATACCTAAAGGCCTTTCTAGTATTTTTGTTTGTAGTATTTTTTTTCCCTTTTAGCTAGGTGTACAGTGGATAAACTGCTGGGTCTGAAATCAGGAAAACCTGAATTCAAATCCAACCTCAGAAACTTACTAGGTCTGTGATCCTGGGGAAGTCATTTAACCCACATGTCTCAATTTCCTCATCTGTAAAATGATCTGGAGAAGGAAATGACAAACCACTCTAGTATCTTTGCCAAGAACACCCCAAATAGGGACACAAAGAGTCAACATGACTGAGAAAAACTGAACGACAAATTACTTCTTTGACATGGGACCTCTGGATTTTGGCATTGATATTCCTGGAACTTTTCTTTTCAGGAGGTAATTGCTGAATCCTTCTTTAAGAAAATTAACTAACTAATTAATTTTGGGGTTGCTTTGCTTTTTCGTTCTGACAGTTTTCATTTATGATGTCTTATGATGGTTGACATTTTTTCTTTTTTAATCATGATTCTCAAAGATTCGAATGATTTTTAACTTGTCTCTTGTTGACCTGTTTTCCAGATGAAGTATTTTTTGTATCAGGTATCATGTATTTTCTTCTACTTTTTCCAGCCTTTTGATTTTGTTCCCAGTATTTGTTGCTATCTTATGAAGTCATTGATTTGTGTTTGAGCTATTTAAGTTTTAAGGGATTCCATTTCTTAGGTGAGGTATACCATCTTCTCTTCTAAACTACTCTTTCCTCCTTCCATTTCTTTCCTCAAGAGTTTTATTTCTCCTAGGTGTTCATGTAGTCCTTGAGGAAAATGCATTTTTTTTCTTTGAATCTTCACTTGCAGCTTTAATGGAATCAGATTTGCAACAATTTTTGATAATGGTTGATGTTTTCTTTGATTTACTCATCTCTGCAGCTATAGTTCCTGAATCAACTCTTTTGAGTGAGGCATTCAGCCCTGTTTGGTCTGCCCTCATTCTCCTATGTTGCTGCACTGACCTTCACCTCTCATGGTTACTCTTTCAAACCAGAACTTTCAGGTTCAGAGTGTTGTATCTTCTGGACTCTCTCTCATGTTTAAGGCCCGAATGTGAGGGAACTGAGCCCTGGGCTGCATCCCACTCTGAACTCTGCATGGCGCTGCACCTTCTCCTGCTGCTCCCTGGGGCTTCCTGACTTCCCTGGAGCCTTTTCAGGGAAGCCCTCCTCTGTTGCTTCTTGATTCTGGACACAGAATCTTCTACGTTACAAGTATATAACTTATATAACCCTGACCATGTATCTGATCATAGTGGGAGACTACCTGTACTGGTGCTGGCTTTGCTTGCAAAAACCTTCAGCTAAGTTTTTTGTACAGTTGTGGAAAGTCCCTTACTGTAGCTTCTAATTGAATTATTTGTAATAAATATTATTGCTCTAGTAGGCACTTCAGGGTTTTTACTTACCACTTAGCAGGAATTCCCCATCACATTCTTGTTTTTACTAATGGAGCTTAAGGCAGTGAGGTAGACCATTGGATAGAGTACTGAGCCTTTAGCCTAATTACATACCAATACATTTAACCACGTAAGTGAAATGGAAAAATATTTTCAAAAATATAAATTGCCCAGATTAGCAGAAGAGGAAGTAGATTATAGACTGATTTCATTAATGAATATGGATGTAAAAATCCCAAATAACAAACTAGCTAAAAGATTACAACAATATAAAACAAAAATTATACATCATGATCAAGTGAAATTTATATAAAAAATGTAAGGATGATTTACTATAAAGAAGACTATTGACATAATTGATTACATATATAATAAAAGTTTAAAAAGTCATATGATTGTATAGATGCAGAAAAGGCTTTTGATAAAATTCAACACTCATTCCTATTTTAAAAAAACACTTGAAAGTATTGGTATAAAGGAAGCCAGGAAAGCCAGGGGGAATAATAGAAAACATTACAGACATGGGATCAGCCAGTGAAAATGACTGGAATCAGAGATGAAATGATTTGTTTGAAGAAAAGCAGACACTAGTGTCATGAAGTATATAGTGATGGAGTGGGGTGTAAGGTGTAAGAATACAACAAAGTTAAGGGACAAGTTATCAAACACTTTGAATGCTACATGAGGGATTCTATACATGATCTGGGAGCAACTGGAGTTTGTTAGGGATTTGACATTGTTAGTCTTAGCTTTAGGGAGATCACATTGACAGTTGAGTGAACCTGGGAAGACTATTGAGGTAAGGAGACCAACCAGCAAATTATTTCAGTAGTCCAGATGTGAGGTAATGAGGGCTTTC
The DNA here is from genome assembly GCA_028627135.1 of Pseudochirops cupreus. Taxonomy (NCBI): domain Eukaryota; kingdom Metazoa; phylum Chordata; class Mammalia; order Diprotodontia; family Pseudocheiridae; genus Pseudochirops; species Pseudochirops cupreus. The sequence continues at coordinate 394,994,303 of CM053581.1, read as the reverse complement.
ACCAGAATGGTAACAGGGTCAGAGAAGGGGGTGGAACACATATGAAAGATATTAAGAAAGTAGAAACAACAAGATTTGTGAGGTCAAGGACAACACCTATGCTTCAAGCCTGCAGGGTTGGGAGGAAGGTATGTAAAGCCAAGCACTAGAAGCTTTCCAGAGGACTGCTGCTGTGAACACCTTTAAGGTTCTCATCACATAGTATAGTGAACTCTCTCTTCAGCAGTAAACTAAAGCAAAACATTCACAGAAACCAAGGTGCAGCATTCACAATGTTATAACATAACAATTTATCACTAAAGTGACCGCATAGTTTTCACCAAAGTGGCCACATAGTTTTAAACAAAAGATATTCAGTAAGTCCTTAACTCAATCATACTTAAGGAGCAAGCCTCCTTAAGGGACACAAAGTGCAAAGGTCAAAGTTCTCCACCCCTAGGTCACATTGTCTTAATCTCTCAGTCAAAAAGTCTTCTTTCTTCTTGATTGGAGATTAGTTTCCAGTCATCCTTAACTCAATCATCCTTAAGAGGTACAAGGTACAGAATACAAATTCTCCCACCCCTAGTCCACAGTAAATCATGAAATTCTCAGTCAGCATTAATTACCCAAGGAGAGGTCTTCTCATCTTGACTTGAGGATGGCTCTCAAATTCCATGTCTCCTCTTCCATGGGTCCAGCTCCTGCCTGAATCTACCCAACTGTCACCTGGATTCACAGGTAGGCAGCTCTCAACTCCTAGTCCAGCTCCTCATCCAGCTCCTCGTCCAGTTCCATATTGAAGCTCACAGTGTCCAGTCCACCTCAAGTCCTTCACAGTTTCTGTTTCTGGGAAGACAAAGCTTAACAAAGCTAAAACAATACTCATGCACATTGCTGGCACCATTGTCAATTCCCTATCTGCCTGTGAAAGCAACACAGACCCACAAACAAGGTCTGAGAACTCAACGCAAATCATCAGTATAGTCCCAGGACTTCTGAAACCCTCCTCCAGGACTGCTGTAAAGAGACAACAAGAAAATCTTCTTTCAGAGCTTCCAGTAAGGTCCCAGGGTTTCTGTACAAAGTATTACAAACAAAAATCAACACAGACAAACCAGAGAAACAGAGTGCCACCACCACAAGTGTTCCCTTCCCAATTCTTCTTTTTCCCAGCTTGGATTTCTCCTTATATATGGTCATTAGCGCCTCCCTGTTCCACCCACCTCTTTCTCCTTCCTGTTCCTGTCTTTGGCAAGTCCTTCCCACTGTGGGTTTCACAAGTTCTGTTTCTTAACAAAGACTTGATATAATCATGGGCAAGGGTCAAAAGAAACTGGAAGGAAACAAGGTACTAAATAATTAAATAGCTGAAACAAGGTGCTAAGTACTTCTTTGCTTGCCATTACAAGGTGGTACCCTCAATAGTAGTAAGGAAGTTAGGAAGAAGGAGAGTGTGCAGGGGGAAAATGAGTTCAGTTTTGGACACATCGGTTTAAAATGTCTACAGGATATCTATAGCTAATTGTCCAATAAGCAGTTGGACATGCAAAACAGCTTCAGCATAGAGGCTAAGATTGGATAAATAGATTTGAGAATCATTAGCATGAAAATTATAAATGATTTCATGGGAATTGATGAGCTCACCCAGTGAAATAGCAGAAGAAGGGAAGGCAGCCCAGGTCACAGCTCTGGAGAATACCTAAAGTTAGCAAACATGACCTGGATGAAGATCGAGTCAGCAAAGAAGACTGAAAAGGAGAGGTCAGATATATAAGAAGAAAATCAGGAGAGAATGGTGTCATTAAAATTGAGAAGTGAAAGTATCAAGAGAAGACAGTGTCAAAAGCTACAGAGGTCAAGAAGGATGAGGACTGAGAAAAAGCTATTAGATTTAACTTTGGATGATGGAATTGGAAATTAAACTTTGGAGAGTTAAGGGTGAGAAGAAAGGAAATGGAGGGGGTGGGGAGAAGACTGAGTCTCTTTAAAACATGAGAAATTTAACAAATTATCTAGCCTAAATGCTGATGGTAGTTCAAATTGTGAGTGTTTTTTCTGCAAATCTTGATAGACACATAGCTTTCATATAAGAAATAAAATGTATTTTTGTTTTGTTATAGTCCCAACAATCAGCTTAGTTTTAACAAGCAATTAATTTTCCCCGAAAGTATCAAACCTCTCCAGTCTTTTAAGATAATGTTTAGACCATCAAATTGTAATTTTTTTATAAAAACTTCTGAATGTGAATTGCACTGCTAACAAAGAAGATAGGAGTGATCTGTTAGTTTATTTTTAACATGAATTTCAACTTTTTTTTCTGCTATAAGCACAGTACACCACTTTGTGTTTCCCTACCTCTTCCCCTCTCTTCAGAAGGAATGAATGATTAGCTAATCATGGTGATATTTTTATGTAATGGGTTCAACAATGGTCCTCTGACACCGTGCCTTTTTTTCCTTTCTCTTTGGTTCAAATCTATGAAATCTTTACCATTTCAGCTCAAACAATTTTGGGTCTGTTATGTGTTTGGGTTATTCAAATCACCACAAAGGTACAGTTCTGACACTACTAAAATTGTCACTCTCATGGTCTGAAGTCATGTGTGTGACATGATTGCAGGTGCGCTTTTGGGAGATTAAAGATTTGTCTGTTACTCTCTTAATAATTTTTCCAAATATTGACTAAGATAGTGGGATCAAACACAGTTGTTGAGGTTTAGGGATGCTGGGACCATGAAATAGCAACACGTGGGTCCCGCACAAATGAATTCCACCCAAGTCTTTGTTCAGCCAAAGCAAAACAAAGTTTGTTAAAAATCTGCCATATTGACCAGACTCCTGAGGAATCTCAGCATTGGCTAGACTCTTAAGGAATCTAAACATCTGTGCTGCTTGTGTAAGTGGTCCAGATTGAATCTGAGCACCTTCATGGAGGCCAAAATGGATCCTATATACAGAAAGACTGTGGGAGGGATCTAGGATTGGCCAAGTAGTCTGGGGTGATTGGAGGAGAATCTTGATGGGAGTGGCCAGTAGTCTGGGGTAAGTAGAGGTATGAGACCAGAAACCAAGATAAGATTAAGGGTGGGAAGTAGCTGAAAACAATCTGGAGGAGGACTAGGCTAGGTTAAGGGTAACAGAGAATTGAGCATACTTCTAATGAAAGGCTTAAAGCCCCAGGCTAATGCCAAATAAACTGGGGAAATTCAAGGAGAGTTCAAGATGGGAAATTTTCTTTGTGTTCCCCCTCCCGTAAGTTTATTTAGCCCAATGGACTGCTTAATATAATGTTTTGTTAAAGTCAGTCAGCAAGTCAACAAGAATTCATAGAAAATTTACCATATGCCAGGTACTGTGCTGTCCACTAAGAACACAAAGAAAAGAAAGAAAAAAAAACAAGCAAACTAACACAAGTTCCTGCCATTAAGAAACTCACATTCTGAAAATAGTATGGTAGAAACTGGGCTTAGACCAATGTCTGACACTGTATACCAGAATAAAATTCAAATGGGTACATGATCTAGGTATAAAGGCTGATACGATAAACAAATTAGGGGAGCAAGAAATAGTTTTTCTGTCAGATTTATGGAGAATGGAGGAATTTGTGACCAAACAAGAGATAAGAGAACATTATGAAATTCAAAATGGATAATTTTGATTACATTAAATTGAAAATTTCTTGCACACACAAAGCCAAAGCAACCAAGATTAGAAGGGAGGCAGAAAACTGGGAAAGAATTTTTACAACTAGTGTCTCTGATTAAAGGGTTCATTTCTAAAATGTATAGAGAATTAATTGAGTCAAATTTACAAGAATACAAGTCATTTCCCAGTTGATAAATGGTCAAAGGATATGAACAGGCAGTTTTCAAAGAAATTAAAGCTATCTATAGTCATGTGGAAAAGTGCTGTGGGGGGGGGCAGAGCCAAGATGGCAGAGTAAAAGTAGGAACTTGCTTGAGCTCATCCCCCAATCACCTCCAATAACTATAAAAAGTGACTAAACAAATTTTAGAGCTACAAAATCCACAAAATGACAGAGTAAAATGCATCTTCAGCTGAAGACAGCCTGGCAGGCCGACAGGAAGGACACCTGGCTGGGAGCAGAGTGCAGTCCTATGAGGGCTGTGCCAGCACAGATCAGACTGGAGCAGATTTCTGGGAACTGAATCACTAGCAACTGTGGTGGTTTCCAAGCTTCTCAACCTACAAATGCCAAAGACAAAATAAAAGGTCAGTTGGGAAATCCTATTGGACCTGGGTGAGAAAAGAGCTTGGTCTGACACCAGTCCTCAGGGTAGCAGAAGTGGTGGCTACAGTGGCAGCAGCATCAGCAACAGCAGCTGCTTCTAGAGCTCGAGGGCCAGATGGTGGAAGAACCAAGCAGCTAATCAGAGGGCAATTGCAAAAATCTTTTTGCTGGTGCTGAGGCAGAATTCTCTTGCTTTGCCCTGCTTGGATCTGGGCCACAGTCTTGGGTGGTGGTCCTGGAGTGAGGAGGAGCACTGGCATTGGAGAGATTGTGGCAGCTGTGGAGAGGGAGTCCTCATAGTTCTGAGGCAGGTACCTAGAAGTAGCTCTGACAACAGCTACACAAAACCCCAAAATTTGGGACAGAGCACTTTCCACTTTGGAAGCAGAGCTCTACCATGGCAAAGAGCTCAAAAATCAAGTAATTGGCTGAGAAAATGAGCAAAGAGAAGAAAAGAAATCAAACTAAAGAATCTTTCTTTGGTGACAAAGAAGACCAAACCATAGAACCAGAAGAAAGCAACAAAGTCAAAACTCCTGCATCAAAATGTGCAAGAAAAATATGAATTGGTCACAGGCCATGGAGTTGCTCAAGAAGAATTTTGAAAATCAAGTAAGAGAAGTAGAGGAAAAATTGGGAAGAAAAATGCAAGAAAATCATGAAAAACAAGTCAACAGCCTGCTAAAGGATACCCAACAAAATACAAAGAAAACACCTTAAAAAATAGACTAAGTTCAGGGGTGGCTGGGTGGCACATTGAATAGAGCACCGACCCTGGAGTCAGGAGGACCTGAGTTCAAATCCAACCTCAGACACTTACCACAAAAACTAGGCATGTGACCTTGGACAAGTCGCTTAACCCCAACTGCCCTCCAAAAAGCAAAAAAAAAAAAAATAGACTAAGTCAAATGGCAAAAGAGATCCCAAAAGCCAATGAGGAGAAGAATGCCTTAAAAAGTAGAATTGACCAAATGGAAAAGGAGGTCCAAAAGCTCAATGAGGAAAATAATTCCTTCAAAATTAAAAGGGAGCAAATGGAAGCTAATGACTTTATGAGATATCAAGATATTATAAAATAAATCCAAAAGAAAAAAATATAGAAGATAATGTAAAGTATCTCATTGGAAAAATAACTGACCGGGAAAATAGATCCAGAAGAAATAATTATAGGTATAATAATACCTATAGGTATAATAATACCTGAAAGCCATGATAAAAAAAAAAAAGAACAATTTGAGTATTGTGGAAACATAATCAGGATAACACATGACCCAGCAGCTTCTGCATTAAGGGACTGAAGGTGTTGGAACATGATATTCTGGAGGTAAAAGGAGCTAGGATTAAAATCACCTACCCAGAAAAACTGAGTATAATTCTTCAGGGCAAAATGTGGGCATTCAACGAAATAGAGGACTTTCAAGCATTCTTGATGAAATGACCAGAACTGAACAGAAAGCTTAACTTTCAAATACAAGAAGCAAGAGAAGCATGAAAAGGTAAACAAGAAAGAGAAATCATAAGAAATTTATTAAAGTTGAACTATTTAAATTCCTACATGGAACAACAATATTTGTAACTCATGAGACTTTTCTCAGTATTAAGATAGTTGAAGGGAATATATATACACATATATGTGTATATATGTATGTATGTATATGTGTTTTTGTATGTGTGTATATGTAGTACCAATGCAATATTCACAGCACCCACAAGCACTATAAATATACTGCATGGTGCTTACTCAAAAAATATAACAGACTTTCCATATAGAAGACAGAAGCAAAACATTTATTCAGATACCAGAAAACTGAATCCCAAAACCAGTAAGCCAATTCCAACATAATACCAAAGAAGTTAATAAGCCACAATAGCCCAGAGAGCCACAGCATCCTTTAGCCTTCCCACAAACCAACATTTACTCACAAGCCTAATTGTCTGCTTGCCTGTTGTCCTCTATCTTCCCACCATCTAACTGTTCTGACTCCCAGCTTCCTGTGGGCTCTTCTCTAGCCTTCAGCAAATTCCTCCCACCACAGGTTCCATGTGATTACATTCAGCCTTTTAGGGGGCAGAGTTTATTTTCAAAGCAGTGAAGGTCTTCAAATTCCTTTAGGCTTATTAAGGGGCAGGGAAAATCTTCAAATTCCCATTACCATTACAGTATATATGTCTATATATATGTGTATATGTATACATAGACAAAGGGCGCAGGGTGAGTTGAAGATGAAGGGATGATATCTAAAAAATAATATTAAGAGGTGAGAGAGGAATATATTGGGAAAAGGAGAAAGAGAGAGAGATAGACTAGGGTAGATTATCTGACATAAAAGAGGCAAAAGAAAGCCATTACAGTGGAGGGAAAGAGCAGGGAGGTGAAAGGGAACGAGTCGACCTTTCTCTCATTGAATTTGGCTTAAGGAAGAAATAACATACATACTCAATTGGGTATCTTACCCTACAGGAAAGTAAGGGGGAAGGGGATGAGAGGGGAGATGATAGAAGGGAAGGCAGATTGGGGGAGAGGGTAGTTAGAAGCAAACACTTTTGAAAAGGGACAGGATCAAAGGAGAAAACAGAATTAGTGGGGGGGCGGGATAGGATGGAGGGAAATATAATTAGTCTTTCATAATATGACTACTATGGAAATGTTTTGCATAACTATACATGGATAACCTATATTGAATTGCTTGTCTTCTCAAAGAGAGTGGGTGGGGGAGGGAAGAAGGGTGAGACTCTGGAACTCAAAGTTTTAAAAACAAATGTTAAAAAATTGTTTCTACATGTAACCTAGAAATAAGATATATAGGCAATGGGGTATAGAAATCCATCTTGCCTTACAATCAAGTAAGGGGGAAGTGGATACAGTGGAGAGCGTAGGGGAGATATAATGAGAGAGTAGCCTGGGGAAGGGGTAATCAGTATACTTGCCATCTTGGGGTGGGGAGATAGGGGAGAGATGGGGGAAAAATCATATTGGCTAACATGGCAAAATAGGAAAATGATAAACATTCAAGAGGTTGTGGAAATGTTGGAACACTAATTCATTGTTGTTGGAGCTGTGAACTGATCCAACCATTCTGGAGAACAATTTGAAACTATGCCCAAAGGGCTATAAAAATGTATATCCTCTTTGACCCAGCAATACCATTTCTAGGGCTGTATCGCAAAGGGATCATAAAAATGGGAAAATGACCCACATGTACAAAAATATTTATAGCAGCTCTCTTTCTTTGACCAAGACCTGGAAATCAAGGGGATGCCCATCAATTGGGGAATGGCTGAACAAGTTGTGGTATATGAATGTAATGGAGTACTATTGTACATTTCTTCAGAGAAACCTGGAAAGACTTACATGAACTGATGCTGAATGAGGGGAGCAGAAAAAGGAGAACATTGAACACGGTAACAGCCACAGTGTGCAATGACTGATTTTGATAGACTTAACCCTTCTCAGCAATGCGAGGGCCTAAAATAATTGCAAAGGACACATGATAGAAAATGCCATCCACATCCAGAGAAAGAACTGTGGAGTCAGAATGCAGAGCGAACCAGACTATTTTCTTTTTTGTTTTTTTTTTTCTTTCTCATTTTTTTCCCATTCGTTTTAATTGTTCTATGCAACATGACTAATGTGAAAATAAGTTTAATAGGAATGTCTGTGTAGAGCCCATATCAGATTGCAAGCTGTCTTAGGGAGGGAGGAGGGAAGGAGAGAAAATTTAAAATTTAAGGAATTGAATGTTGAAAGCTAAATATAAATAATTTAATAAATTGAAAAAAAGAAGATTCTGATGGGAGAGGTAACTTGTAAGTAAGTAGGTACATACATGTAAATGAAATTAATCTGAAAGGGCAAGCTACAGGGAAGATCAGGAGAGGTCTGTGTGACTGAAAGTAGGATTTTAACTGAATCTTTAAGGAAACCACCAAAAAGGTGGAGGTGAAGAGGCAGAACGTTCCAGGCTTTGGGAAGAACCAATGCAAAGGCACAGATATGGGAGACAGTGTTTTGTTTCAAGTTGCTACAAGTAGGCCTATGTATCTGGATTATAGAGTATTTGAAGGAAAATGAGAAGGGAGGGTAGGAAGAGGCCAGGTTGTAAAGAACTTTAAATAGACAGAGGAGTTTCTATTTGATTCTGGAGGTAATAACAAGCTACTTGAGATGATTTATTTGGGGAGTAATGTGGTCAGCCTTACATTTCAGAAAAATCACCTTGGGAAAGACCAGGCAAGAGGGTGGAATAGGAGAAAGCAGTACAGCCTGCCTCCCCCATCCCAACCACTACACAATTCAGCCCCCCAATGCCTCAGACTTGACTCCCACAGCTCTGGTGCTCCCATCCTAATCTGGGGAAAAAGGGGAACTTTGGATGTTCCCTCAAGAAAGAAGGACTGTCTTGCTTTTTATCTGTATCCCCAGTGCTTAACACATGCTTAGCCCATAGTAACCACTTAAGAAATGTTTTATTCATTTATTCAAAGAGTTTGGTGTAAAAATATACTCAATTCCACCAGGAAACAGGAGGAAATAAGGAGAAAAGAATGAAGAGACAAAGGGAGAGGGTAGATTCAGGGATTAATCACAAGCAAAACAAACCCTAAACTTTTTGTTGTTGTTGTTGCTTTTTGGAAGGCAATTGGGGTTAAGTGACTTGCCCAAGATCACACGGTTAGTTTTTGTGTTAAGTGTCTGAGGCCGCATTTGAACTCAGGTCCTCCTGACTCCAGGACCGGTGCTCTATTCACTGTGCCACCTAGCCACCCCCAAACCCTAAACTTTAAAGGAGAAACATGAAAGAGGGTGTAAAAGGAAAGAAAGAAAGAAAGGGTAAGAGTCTATGTATGATAAGGAAGAAACAACAAAGGGAGGGAACAAAGTATTAACAGAAGAGGATGAAGGAAAATACACAATTAATGATTGCAACTCTGAATACAAATTGGACCAACGCATTCATAAAAAGGAAGAAGATAGAATTCAACGATGTGTTTTTCACAAGAGGCACACTTGAAACATAAAGATTCACTGAGTTAAAATAAATGGGTAATAAATTTTTATTACAAATTATAAAATCTGTTACACCTCAGCTCAGCTCAAAATAGAGTTATTAATCATAATTTTGGACAGACAACAACAAAAATGGACTTAATTTTAAAAAGATCAACAGGGAAAGTTCATTTTGCTAAAAGGTATTGTTGAGGTTTAGGGTTAGGAGAGCTGGTTCAGGTGTGAAAGAATTCTCTTAGAAGATTTTCTCCTAATCAAGGGAAGCTTTAGTGCAAAAGCAATGGGCTAGCCCTGGAAGGACTAGCAATTTACAGAAGGACAGGGGCTTGTCTTTATAAAGACAGGATAAGGAAGACGGGAAATTTCATGACTCAGGATGAGAGAGACAAGGAATTTTGTGGTCCTGGATAAGGGGAAAGTTTTATGGCATTCCAAGATTAAGGGAAGAGACTTTATGACGCCCTCAGGCTCAGGAGGGGCCTCACAAGGTACTAAGAAAGCAACCCTTAATATTAACCCTTAGGGCACTGTTTGTATGCACATGAATGTGATTAATTAATTTCAGTATTTAACATAAATGCATGAAATGGCATTGTTTCTAAATAGGTAAAGGAAGTGCTAAATGAGTTATAGACAGTAAAACTATAATAGTAGGATCTCAATAGACCCTTCTTAGAACATATAATATATACAAATATAACAAAGTACAAAAAAGATGTTAAGGACCTAAATAGAATTTTAGAAAACTTAGGTCTGATAGATGTCTAGAGATTATTAAGATTATTATTAGAGATTATTAAGTGGGAATAGAAATGAGCATACACATGTCTAAATTGGGCATGATAGCTATACAAAAACTGACCATGTGTTAGGGTATTAACCTCACAAACTAATGAAGTAAAGCATTAAGATTAAACATATCCTTTATTAAACACATGGAATACTGTAAGTATTATATAATATTAACATATTGCTTATATTAATATGTAACAGTCATAGTAATATAAGTAGTATATAACATATGATACAATTCAGTAATGGTCCATTGCAGAAAGGATTAAAAATTAACTGGGAATTAAATAAAATAATTCTAAAATATGGCTGGGTCAATGAACAAATCAAAGAAACAGTAGAGAATTTCATTAAAGATAATGACAAGTATGAGACACCACAAAAAAAATTGGGGGGGATGTAGTCAAAGCAGTCCTCAGGGGAAAATTAATATCTCTTTAACACTTTCTTCAACAGAAGGGGGGAAAACAGATAAATGAATTGGATATGCAGCTAAAAAAAATCTAGAAAAGCAAGAAATTTTAAACCTCCAATTAAATATCAAAGTAGAAATCCTAGAAATCATAGATTAGGTGAATACAACTGAAAGCAAAAAGAAAAAGAAAAAAATGAATAAATTAAACTAGTAGCTGTTTGTCTTTTTGAAACAAAGAAAACACCAAAATAGATAAAAAACATTTGGGAATTGAGTTGAAAAGAAGGTGGAACACCCAATTATAAGTATTAAAAAAAATGGAAAAGTAAAATTCACAACAAATGAAGAAATAAAATATATTATTGGAAATATTTTGGGGCAACTAGGTGGTACAGTGAATAGAGCACCAGCCCTGGAGTCAGGAGCACCTGAGTTCAAATCCAGCCTCAGACACTTAACACTTATTAGCCATGTGACCTTGGGCAAGTCACTTAACCCCAATTGTCCTGCCCTCTCCCCTCCAAAAAAAAAAGGCAAAAAAATAAAATATTTAGCCCAATTAGATGCCAATAAAATAACAAATAAAATGGATGACTTAGAAAATATTGATATTATCAGAATAGAGAACCTAATCAATCCAAAAAAAATTGCACAAGCCATGAATGAGTTTAAAAAGGAAAAAAGCCTTGAGCCGGATGGATTTATGAGCAAATGCTGTCAAACATTCAAAGAAAAATTAATTCCAGTATTACACAATGTTTGCACATTTGATTACATAAAATTATAAAGTTTATTTAAACAAATAAAACTAATACAGCTAAATTTTAAAATCAAATTTTTTTTTCTGATAAAACTTCAAGATATATAAGGAATTGATTCAAATTTATAAATACAAGTCATTTCCCAATCAATAAATCATTGAAAAAATGCTCCAAATCACTAATAAATAGAAACATGAAAATTAAATCAGCTATGAGTAGATCACATCTATCAGATTTACAACAGTGATGAAAAAGGAAAATGGCATTTTGGAGGGGTCATGGATGCATCATAGGTGGAAGGTGTCAGTTGGTCCCGACATTTTGGAAAACAACTTAGCATCACACCCCATTGTCACTAAATGATGCCATGCCATTTGAATTAGTAATAACACTTATTGGTCAATAGCCCAATGAGATGACCGAAAGAGTAAAAGAGACTGATATGTGGAAAGATATTTATAGCAGCTTTTTTTGTAGTAAAAAAAAAAACGACAAAAACTAGAAACAAGGAGGTGCCTCTTAGTTGAGGTTCCCCAGATTCCTTCAAGCACTAGCAAAAATATTTCCTTTCACAGTAACCCTTTTCCCAATGCCCCTTAATTCTGGTGCCTCTTTTCTGTTGTTTATTTCCAATTTATCCTACATATAACTCATTTTTACCCAATTATTTTCATGTTGTCTTCCCATATTAGACTGGTAGGTTGTCAAGAGCAGAAACCATCTTTTACCTTTCTCTGTATCTTTAGCATAGTACTTAAAACATAGTGAGTGCTTAATAAAAGTTTACTGACTGAATGACTAGAATGGAATATTATTTCATAGTAAGAAATTATAATAGGGATGGTGGTGGCCAAGAACTGGAGTTCTTGTTTAGAGAAACCTAGGAAGAATTGTATGAACTGATGTGAAGTGAGCAAAACCAGGAGTAAAATTTATATGGTAACAGCAACATTGTAATGATTTTTAAAAAGCAATTTTTCAAAGATTTAATAACTATAATCAAAATTACTAACCAACCATAACTCTATAGGACTGATAATAAAACCTGCTTTTTACCTCCTGAATTAGGTAGCCTCAAGATGCAGAAATAAATATACATTTTTAACATGGTCAATGTAGAAATTTTTTGCTTGACTACACATGTTTGTTACAAGATTTTACTTTTTTAGATTTGGGGGTGGCTTAACATGTGAGAAACAGAAATAAATGCATATGAATTGAAAAAAAAATCAAGTAAAATTAAAATAAATCAATGCATCCTAGTCTCATGGAAGTTGTCTCATCCTGTTATTATTGCGTGTGTCGTAGTGGGATATTTGTTTTGGACTTGGGGTCAGGAAGCACTGGATTTGAATTCTGACTTCAAAACTTACTAGCAGAGTTACCTTGAGATAGTAATGGCATATCTAAGTCTCACTTTCCTCTTCTGTAAAGTGGGGATAATTATAACCAACAATTGTAATTATAATAATAATTATATATAATAATAGTAACACCAAAGGGTTATGAGGAGCAAGTGAAATAGTTTACATAAATTGTTTTACAAACTTTAAAGCCCATAAAATGAGTTATTAGTATTATAATTTACTTTTTCAGTCTAAAACTACTATATCCCATTTTTCTAATTACACTGAGTTAATTTGCCCTGAGAATTTCATAATTACCCTTGAGATAATTCTAGACATACAGAGCTTTTAAAAAACTAGCATCAGGATTCTCTATTCCAAACTTATTTACTTATTACTGGCTTTGATTACATTCCCTCCACCCATCCCAGGGCTCTTATGGAATTAAGCATTATTAATCTGGTAATGGTCTGAATTACTTTGATTTGTTTTTGACTATAGGAAGCCTGCCTCGAACCAGAAGTGTTCCAGAATATGTCTACAACCTGAACTTAGTTGAAAACCATCTCTCTCTAGGGTGTGCCCCTGTTACCAAAACATACGACATTTTAAAGGTGAGATTTTTACAGGAAAAGACTCTATACTTAAACACATTATCAGCATGGGGCTTTATGGTCTTTCTTAAATTTTTCCCCCTGTTCTGCTTTCCTAAGTACAACCAGTTAGTTCATAATTGAATTATGGGAAAATTAATTTTGTGTAGGCAGTGGGGAAAACTGCAAGCTGCAAATCGTACATGCAACCTTGTTCAATGAATAGAATCTCTTTTAACAGTCTTTGCTTAGGAAAGCACTCATCCCTCTTTCAGATGTTTTGGTCTTTCATTTTTTTTATTGCTTATTTAATAATAATCCTAAACAAAATCTGATACATGTTTTAAAAAAAATTTGTGTCTTTTCGTTCCAGGCAGGCACAACAGCTACTTATGAAAATCACTTGGAAAGAGGAAGAGCAGGATATAATTCACAAAAGTCAATAGAAGAAAGATCTCAAAGGCAGCCTCTGAAGAGGCTGGAAATTTCTCCTGGGAGCAGTCCGGAGAGACTTAATTATGCACATAGTGACTATTATTACACACAGAAAAACCAGGCAGGACACAATCTGAGGCGTCATGAGAGCAGGAGGTCCACTGTCCTCATGCCCCCAAGATATGCTCGTTCAGAGATTGTTGAATTCAACCATCATGGTGCCACGAGCAGGCAACGTCATTATGATACTTACCATAGGCAATACCAGTATGGATCTGTTAGTGACACGGTTTTTGATAGCTTCGCTGCCAGTCCAGCGGTGCTCTCACACCACAGACCAAGAACCAGCCGAAGTATGGGGAATCTTTTGGAGAAAGAGAACTACCTGGCTTCAGGACAAGTCAGACCACTGGTGTCTCTACAACAAGGTCACCAGAATAAGCAATCTGTTCGTTCTACCTGGCATCAGAGTTCTTTCCATAGCAATCATACCCTGAGAGATGTTCTGCCCAGTGTCAGTGTAGGAGCCAGCGGGAAACAAACACATATGACAGTTGGCCAGGCAGCAATAGCAGGAGGCAGAAATTTACTAAGTGAAAGAGCTGCTTTCAGCAATTCCCAAGTTGGGTAAGTGTGCCTCTTGAATCTGTCATTTATGATCAGTACTAGCACATTCTGTTCCTGAACCTATTGATATGGGAGCTGGCATTTCTCAGTCTAGAAAGAAAGGCTTCCAGAGATAAGCGATTAAAATAATGCACATTCAGCCATTTGCCTAACTGGCAAGTAAATTCATTGTGTTACCTTGGGAAAAAAGCCAAACGACCCTTTCACGTTTCTGCTTTTCAAACTACTGGAGCTTGAGCATTTTAAATAATATTCAGGGAATTTTGTCCAAATTAAATGTTGCCCGAAGCGGTATGTATCACTGCACAGGATGAAGATCAGGTCTTTTTTTTGCCATTACTTTTGGAAGAAAAGAAAGGAGCATTTCTTCTTTATGTAAACAAATTTAGAGTGAGGGATCTCAAATAATATTGGGAGCTGCTTACATAATTAATTGAAATAAAAGGATAGTAAATAATTTCTATTGGTCTATTTATTTTGAATGACTGACAGATATTTATCCTAGAATCAGCTGCTGGTGACTCTTCTTTGTTCTTCCTTACCAATTTTGTCTTTCCTGTTTTTAATGGTTCATTTAGATTTGGGAACTAGCTATTTCTGAGTTTAACCAGTTGTTTTTTTAAATTATCAATTAAGATAGTAAGTCTGTATTTTCTACAATCCATTCTATTTTTTATGGACGATACCATTCATTTTAATGTGTATTAAGTGCTTGTTATGTGCCAACCCTTGAGGATACCAAGATTCAAGAACTTTTAAAAAAAGTTTTGACCTTTAGGGGTTCAGGAAGAGATAGGGAAGAGCTTTGTAATCCAGTATAATACAGGTTAGAAAATTACTAGATGCAAAGGAGAAGGAGAACAAATATTTATTTAGTGCCTACTGTGGGTCAGGCATTATGTTAAGTGATTTATAAATATATCTCATTTGATTTTTATGACAAGATTGGGAAGTAGGTGCTATTATTATTATTTTCATTTTGCAATTTAGGAAACTGAGGCAGACACATTAAGTGACTTGTCCAGGGTCACACACCTAATAAGTGTGTGAGGCTGGATTGGACTTAAGTCTTCCTGTCTTTAGGCTCAACATTCTATCCACTGTACCATCTAACTGCTGTAGAAATCAGAGTAACCTGAAACATTCAAGGAGAGAGCAAATATTTATACCTGGGGAGATCAGGGAGGGCATCATAAAGGAAGTACTCCCTTTGCTAGTTCTTGTAAAAGGAGAGTTTTATTAGCTGTTCATGGGATGTGAGGAAGGCCCATAAAATAGGATGGTAGCTGTATTCATTAATGGAAGCAGAAGAATGCAGGTTGAGATTGTGGAACAACAGTTGGTATTTCAATTTAGCTGGAGTATAAAGTAGACAATGAGTGCCATGAAATAGGACCTTACAGAAAGAGAGATTGGGGCCAGGCTGTAAATGATCTTCAGTGTTGGGCTAAATACTTTGTATTTACTTCATTGACTGTAAAATGGGGCTTTTGAGATGGGAAGTGATATGTTAAGTGATGAATCAGGGATTACTATGAGGTTTAGAAGCTGAATGAGGAGAATAATGGTGGTACTCTCAACAAAAATGGGGACACTTGACTGAGAGATGGGTTTGAAAAGAAAGTCATTTGAGCTCTGGTTTTGGCATGTTTGAAATGCCTATGGGACGTCCTATTCAAAACATCCAGTAGGCAGTTGGTAATTTAGGACTGGTGCTCAGCAGAGAGACTGAGCTAGGTTTATAGATCTAGGAGACATCTACCTAAAAATGATAATATCATAAATGAAAAACACAAGAGGCAGAGTTTCTGGGTAATCAATTTATTAATTAAGCCAGCTAATCAATAAATTGATGGTCAGTAATTTCTCTCAATAACCAAAAAACTCCAGTGGAGACACTGAATGTTTTAAATACTTTTGTAAAAGGGGATGCTATGGCAAGTAAAAATCAACCCTGATGGGCAGATATTTAATGAGGAAGTGGGCTAGAAGTCTTTAGCTCCTCTGGCTGAAAGCGTGACTTGATCATGAGACCTCACTGCCATTAGCAATCTGAACAAAGGAATCCATTTCCATCCAGACCACTCTGGTTGGTTTTCTCCTGTGTCACCTAAATTCTAATGGAGAGGTAGAAGGACAGGGCTGTTCTCCTTGGGGGATGAATTCATTCAGAATTCTGTTTACATCCCCCCCCCCCTCTTAGTTGGGTGACGTCCTGCCCAAGATTGAGGAGCATGTTTCCTGAGGGTTAGGGACAGCTCATCAATCAACCACATCCTTGAGAGCCTGACTGACTTTGTACGGGGCCTGGGCCATAAAGGAGGAAAAGTCTTGATTCTAATTTAATCATTGATTGTTAATATAATAGCAAAGTGGTAATTTCTCTCAATAAGGGATGCCATTCAGAGAAAGTAAATATGAATAATATATGCAATAGACCTAGTACAACTCAGAAGATTCCCTGCTTTAATGACTATTCCTCTAATTTATTTGCAAGTTATACTACGTGCATGTGTCTCAGCAGTACCTGCATGTCCACATGACAAAAACCAACATTCGTAGCAACAAAGTCAAAGTGATGATAACATCGCCAGCTCTGCAGAACGGTCAGATTATGTGTCCATACTCCACAGCAGGCGACTAGGTTGTGTAGTAGATAGAACACTGGGTCTCAAAGTCGGGAAGACTCCAGTTCAAAAGAGACCTCAGGACACCAGCTGTGTGACCTTGGGCAAATCATTTAACCTCTGGTTGCCTCAGTTTCCTCACTTGTAAAATGGGGATAATAATGGCACCTACTTCACAGTGTTGTGGGAATTACATGAGATAATATCTGTAAAGCACTTAGCATAGTTCCTGGAACATGGTAGTTACTACATAAACGCTAGTTATTTTTATGGTTGTGTTATTATTATACTATATACTATATTATATATATTATAACATATAATATATGTGTTATTATTATGTTGTTATTGTTTTATGGTACCAGCTGTGCATTAAATGCATGATCCTAATACTACTCAAATAAACATAAGCAAGAAAGAAAAGACAATAAAAGAGGGGCATATTGAACATGTGACAATTACCACGTGCAACGTACACATGGCAATGGAAACATTAAAATGATCATCTGGCTACATGTGCATTTTGCAAATTTGCAAATTATAAGTTAGTTTAGTTACGGACGGTCCTTGCTCTTTTATGACCTACTGACCTCTCTTCCCTTGTACTGTTGATGAGAATGGACTGTGTGATCTTTTTTTTTTCACCCACTTACATGTGAAGACAATTTTTAATATTCTTTTTTTAAATTTTGAGTTCCAAATTTTGTCCTTCCTTCCTTTATCTTCTTTGAGGAGAAAGACCTTCCCTGAGACAACCATATATTTGTTCATAATTTGTTCATAATATTTCATATTAATCATGCAGAACATATTACCTTTTTAATCATGTTGTGAAAGAAGACACAGACATAAAGGAAAAAACACATGAAAATATAGAAAGTGAAAAATAGTCTGCTTTGATCTGCATTCAGACTCCTATCAGTTCTTTCTGTGGAGGTGAATAGCATTTTCATCATGAGTGTTTTGGAACTGACGTGGATCATTGTATTGCTAAGAATAACTAAGTCATTTGTAGTTGTGGATCATCGTACAATATTGCTGTTACTGTGTACAATGTTCTCCTGGTTCTGCTCACTTTACTTTGCATCAGCTCCTAGGAGTCTTTGCATGTTTTTCTGAAGTCTTTCTGTTCATCATTTATTCCATTTTAATTGTATACTACAACTTGTTCAACCATTCCTTAACTGAAGGGCAATCTCTCAGTTGCCAATTCTTTGTCATTCACAATTATGATTACTGTGTATTTCCCTCCCTTCTGCTTTCTCCCCATTTATATATTTTTCTTTCTCTCCTTTCAATCCTGTCCCTCCTCACCAGTGTTTTGCTTCTGACCATTCATCACCTCTCTCAATCTGCTCTCCCTTCACCAGCTTCCTTCCTTTTTGTCCCCATTCCTTCCCATTTCCCAATAGGGTAAAGATAGATTTCTACACCCAGCCAAATCCAATGGGAGTAAGGTTCAAACAATGTTCACTTTCTCCCCTCTTTCTCTCCATTGTAATAAGTCTTTCACACCTCTTCATATGATATAATTTACCCTGTTCTGATTCTTAATTCCATCTTCTCATAAGTCAACTCATAAGTCTCTTTTCATAAGTCAACTTTTGTCCACACCCTCTGTCTGTGCATGAACCTTCTAACTGCCCAAATAGCAGTACAGTTCTTAAGAGTTACAAGTCTCATCTTCCCATGTAAGAATGCTAACAGTTTAACCTTATTGAATAACTTACGTTTTGTCTTTCCTGTTTACCTTTTATGTTTCTTTTGAGTCTTGTATTTGAAAATCATTTTCTTTTTAGTGCCGGTCTTTTTATTAAGAATGTTTGAAATTCCTCTATTTCATTGAATGGCCTTTTTTTCCCTGAAGGATTATGCTCAGTTTTGGTGCGGAGGTAATTTTTGGTTGTAATCCAAGTTCCTTTGCCTTCTGAAATACCATGTTCCAAGCTCTCTCATCCTTTAATATAGAAGCTGTGAGATCATATATCATCCTGGAAGTTAAATAGTTTCTTCCTGGCTGATTATAGTATTGTTTCCTTGACCTGAGAGTTCTGTAATTTGGCTATAATATTCCTGTGAATTTTCTATTTGGATCTTTCAATAGGTGAACTGGTAGGTCCTTTCAATGTCTCTTTTACCCTCTGGTTAGGATATCAGGGCATTTTTCCTTGATAATTTCTTGAAAGATGCTGTCCAGGCTCTTTTTTTTATCATGACTTTTAGGTTGTCCAGTAATTCTTAAATTATCTTTCAAGGATCTATTTTCCAGGTCAGTTGTTTTTTTTCCAATGAGGTATGTTAAATTTTCTTCTATTTTGTCAATTTTGTCATTCTTTTTATTGTGTTTGATTGATTTTTGATGTGTCATGGAATTATTAGCTTCTACTTGCCAGTTCTGCTTTTTAAAGAATTGTTTTCTTCCGTGGATTTTTGTACATCTTTTTCCACTTTTTGTGGTTCCTTTACCAACCTGTTGACTCTTTTTTCACGATCCTCTTGTATATCTTTCATTTCTTTTTCCAATTTTTCTTCTACCTATCTTATTTGATTTTAAAAGTCCTTTTAGAGAAAAGCTCTTTCAGAAGTTCTTTTCAAGCCTAAAACCAATCCACATTCCTCTTGGGGCCTCACATACAGACATTTTTACATTGTTGTCTTCTTCTGTGTTTTTCTTTTGATCTTCCCTGTCACCCAGTAGATTTCTATGGTCAAAGTTTTTTTTGTTTTTTTTGCTCATTTACTAACCTATTTTGCTACTCTTAAAGTTGAGTTCTACACCTGAGGAACAGGGGACAATGTCCCAACCTTCTTGCACTGGGGTCCCTGGGCCTGGTGGCTTGCTTGCTTTTCCAGGGCTGACACTTCAACTGCTGGCAGGGCCTCTAGAACTGGCAGTTTGCCTGCTTCACTGGAGTTGCTGGGCCTGGTCACATTTACTCTGTAGAACAACTGGGTCTGCCTGCTTGCTACCATGAGGCCACTGGGTCTGCCAAGCTTGACTACTTGCCTACTGTGCTGGTAGTTAGAGGTTTCAGAGCTGGCGCACTTTGCCACTGGCCCTCTGCATCAGGGCCCTTTGTGGCTAATCTGTGCTGGCACTAGGACCCTTCTGCTGATTTGTCCAGATACTAAGTGTACTGGGCTTAACCCCCCCTTTACTTGAATAAGACTTTCCTGCAGTCTTTCTAAATGATCTTGGGTTGGATAACTGTTTCACCCAGCTCCTTTATGAGTTCTACCACTCCAGAATTAATTCGAGGTGTGCTTTATCGTTTAAGGGAGGGGAATTTG
Organism: Pseudochirops cupreus; assembly: GCA_028627135.1. Classification (NCBI taxonomy): domain Eukaryota; kingdom Metazoa; phylum Chordata; class Mammalia; order Diprotodontia; family Pseudocheiridae; genus Pseudochirops; species Pseudochirops cupreus. The sequence continues at coordinate 394,974,175 of CM053581.1, read as the reverse complement.
GTAGAGTTCAGGCAGCTTCCTGCCTTTTCTTTCCACCTCCTCTGACTATGTGATCTTTAGAATTTTTTCTGATTCTAAATCTATAATCTTTCTCCACTTGATGTCTCTCTAGGCTTCACATTCCTTATCTTTTTATTTTTATTTATTTACTTAAAAAATTTTTTCCCCAAAATATACATTTTTTTAGTTTTCAACATACATTTCTACATGAGTTCCGAATTTTCTTCCCATCTCTCCCCTACCCCCCACCACAAGATGGCAAGCCTACTGATTACTCCTTTTACCGGTCTGCCCTCTCTTCTATGACCCCCTCTACCCCTCCTCACTCCCTTCTACCTTACTTTCTTGTAGGGCAAGGTGGATTTCTATACCCCATTGCCTGTATATCTTAGTTCTCCGTTGCATGTAAAAACAATTTTTTAACCTTTGTTTTCAAAGCTCTGAGTTGCAGCTTCTGTCCCTTCTTTCCTCCTCACCCCCCTCCCATTGAGAAGATAAGCAGTTCAATAGGTTATACATGTGTAGTTATGCAAAACACTTCCATAGCATCCTATTTGTGAAAGAGTATTTCCCTCCATCCTATCCCACCCCCCATTTATTCTATTTTCTCCTTCCACACTGTTCCTTTTCAAAAGGGTTTCTTCTGTCTGTCCCCTCCCATAATCCGCCCTCTCTTCTAATTGAGTGTGTGTTATTCCCTCCTTAAGCCAAATCCAGTGAGAAGAAGGTTGACTTCTTCCCTTTTACCCCACTGCTCTTCCCCTCTATTGTAACTACTTTCTCTTGCCTCTTTTATGTGAGATAATTTACCCCATTCTATGGCTCCCTTTCTCCTTCTCCCAATACATTTCTCTTTCACTGCTTACTTTTATTTTTTTAGATATCATCCCTTCATATTCAACTTACCCTGTGCCCTCTGTCCATGTATACATATACATACTATACATACACACACATATACATATACACACACATGCATACGTACACACATATACACATACATATATCGGTACACACTTATATGTGTATATATGTATACATATATATACACATTCCCTTCAACTATCCTAATGCTGACAAAAGTCTCATGAGTTACAAATATCTTCTTTCCATATAGGAATGTTAACAGTTCAACTTTAATAATTTCCTTATGATTTCTCTTTCACGTTTACCTTTTCATGCTTCTCTTAATTCTTATATTTGAAAGTCAGCTTTTTTGTTCATTTCTGGTCTTTTCATCAAGAATGCTTGAAAATCCTCTATTTCATTGAATGTTCTTATTTTCCCCTGAAGTATTATACTCAGTGGTCTGAGTGATTCTTGGTTTTAATCCTAGCTCCTTTGACCTCCAGAATATCATATTCCAAGCCCTTCAGTCCTTTAATGTAGAAGCTGATATATCTTGTGTTATCCTGATTGTGTTTCCACAATACTCAAATTGTTTCTTCCTGACTGATTCTAATATTTTCTCCTTGACTTGGGAACTTGTAGCACCAGTGCAATATTTACAGCACCCATGATCACAAGAAAGACCATGACTATAAGTATCATGTGACATTTGATCGCAAAATATACCAAACTCTCCATATAGAGGGTAGAACTGAAGCATTTATTTAGACACCAGAAATGAAATCCCAAAATCAGTAAGTTGATTCCATCATAGTACCAAAGATATTCAGAAGCCTTAATAATGCTGAGAGCCACAGCATCCTTCAGCCTTCCCACAAACCAATACAAGATCAATATTTACTCACAAACCTCTCTATCTCCTTGCCTAAGTGTCCTCTCTCACTCACCATCTCTCTAACTCTGACCAGCTTCTTTTGGGCTCTGCTTCACTTCAGCAAACTCCTTCCACCACAGGCGCAACATTCAGCCTATCAGGGAAGCTTCCTGTGGGCTCTGCTGCACACTTTAGCAAATTCCCTCCATCACAGGTTCCATGTGATTAAATTCAGCCTATTAGGGGGCAGAATTTACTTTCAAAGCAGGGGAGGTCTTCAAACTCCCCTAGGTCTATTAAGGGGCAGGGAAGATCTTCAGATTCCCATTTCCATTACAGACTTCTGGAATTTGGCTATAATATTCCTAGGAGTTTTCATTTGGGGATTTTTTTCAAGAGGCAATAGGTGGATTCTTTCAATTTCTATTTTACTCTCTGATTCTAGAGTAGCCGGGCAATTTTCCTTTATAATTTCTTGAAAGATGATGTCTAGGCTCTTTTTTCAATTATGGTTTTCAGGGTAGTCCAATAATTTTGAAATTATGTCTCCTGGATCTATTTTCCAGATCAGTTGTTTTTCTAATGAGATACTTTACATTGTCTTCTATTTTTTTCATTGTTTTTGATCTGTTTTATAATGTCTTGGTTTCTCATAAAGTCATTAGCTTCTATTAGTTCCATTTTAATTTTGAAGGAATTATTTTCTTCAGTGAGCTTTTGGACTTACTTTTCCATTTGACCAGTTCTGCTTTTTAATGGATTCTTCTCCTCATTAACTTTTTGGACCTCTTTTGCTATATGAGTTAGTCTATTTTTTAAGGTATTATTTTCTTCAGTATTTTGGGGGGTCTCCTTAAGCAAGCTTTTGACTCATTTTTCATTATTTTCTTGCATCACTCTCATTTCTCTTCCCAATTTTTCCTCTACTTTTCTTACTTGAATTTCAAAATACTTTTTGAGCTCTTTGATGGCCTGCAACCAATTCATATTTTTCTTGGTGGCTTTTGATGTGGGAGCTTTGACTTTTTTGTCTTCTGGTTTTATGTTTTGATCTTCTTTTGCACAAAAGTAACATTCTGTAGTCTGACCTTTTTTATGCTGTTTGCCCATCTTCCCAGCCAAACTCTTGACTTTCTAATTCTTTGTCAAAGTAGGACTCTGCTTCTAATGGGGGGGAGGGAGGGTTGGGAGGAGGTATACTACCACAGGCTTCAGAGGTTTTGTATCAGCTGCATGATCACTCACTGTCTGTGGGCCCAGAGCTATGAAAGCAGTTTGCTGCTGCCACTGCCCCACTCTTTTCCCTTCTTCCCCCCTCCTCCTGCCACCTCTACCACCCCAAGGTTGGGGCTGGACCACACTCTTCTTTCACTCAGATCTCACAGTTCCCCCAGTGATCTTCCACACTGTTCTCTGCATTTGTGACTTGAAAAGTCTGGAAACTATCACGGCTGCCTATGATTCATTTCCCTGTGGCCTGCTCCAGCCCTGTCTGCATTGGGCACAGCCCACGCTGGACTCTGCTCCCAGCCAAGTGCCATATACCCATCCTATCAACCTTCCAAACTGTCTTAGGCTGTAGATGTATTGCACTTTGTCATTTTGTGGATTCTGAAACTCTAGAATTTGTTTAGAGTCATTTTTTAGTTTTTTGAAGGGGTTTGGGGGTGAGCTCAAGCAAGTCCCTGCTTTCATTTCTCCATCTTGGCTCCTCAAACTGAATTTCAAGCACTTTTATTTAGTATGGGAACATTTTAATAGATGCAAATAATTTGAATGCAACAATGTCAGTGATTTAAGAGGGGAAAAAGCAAAAAAATGCCTCAGGCAATCTGGACACTTGACTATCAAATGTCAATGGGCATTCTAACTGAGAAGATTCCTAATAAGAAAATATGATTCTGCAAGTAGAATTTTAAAAGATTCTAATTTGAACCAACTCCCTCATTTTGCATTAGAGGAAAATGAAATCCAGAGAAATGAAGCGATTTGGTCAGTATTCCACAGCAGTCAGTAGTTGTTGAGAAAACAATCTAAAATCTTCCTTTATAAATATATTTAGAAACAAAATAAATAGTATTTTGTCTGAAAAAAAGATCCAACTCTATCTGAAGCCTGAAAACAAGTCTAGATGAACTGTTAAGGACACTTTATAGTCTGTGACCTTAAATTGACATAAATTATAGTTCCTCTTAGTATAACAATAGAAAAAGAGAAATTCAATGCCTCTCTGTTCCAGATTACTAACGATCCATCTCTCAGATGTGTATATTTTCTCTGACTGTCCCTCCCCATCTCCACCTGCTGTTCTCCCTGGCTAACTCTAAGTCTTCTACAAGAAGCATTTCCCAGCCCCTCTTAATCCTAGGCTCTTCCCTCTGTAAGTTACTTCTTGTTTATCCTGTACGTATCTTCTTTATACACATTTTCCTCTTTCATTACGTAGTGAACTCCTGGAGGGCAGGGATTGTCTTTTTTCTCTTTTTGTATTCCAGCAATTAGCACAGTTAATAAATGTTTATTTACTGATTCATTGAGTTATTTAGTAAAGGAAAGAAGTTCTGTGGGTACAGAGTCCAAGTGTGCTTTTGATGGCCAGCTCGATTACAGCAGTGTCTTTTTTTTCTTATTTTTAAGATCTGATAATTACTTCCAAATAGTTCAGCATTAATGTTTGTAATTTATTCTTGTAATGATTGTATGGCTTGTCTTAATAATCATAAGCTAATTTTTCTGCTTTCACAATATTTTACATGCCATGTTTAGTATATTTACATATCCCAGTGATTTTTCTTTGATCTAGGACAGTGATGCTCCCATACCATCTACGCACAGGTCTGCCACCTTCTGGATCTTGGGGAGACAGCATGAGTCTCGGTATTAGAGTTCCCGACCTTGCAACATTTTTCTGATTTTTTATTTCGCCAGCAGATACACATTGTTCATAGAGGTTTTTGAAGTTGAAGGTGCAGTTTAAAGTTTATTAATAACAATAATAATAGCTAACATTTATATAGTGTTTACCACGTGCCGGGAACTCTGCTACACAGTTTATAATTATTGTCTCATTTGATCCTCACAACAACCCTGGGAGGTACGTGTTGTTATTATTTTACAGATGAGGAAACTGAGGCAAATATGTTAAGTTACTTGCCCAACGCTACACTATTAGTAAGCAGTTGAGGCCAGATTTGAAATCAGTTCTTCCTGATTCCAGGCCTGCCCTCTCTATCCACTCTGCCACCGACCTGCCATTTCCTTTCTGCAAAACTTTTTGTAGATTTGTGAACTTAAAACAAATACACAAAATATACCTCAAAAATGTCTTGTATTTTACTGAACTCTAAGTATTATATTTTCCATGTCTAGCCATGAAGATGCAGAGATGACTCTGGAGCGTGCAGTAAGCATTCTGGATTCAGACAGCATTCTAGCATCTAGGATTCAAGCTGCAGCCACCTTTATCCAGCATGAATGCTTCCAGAAATCAGAAGCCCGAAAAAAAGTAAGCCGCCATCTCAATTGTATGTGTATTAGGTTGCATATTCAAACACTGTACAAAAAATAGAGATTTTTATTTTAAAATTATAAATAAATATTTATTTATTTGAATTTTTCACTGATCCCAAGTCCTCCTTTGCCCCACTGCATAATCACAGACCGGCCTTTTGGGAAGAATTTGTAAGGGTACTCAGTTTATTTTGAAATGCCCTCTTTTTCTTTGTACAAAAGGGATGTAGTCAGACTTAAGGAAAATCACTTTTTTTGCCCAAAAGGCTATACAACTGTGCATACCCTTAACCCAACAATATCATTACTATATATGATCCCAAAGAGACCAAAGAAAAATGAAAAGGATCCATATGTTATTGTTATATCCATATTGCATCTCCATCCCTAAGCTATGTGCTTTATATGACATGTACAAGCTAGTATGCAAGAGCAATCTACTCAAGCTGGCTTTATTCCTTTCTATTTCTAAAAAGTCAGGTGTCTCAGAATCCAAGTTGAATTTGTTATAGTTCTTCCTACCCCCAGACCTTCTCTGACCTTTCTCTAGTCTTACCTTATTGATAGTCTTCTGAATTTACAATACTTTCTAAAAAAAAAAAATCAAGAAATGGCATTTTAAAACTACAAAATTATTTTATTAATTTTAATAAAAATAAATAAATAAAATTTAAATAAATGATTTATTTATTCCAAATTAATTCCAAATGCTTCTATGTAGACATAGCTAATCTATTCAAACATTTGTAAATAATTATATAGTTGATTACACAAATAACTGAAAATTAGGAATAACATAGCAAATTATTTTGTTCCCAAATTTCCATTTATTTTGCAATAATAACACTTTGCCTAGAATAAAAATTTGTGTAACTTGATATTTCACAAAGAATCTTCAACTATTCTGATCTCCTCTGTTGACCTCTCCCTTCTCTGAGTTCCTTCCAGCTTGTTTTCTGTATAATTAGACCTATAATCACACAACGTCTTCCATTTTTCTCTAATTATTTCAAGTGTCTTAGTATTGTCTCTCCAAACAAATTATAAGCTCTGAGGGGAAGAGACCACACTAAGTGTAGTAGTAGATGGTTCACTGTCTTGGAAGTCTGGAAGATTCTAATTCAAATCCTGTCTCCTACACAAACAGGGTGACCCTGGACAAGTCATTTAAGTTTTCTTGGCTTTCTTTACTCATCTGTAAAATTGAGTTCATGGTCCTACCTATCTTACAGGACTGTTGTGAGGATCAAATGAGATAATATCTGTAAAACCTTTTTGCAAACCTTAAAATTTGTATAAATGTTAACTGTCATCATTGTTATGTTGTGCCACTTAATATGCCTCTAAGTAGATTTTGATTTATGTATTAAACCCATAAAATAACAAAGAACAAAATCAGGTATCATTACATTATATGCCTCTATATTATAGCAAAGCCGCAAGGTAAATAAACTTCATGGAATATGGATTTCCTCCTTCAGGTTAATCACCTCCGGGGCATACCCAAGCTTCTGCAGCTCCTGAAAGTACAGAATGAGGATGTACAGAGGGCGGTATGTGGAGCCCTAAGAAATCTGGCTTTTGAAGACAATGACAACAAGGTGGAAATAGCTGAACTGAATGGGGTTCCGCGATTGCTCCAGGTCCTGAAGCAAACCAGAGACTTGGAGACTAAAAAGCAGATAACAGGTATTGCTTAAATATATATATGGCTGCAACAATGGACACCCCACCTAGATGTATTAAGACATATTTTCCTAAGTCTTCTGACACAAATAATTGATGGGCTCATTGCCATAAGGCAGAAGATAATAATTTTTTTTAACTTTTATTTAGAATTTGATTTTTCCTCATTTACATGTAAAAACAATTTTTAACATTCATTTGTAAAACTATAAGTTCCAAATGGCAGAAGTTAGTTCTAAAGGGACATTGTTATCCATTCTCTTTTCTTTACCAGACAGAAAATCTCTTAAATTTTCAGTTTAACCTTTTAAAATAAAAATTTTAACCATCTGTGACTTAAAAGCCATGAAGCAAATTTTTGTCACAGTTTGCTGCCAGGAAAATAAGTCTGTACGCACTCAGGTTATATGAACATTTACTTCTCACATGGATAGATGGTATTACCTGAAGTGGCTAAGCATAGTGGCTTAACAGAAACCATGGTGGATTCTCTTTTATTTGACTCGATTTAGATCTCTTTAGTCGGAGTTGGAGAGTTGAGCACTTCACATCTTGAAACTAATCAATCTCAGTTCATAAGGATCATTCAGTTTTGTGGTTTCAATTCTCTTGAAGTTAAAAGCAGGCTTGGAACAAAACACAATGTCTTTTCTTCCACGTGGGTAAAGAAAATAAAATTCCATTAGTCAGGGCAGAGATCTAGTCTGTAAAGTGATGGATGAAGGCCAGCCCTTAGGGGATATAATTTGTCTAATGGATGTTGTCTCTTGCACATGTGGTCTCATAGACCACAAGGAGTGAATGAAGGGGTAGTGATTCACTGCTCTTACCAACTTACCTATCTGACCTCCCATGCCTCTCAGTTCTTGGTATTATTGGTGTCTATGCCAGGTGACACAGGGCATTGACTCCCTCTTGCCTGTGAGAGCAAATGCAAACTCTTCTGTTTTGCATTTTAAGCTTCTGACCTACCATTCCAAATGTATGGTGGCACAGTGTGAATAGAGTCCACATACACAATGTGTGTGTATGAACACACATAAATATGTACATAGATCTTTATACATATTGATATGTATATCTAGATCAGTGCTTCTCAACCTGTGGGTCACAACCCCTTTGAGGGTCAAACGACATTTTCACAGGGGTCATCTAAGACCTTCTGAAAACACATATTTCCAGTGGTCTTAGGAACTGAGACACCACTTCCCTATCCGTCTCCAGGCAGGTCCGCCCACATGCAGATACGCCCACATGTGAGTATTAAAGGGTCGCGGCATTAGGAAAGTTAAGAACCGCTGATCTAGAAAGATAGATGTATGTTTGTGTGTGTGTCCATGTTTTTTCCCCAATAGAATATAAGCTACTTGAAGGCAAAGACTATTTTTGTCTTTGTATCCCCAGTGCCTAGTATGGTACCTGGCATGATCAGGTGCTCAGTGAATACTGGCTGATTGATTAACAGAAGCTGCACTACATTTCTTTTAATTGCCATCATTGGAGGTAAAGAGTATTTATTCCTACCTCCAACTCCTGGCACATGTGCGTGGTCTCATTTAAAGTAGCTTAAAAGAGAGGACCTAGAAAAAGATGGCACTTGAGCAGCCCCTAGCTCCCTTCCCCCTCCTACTTCTATCAGTAGAGTAAATATTATTGATGAGCACAGAGGCAATATGATATAGTGAAATGAATACTAATCTTAAGGTCCAAAGATCTGATTTCAAGTCCAGGCTGTGCATTTTATTTGCTTTGTGACTTTGGCAAATAACAGTCTCTTTTGGCCTTACTTTTCTTATCTATAAAATTAAAGAGTTGAACACTGACTTCCCTATCCCTGTCATTTTGTGGATATAAGAACATAATACAATAACATTAAAAAGAGTTGAATAGAGAGAGGATTCTGGAAAGATGATGGAGTAGGTCAGAAAACTTCAAGCTCTCAAGATTTTCCTCCCCAAAAGAGACAGCACCTCTGGGCAAACATAGAGCTATAAAAATAAATAAGAGAAGGGAGCAGAACAGTGGTGCTTCTAGGTCAATGGAAGAAGATCTAAAAAAAAAAATCCTGAGACAAGGTTTCGTCCCTGTGAAAAGTAAACACTTCCAGGCTAGGGACCACTTAAACAACAAACTACAAGCCCTGGGGTTAGCTGTGTTGGGAGGCTGCCTCAGCCCCAGCCAGAGGAACTTTCATCCCCAAGGATGATTGAGGGACCCTTTACTTACAAGGAATGCCAGACCCAGCAGTGCTATGGAGACACAGCTGGGGACCAGAAGGAATCAACACAAGCCTAGTGAGTGCAGAAGCAGAGACGCAGCACTTACAGGAGGCTAGATGTGTTGGTTTGGGTTCAAGGTCAGAGGGGAGAACCAAAGGAGGATCTGAGGCCAGAGGCAACATCCCCCATACACCAGGGCTAGGGGTGATTACAAAAATTAATCTATTGCAAAAAAATTAATGCACAGACTAAGAGAAAGAATCCGACCATAGAGAGTTACCATGGCAACAGAGAAGACCAGAGTTCATCTCCAGAGGAAGATATTGAAGTAAAGAAACACTCTTCTGCCCCAAAGAGTAAAGTCAAATGGTCACCTGCCCAAAAAGAAATCATGGAATAACTTTAAAAAATGAGAGAGATTGAGGGGGAATTTAGAACAATCCAAGTAAAACAAGATTGTGAAAAGAGAGTCAACCAATTAGAAGAGGAGATCCAGAATCTTTTGGGGGGGGGTTCTTTATTTTTTTTTGGAGGGGGGAGGGCAAAGCAGTTGGGGTTAAGTGACTTGCTCAAGGTCACACAGCTAGAAAGTGTCAAGTGTCTGAGGCCAGATTTAAACTCAGGTCCTCCTAACTCCAGGGCTGATGCTGTATTCACTGTGCAACCTAGCTGTCCCAGAGATCCAGAATCTTAAGGAAGAAAACGACTCTTTGAAAATTAGAATTGGGCAAGGGGGAGCCAGCAAAGTTATAAGAGATCAAGAAATAATAAAATATAAAGAATGAAAAAATAGAAGAGAATGTGAAACATCTCATAAAAAAAACAACTGATCTGGAGAACAGATGAGCAGAAAACATAAGAATAATTGGACTACCTGAAAGCTATTATCAGAAAAAGAATCTCGATAGAATAATATAAGAAATAATAAAAGAAAATTGTCCTGAAGCTTATCTCCTAATGATTAGAACAAGAAGGGAAAGTAGAAATAGAAAAAATTCACCAATCACCACCTGAAAGAGATCCCATAAGGAAAATGCACAAGAATATTACAGTCAAATTCTGAAACTCCAAGCTCAAGAATAAAATATTATGAGCAATAAGAAAAAAATTTCAAATATGACACTGTCACAATTAGAATCACACAAGACCTAGCAGTGATGACACTTAAAAGATCACAGGTAGAGGAGTCAGGAGGGATAGGAAATAAGAGATACATACAAACATAAAAACAAAGATTGGGAGTAGAATCTGTTAGGGAAAGTATATGTTTATGTGTCTATATATATGTATATATGTCCGTATATATCTATATCAATATATAAATATATCTGAGCTTAATTGTAGCCTCCAGGGTTGAGGGAGGAATGAGGGAAGGGGGAAAAAGAACAAAGTAAAAAGCTTACAGCAGAGAACAAAAGAAACCCTACAAGGAAGCAAAGAAGAGATGGATAGCTCTCAACACTATGCACAGTATTTAATACATATGCTTTCCTGAAATGGAAATTTATTGCTATGGATTTTGAATCCTCTCTTATGTTCTGCTGTGTCCATGACATTTTTTTCCCTTTTCTTATTTTATATCTAAGCTTTAATATTTAAGTTTATATGTTTCTTTTTCTTTTCTTATATATTTAAGTCTAACTCAAAAAAGGAAAAAATAGTTGAATAACTAACTGTGGACACTAGCAATGGCATGTAGACATTTTTACTATGATTTATAGTAGGAACTGGGGATGTGGGGAAGGAAGGGAAATACCAAAGATTTCTATTTGGACCTTTCCCCGTTCTACTTAAATTCTATGATTTAATGCCTCGTATAAAAAGAAATCTAACTGGTGATTCTCTGAAAATATAATACATAAAATTTATGTTCACATTTGGCTTTTTCTGTCAACATATAATAATAATATTATGCATATGATAATGATTATATATATTAGATGTGATATTATACATGTGTACATGTGTGTGTATCTTTGCCATATAGTTTTCTATCTTCAGATATTATAAGTGACTTCCCCTGATTGAAGCATAAAATTCAACAAATATGAGTTTACTGTTCTTATCCAAAATACCACAGATGATTATGAAATAATTGACATTAAAAGGTTCAGATCTCAAATTTCATAAATGAAAAATAAGCTTTCCGAATATGGTATATATAGAGAATTTTATCCTAAGAATTTGGTCCTCTATTTCAACTACATATCCATGACTTGTAGTTCATTTTGAATACAAATGTTTTAAACATTTTTTAAACTTTTTTTTTTTTTTTGCTTTTTGGAGAGACGAAGGTAGGGCAATTGGGGTTAAGTGACTTGTCCAAGGTCACACAGCTAGTTTTTTTGTGTTAAGTGTCTGAGGTCAAATTTGAACTCAAGTCCTCCTGACTCCATGGCCTGTTCACTGTGCCACCTAGCCTTCCCTGTTTTAAGCATTTTATCTTAGTGTTAGACCTAAGCCAGCTCTGTAGGTAGATAAAAAGTTGTAGCAATCCTAATTCTAAATTATGAATAACAACAGCTGGGAGTAATGGCCTAATTATTAATTTTTAACCACAAATTCATTGGATCAGTTCAACAGACATTTGCTATGTGTCAACACTTTGTGATACAAGATGAAAAGCAACAGAAATCCCTATCCTCAAGAAGTTACCAGTTTAAAAAAGGAATCGTGTATTTTATTAAGTATCTACTGTGTGCCAGGCTCTGTGTTAAGCACTTTATAAATATTATCTCTTATGATCCTCATAGCAATCCTGTGAGATATGTGCTATTATTATCCCCGTGTTACAGTGGAGAAAACTGCAGGAGACAGAGGTAAAAAGCTGGCTCAGGGTCACACAACGAGTGTCTGAGACTGGGTTTGAATTCAGGGCTTCCCAGCTCTGGGGCAGCTACACACCACTGGGCTTGGAATCAGGAAAACTCATTTCGGGCGTGATTGAAAATGACCTGACGACCACAATAGTTTAACTCTCGGTAATAAATATACTTAAAATTATTTGACCTTCTTAAGTTCTTTAACAAGTGCTTTGTAATCATGCTTCTTGAGCAATTGATTTTCATTATGTTTTATTCATTTTGTGGGACTTCCCTTTATTTCCTCCTGGATTTTGGTATTCTTATAGAGAAATGCTACTGATTTTTGTGTTATTTTATGTCGTATAATTTTACAGAAACCATTAATTGCCTCAATTAGTTTCTTTCTTGAGTTTCTCAAATTGTCTGCATAGCTTGTCCAGCCTCTTAGACAAACTTGTTTTCTTTCCCCTGGACAGATTACAACCCAGGTACCCCTGAATTCAAAAGTTACACAAAAGTTGTCAACGTGCATTGATGGAGGATAGGATCTCCTACACTAGTGACATCGTAGGAGCTCCCCCTGCCACTTCCCTCCAAAAACCAAAAAGACTGAACAGAGTCTAGTTTACTAAGTTGATATTGGCTATTATTGTCCTCAGGAATTTAGGTGGTGCAGTGGATAGAGTGCCAGGCCTGGAGTCAAGAAAACCTGAGTTCAAATCCAGTTTCAGACACTTCCTGGTTATATGACGCTGGCCAAGTCACTTCACCCTATTTGCCTTATTTTCCTCATATGCAAAATTAGTTGGAGAAGGAAATGGCAAACCACTCCAATATCTTTGCCAAGAAAACCCTAAAAGAGGTCACAAATAGTTAGACATGGCTGAACTCAACTCTCCAATGCTCTGTCCACTGTGCCACCTCGCTGCCTCCATCTCCTATCTTTCATGGCTTTGCATTAGTCATCCCTCATGTCTAAAATTTACTCATTCTTTACCTCTGCCTCACAGAGTCCCCCTCTTCCTTTAAGACACCACTCAAGGGGGGCGGAGCCAAGATGGCGGCGTAGAAGCAGCAACACATCGCAGCTCTCACATAGCCACCCCAAAATACCCATAAAATAGGACTCTAAACCAATCCTGGAACTCCAAAACGCACACAAAGATACTTCCCACTAAAG
>CM053581.1:394933572-394960553 GCA_028627135.1 Pseudochirops cupreus | reverse complement strand
TGACAGAGGAGAGAATAGACTGGGGGAGGGGGAAATACTGGGATGGCTGTTTTGGGGTGGTGGGCGGGGGAAAGACGGGGAGAAAAGGTGTAACTCAAAAAAATTTAATAAAGAATCTCATATAAAAAAAAAAAAAAAAGACACCACTCAAGAACCGTCTTCTGCAATGAGAGCCTACACATTTTTTTTTTTTTTGCTTTTTGGAGGGCAATTCGAGTTAAGTGACTTTGCCCAAAGTCACACAGCTAGTAAGTGTGTCAAGTGTCTGAGGTCACATTTGAACTCAGGTCCTCCTGACTCCAAGGCCAGTGCTCTATTCACTGGGCCACCTAGCCTCCCCTAACCTACATGTTCTGATGTGAAAGTTAACAAGTACTTATAAAATATATATATATACCATAAATAAAAAGATAATACATACAAAGTCATGTGGGAGTTTGGAAGGATGATGCCTATAATCTGTATCTACAGCACTCCACTGATCTACCAGTTTAGTAGATCTATGGAAGAAAGAAGGCTTGTTTTTGGTGGTTTATTTGGTTTTTTAGTCTGCCATGACTTGTTCATGATGAAACCCTGTTCGATCTCCTTTCCTCTCTAAATGTTCACCAACCATGTCTTTAATTATCTGTCCTTGAATTTTCCTAGGAATCAAAGTCAGGCTTAATGCCATAATTTTCAAATTCTGTTCTCTTTCCCCTTTTTTTAAAAATCAAGATATTATTGTACTTTTGTTTTCCAGTCTTTCATATTTTACTGGAATCAACTCAACAATCATATTTGCTGGCTCTTTCATTACCTGAGGGTTTAAGTTATCTGGTTGGAGATCTTCAATTCATCAGGAGCAAAAAGATGCTTTCTCACTGCCCCTGGTTTATTTATAGATTTTTATTTTATATTTATATTATTTCTATTATATTATTATAAATATAGATTATTTATAAATTTCATTCACAAAGTAGCAGTTGATTCAGCTGACCAAAAAATCTACATAGACTACTGTAGAGATCATATCAATTATATCTCTTGACCCAAAGGAATATCAATAACAGGTGTGCAATAATGCCACAAAATGCTGTAAGGAACCCATTTGCTAATGTGGGCAGATGTCACAGTTACCAATGAACTTCCAGCATCCATCCATCGCTAATTATTCCCAGGAGAACCTGTAGTTAGGGGTGTTTTGAGGTGGAAGCATTTGAGACAATGTAGTGTAGGTCAAACTGTATTTGAGACCTGACTTTCAGTGCCAGTTCTGTTACCTGCCCCCACTGTGACTCTTTGTGAGTTAATTTTGTTTCTCTGGGATTCAGTTTTCTCATCTGTAAAAGAGTAACCAACTAGATGATCTTTTTTAGGGTCTTCCCTTCCATAAACTCTGTGACACTGTAGAAAGTGGTTAGTAGACCACAAAGAAGATTAGCTATTAAGGAGTCAGTCAACAAGCATTTGTATGAGCTAGTGAAACCAGTTTGACTGGTTCAGCCTGAAGAATGCCTGTATGCTAGGACTTAACTGCTTTTTCACTATGGCATAGTTAGAGTTAGTTTCCTAGCTCCCTTCACTTCATTCCTCATTCCTTATTAGGCAGTTCTGAGACTTCCATCATTTCAGGGGTCCAGACTCCTTCACTGCCACTAATGATGGGAAAGTCTCCTATTAGGTCCATGTCAGCTCTTTGTATTAAAACTGTATAAATTTGAGCCCTAACTGGCTTTAGGCTTTCAGTCATCCTGCTGTACATCTGAACCACCGTGGAACTGTGGGACAATGGGGACAAAAGACCTATGCTGATTTCTTTTGGCATCACTTTTGCTCTTATAACTGTCATCCCGTGTAGCACTGTCACTTTTCAGGAACAAGTCCCTTCCCCTTTGCACTATAATTTATCAAGAACTTATTATATGCCAGGAAGTGTGTTAAGCCTTGAGGATATAAATAAAGGCAAAAAAAAAAACAAACCCACCCTAAAAAACCCTGCTTTATGGAAAATTCTAGAATAACAGAGGGAGAAGAGGTATCATAGAGAACAATCAGCAGCATTAATTAAACATATATTGTGTGCCAGGCATGGTGCTAAGCACTATGCATATTAAAAAAGCAAAATTTAAAAAACAGTCCCTGCTCTTGGGGATCTTGCATTTTAATGGGGTCACAAGGTTAAACAGTACAAATTAGAGGCAATTTCAGAGACCAGGCACCATCAGTGACGGATGTGTGAGAAGAGAGGACTGAAAATGGGTTTTGATCTGAGTCTTGAGGGGATCCAGTGAAGCCAGGAGATGAAGTTGAGGAGAATCAGCCAGTGAAAAGGCATTGATTTGGTAGCAAAGGAGAGGAAAAGAAAGAAGACTAGTGGCATTGGACCACAGAAGTAAATGGAGGGGAAGAGTCCCATGGTGAAAGGCTTTATGTGCCAAATAGAGGAGTTTATGTTTTATCTTAAAGGTATTGTTGGGGTTTAGGCTCTGCCCCACAGGGACATCAAAAACTGTTGGGGTTTTGGTTTCGTGATGTGTTGTGTTGGAATCAATCATCTCAAAGAATTCAGAGTCAGACCTAATCCTAGTATAGGCATTTATTGAGATTGACACCTCTTATGAAGTGGGCTAAGATCCAAGAGGAACCAACAACTTCAGAGAAAACAGGATGGATTTTTATAGGTAAAGATGCAATTATATGACAGAAATTAGGAATATTAAAAAGGCAGGAGGGGGTTGTTAAGGGATTAGGTAATAGGGGAGGGGTCCCAGCCACAGTGGGACTGCACATGTGATTACCCATAATACATATAGAAGAACCCATGGGGGGGTATGTATATGTGATAATGATATTATAATAAGCCTCTTTACATCATAAGCTCACTCTAGGTCATTTCTTTACTATTACTGTGCAGGTGCCTGCTTAGGAAAAGTCCCTTCTATTGTTTTGGGGTTCATATCGTGCTTGGGCATCCTGGTGGTACTGCTTTCTGACTGGCTGAGTATTGTGGTCCTCTCTGAGACTAGATGGGTGTGGTTGCATTTGAGTTCATGGACATTCTTGCTGTTTCTATAGGAAATAAGAGGAATGGATCTGGAGGCAGTGGCTAGCTAGAGGCGGGGGCTGGGATCCCATCACATCGACATGCCTGCTGTTTCTGTAGAAATGTGAGTTCATGGACACACCTGTTGTTCTAGCAAGCAGTGAGGCTTTTATGAAGAAATTAGGATGTTGAATAGGGGGAAAGGGGGAATGGCTAGGTAGGGGCAGTGGGCCTGCTGTTCAGTAGAGCCTATAGTTAGAATATTGGTGCTGGGGGCAGCCTTGTTAGAATTCCATCAGTATGAGAGAGGTGATTTTTTTTTCTGTCATATTATTAACCAATTATTAAATTAGGTTAAGGTTTTTCTCTTTATTTCCTCATTCAGGGACCAGCCCCTTTAGGTCATTCATCCAGTCTCTGAAGGACAAAACTGAGAGATGAGATTGGCCTAATCTTTGGTGTACATGTTCCCAACTACAAGACCTCATTTTTGTTTGAAGTGTAAACAGAATCTAATCTAGGTGAACTCCAGCCCCAAAGTCTACGCCCTTGCACCTTGCCGCTGGCATCTAGGATAACCCAGCTCAAAAAAGAGAAAACCAATCAAAGTGTCTTGGTAGAGATGGATTCCTTTGTCCAGAATGCTGAGTCTCATGATCAAGCCACATTCTCAGCAGGAGGAGCTGAAGACTTTTAGTTCACATCCTCATTAATATATACACTCCCTCATTAATTGTTCATCAGTTGGGGTGGCTAGGCAGCACAGTGAATAGAGCACTAGCTAGCCCTGGAGTCAGGAGGACCTAAGTTCAAATCTGGCCTCAGACACTTAACACTCACTAGCCATGTGACCTTGGGCAAGTCATTTAACTCCAATTGCCCTACCTTTCCCCCTCTAAAAAGCAAAAAAAAATTGTACATCAGTCAGGGCTGATTTTCACCTGTCAGGGGTACCCTCTTTTCTAAAAGTATTTAAGCATTCAGTGATCTCCATGGTTTGGTCTTTGATTGTTGAAAGAGATCAATGATCAATTTACTGTTAACTAACCTAATTAATAAATTGACTATTAATTACCCAGAAACTCTGTCTCTTAGGATTTTCATTTGTCACAGGTACTAGGGAATCACTAGAGCTTATTGAGTAGGGTGTGTGTGTGTGTATGTGATATGGTGGAACATTTAGATTAGAAAAATCACCTTGGCAACTGGATGATGGACTGGAATGGGTGGAGATTTGAAGAAAGGAGACCAACTGGAAAGCTATTGCCATCATCTAGATGTGTGGTCACGAGACCTGCCTGCACTAGGGTGGCAGTTGTCTGAGTGGAGAGAGGGGAATGTGAGAGAAGGACTATTGTGAAGATGGAAACAAGGTGATAACAAATAGGATATAGGGAGTGAAGAAGAGTCAAGAGTCAAGGATGACACTGGTATTGTAAGTCTGGGAAAATGATAGTACCCTCAACAATGAAAGGGAAATTTAGAAGAGGGGAGTGGGTTTAAGAAACTTGAATATTATGTATAAATAAGCCAGGATTTAAAAGCAAATTAAACCATTCTATAGGCTAAATTATACACTCTACAGTAAATCCCCAAATTGACGCCCTAATTTGCTCTCTATCCCACAGAAATTAATATTCAGATGAATACTGTCTATTACAAATTGCACATATCAATTTGAATAGACAACCAGGGGTCCACAAGCTATTGCAGATGGACCAAATTCAGCACACTACCAGTTTTTGTAAGGCCTGCTAGTTAAAACGGTTTGTTTGTTTTTTTAAACAAAGTTAATGCTCAACATAATGACTATCTAATCCAGGGGTTGGCATACAGCCTATAGGTCAAATCTGTCCTCGTGGGCTCTACAAAAAACTGGATGCTGGATTTGGCCATAGATTGCTGACCCTTGGATTATATAGTCGTTATTTTAGCATTCCTAAGCATCTAAGTTAGTTTATACATAGAACTTGGTTGCTTGCATACCCCATTCAAGTTACCTCAGACCTGCTTTTCAAATGCTCTGCCTCCTTCATAAATTGTTAGTATACCAAAATTTTTTTCTGGAGGCATCTTAGCATTTGGAGGAAGAAAAAAATTACTGGTAGTGGCCCCAGTAAACCCTTAATACCAATTGGTTCTGGGGAGTAATTCATATGCTATAATAGGAGGATTCGGAAAATCCTGGGTACTGGGAAATTAGAAACTGTCTGTGTGTAGCCCAAAATTTGAAGCAAAAACATCCTCTTTGGGTCCTAAATGATCTAGTTTTTTTTTATTTCCTGAATAGAAGTCATATAAAAACTTTGATGCTATATTTGAATTAGCCAGGAATTAAAAATAAACCCAGATTATCCTGAAAGGCTAAATTACATCCTTCCCTTTAAAACCACAAGTTGAGTCTCTTACCACCATTTCTGTGATTCTCTCCCACATATACTATATACTCATCACTATCAGCAATCAGTTAACACAATAAGAGCTAGAAACTTACATTTAAATACTGCTGTAAAGTTTGCAAAACATTCTACATGTTGTATTATTTGATCCTCACCCTTTTATAGATGAAGAAACAAGATGACAGAGGTGAAGTGTGTGTGTGTGTCTTAGAGTCAGACAGCTGTCTTGGTGGCTGAGGTGGGCTCTAGAGTCAACCTTACTCCCAGTTTAGCACTGTCAGCTAAGCCACCTTGCTTCCTCAAATCTTACCAACCGTGGGAAGTGAGTACTATTATTTCCCCCTTTTTGCAGATGAGAAAACTGAAAGTAACTTTCCCAAATCAGTAAGTGTGAGAGGCAGGATTTGAACTCAGACCTTCCAGACTCAAAGTCCAGAACTCTACCTACGAAGCTATCATATTTTAAATTGCTGTGGTCAGGGGAAATCTAATAGAACAGGATTGACAGCATTGTTCAAAATGTGCTTTTTAGAGACCTAATTAATTACATGAATTAGCTGGCTACTGGTAAAAAGTATGAACCTAGTGATTGTGTAGCACTCTCAATTTATGGGCCAAGAAAAAAATTTTCTTTTTGGGGGATGAGAAAAGACATTTTCCATAGAGGAAAAATGAAATTGAATGCTTGAATCAGCTTCTCCCATGTCTTTTCTTTCTCTCTCTT
This sequence comes from Pseudochirops cupreus, assembly GCA_028627135.1. Classification (NCBI taxonomy): domain Eukaryota; kingdom Metazoa; phylum Chordata; class Mammalia; order Diprotodontia; family Pseudocheiridae; genus Pseudochirops; species Pseudochirops cupreus. Next base: position 394,954,405 of record CM053581.1, on the reverse strand, counting down.
TTTCTAGGTTTCTTTGCTTTTTATTTTAAAAATATTTTTAGTTTTACTTTTGTAAATTTTTTACTCATTTTAAACTTAAATATAAAATAAAAATAAATCTTTCCACGTATGCAGCAGAATGTGAGAGGATTACAGTAAATTTCTAACAACTACTACACATTGTTTTCAAAGCTACCCATGTTTTCTTTGCTTCCTTCTAGGTTTTTTTTTGTTCTCTGTGTATATTTTTTACTTTTTTTTTCTCCCCCTCTCCTGAGTACTATAATTAAACATGGATTTTATATATAAACACACACAAACATACCTTAAACATACACACATATATGTACATGTACACATATGCACTTATACACATATATGTAAGACCGTACTGTGCATATTTCTACTTGTCATCTCTTCCTTCATAGGCTGAGGTCTTTCCATATTTTTCTAAATTAATCAGCCCATCATTTCCTACACCACAGCAGTATTCCAACACAATCCCATCCTATCCAAGAGACTATGAAACTTGCTTCCCAATTTTCTGGATTCCTTCTATTACTGGCTACATTGGTTTTATTCATACAACAAATTTTTAATTTAAAATAATCAAAATTATCTATTTTATACTTCAATAGTGCTCTCACTTTTTAATATAGTTTAAGGTCTGATATTGCTGAATCTCCTTCCTTTACATCTTTTCCTCCAGGTTTATTTGAAATTCCTGACCTTTTGTTCTTCCAAATGAAGCTTGTTGTTAATTTTTCTTACTCAGTAAAATAATTTTGAGTAATTTATTTAGGATGACGTTGAAAAATACATTAGTTGGGTAAAATTGTCATTTTAAAAATTGTATTGTCTTTACCTACTCATGTATTACTCCAATTATTTAAAACTGACTTTGTATGAAAAGTGTTTTATATTTATGTTCATGTAGTTCCTGTGTCTTTTGGTGGATATACTTTTAGGTATTTTTCTTTTTTTTCTTTTTTCTTTCGGCTTTTTGGAGGGGGAAAGGGAGGGCAATTGGGGTTAAGTGACTTGCCCAAGGTCATACAGCTAATAAGTGTTAAGTGTCTAAGGCCAAATTTGAACTCAGGTCCTCCTGACTCCAGGGCCAGTGCTCTATTCCCTGTGTCACCTAGCCACTCCTACTTCTAAGTATTTTTTAACTGTCTGATTGTTTTATTTATTTAGTATTTTTATTTTTCACCAGTTACATGTAAAAACAATTTTTAACATTAGTTTTTAAAACTTTAAGTTCTAAATTCTCTCCCCTTTTTCCTCCCTACTCCCCTTCATTGAGAAGGCAAGCAGTTTGATATAGGTTATATATGTGTAGTCGTGCAAAGCTTTTCCATAATAGTCACCTTGTGAAAGAAAATGTAGACCAAAAGAAAACCTTAAGAAAAATAAAGAACATTTGTAAAAGGATGCTTCAATCTGTATTCAGACACCATCAGTTCTTTCTCTGGGGATGGGTAACATTTTTCATCAGAAGTCCTTCAAAGTCGTCTTAGATCGTTGTATTGTTGAGAATAGGTAAGTCATTCACAGCAGATCAAATTACAATATTGCTATTACTTTGTACATAGTACATTTCACTTTGCATCAGCTCATATAAATGTTTCCAGGTTTTTCTGAGCATCCTGCTCAGAACTTCTTATAGCACAATAGTATTCCATCATTGTCAAATACCATGGGAGCGGAGCTAAGATGGCAGAGTAAAAGCAGGAACTTGCTTGAGCTCCTGCTCCAAATACTTGTAAAAAAAATAATAATCACATACCTCAATTTGTTCAGCCATTCCCCAATTGATGGACATCTCCTAAATTTCTAGTTCTTTGCCACCATAAAAGAGCTGTTATAAATATTTTTATACATATAGGTCCTTTTTTCTTTTTTATCTCTTTTGGAATATGGACCTAGTAATGGTACTTCTGGGTCTTTGGGCATAGTTCCAAAATGCTCTACAGAATGGTTGAAACAGTTCACAACTCCACCATAGGGCATTATGCTCCTTCTAACTGCCCTAATAATGAGAAAGTTCCTATGAATTACAAATGTAATCTTCCTGTGTAGAAATATCAATAGTTTAACATTATTAAGTCCCTTATAAGATTTCCCTTTCCTGTTTACCTTTTTATGCTTCTCTTGAGTCTTATATAGGAAAGTTAAATTTTCTGTTCATCTTTGGTCTTTTCATCAAGAATGTTTGAAAGACTTAGGCAAAGGAAACTACTTTGCTAAAAGGTACCATAGACAATGAAGCAATCAAATTAAAAGTGCAGGGAATACTCTACCTGTCAGATCTGTGGGAAGGGGAAGAATTCCTGACCAAATGAGACAGAGGGCATTACAAAATGTAAAATAGGTCATTTTGATTATACTGAATTAAAAAAAAAACTTTTGTACAAACAACACCCATGCAGCCAAGATTAGAAAGAAAGCCAAAGTTAGGAAAAAAATCTTTACAGCAAGTATCTCTGATAAAGGTCTCATTTTTCAAATATATAAATAAGTCAAATTTATGAGAATACAAGGCATTCTCCAGTTGATAAATGGTCCAAGATATGAAGAGGCAGTTTTCAGATGAAGAAATCAAAGCTATCTATAGGTATATGAAGAAGTGCTCTAAATTACTTTTGATTAGAGAAATGCAAATTGAAATAACTGTGAAATACCACCTCACACCAATCAGATTGGCTAATATGACAAAAAAATAAGATAAAATGATAAATGTTGGAGAAGATGTGGAAAAATTGGAACACTAATGCATTGTTGGCAGAGTTGAGAACTGATCCAAACATTCTGACTTTAGTGTCTTCTTCTGAGTATATGTTTTGATCTTCCTTGTCACCTTAGTAACTTTCTATAGTCAGAGTTTTTTTCTGCTGTTTGTTCATTTTCCCAGCCTGTTACTTACCTTTTAACTGTTTGTTAAAGTAGGGCTGTGCTTCCAGGGTAGAGGGCACACTGTCCCAAGCTTCAGGGGTTTTATGCAGCTGTTTTCAGAAATACTTCTGAGGAACTGTCAGTTTTCCATTCTTCCAAGGTGGCATGATCTACAGAGAGGTATTTCCTACTCTCCTGACCTGTGCACTGGTCTGTAAGTCACTATAAGCACTCTTTTCTGCCCTGGAACTGTGAGGAAGGTCCCCTCTCCAATGTGGCCACAAAGTCTGCTATGCTAGGGCTGCCACTCAGGACTGAGACCCAGACCCAGGTATATGCAAAGCAACAGAGTCCTGCCTCAGTGCCAGCAAAAAGATCGTTCTGTAATCTTCTAACAAGTTGTTTTGACCCCCTTACCATCTGTTGGCTGATAGCTCTGAAAGCAGGGGCTGCTGATGCTGATTCAGTGGTTCCCAAGGCCTGTTCCTGGTTTGCTGGAACCAGGGCTATGCTGGTGTGGCCTGTGGTGGATGGTGCTCCACTCTCCCCTAAGTTTGACAGGCTTTTCTTGCTGACCTTCTAATTTGTCTTTGGTGTCTATGACTGAGAGGTGTGGAAACCACCACAGCTGCCAGTGCCCGAGGCCTGCTGCAAGTTTGATGGGGCCATGTCTGTTGTGGTGCGGCCTGCATCGGACTGCTTCTCTTTCACCCTGGTGCAACAAACCTTTCATGCTCACCTTCTAAGTTGTCTGGGGCTGGAAAACTGTTTCGCTCTGTCTTTTTGTGGGTTTTGTTGCTCTAGAATTTGTTTAGAGTCATTATTTGAAGGTATTTGGATAGATTTGGGGGAGAACTTTGGCAAGTCTCTGCCTTTGCTCTCTTGGCCTTGTTTACTTATTTTAAACTATTGAATAATATTGGTGACACAGTGAGGTTTCCCTATTTTTCTCTTTTAATTAAATCTATTTTAACTTCAACTTTGTCTGAGATGATGATTACTACCTTTATTTTTTAATATAACAGATTCTACTCCAGTCCTTTATTTTATCTTTGTATGTGTCTCTCATTTTTTTTTTTGCTATTTTTTTTGCCTTTTTTTTTTTTGGAAGGGCAATTGGGGTTAAGTGACTTGACCAAGGTCACACGGCTAGTAAGTGTTAAGTGTCTGAGGCCAGATTTGAACTGAGGTCCTCCTGACTCCAGGGCTGGTGCTCTATTCACTGCGCCACCTAGCCTCCCTGTGTCTCTCATTTTTATTGTTTCCCAAAAGAAACATATTGATTTTTAATCTGCTCTCCATTTCCATTTTATGGATAAATTAATAAAATTTTAAACTATAATTACTAATTATTAAGCTATAAGCCATTCACATTTTAAGCTATAATTACTTGTTGTGTGTTTCTATCCTTCCTTTTTTCCTTGCTGTCCTTCTCATCCTATTTCTCCTATCTCGGCTCACTCCTCTAATTTACTTGTATCCACTACCTTGCCCTTCTATTCCTTAATCTACCCATTCCTGTAAGAGTCCTTCCTTCCTTCCACCTACCCCATGCTCTTGCCCCCTCATTTCTTTCTGAATTTAGAAGACTTTTTATACATACATACATACATACATAAATATATGTATATGCATGTATAGAGAGAGAGAGAGCTTGTGTGTGTGTGTGTGTGTGCGTGTGTACTTCACACATTGAATTCTATTTTCCATCTCCATGCCCGCCCTTATGCCTGAAATGGGGTCATTCCCCTCCTCATCGCTTAGATTCCTCATTTTTAAAGCTCAACTCAAATGCAAATTGGTTCTTATTATCTTGTCCCACTTGTGCCTCTAGCCTGCCTCCTAAATCCTTCCAATGTATAAGTATGATCTGCACCCAATGAAATGATCCCCCTTGTTGCACACTTATAACCCAGAATGTAAATTCTTTGAGGACAAGGGCTGTTTTGTTTTTGTCTCTGTCTCACCAGTGCCTTGCACAGTGCTTGTGATACTCAGTAGGCTTTTAATGAATGCTTGTTGATTGAATGATTGAACCTGAGATTGTGGGTAGACTTATGAAGCAAAGACAATTAAGCTGTAGATATGAAGCTTGAAAGAAAAAATAAAATAAAATAAATGCTAACTAGTTCCTTTACTTGACAGTGATTTCCCCCTCCTCCCCCCGCCAAAAAATGGAATCTACATTTAATTGCAGTTTAGTTTTTTCCTTTGGTACTTGTATTATCTTTCCCTTTTTATTATGAAACACGGAGCAATTAGGTGGATTGAAGGGGGAGGAGCCAGGGAAGATTATATGAATACCTTGAAACAAATCTTAAAATTATTGAATCTTTCAGGTCTCTCCTTCAGCTACCAGACCAAAAACAAGGAAGAAAGGGTGCCTTCAATACAAATTCTGGGAAGGCATGTACTGTGTATCTTCAGTATATTCTAGACAGCATTCAATAAACATTAATGTGTGAAGTTTACGAGACTAGTGTTAACAGGTCCAATTGGAATATTTGTTCAGTCTCCCCTAGGTATCAGAAGGTAAAAGAAAGCACATTGAGGAGCTCCTATGTATTTCTAAGAAAATAATAACAAATAAGAATCTCTTTTTTTTTCAGGTTTAAGTTTAGCTTTTGTGTCTCCTGTGCAGAGATAATTTGGTGTAGTGGATAAAGAGTTAGTCTGGGAGCCAGGAAGATCTAGGTTCAAGTCCTGCCTGTAGCCTGCCTGTGTGATCTTGGTGTGTTGTTAATGGAATGGGAAGATCTTTCTTGCCCTTAATAGGTCTATGTGAACTGCTCTGAGCCTGGGTCACATGGAGCCTGTGGTAGGAGGAGCTTGCCCAACAGGTAGAGCAGGAATGGGTGGAGCAGGAAGTGGGAGAGGGAGGTGGAGCTGAGAGAGAGAGGAGCAGAGAGAGGCAGAGCAGCTAGCATGGGTTAGAGAGGGGCATTTTGCCTAAGGGAACTTGTTTGTGGGGAGCCCTGACAGAGGGAAGGCTTGGGAATGATGGTGCTCCCTGCATTGGTAATATGTACCAATTTCTTTATTACCATGGTGGATTTGACTTTCTGGTCTATGAATAAATATCTTGATTTTGTCTTTGAAGAAGAGAGTCTGTTATATTTTGCCATTCAAACCTGGAAATATGCCTGTATCTTCATAGCAGCTGCTGTGGGTATTGATAGCATTGGTGGTATACTCGATTGACCTAGAAAGTATGCTAGGACTCTCAGAAGAGTACATGTTGCACAGAAAGTGCCAACCTGCATTTGTAGAAGGAGGTTCCTCATTTGGGAATTCCCTATATCAGTGAAATCACAGATCTACTTCCTGGATTTTAAAGCTCTAATTTGTTATTCTCTTGAAGTCAGATCCATGGAGTTTTTTCCTTCAATGGAATAGCAATAAATAGTTAAATGTCTCTGGCTTTGATTCATATTTCTGTTTATTTTAACCTAACCTCCCCAGTTTCATTCTGTGGGCCATATATTTTATGGAATTACTTCAGCTTATCTTGAACTAGTTAATTTGTGTGTGGGGGGGGGGTGGGTTTAAGATCATTTTAAATTATCTTAAATCCAAAGGATGATGATGTTAACTGATAGAAACAATTAGTAAACAAGCACTATTAAACTCCTGCTATGATTCAGTAGGCAATTAAACACCACCCTCTACTAGCCTGTCTTGTTTCCTTGTTTTGTAGGTTTGATGTGGAATTTGTCCTCTAATGACAAGCTCAAGAATCTGCTGATTACAGAAGCTTTACTAATCCTGACAGATACTATCATCATCCCCTATTCAGGATGGTCTGAAGGTGACTATCCCAAAGCAAATGGCTTGCTTGATTTTGATATATTCTACAATGTCACAGGAAGTTTAAGGTAAGGTCATTTTCTCTCCCTTTTATAATGCTGCCATTCCCTTTTGGTTTATACTCTAAGCACTGCATCGAGGTCTTTTCCAAACCTTCCTTCACTGACCTAGAAAGGCAACTGAGAGAGGGAAGGAGCTATAATTATTATCCAAAATTTTTTTAATTATTTAAAACTTTAAAAATTATTTAAAATTATCCTAATAACAGTGTCCTTAATAATATTAATAATATTAATAATAATAACAGACTCTCTTCTTCAAAGACAAAATCAAGATATCTATTCATATACCAGAAAGTCAAATCCACCACAGTAATAAAGAAGTTGGTACATATTACCGACGCAGGGAGCACCACCATTCCCAAGCCTTCCCTCTGTCAGGCCTCCCCACAAACAAGCTTCCTTATGGGGAGTGATTGCTAAAGCACAGCACAAGCCCTGGTACACCCTAACATCATAGAAGAGATTTGAATATGGGTTAAAAAATGGGTTATCCATCCATGATCTGAAGATAAATCTTGATAAGTTTAGAGAGGCCCAACACCACAAAAGTGGTCTCTAAGTGGTGAAATATTTTTGGCCACAGTAACATGATCTTTTTTGACTCCTAATCCTTTTTGACCCATCTGCTTCTTTTGCTGCTCTTGATTACCCTCTTTCTGTACACCTCTCTGTGTTTTTGTGACACTATTTTCTCTTGGTTCACTTCTTACTTCCTTTCTCCTTTCTATTGTACTCCCTCCAAACTTCGACTTTGTATCATCTTTCTCTTTTCCTATAAGATACAGCTCAGGCCTCATCTTTTGCACTGGGCTTTTTCTTGATACCCCTGCCCCACCCAACTTCCAATAACCTTCCTTCTGAATTACTTTGTATATATTTGTGTTTGATATCTAATCCTTCTTTCTGTCTATCTACCTACCTATCTGTCTGTCTTTATATATTTATATTTTTATATATTTATCTATCTATATATACACATACATATCTATGTATATATCTATATCTATATATCTGAATGTACTTCTTGTTTCCCCATTGGAATGTAAACTCATTTAGATTAGGAATTGTTTCATTTTTTTCATACTTATATCCCTAGCACCTAGTCCAGTTCCTAGCACCTACTAGGTGCTTAATAAATACTTGTTGGCTAATTGTTCAAGTGTAGAGGAGTTGCATTTTGTACCAGTGAAGGCCAGAACCATAACTGGTATGGGATTTGGCTTTGACTCAGGGCATTGATATGGGGGCAGAGGTAGCAATGCTGAACCTCTGGCTAGAAAAGGGGGTTCTGTGCTTTTTTCCTGAAGTAACAGTGATTGTCAATCCCTGTAGCCCTCCAGGGATTTTCTTAGAGGTGGGGAGCCTCCCTCCTGGTGTCACTGAATCTTCAATGAGACTGTCTTCTGCAGAATTTATCAATTATATTATATTTTGATTATTGACAGTGTTCCACATTATCACTACAGACAGTACCTGCCCAATTGGACCTGTCAGCACATAAGAGGTATCAGCTAGTGGAAAGAATAGAAATTCATATGAAAGAAGAAAAAAATATCTTGGTGGTTAAAGCTAAAGTAATTCCATTTACAGTACACTTCTAGATCCAAAAATGGCTTAAGATAGACTTGGTGAATTTATACATATATTTTATATTTATATGTACAGATATATAATATGTTTAGGCATGTATGTGTATAGATATAGGTATGTCTGTATTATGCACGTGTGACAATATAAAGAAGTTGGTATGTTGGTCATAATCATTCAGCCACTCCTATTTGCCATTTTTCTACTAGTGACTCATTGCCAAATAGATATTCCCAGTAAAACACTCTTCCTTAATTCTGAGAAATGGGATTAAAATATTTGTAATTCTGTTTATTCATTTGTTAGCTTTTAGCCCCCAGCCAGAGATATCACTTATGTCAAAACACCTAGAGTTAGTTTTTTTTTTCTGTCTTCTCTGAGGATGTTTCCTCCCTCAGTTTCTTCTTGTCACCTATATTCCCAATAAGTATAATCCCAACTAGAATTTCCCAGTAGTTATCACCATAAAGACAAATGAATATATTTAAAAAGAAAGTTAAGTACCCAACCTATGTTCAGAGAAAAAGGATTAATCTCTTTTCTTTTTTTTTTGAAGGGGGGAATGCAGGGCAGTTGGGGTTAAGTAACTTGCCTAAGGTCACACAACTAGTAGGTGTTAAGTGTCTGAGGCCAAATTTGAACTCAGGTCCTCCTGACTCCAGAGCTGGTGCTGTATTCATTGAGCCACCTAGCTGCCCCCTGAAAAGGATTAATCTCTTACAAAAAAGTTCGGGGAGAAGACATCCATGATTATCCCCTTGGGTTCTATATTCTAGGGGTTTCAGCAATACAACTTCAGTCCCAAAATACTTTGTATCCAGGCAACAGCCCTCATAGATCATGGCCCCTAATTCTATGTTATCTGCTTTATGTGATTTCCTATAACTTCTCTCTCTTTAGCTCTGTGCTTTTGATTGTTCCATCAGGAGTTAGACTGCTCCTTGTGTCTTTCATGGACTAAGTGAAGTGACTTTTAAAAGTCACCCGAGGAATAGAACTCTTCAAGCAGTGTTTTCCCCTTTGTTGATTCCCTAAAAAGGATGAATTTCCACCTTATGAAGGAATTAGCTAGTGTAGCCTCATTTTACATTTAACTTAACACATCATTATCCAGACTCTTTTCTCTGATTCAGTCAGGGAAAGGCCAGTTCCCTTAAGCATGTGTATGTAGGCATATATGGCACAAAAGATCCACAATTTTCTTTTAACTTGCTGGAATTTTCAATTGTTCTTATTGCATTGGAATATGTTGGTGAAGGCATGTATCCAGAAGGACATTCTCTGAAGCTACTCTCCCAACCTCCACTCACCCTAGCAGACTGTGTCCTCAGATGGTGGCTGCTATTAGTTCCTGGAAGGAATCCTGAGGGTCTGAGGTGGGGAGGGGATTCTAGTACAAGGAGCTAGATGGTATTGGGGATAGAGTGCCAGACTTTGAGTCAGCCAGATGCAAGTTTGAATGTTGCTTCAGACACTTATGAGCATGTCACTTAAACTCTCCTACCTTTAGTTTACACTGGGTTGTAAGCTCCTCGAGGGCAAGGGAACTATCTTTGACTGCCTTTTGTATCTCAGCACATGTAGGTACTTAATAAATTTTGATTGATTTATTTCTCATTTAAAATAGTAGAAATAGGGGTGGCTAGGTGGTGCAGTGAATAGAACACTGGCCCTGGAGTCAGGAGGATCTGAGTTCAAATTTGACCTCCGACACTTAATACTAGCTGTGTGACCTTGGGCAAGTCACTTAACCCCAATTTCCCTGCCCTTCCCCCTCCAAAAAGTAAAATGAATGAATGAATGAATGAATGCATAAATAAATAAATAAATGAAAAAATAAAATAGTGGAAATAATAGCCCTTCTTCACAGAGTTTTTGTGAAGACCCAGTAAGATGTCTGCAGAGCATTTTGCAAATCTTAAAAGCACTCTTATTGGTTGTTGTTGTTGTTACTATTATTATTATTCTCCTGGGTCTCTAAACCAGTTCACAAAGGGTGCCTAGGTTTCGTTTACACCGTCCTTCCCATAATTTCTCACGACACAATAACAGTCCGTTACATTCACCTTATATCCATCAGTTTACTTACCAGAGGAAGGAGAGAACTGGCTGACACCTCAGCTTTACATTTTATGAAAACGTGATGGAATATTCTGAGCAGGGTTGTCCCATAAAACCGAGAGAAGCAGCACAGGGTAAAACCTGTCTAAATAAAAGTTTTCAGGATATCCAATTAGGCAAAGCCGTACCAAAGACATTTTAACATTAAAACTGAAGGACTACGCATGGTATCTCATCTTGCCGGGTAATCTTCAGAATCTTCCTGAGACAATCCAAATAGAAGCAGTTGAGTTTTTTGGCATGGTGTTGGCAGACTGTCCAGGTTTCACAGGCATACAACAATGAGGTCAGCATGACGGCTCTGTAGAGCTTCAGTTTGGTAGACAGCCTCATGCCTCTTCTCTCCCATACTTTCTTTCCTGAGTTCAAATCTGCCCTCAGACACTTATTAGCTTTGTGACTCTGGACAAGTCACTTAACCCTGTTTATCTCAGTTGCTCATCTGTAAAATAATCTGGAGAAGGAAATGGCAAACCATTCTAGTATCTTTGCCAAGAAAACCCCAAATGGATTCACAAGGAGTCAAACACTGACCTAGCTTCCAGGTTATAAGTAGGCACTGGATCTAGAGTCAGGAAGACCTGTGTTCAAATCTGGCCTCAAAACACTTACAAGCTGTGTGACTCTGGGCAAGTCACTTAACTTCTGTTTGCCTCAGTCTGTTGGAGAAGGAAATATCTTTGCTCGGAAAGCCCCATAGGCAGTATCGGCATGCTGTGGTCCATGGGGTCACAAAGAGTTGAACGTGACTGAATGACCAAACGACAAATGTGATTTAGGATTGTAGTGCTGGGTCACAAACACCCTATCTTACCAGAAGTCTGAGCAAGCTCAACTTTTATAGGCTGCTACAAACAAACAGCCTCTAAAGAAAAGGGCTAGTGCAACAAAGGGATGCATCCGCCTTCTCAGTGCTCGTTCTCCTCTTTAACCCTTTACCGTACGGCTTCTGACCTCGTCATTCACCAAAACCGCTCTTCAGAGTTATCAGTGATCTCTTAGTCGCCATGGGCTTTTCTCAATCTTCACTCTTCTTTACCTTTTTATAGTCTTTGATACTTTAGAAATCCTTCTTCTTTATATTTTCTTCTCTAGGTTTTCATGATACCAATTCTTCCTGGTTCTCTGGCTACCTATGAAATTACTCCTTAATACCCTCAAATGTGTCCTATAGGTCTCTGTCCTGGGCGTTTTTCTCCTCTCCATCTATATAACTTCTCTTAGTACATAATGAATTACATGGGAATTAACCTGGCCCAGCATATTTGGAAGATTCCCTTGATTACGTCCTCTGTTAATTAACCAACTCTATGGGATTGCCCATCCAATTGCATATCGTAGTAGTACAATGATTAGCTCATTAGGCCTGCTGCCAAATAATAGCCATAAGATCCACATGAATCTTTCATAAGTGGCTTTAAGTTTATTTTAGATGAAAATTTATAAGTTCTAACTCCCAGTGATGAAAATTCCTAACATTTAGGAAGAGATTGGGCACCTTGCCCAAATTTACATCTTTATCTCTCTAGTATTCGGGCCTCTTTTTGGTTGAGGTAAAAGTCAGGTTACTGGAGAGGTAACAAACAGCAGATTATGTTGTGGTGTATGTGAATAGCCAGGAACCAAGAGGGGAAAGTAGGGGAAAGAACAGAACTTTCCTTGGTACTTCCTTTAAGTCCTAGAACAGGTGGGTACAAATGTTGGTGAAAGTCTTTTGTCTGTAGAACCAATGATCCTCTGATACATGCCTTTGCCCCATCTTAGTCCTCTCTTCTCTTTCTCCTTCTCCTGGTTATATGAGACTTCCAGTTCTTGGTTCAGCTCTCTATAATCTTTCTCCTTCACTTTGAAATTCTCAGAATCTCTATCTAGTTCTGAGATAGCTCCTTCCTTTTATACAAATTCCTTAGGGTATGACCAAGGCTCTCATGCAATGGTTCTAATTAATTTAAGAAAGTGTATAGGTCCTGTTCACTTTTGTTCTGACTGATTCAATCAAAAAATGTTCTTATTTAAGAATTTAAGTGGGGGATATAATCAGTAGAGCCTCACTCTTACAGTAGTCAATAGGAGTGATGACTTTGCACAGCTCTGCCTTACTTAAATCCAATTCACACATAAGTCAGTGTGATATCATTGGTCCTCTTCAAGAAAAACAGCAGCAATAATAGGAGTTCTTCAACCACTGGAACTTTCCTAGATAGGTGGATAGATTTTTCTCTGCCTTTAAGCCTGGATTTGGCAGTTAGCAAAATGTCATCTGACAAAAGGTGCATGTGAAGAACCTCTTCATCTCTTTGATTTGAACTCTGTTGGTCACCCTTCCAAGTTAATGGTGACCAGTTTTATTTCTCTCCTCAGAATGACAAGTCTGTGAATTTAGTTGTGGTTCAATGAAGAAATTCACAAGTATATGTTTATGAGATGCTATAAAGCAAAAACTTAAAATACAATTTCAGATTTAAATAATATGACATGGAATTTGCTCCAAAGGCTTTGGAATTATCAACCAAGCATTTATTCAGTGCTTGTGTATGGCACCATGCAAGGTGCTAAAGATCTTTCAAGATCCCTCGAGGAGCTTTCATTCTAATGGGGCCAAGAAGATGTACATATAAACACCTAATGGATACGTATAAAGATCCAAGGTAACCTTACTGAGGAAAACAATAGGAGCTAGGGTACCAGGAGGGGGCTTCTTCCTCTTAAGTTGATAATTGAAGGAAAAGGGGATTCTAAGAGTGAGAAGTGAAGAGGGAGAGTATTGCAGCAAGAAGACAACCACTGCCTAAGTACTGAGACAGAAATGGTATGTCATGTGTGACTAGCAAGAACACCAGTCTGACTAGATTGTGGTGTACCTGGAGGAGTATAATGCGCAAGAAGGCTAAAAAGGCACAACAGGACTAGTTTTTGAACTGCTTTAAATGCTAAACAGAGGAATTTATGTTTGATTCCAGAAGTAATAGGGAGCCAGAGGAGTTTATTGAGTAGAATTCAGACCTGAATTTTAGGAAGATCATTTCAGCATGGAGGATGGACTCAAGTGGAAAGACATGCAAGGCAGGGTAATCAATTAGAAGGCTATTGTAATAGTCCAGGAGAAATGTGATAAGGTCCTGAATTAAGATGATGGGTCCATGAGTGGAGGAGGAAAAAATGGGGCAAATGATTGGATATGTAGGGTGAGGTAGAGTGAGGAGTCAAGGATCTGGTTAAAAACTTTGGTGACTAGAATGATGGTCATACTGTTTACAGTAATAGGTAAGTTCAGAAGAGGAGTAGGGTTTGGGAGAAAGATGATGAATCCATATTTAAATTTGTAGAATTCCAAATGCTTGTGGGACATCTAGGTGTAACTATGCAATAGATACTGAATGATGCGGAATAAAGTTCAAGGGAATTAGGATTAAATTTCTAGATCCATGAGTCATCTGTATAGCAATGATAATTAAACCTAGGGCAACTGAAAATCAATCAGTCAATATTTATTAAGTGCTTACTATATGGCAAGCACTGTGCTAAGTGCTGGGGATACAAAAGAAGACAAAAGAGAATCTCTCCTCAATCAGCTCACAGTCTAATGGGGAAAACAACATGCAAACCAATATACACAAACAAGCTATATACAGGATAAAGGATTCTTGTAAAAAAAAGGGACTTTAATTAAGGAAGCAAGGAAAGTCAATTTGCAGAGTTGAAGAGGGAGAATGTTCCAAGCATGGGGGACATTCCGAGAAAATGCATATTGCTGGGAGAGGGGGTGTGTTGTTTGTGGAACAGCCAGGAGCCCAGTGTCACTGAGTGTGCAGCAGGGAATGAGGTATAAGAAGACAGTGAAGGTAGGAGGGGGATAGGTTATGAAGGATTTTTAATGCCAACTGGAATCCCGGGGGCAATAGGAAACCACTGGAGTGTAATGACTAGGACTGTGAACCGATAGGACCTGCACTTTAGGAAAATCGCCTTAGTCACTGAATGGAGAATTGATTGGAGTGGAGAGATACTTGAGATAGGCAGACCCTCCAGTAGGCTGTTGCAATAGTCCAGTTGTGAGGCAATGAGGGCCTGGAGCAGGGCAGTGGTGACATCAAAGGGGAGAAGAGGGTGTATTCGAGGATGTGGCAAAGGTGAAGCTGACAGGCCTTGGCAACAGATTGGAAATGGGGAATGAGAGTGATAGTGAGGAACATGAGAGTGAATTCTAGGTTGCAAGCTTGAGGGACCGGGAGGATGATATTGCCATTGACAGTAATAGGGAAGGAAAGGGGGGGGGGGGGGTAACATTTTGAAGGAAATACGAGTTTTAGACATGTTGAATTTAAGATGTCTATTAGACATCCAGGCATTTTGAGGTGTGAGACTGAAGGTCAGCGGAGAAGTTAGGAAAGGAGAAGTAGATTTGAGAATCATCAGTGGAAAGATGGTAATTAAATCCATGGGAACTGAAGCGATCACCAAATGTGATACAGATAGAGCAGAGAAGAGAATCCAGGAGTTAGAGGTCATGACCTCGATCCAGCAAAGGCGACTGAGAAGAGTGGTCAGACAGGTAGGAGGAAAACCTGGGGAGCAGTATCCCAAAAACCTAGAGAAAAGAGAGTATCATAGAGAAAAAGGGTACTCAAGGCTGCAAGGAAGTTAGAGAATGAGGATTGAGAAACGGCCGTTGGCCTTGGCAATTAAAAGATCATGAGGAACTTTGGAGAAAGCAGTTTCAGTGGAATGATGAGGTCAGAAGCTAGATTGTAAGGGGTTCAAAAGGGAGTGAGAGGAAAGAAAGTAGAGGCACCTATTGGATGGTGGCCTTTTTGAAAAATTTAGCTACATGGAGTAGAAGAGATCCAAGAAAATAGCAATATGGATGGAAGGATCAAGTGAAATTTTTTTCCTGATGGGAAAGACATGAACATGTTTGATAAAGTCATCAAGTTAGAGAATGTAGGGAGGAAAAAAAAGAAGGCCCAGGACAGAGCCTTCAGGTGTACTCAGAGTTAGGGGATATTGTGTAGGTGATGATACAGCAAAGAAAACTGAGAAGGAATGGTCAGGAGGAATCAAGAGAGCTTAAGGTCAGGAAAAAATAGGGAGAAAAGAATTTTCAGGAGGAAAAGGTAGTTCACAAAGTAAAATACTGCATTGGGGTCAAAAAGGACAAGGATAAAGGTCATCTCTTCATCAGAGATTGTATAAAATGAGAATAATATAGAAAAGGAAATGATATCAAACGGCTGAGATGAAGTGAGGAAGAGAAAAAGGAGCTCATAGGAATTTATTTCTATTTTCTTCAAAAATATGGGTCAAGGTCTTTACCTGACAAGGTGAGTGAAGTAAGTCCTGCTAGAGATCTGAGGATAGAAGAGAAGGTTTGGAATAGTTGTGGTGGTGAATAGAATACTCAATTAAGGAAGAATTAGCTTGTTTAGGATCCAGTTAAGATTTGATAAACTTTAAGTTTGTCACGGACCTAGTCAGCATCAGTGACGTAGGGAACAATTTCTTAGTTAAGAGATGGAGTATTGAGAAGGCTGTGAATTTTCTCCTTGGTAGGTTTTTGAAAGCATTGTACTTTTACTTTATGTCTCAGAATGTTTCATGTTTTTTACCTAAAAGAGAGACAAATTAGGGCTCTCTTAGACCTTTTTGACCCTTGAGCCACTTAGCAGGGCAAAAAAGCCCTGTTAATGTGATCAGCCATTGGGAATACATTTGCCCATGAATATCAAGCCCTTCTGTTAGTTTGGAAATACTCCAATGACAAGATGAAAAACTAGAAGAACACATTGCAGTGGTCAGCGTCTAATATAATCACTGCTTGAGTGCCAAAATTATTATGCACAATCATGAAAATTTCAAATCATTGTAGAAACAAATCTGTAATACTTTATACATACTTGTTGTCAGAGAGGAAAAAATGCATTTGTAACACTATTGGGCAATTATTTGCTGCTTACAGTGCCATCAAATTTTTAGCATGAACCCTTGGACCAGTGTAGTGTCACGCAATATTCACAGTACCAACAGAAACTATGAACATGCTGGCATAGTTCTGAATTGCAAAATATAACAGACTCTCCATGTGAAAGACAGAAACAAAACACTTATTCTGGCACCAGAAAGCCAGATCCCAATACCAGAAAACTGAATTCATCATTGCAACAAAGAAATCTATACACAATAACACTGTAGAGAGCAACACCATCCCAACACCTTCCCACAAACACAAGCCTAGCTGTCTCCTTGCATGCATCTTCTCTCTCCCACCACACTAACTGCTCTGACTCCCAGCTCCCCTAGGCTCTACTAGACACTTCCTGCAACACCCATTCAGCAAACTCCTCCTACCACAGGCTCCTTGTGATAACATTCGACTTATTAAGGGGCAGGGAAGATCTTCAAATTCCCTTAGGCCTATTGGGGGCAGGGAAGATCTTCAAATTCCCATCACCATGACATTCAGTCCCAAGATCTTTCATGTCCCATACACAGGAGAATGGGACTTTAGGGGTAACTGTTGTCAATAGAACTTTATAACAATATAACAGGGATAACAGAAAATAAGCACAGAAAACAATATCTTAGGGTGCTGCTCCAAGAGGTCCCATTTGAGAGGTCATTCTTTAGCTGGCATCTGGAGCTTGGTTGATACCAGGTCCAGGGGTGACACATCACATTCGTGGACAGGGCGTGACATCCAACATAAGCAATCAGGCATCTGCAGGTGGAAGTACTAAAAAAGAAATAAGGAGACAATAACTAGAAGCAGGGTAGATATAGTGTCAGTTGTGCTTTTGGAGTTCATGAACCCACTATCATAGCCTCATTCACAGTAGAATATATGAGTTAAGGGTACAATTTGGTAATCATCTTCTCCTGAATAAACAACAGTTACAGAATTACCTTCTCCATGTGCTATAATTTCTGCAACCTTTGGAACATCGTCTGGCTTCCACTTTATCCATAATTTAGCTCCCAATTTTATTCTATCAGTAGAATATCAGTTCCTCTGATAGTTATTTTGGAAGGAGGGTCAGTTTTCAAAAGGGAAACGGTTTCACAAGGAATAATAATCACTTGAACTATTCTATCATTTTTACAAAACTGTATAGGTTTGGGGCGGCTAGGTGGTGCAGTGAATAGATCACCAGCCCTGGAGTCAGGAGGACCTGAGTTCAAATCCAGTATCAGACACTTAAAAAAACTTACTAGCCATGTGACCTTGGGCAAGTCATTTAACCCCAATTGCCCTGATTTCCCCCCTTCAAAGAAGCAAAAAATTAAATTAAATTAAAAAAAAAAACCTGTATGGGTTCTTCACCTAAATTTTGGAATACCACAATAATTCCTCCTTGATAATTAGAATCTATTACTCCAGCCAATACATGTCCTCAAACTGCTAATTCTGATTTAGGTAATATCCATGCAAAATGATTTCTAGGGATTCTCATACATATTCCAGTAGAGATTTTTCTTATTTCTTTCCTATGCAAACAAAAGTCCTCTAAACAATGTAAATCATATCCTACCGAACCAGGTGCTCCTGGATACGGTGCTGGGACATCTGACCTCACAGTTCAATACTCAATATTTGGGATCTTATGTGTTTGTTGTTTTCTAATTTGCAGATTTGGGGTCATCATTCTAGCTAGAGGTGGGTGTACCTCCTCCCAATGGCCTATTATTCAAATTACGTAAAGCAGTGAACAAATTTTCCTTCCAATGTTGATTTTAATTACTAGAACTTAACTTCCTTAGTTGTTCTTTCAATAATCCATTCATTCTTTCAATTAACCCATATGCTTGTGCATAATATGGAATATGATATATCCTTTCTATATTGTTTAATATACAATATCTCTTCATTTCATTACTTTTGAAATGTGCCCCATTATCACTTTGAATCTGCATTGGGGTTCTATAATATGGACTTATGATATCTAGAGTTTTAAAGGTGTTTTTCTGAGTTGCATTCTTATAAGGACAAGCCACTAGTACCACCTGAATAGGTATCAACACAAGTACATATAAATTTGCATCCTTTACCTTGGGTTAGGGATGCAACATAATCTATCTGCCAAATTTAAGCTGGGACTTTTCCCCTTGCTATCTCTCCAGTTACTATTCGAGGAATAGTTCCTTCCTTTTCAAATTGATATATATGACATTCCTCTGCTACCTGTTTTAACAATGAATATCATATACTAATATGTCAATCTTGTGCCCACTGGTGTGTGGCCTGGACCCCTAAATGGCTGGCCATTTGATGGACCCATTTTGCTAGTGCCAGATCATCAGTTCATTTCAGATTAGGGACAATATGTTGAGCAGCAATCTTTGCTAGTTGATCAGCATGTGCATTGTACTCATACCCTCTTGGTGAGGGCCACCTGAGTATCTACATGAAAAACTAACAAATCAGTAATTAGCAGTAATTAGAGTATTAGTATATCTATTCCAATGATGTATTCAGGAATTGGTACAATTTCCACGGTACATTCTTTCTTAAGTAATTGTCCAATTTTCATCATTAGTTTAACTTGTCTGGCTGTTATTTCAGCACCTCCCAGTCCTGTGATGGTAATAAGAGTTCCATATTTGAATTTATCAGAGTTTCCATATATAAGGGAGGCCTCCACCCCAGTTTCTATTAATGCCTTAGTTATAGTATTTGATCTATTTTTCCAATATATAGTTAGATTGATACAGGGTCTGGAATCTTGTCTGTGCATTTCTTTAATCTGAGCTGTGGTTTGGCCAATTTCCTATTCTCCCTGAAGAAGTGATGAGCTTGGATACAAGGATTCAGGAGGATCTGTAGGGGCAATTCTTACTTCCCTATTCTGTCTAATATTAAACCCCTTTACTTGGTACATTTTATATAATTCATTTAGTTGGAATACCATCTATTCTTCCAAAATCTACCTCCGCTCTCATCAGAGCAGTAAACAATTCTTTTTCTTGGCAATCTATTCTGACTTTGAATCCACTGGCCATTTACTCTTTTCTCTTGAGGAAATTTATCTTTTTTCCATTCCCTTAAGTCACCAAACTGTGAAATCTTATCTAGCACCTCTGAAAGAGGGTGCCCTATCTCCCCAGTTAGTTCAGAATTAGGTGCTTATCAGCGGCAGGAGCTGCCTTCACTAGGATATTTCTACAAGAAACTGCTAAGGGGATATGGATTTGCGCCTCTGACCATGATAGCAGTTTTCATGACCTCTTCCTTTAACTTTCTCATGTTGTCCCTAACCAAGTACCAGGGTCTGTCTCCACTAAGCCACATAGAATCAGTGCGTTACATTTTATTGCTTCCCTCAGTAGCTAAAGCTAACAGATTGGTCATATTGTTACCTCCTAGCTATAACGATCCCTAAAAGCTTGTTGTACAAAACACTCACAAACCTAGCTGTCTCCTTCCCTGCATCCTGTGAAAAACCACCACACTAACTGCACTAACTGCTCTGACTCCCAGCTTCCTCTGGGCTCTGCTCAACACCTCCTGTTCTACTCATTCAGCAAATTCCTCCTAACAGACTCCATGTGACTACATGTGGCCTATTAAGGGGCAGGGAAGATCTTCAAATTCCCCTAGGCCTTTTACAGGGCAGGGAAAATCTTCAAATTTTCATTACTGTTACAACTATCTTTGCTTTGGGTTTATGAATCACGAAATGGGAAACACTGCTAGAATTTTTTCTCATATTTTAGTCTTCTTTCCTCAGCTAGATTCCAAAGTCTTTTTTTTAAATTAAATTTAATGTTTATTTTTAGTTTACATCATTCATTTCCACAAGATTTTGAGTTACAAATTTTCTCCCCGTCTTTCCCTTCCCACCATCCCAAAACAGCAATCCCACTGTATACCTCCTCCCCTAATCTGCTCTCTCCTGTATCCTACCCCACACTCCCTCTGGGGGAGGGATGGATCTCCATACCCCAGTGCCTATATATCTTATTTCCCAGTTGCATGTAAATAATAATAATAATAATACATTTTTTTAAACATTTGATTTTCAAACTCTGAATTCCAGGTTCTTTCTCTTCCTCCCTCATCACCCACCCTTACTGGGAAGATAAGCAATTCAGTATAGGTTGTGCATGTGTAGTTATGCAAAACATTTCCATAGTGGATATATTGTAAAAGACTGACTATATTTCCCTCCATCCTATCCTGCCCCCCACTTGTTCTATTCTCTACTTTGACCCTGTCCCTTTACAAAAGTGTGTGCTTCTAACTACCCTCCCCCCCCAACCTGCCTTCCCCTCCATCATCCCCCCTCTCATCCCCTTCGCCCCTACTCTCCTGTGGGGCAAGAGACCCAATTTAGTGTTTATGTCATTCCTTCCCTAAGCCAAATTCAATGAGAGTAAGGTTGACCCTT
>CM053581.1:394894800-394933072 GCA_028627135.1 Pseudochirops cupreus | reverse complement strand
TTGACCCTGTCCCTTTACAAAAGTGTGTGCTTCTAACTACCCTCCCCCCCCAACCTGCCTTCCCCTCCATCATCCCCCCTCTCATCCCCTTCGCCCCTACTCTCCTGTGGGGCAAGAGACCCAATTTAGTGTTTATGTCATTCCTTCCCTAAGCCAAATTCAATGAGAGTAAGGTTGACCCTTTCCCTTTTGCCTTCCTTCTCTGTCTGGAACTTAAAGTTAAAGCCTGGTCCTAACCTACCAACTTTCCCAGCCTTATTACATAATTCTTCTCTTCATGATATAATCTAACCAATCTGATGTTCACACATGGCACTCTTTCTTATCTCCTTGCCTTTGCACTAACTGTCTTCTTTCCTGGAATGAACTCTCCTGTCATTTCTGACTTTTACAATCCTTGGTATCTTTCAAGACTCAGCCCAAGTGTCACCTTCCATATCCTTTCCTCATAATTATCTTGTATTCATTTTGCAAATACTTTTATACATACATATTGTCTAACCCCATAATATATAAGCACCGTAAGTGCAAAGATGGGTTTTGCTTTTGTCTTCATATAACCAGTGCTTAATCCATGGATTGAAGAAACACAAGAAATAGACTTAAGTGAAAAAGTCCCACTTCAGTCATCATGGATTACTTGTGATTTTACCTCTTATTTAACAGAAATATGAGTTCTGCTGGATCTGATGGACGGAAAGCGATGAGAAGATGTGAAGGACTGATAGATTCTCTTGTACATTATGTTAGAGGAACCATTGCAGATTATCAGCCAGATGATAAGGTAAATCAAGACAAACCAGCAAAAGACAATTCTTTGCACAGAGTATCATTGTCTTGGCATATGTTATTTTAAGTATATGCTAGTATTTACGCTTGGTCTGTTACTCATGTGATTTGTCTAACTGAAGCCCGATATCCCAACCTCTTACGCTGCTGACATGTACCTTCCTTTCTTACTAAAATATCTTTTCATGGGATAGTTAACATTATATTAACTGATCCCTAATAATCTATCAATCTAAATAATATTTTATACAGCATTAATCAGGGATGCTTCCTAACATGACTTAACATGACTCTTAACGTAAGTATTTATTCCATAAACTGAGTCTGGAAATATGAATAAACAGGAAGGGGAAAAAATGCCAAACATGATGAAGAAATATCTTTTTTTTTTCTTGTTTGTTTTTTTGGAGGGGGAAAGGCAAGGCAATTGGGTTTCAGTGACTTGCCCAAGGTCACACAGCATGTTCTCTGTTCATTGAGTGGTAGCTGCTAAATATTGTGTGATCCTGTGGCTGTAGTTTCTGAGCATTCTTTCTTTCTGACAGCATGCAGAAATTATTATTACTGTTGTTGTGGATGTTACTGTCATTATTATCCCATTCTTCTCTTATCCCCTTCCACTCCTACCTTCCTGTAGAGTAAGATAGATTTCTATATCCAGTCGCACATGTATGTTATTCCCTCTTTGAGCCAATTCTGATGAGAGTAAGGTTCACTTATTCCCCCAATCTGCCCTCCCTTCTTTATCATCCCCCCTTTTCTTATTCCCTTCCTCCCTATTTTCCTGTAGGGTAAGATAGATTTCCATGCTCAATTGAGTGTGTATGTTATTCCCTCCTTAAGCCAATTCTAATGAGAGTAAGGTTCACTCATTCCCTCTTGCCTCCCCCCTCTTCTGCTCTAGTGTAAAAGCTTTTTTCTTGCCTCTTTTATGTGAGATAATTTGCCCCACCCTACCTCTGTTTTTCTCCCAGTACAGTCCTCTTTCATCCTTTCATTTTATTTTTTTAGATATCATACCTTCATATTGAACTCACATCTTTGCCCTGCGTGTGTGTGTGTGTGTGTGTGTGTGTGTGTGTGTGTGTGTGTGTGTGTGTATAATATACTCCTAACTGCCCTAATAATGAGAAAGGTCTTATAAGTTACAAATATCCTCTTCTGATGTAGGAATGTAAACAGTTTAACCTTATTAAGTCCCTTATGATTTCCCTTTCCCACTTACCTTTTTATGCTTCTTTTGAGTCTTGTATTTGAAAGTCAAAATTTATATTTAATTCTGGTCTTTTCATCAAGAATGCTTGAAAGTCCTCTATCTCAATATTCAATATCCATTTCTTCCCCCAAAGGATTATATTCAGTTTAGCTGGGCAGGTGATTCTTGCTTGTAATTCTAGCTCCTTTGCCCTCCAGAATATCATATTCCAAGCCCTCCAGTCCTTTAATGTAGAAGCTGCTAAATCTTGTGTTATCCTGACTGTGGCTCCACCACACTTGAATTGTTTCTTTCTAGCTGCTTGCAATATTTTCTCCTTGACCTGAGAACTCAAGAATTTGGCTCTAATATCCAGTATAATATTTTCTCTTGGGGATCTCTTTCGGGAATTGATGGGTAGATGCTTTCCATTTCTATTTTATCCCCCATTTCTAGAATATCAGGGCAGTTTTCCTTGATAATTTCTTTAAAGACGATGTCTGGACTCCTTTTTTGATCATGGTTTTCGGGTAGTCCACTAATTTTTTAATTATTTCTCCTGGATGTATTTTCCTGGATCTCTTGTTTTTCCAATGAGATATTTCACATTGTTTTCTATTTTTTCACTCTTTTGGTTTTCTTTCATTGTTTCTTGAGTTCTCACAAAGTCATGAGCTTCCGTTTGCTCCGTTCTCATTTTTAAGCACTTACTTTCTTCAATGAGCCTTTGGTCAGTTCTGCTTTTAAAGGCGTTCTCCTCACTGATTTTTGGACCTCTTTTACCATTTGGCCTGCTCTGGGTTTTTACGGTGTTATTTTCTTCAGCATTTGTTTTGTGTCTCCTTTAGCAAGCTGTTGACTCATTTTTCATGATTTCCTTACATTATTCTCATTTCTCTTCCCAATTTTTCCTCTACCTCTCTTGATTTTCAAAATTCTTTTTCAGTTCTTCCATGACCTGAAACCAATTCCTATTTTTCTTGGAGGCTTTGGATGTAGGAGCTTTGACTTTGTTGTCTTCTGTGTGTGTGTTTTGATCTTCTTTCTCACCACAGTAACTTTCAGTAGTCAGTTTTTTTTCCCATTGTTTGCTCATTTTTCTAGCCTATTAGTTAACTTTTAACTGTTTGTTAAAGTAGGGCTCTGCTTCCAGGGTGGAGGGCACAGTGTCCCAAACTTCTGGGCTTTGATGCAACTGTTTTCAGATATACTTCAAGGGACCTATAGTGTTTACTCCTCTCCTGGTCTGTGCTCCGGTCTGTCATGGATCATAAGCACTCTTTTCTACCCTGGAACTGTGAAGAGGGTCCTTGCTCCAGTGCTGCTGCAAGCTCTGCTATGCTAATGCTCCTCCTCACCTTGGGTCTACCTCCCAGGACTGGGACCATAATCCAAGTAAAGACCTGTAATCTCCTGATCAGCTGTTCGACCCCCTTACTATCCGTGGGCTGAGAGCTCTGGAAGCTGCCTCTGCCACAGCTGATTCAGTGGCTCCCAAGGCCTGCTCCTGCTTTGCTAGAGCCAGAACTGTGCTGGCGAGTCAGCCACGCTCCTCTCTAACCCTGGTGCAACAGACCATTCCTGCCAACTTTCCAAGTTGTCTTGGGCTGGAGATTTGTTTCACTCCACCTTTTTGTGGCTGGCGATGGTCTAGAGAATTTGTTTAGAGTGATTTTTTGAAGGCTTTTGGAGGGGTTTGGGGGAAAGCTCAGGTTCTCTACCTTTACTCCACCGTCTTGGCTCTCTCTCCTGGCGGATTCTTTCTGCTTTGCCTTCTGGTTCTCACTGGTCTGGGCAGTTTCCACGCATGGCATCTTTAAATCTGGGCCCTTCTCAGTCACAGTTCTCAGGCAGTTTGAAGACTGTTTGGTTCATTGCCTGTTTACCCAGTTTTTTTAATGAGATCTGTCTTGTATTTTTTTTTCAAAATTTTCAGCCTTTTGACTTTATTTTAATGTTTCTTGAGTCATGTGGTCATTAACTTCTGGTTTGTTCAGTGTAATTTTCAGTCTGATACTTGGGGAAAGTTTTACACCTCTTCTGCTGTGCTTTTCTTTTATTTCTTCTTACTTTTTCCTCTAATGCTCCTTTCTTCTCCAGGTTTTTCCTCTAGATTTCTCAATGCATTTATCATGTGATTTAAAAAAAAATCTTGCTTCATTTCTTCCACAAATTCTAGTTGACTTTTTGGGGAGTTTCTGACTCTTTACAAGGTGTATCTTTTTTGTTTACTCATTCTTCCAGTCTAATTTGAATTGAAATTTTGTCTTAAGGCAAGGTATTGTCGTGGATCATTGTGTTGCTGAGAACAGCTAAGTCATTCACCGTTGTTCATTATACATTACTGTGTACAATGTTCTCCTGGCCCTGCTCACTTACTTTGAATCAGTTCATGTAAATCTTCCTTGGTTTTTCTGAAATCATCCTGCTTATCATTTCTTATAGCACAATAATGTTCCATTACAATAATAATATGCTACTACTTGTTCATGCCCCAAATGCCATGGACATGTATGCAGTTTTCAATTCATGGCCATCACAGAAAGAGCTGTTATATTTTTGTACAGATGGGTCCTTCTTCCCCTACCCCGTTCTTTTCTTTACCTCTTTGGGATACAGACTTAGATTGGTATTTCTGGTTCAAAGGGTACGCACAATTTGCCTTTGGTCATAGTTCCAAATTGGTCTCCAGAATGGTTGGATCAGTTTACAACTCCAACAGTGCATTAGTGTCCCAGTTTTCCCACTTCCTCTCCAATATTTATCATTTTCTTTTTCCGTCATATTAGCCAATCTGATAGGTGTGAGGTGATACTTCAGAATTGTTTTCATTGGCATTTCTCAAATCAATAGTAATTTAGACTGAACTTTTTTTCACGTAACTATAGACAGCTTTGATTTCCTCATCTGAAAACTGTCTGTTCATATTCTTTGACCATATGTCAGTTTGGGAGTGACTTGTATTCTTATAAATTTGACTTAGTTCTCTCAGTTTTGTTCCTGTTCCTTTCCTGGTACAAAGCCTCAGGCCCAGTTCACACCAGATCTGTGACCCTGGACTTGGTGTGATACACAGTGTTAGGCCCCAGCTTCATTCTGCATTAGATTTGCAACCCAGCTCTGGAACCAGCACTACACTGTTGCTGACGTCCTTACTCCTAGCATAGTCTGTAGCTTAAGGCACCTTCTTGGTGTTACTGCTGTACTGCACTCCAGATAAGTCTCCACCCCAGTGTCATAGAGCTTTCTTTCTGATCACGTAAGTTGTCTTGGAGTAGAAAAATGTTTCACCCTAACCTTGTGTTGGTTGTGCTGCTCCAGAATTCAGTTTGATGCATTATTTTTAAATTGTTTGAAGGGGAATGAATGTTGTCTAAGTTTCCCCACTGTCATTTTCCTCTTCTATTTCCTGATTACCACTCTAATACTCTGATTTTCTGTTTCTCCAATTCTTATTGGAAAAAGCTGAACTATATTGCTTCCTTTTCTACCGCATCTTTGCTAGTCAACTAAAGTAATTGCCATTAGGTATCTATTGGCCCTGCTTAATCATTATATAGCATTACAATGAAAATAAAAATCAATAACTTATGTTCTTACAAAATGATTTCTCATTTATTACCGTGTGTGTGTGTGTGTGTGTGTGTGTGTGTGTGTGTGTGTGTAATCCTAACAACATCCCTGCAAGATGTGTAGGGAAATTATTATTACTTCAGCTTTTTCAAATTACTGAGGCTGAGAGTTGAAGTCAAACAGTAGCTGAGCCCAGACTAGGACCATGATCTGCTGACTTCTAATCTAGTGCTCTTTCACTTAATTTTGTGTTATATGTTATATTAATATATCAGTAAACTAATATACATGTATTCTCAATTTTTACAGATTCATGCAGTATAGTTGTCTCTAAACTTTTAAGAACTTAATAGGAATTTTGGTGATGAGAAGACATTCTATTTAAAGTGTACTTTTACATTTCCCCATCAGTTATATTCCAGTGCTAGTCAACTAAACATCCTTCTCCCTTCTCCCACCTTTCTGTAGAAGTTGATATATACTTTTATTTTTACCCAGGAAAATAGTATTAATATGCTCCCATAGATATCCCTCCATTTTTTTCCAATGTACTCAAACTACTTAGAGAAGCCAAAAATCTTCTCAAGAGATTTACATGTCAGCCCGTTTTTTATTCTTTCACTTCCCCAAATATTCCTTCCTTCCCTCCATATTACAGAATTCCTGACTTCCTTCATAGTCCAGTTACATGATATCTTTCCTAATTCCCAAAGTTGCTATCGCTTTCTCCTCCTTGAAATTATTTTATATTACAGTCAATCCTCAACATTTACAAGTTTAACTTTTACAACTTCAGGTATTCACATGACTTTATTAATAACCTCATTTTCACTTTCACAGTGACAACCATGAACATTCGTGGCTATGTGTAATAGAGAAAAAATATGAGAAGCATTGTAGAGCTGCTACTGTTCTACTAGGTTAGCTTGGCATAATCAACCAACTGGCTAGAGACACTGAGACTGCCAGTTCCATCACTGTTCACAGCCTCAAGGTTAAACATCACCTCACCTCTGCTGTGCTCCCATACTCCAAGACCCTTAAGGATCAAACAACACAGCATCTTTCATGATCTCCAATGCCATTCACCAACCATTCAGGACAGAGCATCAGAGATGATGTCGAGACTTCATCAGTCTCAGCATCTTCTGACAGCAGTGACTCAAATCCCAGGAAACTCTCTCTTGTTTTCAAAGGGCAGACAAGATAGAGAAGTTTACAGCAGTATAGTATATGGTATAACGCCCTCATACTGCCATCTGACACAGTGGAAGATAAGATTCAGGTTAAAACAAAGTTTTAGTTTTAAGAATTTTATTGGCTGTACTGTATTTATGGTATTTATTCATATGGTATATATGATATGTATTCATGTGTCATAAAAAGTGAATATTGTCTGCAATCAATGTTTTTATTGAGATGTTAGTACAAAAGGTCACAGAATTCTAGGGAATTACTATTGAAAAAAATGTTTTGCATGTTACCAGTTTTATTTTGTATACTGCATTCTGTGGGGTTTTTTTTTAGGATTGCTCTGTTAGGAAAAGTGTATATTATCAGAACTGATGTTTAGATATAAAGAATTGTATGCAGAAAAGTGTGCTTACAGTAATCTCTAGCAAAAGATTATAGTTTTTATTGGTCCTGAGAACTTATTTCCCATAGGTTCAATATATCAAAATTCACAGTTTTTACTTTAATGCCATTTTTGGGAATGTTATGCCTGCAAAAGTTGAGGAATGATTGTACTTTGTATATACTTCATATTTATATGTATATCCCTCTCCCTCTAATCCACAGTAGAATGTAACCTCCCATTTGGTCAGGAAGTGTTTCATTTTTCTCTTTGTTATGTACCAATACAGTTTTTGCAGGTAGTAAATAAATATTTGTTTAATTAATTGACTTTGTAAACTGTCAGAGCTTATACTTATGTGACATGACCTTAAAAATCTTAGGGTTATCTCCAGGCCATGGTGAGGCATCAGAATAGAACCTTAGCGAAGGGTAGGAAAAACAATGGGAAGGATCATACCTTCACTTCTTGCTCCATTTGGTTTTAGGAAACTGCTCGGTAAAACTTAAAACACTATTAGAGGGAAAAAAGAAAACTCTGTTCCTTCTTCTCCCCCACATAAGGTTGATAGTTCATAAGTTACTTTTATTAAATGGTTGGGCTACAAAACTTCATCATTAAATGACTGAAAGTTCTATGCTGAGGATGCACACATATAATGCATATATGCATATATACATGTGTGCCAGATATAATCAGCATTCATTCTCTCTTTTCTTAGGCTACTGAGAACTGTGTATGCATTCTTCATAACCTGTCCTACCAGCTGGAGGCAGAACTTCCAGAAAGATATTCACAGAGTAACTACATTCAAAACAGGAATATCCAGACCACCAATAACAAAAGTATTGGGTGCTTTGGAAGTCGAAGCAGGAAAGTGAAAGAGGTATATTGGGATATGTTCTTATAACATGCTTTTATATAATGTGTGCTTCTAAATCCTCTCCCCATCTTTTGCAGGTTAAAGGCAAACAATACAAACTGATTAAGTTTGCACACTTTTGCCAGTAACCAGCCCTGATATGTGGAGAATTAACTATGAAGTCATCGAACGAGTTCTTTTACTCTAAACAAAGTTACCTCCAGACTTCACGGCTTCATCAGTCGTATAGTCAGGCTTGAGAGGGTACTGCTGGTGCCTTGATTCTGGATTCTGAATGCTTTTTATAAGTAGGAATTTTATTCAAAGAAACCTAGGAAAATTAATAACACTTGAGCATCGAATGGTCATATCACAGAGGTCTATCTTCCCCAGTTGGAAGAAGCTTCAGATTATCTATCTTACTCAGCTACTCCCTGAGAAAAATTAAATAGCTGAAAATTGTCTAATGGTGGGCATTAGGGGAAAAGAGTTAAAACTGACCAGAACTTTAATCCTACTCTATTTTAGAGGATAGTGTCATTGATGACTTATCTAGTTTACCTAAATCTTGCTTTTCAGTTCTCATAACCTCTTGCGTATTTTATAACTAAAATATATCTCTTTAAATTAAGAAAACTGATATTGCCAAGTCCAAAATAAAATTAACCCAGAAGATTACACAATCAGTGTTGACATGAAAGGTAGCAGAATGTGACTTTCCCTCCTAATTATAATGTTTCAGACAGCAGTGATCTAAGACTTAAGATAATGTGCCAAATGTAATGATAATGCAAGGGAGCATATCACATCTAGATTTTTTTTTATTACTTTGTAAGACACAGAGCTCATTTTTGATAGGCAGCATGGTACAGTGGGAATAGGCCTAGTTTTGGAGAACACAATGTATATTCAAATCTTGTGCTGGCTGTATAATCTGAGTAATTTAGGGAAACTCGCTTCTCTTGCCTTGAGTTTCCTCAAGCATAAAAGAAGGGATTTGGAATAAATAACTTTTAAGATTCCTTACTGCTCTAAATCTATGATCCTGTTTTCTTGAAACAGAAAATTTTTGTAGCTGATTTTAGTTGGGGACTTATCAACATCATAAGAATCATTTCCAGACCAACCTCTTCTTGGTTTCTTGTTTTCCTAGAGGGTGTCCCATAGGGAAGAAGTTGAAAAGGAAATAGAATTATGGAGAAGAAAGTTGAGTTGAAGCACAGGGGTGTTCTGGAGTCAGCTCAAACTAGATGAGTAGAGCTTATTGTTAAGTTTTCATTGTGAGCATTTACAACTCAGAAATAGGCAAATGCTCCAAAATTGGTCTTGATTTACTGTTTTGTTGATTTTCTAAACATAAGGAATTGATGGGGAAATGATAACAAAGTAGAACAAACTTGTGTCATGTGTAAATAGGGGTGGGGAGGGCCAATTATTAAACATTTACCAGCACACCCCTGGGAAGTAGAACCATTCATGTTCTCTTAATTTACTTCTACCATAGGACCTGCCTCTTAGCTCTTTTTTTCCTACTGTTCTATTTTAGACAATTGTTCCAATCTATTCTGGTTTGAATAGGGAACTGTAAAAATGATTGCAATATAGTAATTCTAGAATCTGATTTGTTTACATGACTAGCAATACCAAGACATCCCACTGCCAGAGGAAAGGAGTAATCCTAAAGGTGTGGAATGGCTGTGGCACTCCATTGTGATAAGAATGTATCTATCTTTGATAGCCAAAAGTATAAGAAACTACACACAAGAAGCATCTTTGGGGGCTCTCCAGAATCTCACAGCAGGAAGTGGACCAGTAAGTCTCATTCCTATTTTAATACCTTTTTAAAAGATAAAGTAAAATTCATTAGGCCCAAAGATGAGCAACTGTGGCAAGTCAGAAATGTGCCCACTTCAATTCCAGAAAGAATCAAGAAGCTATTACTTAGTTTTCCTTTTGTTCCCAACGTGGCTCATATTACAAAAGAGTGGCTGATATAGTGTCAAATTATAGAGAAAGAAACCATGGGCTAGCACTTACTTACAGAAATTTGACTACAGAATTTCAAGTATTCTTCTGTCCTCTCTTGTGGACTGAAAGTAAGATTTGCAAACACTTCTTTTTGGTCACCAAAAGTGTATTAATCCCTCTGAAAAAACTGGGTTTCTGTTCTAAGCCTTTACCTCAGGTAAATCTGCACGGGCGCCTGTTTATATTGTGAAACTTCCTCGATGGGACGATTTAGATAGCAAGTATTAAAAGGTATGATCCCTGCCAGAAGCTCTTTAGCTCTGCACTATGTAAATAATGGATTTTGAGAAAATACAATCTGTTTCTCAATTGTTTATTCTACTGGAGAACAATGTTACATGTGGATAATTTTAAACTGACCATTCAAAACTATTTCATGATTGGCTTTGGGATGAATGTTAATATTTTTCTTTGAGCATGGTTCTATTTATATTTAACTGTAGTGTAGTGCTCTGAAAGAGACAAAATGTTAAAAAAAAATCCCATATCACATCTAATCACAATGAAGAAAACTCAGCGAAAATTCCAACCCTTTGATTTATGGCAAGATGCTGCGTCTTGCCATTTTTAGTGAGCCAGTCTGTTATTTTATTTCTTCAAACCCAAAAAGGAGAATACAAGGAAGAATATTCTTATAAGTGTTTTTAGTATCCTCATCAGAAATTTTCCCAGATTTTGTGTTTTAGAGAAGAAAATCCCCACCCTTTAACTGTTTGATTTCCTTGGACTCTTCTTCTGTGAAATAAAATTTGCTTCTGATAGTTCTCTTAAATCAGCAGCTTTCATACCTTAACTGTGATCATATGTGGTAGTGAGCAATTCTGATTATGTAGCAATAAAATGAATCAATTCAACTTTTAGAAAATGAAGTTAAGTCTAGCAGAAAGAGAGAGACTTCAGACTTTAGGACACAAAGCCTCATGGGGAAGAGATGTCAAGATAATGACCTAGAGAAGAAAACTTGGACACTTGGACAATGTTGCTGGGGACAACTGGGAGGCCATTACAAGGATATGGATTAGTATGTGAAGGAGTGTTTATCAGAAAGGAAGTAAATTAATAACCAAATATTTTAAATAATTATTCTTCCTAACATTGCTATTTCCAGTTTCTCTCTGATAAAGGAGTAAAAATGTTTTCCGTCCTTTTAAATATTCAGTGCCCTTTGTTAAAGCAGAAATCAGTCCAAGGTATCTGTGACTCTAACATCTAACTTAGAGTTACAAGTTTTCTCAGCCTGTATCAGAAATCATTTTCTAAAAGGGTCAGTATCTATTCCAGAGCAAATGATTTTAAATTGACATTTGAACTAAAAAATGCTTTTTAAAAAAATTTTAAGGGTTTTTTTAAAAAATGGATTGAGTAGTTGCATGATAATTGACGTGAAGTCAGTTTTTAAAACATTTTATTCCAAGTCATCAAAAAAGTCTAGATATTGCCTTGTCTTCCTAAGAACTAAATGCTACCCAGAAAAACTGATAGCAATATGCCTTACATATAGATGCCATCTACTGTAGCCCAGACTGTTGTCCAAAAGGAAAATGGCCTTCAGCACATGAGAAAGATGCTACATGTGAGTGATTTAAGTGTAAAAAAGACTGCAGTCTCATTGCTGAGAAACTTGTCTCGAAATTTGTCTCTACAGAATGAAATTGGTGAGTTTTTTCCAAAATGTATTTAAGTGTTTGTGTGTATATGTGTATTCATTGTTAAAATAATGCAAGGAAAGGAAACAGAAAAATATATATTTAATTGAATAATGTAGAATATGATTTTTTTGCATGTAGGATTTTAGATTATTGGGATTCATTAGAATTTAAATGAAATTTCCTTTTTTTTTTAATATCGGCAATTGTTTTAAAGTGGACACAGAAGGAAGAGGTGGAAAGTGCTTCATAATAACTAAAGTGCTTCCAATAACTTAAGCGGCCCTATGATTTCTTCATCGTGAATACTTTCTTTATAGTACAAGTAGCAATTGACTTATACCATAGTACCACACACGGTTCTTGTCTATGTTTTCTGTAAATCCTTCACTGAAGATCCACCCATTATACTGCATACCTTTGTTTAGTTCTTTCAGTATTTCATGGCTACCAAAACAACACTGGGCAACACCTGCTCTTCCTTATTCTCTACATATGACGTGACCTCGTTCTTGAGTCTTTATGCCGCTTCTCAATGACAAGTTCATCACAGCGGATGTGTTTATATTCAACAAGTTAATTTTTTTCCTGCATGCCACCTAGTTATGTATTCCAATTTGATTTTATCACATATACTATTGAACAAGTTTCCATTGTTCTTCGAATCCTTTGGGTAGTCTGAAATTGTGTATCTTATGACGTTGTGACATTCCGTGATTTTATAGCTACATAGTTTCAACAGCAGAATGAATATTGTTAAAAAGATGGCTTTTGAGGCAGCAAGTATCTTAGAACCATAAATATGATTGTGCAATTTCCCTGATGCAATCCAGCCTCATGTATTCTTTCTTTTTTCAGATCTAGCCTCAGTTTACTATTGTTCTATGACATCTGTCTAGCGCATATGCATTCATGGAAAAACTCAGTAATCTGTCCACCTGCCTGTCTGCCTGCCATAATTGAGGCAAAATCCACTCTTCATTCATGTGGTTTTCCTATGTAGATTGGTAGGTTAGTCTCAGTTTATTGACACTTGATTTTACTGAGAAGGCCCTCTAGCAACCTAGGAAAAAATTATCATTACCAACACAGCACCCATAATGAGGCAGAGCGAGGGAATCTCTTCATCCTCAGTTTTCTGTGGACTCGTCAGGTTAATCCTTCACGGCCCTGACAGACATCTTTGGGGAGCAGATGTGTCTCCGTGTTGGCTTTAATACTTTTCAGTGGATTGTTGAACAAAGATAAATAATTATGTCCATGGTCCCACACATCACGGAATCTTGTGTCATTTTAACACGTAAGGAGGGAAACACCTTGTTTGAGGAGAAGTTTTAAGGCTGCCATTTGCCGTACCAAGTAAAATCATTTTCAGTAATTAGCAAGCCCTCTCAGTCAGGTCTTAACAGTCTCTGCACCTCTCAGTCATTGTGATGATGTGGGCTGTCAGTTTTAGAATATCATTTTTAAAATCCAGGCTGTTAGTTGCTCAAACTGTATTTTGTATTGTATATCGTATTCTATTGATGCCTTTTGTCTTTATATCAATCATTGCCCACCCACCCTCAAGACTGAGTCCTCCTTTGTGCCAACAAAAAGCAATTATGGAAAAACATCCAACACAAAAAACTTGTCTCACAATATATAAACAATATTCCATCTAGTAATCCCTCTCCTCCCTGGTGTGTGGGAAGAGGTATGTTTTGTTATTGCCTCTTCTGAAATTTCAATAGTTTTATTGTTTTTAGAGTTCAACTTCCTTTTCGTGATCTTTTGAACTGTACTGTAGATTATTTTTCTTGGGTCTACTGAATTTCATTCTATATTGTTTTTTTAAAAAAATCCAGCTTTTCCTAAATTTCTCATAGACATTTCTTATTGCACAATAATATTCCGTTACATCTATATGCTGTAGTTTTTTTAAAGCCATTCCCCTGCAGATGAGTATCCATTTCATATCTAAGTTCTTTGCTGCCAGAAAGAGTGCTACCGTGAATGCTTTGAGATATATTAGACCTATGTTTCTGCTTTGACTTTTTTGAGCCATTATTCAGAGGAAGGTATTGGTGGGTTAAAGAATAAAGATCTGCTTAGTAACTTTTCTTCCATAATTCCAAATCAAAATCCTATTTTACAGCTCCACAAATAAGAAATTAATAATGCATGTTTCTCTAATCACTAAAACATAGATTATTCTTGTCTTTTGCCTATTGTCAGGGAGTCAAGTGAAACTTTGGGGGTATTTAATTTGTATTTCTCCTACTCATAGAACTTTGGACCAGGTTTTGTGTAGTCATGTACGTTTACAAATTTCTTTTGAAAACTATTTGCCTATCTCTACCAGCAAGATAGCGGATAAGTTGCTTTCTCTGAACCTATTCAGTTCTACCAGAAGAAAATTATTAGGTACAATATATAGACTAATTTCAGGTAAATACACAGAAGAAGATGACAGACCCTAACTCCCAAACCCCAGCCAAGTAAAAAAAACCTCACAAATTAACACTGGAGAACTATAATACCTAGAGGTCTTATTCAGTGCGATTTCTTCACCAGCATCCACATATCTATGTCAGGGAAAACAGGTTAACTCACAGTCATACCAGAGTCAGGGGACATTGACACAGCTACATTGACTCTGAACTAAACACATGTTACATAAAAGTGAAGAGATACTGATTTCTCCCAGTCCTGTGAATGAAAGAAGGAAAGCAAGAGTAATCCCTGGTGACTTGATGCTTCTACTTGAGTAAGGACACCCCACAGCTTCAATGACTCTGTCTGAAGACCTACCAATCTCCCAACTTAAGCAGAAAAAATCTGCAGTTGCTCATTCTGCCTAGCCATGTGAAGTAAAAAAAAAAATGAGAAAGGAGGAATTGGGGAGGTTGAAAATGTGTCAACATGGGTAGCTGCATCAAGCCTGAAAAAAAGGGGACTGGAAAAAGCAGCTCAAGC
This sequence comes from Pseudochirops cupreus, assembly GCA_028627135.1. Lineage (NCBI taxonomy): Eukaryota > Metazoa > Chordata > Mammalia > Diprotodontia > Pseudocheiridae > Pseudochirops > Pseudochirops cupreus. The sequence goes on along the minus strand of CM053581.1, from coordinate 394,918,445 downwards.
AAGTCCTATTCTTCCTCCCTCTCCCCTAGATGTTACTGAAAGCAGGGACCCATCTTGGGAAACCTCTTATCTTCCAGTATAATGAACCTGAGACAACCTTACACTCAGCCTCAGGGTTCTGCTCACAAGGAAAAGGGAAGGACCCAGGGAATGAATGACAGGGAAATACAAGAAAAAGGCTGAGGACACTTAAGATGTTAAGAGAAGAACACTTAGTGAAAGCTCAGCAAATAGGTGGATAAGTCAACAGAGATTAGCAAAACTTCTTAGAGAAATCAAAGCACTTTTGCCAAATATTATGATATTATACTACTAAGTAGTACCTAATACAAGTCAGAATCCTTTGGACTGCCCACAGATAATGGAAATAAGAAATTCCAAAGAGAAATAAATTTCTTTAAATATGAAAAAGAAATTAATATAGTTCAGACATTAGAACTCTCAAGAATCTCTCAGTGCAGATTTAAAAATTGAATCCATGATGGAGAATCTCACTAAATAGAGGAAATGAAAGAGACATTAACAAATTTGGAATACAAAAGTACTGAAATGAAGGAAAAATTGTTAGGAAAAAAGGGCAGCAATGCTTATATATATATATATATATGTATATATATATATATGTATATATATGTATATGTATGTATGTATATGATAAACATGTAAATCCTGTGCAGATCTAAAGGAATGACTTTGAAGACTGGATATGTGGAGAAAAGTTAAAGATCACAGAAGAAAATGGTTGCTCAAAAAAATTGAATACCAAAATACGGAAAGTAGTATCATAAAAGTCTCCATAGCTTCCAAATATAGACAGTAAAACCATCAATTAAGAGAATCCATTGATGAGCAACAGGCAAAGGGATAGAAACAAACTTCAAATTCTAAGGTACATAATGATTAATTTTTGCATTTTTAGTGCCAAATGAAAAATCTGCATGTGGCTAAAAGCAACTCCTTCAGACATGAAAGGAAAAAAATGTAAATTTTTTACATGTAAATGTAAATGTAAAAAAATAAAAAATTGTAAATAATTTTTAAAACCTCTTCTACAGTATGAGAAGTCATGGGAGGGAATAGAATAGTACATTCTGAAAATCAAGGCCCTCAAGCTACAACCCAAAGTAAAACAGCTGGCAATGTGGATTTCAGAAAAACTACCTAGAAGCCATGATGAAAAAAGGATCCTGGATAGCATCTTTCAAGAAATCATGAAGGAAGATTACCCTGAGGTCTTAGGATCAGAAGGCAAAATAGTCATTGAAAGACTTCACCCATCTTCTCCTGAAAGAGATCCCAAATTTAAAATGCCAAGGAATATTGTGGCCAAATTCCAGAATTATCAGGTCAAAGAGAAAATACTGAAAGCAGCCAGGAAGAAACAATTTAAATATCATGGAACCACAATCAAGATTATGCAGAACCTTGGAGCTTCTACATTAAATGATCAGAGGGCTTGGAATATGATATTCTGGAAGGCAAAGGAGGTTGGATTGCAAGCAGGAAGCAATTATCCAGCCAAATTTAGCATAAGCTTTCAGGGGAGTAGATGGATATTCAATGAAATAGGGGACTTCCAAACCTTCCTGATGAAAAGACTGGAGCTTAATGGGAAATTTGATTTTCAAATGCAAGACTCAAGAAAGGCATAAAAAGGTAAATAGGAAAAACAAAACAAAATATGTCATTCAATAAGGGCAAACTGTTTATATCCCCACATTGGAAGATGATACCACAGACAATAAAGTAATATCATTACTAAACATATATATACCAAGTGGTGTAGCATCCACATTCCTACTAGAGGAGAAGTTAAGGGAGTTACAGGAAGAAATAGACAGCAAAACTATACTAGTAGACCACCTCAACCTCACCCTCTCAGAACTAGGTAAGTATAACCACAAAATAAATAAGAAAGAAATTAAGGAGTTGAATATAATTTTAGGAAAGTTAGATATGGTAGACCTCTGGGAAAAAACTGAATGGGAATAGAAAGGAATATACCTTTTTCTCAGTGGTACATGGCACCTACACAAAAACTGACCACAGGTCAGAAAAACCTCATAATCCTGAGCAGAAAGATAGAAATATTAAATGCATCCTTTTCAGATCACGATGCAATAAAAGTTACATGTAATAAAAGGGCAGTGGAAAAATGGACTAAAAATTAACTGGAAACTAAATAATCTAATCCTAAAGAATGAATGCGTCCAACAACAAATCATAGAAACAATAACTTCATTCGAGAGAATGACAATAATGAGACAATGTACTAAAACTTATAGGATGCCACAAAAGTGGTTCACAGGGGAATTTTTTTTTTATCTCTAAATGCTTACATGAATAAAATAGAGAAAGAGAAGATAAATGAATTGGACATACAACTTAAAAAGCTAGAAAAAGAACAAATTAAAAATCTCCAATTAAATATCAAATTAGAAATTCTCAAAACCAAAGGAGAGATTAATAAAATTGAAATTAAGAAAACTATTGAACTAGCAAAACCAAGACCTGGTTTTATGGGGAAAAAACAATAAAATAGATAAATCTTGGGTTTATTTGATTTTAAAAAAGAAGAAACCCAAATTACAAGTATCAAATGAACAGGGTGAAGTCATCACCAATGAAGAGGAAATTAAAATAGGAGCTGTTTTGCTCAACTTTATGCCAATAAATTTGACAATTTTAGTGAAATGGATGAATATTTACAAAATCATAAATTGCCCAGATTAACAGAAGAGGATATAAAATACTTAAATAACCCCATTTCAGAAAAAGAAATTGAAGAAGTCATCAATGCATCCCTCAGAAAAAATGTCCACAACCAGATGGATTCTACCAAATTCTACCAAACATTTGAAGAACAATTAATCCCAATATTGTATAAACTATTTGGAAAAGCAGGTGAAGGAGTCCTACCAAACTGTTGTCATGATATAAATGTGTGCTGATACCTAATCTGGGAAGAGCCAAAACAGAGAAAGAAAATTATAGACCAATTTCCTTAATGAATATAGATGCAAAAATTTTAAATAAAATATTAGCAAAAAGCAATATATCATGAGGATAACACACCGAGACCAAGTAGGATTTATACCAGGAATGCAGGACTGGTTCAATTTTAAAAAAAACTATGAGCATAATTGACCATATCAACAACAAAACTAACAGAAATCATATGATTATCTCAATAGATGCAGAAATTTTTTTTTGACAAAATAGAACACCCATTCCTATTAAAAACACTGGAGAGTATAGGAATAAATGGAGTCTTCCTTAAAATGATAAAGAGCATCTACCTAAAACCATGAGTAAGCATTGTATATAATGGGGATAAGCTAGAAGAATTTCCAATAAGATTGGGGGTGAAACAAGGATGTCCATTATCACTACTCTTATTAAATATTGTACTAGAAATTTTAGCTTTAGCAAGAAGAGAAGAAAAAGAAATGAAGGAATTAGAATAGGCAAAGATGAATCAAAGCTATCACTCTTTGCAGATGTTATGATGGTATAGTTAGAGAATCAAGTAAAAAACTACTTGAAATAATAAACAAATTAAGCAAAATTACAGGATATAAAATAAACCCACACAAATCATCAGCATTTCTATATATTACTAACAAAGCCCAACAGCAAGAGATAGAAAGAGAAATTCCACTTAAAGTTACTGTAGATTATAAAATATTTGGGAGTCCACCTGCCAAAACAAACCCAGGAACTGTATGAACACAATTGCAAAACACTTTTCACAGAAAGTCAAATCTAAATAATTGGAAAAATATCAGTCACTCGTGGATAGGCTGAGGTAATATAATAAAAATGATAATTCTTCCTAAATTAATTTATTTATTTAGTGCCATACCAGTCAAATTACCAAAATAATATTTTATAGAGCTTGAAAAAATAATAACAAAATTCATCTGGAAGAACAAAAGGTCCAGAATATTAAGGGAATTAATGAAAAGAAATGCAAGAGAAGGTGGCCTAGGCATACCAGATCTTAAATTGTATTATAAAGCAACAATCATCAAAACTACTTGAAACTGGCTAAGAAATAGAGTGGTGGATCAGAAGAACATGTTAGGTACACAAGACACAGCTGTCAATGACTATCGTAATCTGTTTATAAATCCAAAGACTCCAGCTTCTGGGATAAGAACTCAATATTTAACAAAAACTGCTGGGAAAACAGGAAATTGTATGGCAGAGACTAGGCATGGACCAACATCTTTCACCCAATACCAAGATAAAGTCAAAATGGGTACACAATTTAGATATAAAGGCTGATACTACAAGCAAACTAGGAGAGCAAGCAATAGTTTACCTGTTAGATCTATGGAGAACCGAAGAATTTATGACCAGACAAGAAATAGTGAATGTGATGAAATGCAAAATGGATTTCGATTACATTAAATTGAAAAGTTTTTGCACAAAGGCAATGCAACCAAGATTAGAAGGGAAGCAGAAAGCTGAGAAACAATTTTTACAGTGTCTCTGATAAATGCTTCATTTCTAAAATACATAGAGAACTGAGTCCAAGTTATAAGAATACTTGTCATTCCCCAATTGATAAATGGTCAAAGGATATGAATAGGCAGTTTTAAGATGAAGAATTAAAGTTATCTATAGTCAGATGAAAAAATGCTCTAAATTACTATAGACTAGAGAAATACAAATCAAAACAATTCTGAGGTACCACATTACATCCATCACGTTGGCTAACATAAACAAAGTAGGAAAACGGGGGCAGCTAGGTAGTATGGTAAAGTCAGGAGGACCTGAGGTCAAATCCAGTAACCTTGGGCAAGTCGCTTAACCCCAATTGCCCTGCCTTCCCCCTTTAAAAAAAAAAAGAATACCCAACTTCTTGTCTGGGGTGGCTAAGTGGTGCAGTGAATAGAGTACCAGCTCCAGAGTCAGGAGGACCTGAGTTCAAATATGGCCTCAGACACTTATTAGTATCCATGTGACTTTGGGCAAGTCCCTTAACCTCAATTGCTCTGCCTTCCCCCTCAAAAAAAAGCAAAAAACATAAATAAAAGTCTGAAATTGATCACTGTGATTCTTTCAATTTCTTCCTTTTTTCCCACAAATTTCTTCTGTATATATTTGTGCATGCCTAGCTCTTCCCAACTTCTTCCTTCTAAGTACTATGTATTACACAGGACACTAAGAACATAGGGTCCATATGAAGTGGTTTCAGTGATGCTTCTATAAAAACCAAAAGTGTTGCGTACAGTTATGTCCTACTCCTTCGAGACCCCATTTGGATTTTCTTGGCAGAAATTACTGGAATGGTTTGTCATTTCCCTCTCTAGCTCATTTTACAGATAAGAAACTGAAGCAACATGGTTAAGTGCTTTGCCCAGGGTCACAGTGATTGTCTGAAGCCATATTTAAACTCATGAAGATGAATCTTCCTGACTTCAGGCCTGGCTCCATTGGGCCACCTAGCTACTCCAAATAAGAATAGATCACTGTAGACGGATTGCAGATCTCCTCCATTTCATATCTTTTTATTGTCCTTTTACTTTCATATATAAATGCCCTTGGCATGTCTTATTTTGGTCATGTGTTAAATTCTTAGAAGGCTTAGTTTGCCCTCTATTACATTTTAATATTTTAAGCAAAGTTTATTGTCTTTCTCAGGAACTAGGAAATGTAGTGTATAGACTGTTGGACTTGGGGTCAAAAAGATCTAAAGTCTTATCTTGCCTCAAACACGACTAGCTGTGTGCCTTTAAGTAAAGTGCTTAATCTCCGTATTATTCAGTTTCCTTGTCTGTATGATGGAGATAATGATAGCACTTACTTCCCTGGGTTGTTGTGAAGTTCAAATGAGATAATATATGTAAAGTGCTTTGTAAATCTTTAGGACCTAGATCAATCAATAATATTTATTATTCATCTTCCAGGTACTTTCATAATGAACCCTAAGCTTTCGTTGTCCATCCCTTGACTTGGCAAAGTAAATAAATAGAACTCCCTTTCAGTGCTTTTCAGGGTCCTTCACTATGGTGACTGTTTTCCATCGACTAGATTTCTTTTTAAAATTGTTAAGAGAGCCCAGGGATTTTATTTTTATTTCCTTTTTTCCAGTCTATCAGCTTATTTAAATAAGCTGAATTTGCTGCTGCTCCAATCAAAAATGATGTCACTTTACCTCCAATTTTTCCTAATTTGATACTGATTTTGACTCATTTTTTTAAATAGTTGATGGTCTGACTGTACACAGAAAGTTGACTCAGAAATAACTCCCATAGCCTTGGAAAGGGAGAGATGTATGATTAGAGAAAATCTGGCAAATGCACTGACAGGTAGACTCAGAAAAAAAGAAAAGAGATCACCTAAGATGGCACAGACTGATATGGGTTACATTAGAAAAAGAGCAAAAATGCCATTTTCCTTTTTTTTTGAGTCATCTGTAAGGTAATGGTACTAATGCTTTTTATTAAAAGTAGAATTTCACTTATAAAATATAATTATATGAAGATTATTTGAAAAATACATATATTTCATGATTTTGCTAAGATGAAATAACCCAAGAGAATACTGTATACTGTAAAAGCAATATCATTTTAAGAACTTTGAGTGAATAAGTTATTTTGTCTATTATGAATACCCAAATTAGCTATAAAGGACATGCGAAGAAAGGTGCTCTCTGTGTCCAGAGAAGGAGTTGATTAACAGAAGTGTGTAGAGAATAATTTTACCAGTTTGTGTCTAATCATAGCTGACTCTGGAGGGAGGGGAGAAAGGAAGAAGAAAAAAGGAAAAAAAAGAAATTTACATGATAATTTTGTTGTATATTTGAAAGGAATAGCAAGTTGTGCATAGTAGATTTGAAGTTTCATGTGCAATCTTTTTTTTTATTGTACTATATTATGGAAATGGTTGTTTTATTCCATACACTAAAAATAAAATAATTTTATTACACTTGAAATAAGTGTAATAATACACTTTTTTAATGCTTGAAACAGAGACATATATAGAATTTTTTTAAAAGCAGGGGCAGTAATCATGATTTCAGACAAAATGAAAACAAAAGTAGACCTAACTAAAAGAGATAATGAGGGAAACTACATTTTACTAATAGACAATTAAGTAAATACTTTTTTTAAATAAGTTTTTCTCCTCAAGGCCTCACTTCTCAACTATATAGAGAACTGAGTCAGATTTATAAAAATAAGAGCCATTTTCCAATTGCCAAATGCTCAAAGGACATGAATAGGTACTTTTTAGAAGAAATCAAAACTATCTATAGTCATATGAAGAAAATGCTCTAAATCACTATTGATTAGAGAAATGCAAATTAAAGCAACTATGAGGTACCATCTCACATCTATCAGAAATGGCAAATACTGGAGGTGATATGAATTATTGGTGAGAATAATGAACTGATCCAACCATTCTGGAGAACAATTTGGAACTGTGCCCAAAGGGTTATAAAACTATGTATATCCTTTGACCCAGCAACACACCACTCTGTAACCCAAAGAGATCAAAGAAAAAGGAAATTGGAACTATATGTATAAAAATATTTATAGCAACTTAGTGGCAAAGAACCAGAAACTGAGGGGCTACCCGTCAATTAGGGAATGGCTAAAAAGGTTGTGGTATGTGATTTGATGGAATATTATTGTGTCAGGAACCTGAAAATCATTGCACACAATTACAGTGATAGTATGATGATCAGCTGTGAAAGACAGCTACTCTGATCAACACAATGACCCACAACAGTTCCAAAGGACCCATGATGAAAAGTACCACCCACTCCCGGAGAAAACTGATGAGCTCTGAGGACAGATCGAAACATACTTCTTTCAGTTTTCTTTATTTCTCTTGCTATTTTTTTCTAACATAATTATTATGGAAATATGTTCTGTATGCCTTCACATGTATAACTGATATCATCATATTACCTGCCTTCTCATGGATGGGGGAGGGAGGAGAAAGGGAGGGAGAGAATTTGGAACTTGATTTTTTTTCAGAATGAATGTTATGGGGCAGTGAGGTGGCACAGTGGATAGAACCTGGAGTCAGGAGGACCTGAGTTCATATCTGACTTCAGACACTACCTGTGTGACTTTGGGCAAATCACTTAACCCCAATTGCCTCACAAAAGTAATTAACTGATTAAAAAAAATTTTTTTAGAGCTGAGATGAAGCTGGCTCATTTGTAATAATTTTCTACTAACTAGTTGCATAAGTCTGAAAAGGGGGAAAGACAAAACTCCTCCAATCCCTATACATAAGGCATGATAGTTTTACTCTATTAATTCAGCAATATTTATTAGCTGTCTATTGTGTAACGAACACTATATCAAGTGTTTTTTGAGGATACCAAGAAATAGACTCTGCTGTGAATGAATATACAGTCTAATTGGGGCAAAGGACCAGACATAAATGAAAATGAATAATTAAAGAGAAATATAAACAAGAACAAATAAAGACAGTTTTGTAAGAACCTGTAGTGAAGGGATCAGAACTATCATATGTTTCATTATTATATAAACTCCAATTTGAGCTTACATTTTCTGGATATAAGAGAATGCTTTAACCAAATATTTTGTTTTATCTTACAGCTAGGGAAACCTTACCTGATTTGATTTCCATAATTCCTGACACAGTGCCAACTTCTGATCTGCTCATTGAGACTACAGCTTCTGCCTGTTATACTTTGAACAATTTAATCCAAAATAGCCAGCAAAATGCACAAGATCTTTTGAATACTGGAGGCCTTCTGAAGATTATAGCTATCAGCATGGGTGATAGGTGAGTCATGATCTTGGAAGAGACCTTAGAAGTCATCGGTTTAAATTTGACATATTAATGAATCTTTTCAAGAATCCTCAATAAGTAAATACTGGTCCAGTTTCCTTGAATGAATGCCTCCAGTGATGGTGAAGTCACTGCATCCAATTCCATTTTTGTTACTAAATTTGTTACTCCTTATTTGTGTTGAGATTTCAGTAGGGTTGCAGCGGGTCGTGTCTGAAGAATTACAAAAACTCAGGCCAACTCCAAGCCAGTTGGAAAGATTTATTATAGTTTTGAGGTTTCACACTCTGGCGGGTAGCTAAGTCCCTTGGGAGAAATTAGCCCCTCAGTAAGGCAAGACACACAATTTTATAGAGAATATGATGCTGATTACATAATCAAGATTTACATACAATTATGGGAACATGATTGATAGGAGGGGTTTGTTGAAGGATTAGGTAATGGAGTAGGGGTCCCATCTATGGTTTGGTGGTTAAACATTCTGGTCATTCTGCCCTCCAACTGGTTAGCTATTGTGGTCCTGTCTTGGACTAAATGGATGAAGCAATTATGATTGCACACCTGTTCTTGTGGGAAAGGGTCTGGCAGGGGTAGAGGAGGTGAGCAGGAGGGGGCTGAGTTTCTAGCACATGGCGTGCCTGCTGTTTCTGGGGGAACTAAGAGTCCAGGGACACACTTGATGTTCTAGTGAGCAGTGGGGCATAAGTTAGGACATTGGCAGGGGATCTAGGTAGATACAGCGGGCCTGTAGTGAAGTTTGGATATTGGAGCTGAGGGCAGTTCTGTTAGGACTCCATCATTTGGAGCTGCAGTCTACCTTCTATATATTTCTCTTTCCTTCGGGAGTAAGATGAACAATTATAATCCCTCTTCCAAGTAAGAGTCTTTCAGACATTTGAAGGTAATGACCATGTTTTTACATACACTCCAAAGTTCTTTGAGTAGTGTTCTCTCCACATATAACAAACTAGATCTTTCAGAATGGCCTTTAGGTGACATGGCTGGTAGGGGAAGGGAAAAGAAAGGAATAAACATTTGTATAGCAACTCCTATGGGCCAAGCACTAAGAGGCAAATGGAGGCAAAGTGATTTGCTCAGGGTCACATGATGTTTGAGGCTGGATTTGAACTCCGTTCTTCCTGACTCCAGATCTAGTGCATTACTTAGCTGCCTCAGACAGAAACAACTAGATAGGATCTAGACCAGGGGTGGGGAACCTGTGGCCTTGAGACCACACGTGACCTTCTTCTTCCTTGGACACAGCCTTCTGATCGAGTCCAAGTTTTACAGAACAAATCCTTTTATTAAGGGGATTTATTTTGTGAAGTTTGGATTCAGTCAAAGGACTGCCCTTGAGAATGTAGAGGGCCAATGTGACCTCGAAGCCATAGGTTCCCCACCCCTGACCTAGCCCCTTTATCCTAGATGCTTACATAGCTTATCCTTAAAAAATCTCTAGGAATCAAAATTCTCATGTCCTGTTCTAGTATTTTATTACACAGATATGTTGATTTGCCCCTGGGGCCATAGTTTCAACTTAAAATCTAACTGGGCAAAATGAGAACATGATCATTTTTTGTATTAACAGAACCCTAGACATGATCATGGGATACATAAAAATGTAACAGAGGAGGAAGGAGTAGGATATCAGCTAAGATACAGATAACTCATATGGGACAATGGCCCCTAATGTTCAGCGCGGTTTCCCTACTCTGATTTGAAAAGTTGACCACTCCACTTGACCCAGAGGCAGTGGTAGGAAGATGAAGGGGAATTATGAATAACAGATAATCCTGTTTTCATGGCTTTGTTTATCATCTCCTTCCCTAAACCCTCTTTCTGGATAAGAGAGTATTTTGCCATTACAACCATTCCATTAGCACGAATTTCATGCAAATGAGGTAGCAATCATAGACTCAGTCCCCACATAGACAGACTCACTAGTAGTGCCATTAACATCCCACATTCATGCTATTTGTTACAAGAGGGGCTAGATATGGATTACCTCCAATCTGTCTCCATCATGGGATAGAGAAGGAGGTAGGAAAACATTAAAGCTCATACCCTGTTACTTTTGGGTAAGCAGTATCAGCCCCACATTAATGAAAATACAATTGCCTCCATTACAACCCCTAGTTATTTGAGGGAAAGGTTCTGATTCCTATCACTAGATCAGGAAAAAAAAAGGTTCAAAATCACTTAAGACCAGTTTTCTGTTTCCTAGCTTCAAGTACTGTAAGTTGAACAATTCAGAACAAAACTTGACTGTGGCAGGGAAAACTGAGGGATTCAGTAAGCCATCAAGTTCAGACATTTCCATGTTAGGAAAATCTGGCTTATGGCATGGAGGTGAACACAATCCTGTAAGGTGACGTTATTTCAACAACTTAGGCATGCAGATGTGACCCTCCCAGGGAAATAAGCTGCCATCAATGGAAACTATTTGGATAAGTGAAGCTTCCTGCAAGCTAGATGCAACAAACATGTACACTATTTAGTTATTACCACTAAGTGCCATTTAGTAGCAAAGAATCAGCCAACCTCCACAGATCAAAGACTTAATCCAGTTTTTTCCCTTTACCTTCTCTCAATGGAGGAAAAGGCAGTTCACACCCAGAATACGAGAATAAGAAATCACTGCTGCTTCTGGTAGTAGTTAATGGTAATAAATCATTGATTAAATGGGGTTTTTTGTGGACTAGTCTTGGAACCTAACAAATATTTGCAACATTGTTTCCATGGGAAAATATATTCTAAACTCCAGCTGTATGACTGAAAATACACACTTGTTACAAAAAAACCTTTTACAAATCAGAAATTTCCTGTATTTATTGGGTGTTGAATTATACTATACTGTGGGAAGTAATAGCTAATATGCAAACCTCTTTAAAGTTCACAAAGCACTTAAATACATTATTTTATTTGATCTTCACAACGACCCTGGGAGGTAGTTATTATTTTCTCCATTTTAAAAGATGAGGGAAATGAGATAGAAGTTAAGTGACCTGCCTACAGACTGGACACTCTAGTAAGCATCTGAGGCAGGATTTGATTGTAGGTCTTTCTGACTCCAAGTCCAGCACTTTACCACCTACCATAATAAAATAAAAAAGAAATGCCTTTTATCACAGTGGCAAAAACAAATTAACACATAGAAAGAAGTTGAGGTAAAGATGAACAGTAAGAAGCAGAGGGCCTATACATTTGCCAAATTCTGCAATTTTCATAAGTTTTTTTCGGGAATTACAGATCTTTGTCTTTTAAGAATTTTCTCTTTTGCAGCTATCTCTCCAACAAAGCTAGCAAAGCAGCTTCTGTCCTACTCTATTCCCTGTGGTCTCACACTGATCTCCACAATGCCTACAAGAAGGTAAGACAGCTCAAAGGAATTAGATCCATGTCTACAACCCACAGTCCTTTTCTGCCAAATCAGCAATCTAGTGACATAGTGACCTAAACAAAACCTTTAATTTTACCAAGTTGGAAACTGAGACTCAGAGAGACTCAGTCACTTGCTTAGGGTCACAGCAGTTATAAGCAACAGGGCTAAAACTGTGGTAAGTGAAAGATGAAATGAGGAGGAAACAAAGGTTCCAGCTTACAAGAATTTCAATTTATTTTGCATGCCAATTGCCTACCAGTTATCTTCCTCAGCTTTGGCACTGGACCCCAAATATAAAGGGAGACAGATTTTATGCATTAAAAACAATTGAATAAGACCAATTAATAGGAAAAAATATAACATTAGGTAATCTGATTTCTAATTGGAGGAAAGATTAGGGACTTTATAAGTTGGGAAGGGGAGAATGAATAGGTGCAGTTGCCTGAAATCAGGAAAAGAACTGTGCCCCTGCTCCCCCCAAGAATCTGGAAGTCAAGGGAAGATGGAAACAGTAACTGATCAGTATGGGGCCAGTTTTCAGATAAGACATGAGTTGCTTGAGAAGTACAATTATGAGAAAATTCCTTGCATCAATATTAGGATCTGACTGGGTTTCTGATAACATAACCTAGGTCCTTAGTTAAGGGTTTCTAAGTAGTAGATAAAGGTGGTCCAGCTTCCCAGCCATGCAGGCCTAGATTTAAATAATGCAATAGCTTTTTCTCACAATTCCCACAATTGGATAGTTTCCTCACAAGACAGAAATTGACCTAGATCTATAATTGAATAGAAAAGGAACTGAGCTGGCTTCAGAATTGAGTCACAAGGTAGAGACAGTGTGGTTCACTCAATTCCTACCACCACTTGCTGTTCCAATTCCTTCAACTTTCCCCTTTTGACTCATAGGGGCAGCCCCAAATCTGTAAGTTTTTTCATAGATCCATAATCAGAATTTCATGTCGGATGACAGATCAAACCACTGTTTCCTTCAGGCCACATCTTCCCCACTTGATAAATAAATCAAGTCTTTTACTTTCCCTTCTCCTTTTAGCTATTTGTCCTTTCATGGTCATTATCCCTCTACTAGAATGTAGAGGAAACACAAAGAAAAAACCACTTAGTATAGACCAGCCAGACTTATTATTTGTCGTCTATTTTGATATATTTAGAAGTTTGGGGGGGGGGAATAAATAAAAGTATATTTGGAGCTTTTCTGTGGATTAAAATTTTCCACGTTATTCTTTTCCTCTATCTCTCCTGCCCCAATGATTGAAAGTTTATTGTATTGCCCTAATATCCAAAAGCATTGAAATATAAAGATTTCTAGACTGGTAGTCTTAAAACAAATCCACTTAACTAAGAATTTCATTAATGCCTTGGAGTTCATTGTCTTGAATTTAACCTGTACCTCAAAGAGAGTTTAGTGATGTGGAACGCAGCTTGGGTAATGCATCTCCTCCTGTGGAAGCCACGGTTATTTATGACGTCTTTTGTCTTTTTCCTTATCTCGAAGGCTCAATTTAAGAAGACAGATTTTGTCAACAGTCAGACAACCAAAGCCTACAACTCCCTTAAAGAATGAGAAAGATGAAACAGTGCTAGTAGTGACAGCCAGAACTGCATCTCGTGAGAAAAACGTGTCTTTTCATATCTGCCTTACCATGGTCACCTGCATCAAGTCTCTAGAAGAAAAGGACTAATTTTTGTGCCCATCTCAGAAGACCCCTCCCCAAAATCCTGTCTCATCCCTTAGCCTTTCCTCTTCTATTTGCATCTTGTCCTGGGTCCCTAGAAAAGAGAGAATCAGAAAATATAATACTAGGTTTCTGCCAGAACACTTTTGTAAGCTCAGCTTTTGCCATTGTTGACAACTTCTGATGCCACAGACCATTTGGTTACTCAGCTGTCAAACTGATTTTCCTGAAACGCAGATCTGACCATATTATATACACACACACCCTTCTATTCTGTAAACTTCAATGGCTCCTACTACCTCCAGTATCAAATATAAATATAAAATCTTCTGTTAAAGCCCTTTGTAACCTGACTTCTTCCTATCTTTCCAGCGTTCTTATGTCATACTCTCCTCCATGTACTCTGATCCAGTGATCTTCGTTTCCTTGCTTTCCTCACACAAGAAACACCATCTTCAGATTCAGCATTTTCATTGATTGCCCCATGCCTGGAATAATTATCCTCTTCATCTCCACCTCCTGGTTTCCCTGGCTTCCTTCAAGACTCAGCTAAAGTCTCATCTTCTACAAGAAACTTCCATCAGTCCTCCTTAAATTTAGTGCCCTCCCTCTGAGACAGCCCCAAATCTATCACAGACATATCACTCACACACACACACTCTCTCACACACACACACACACACACACACACACACACACACACACACTATATACACACATACATGCATATGTGTGTGGGTGTTGTTTGTACATAGTCGCTTGAATGTTTTCTCTCCCATTACACTGTGAGGTCCTTGATGACAAGAACGGTTTTTTGCCTTTCTTTGTAACTCCAGAGCTTAGTATAGTGTATACCTATGGAGTAGAAGATTATTAATAAATGCCAGTTGACTAATTTACTAGTTTATCCTAGCAATGAATAATAGGAATTAACATTGTCACCCTCCCCCAAGAGTATCCTGAAATGGGACTGTACATGAATATTAATGGAATGGACACAGAAATAAGCTATTAAGGATTTTAAGCATTTCAAATATTAACTTTTTTTTTCCTTTTCCATGTTTTATCATACCTATACACATTTTTGTACCCTTGAATCACAGGTATCTTGTTTGTTTTACATAATGTTGATTCAGAATGGAAATAGTAGAATTGTAAGACAAATAAATTAAGTCCAAATCTGCATGAGGATATTCAACTTGTTGGCTCTTCCTCTCTTGTATGAAAAAAAATTCAATTGAGAAAAACACGAGTCCTGTTTATAACCTAGACCATTACATTACATTGAAAACCACATGTGGAAATGAAATAAGGATGGAAAATTTCAAAAACTAGCAGGCAGAGAAAAGCAATCATGTTTATGATATGTTTTGTATAGTGTGATATTTTAACAGATTCGAGAGACATAGTTTCTGGGTAATAAGGCCAGCAGGTTATTAATAACAGGATGGTCATTTGGCCATCTCTCTTAGACCAAAGACAATCATGACAAGACTCACAGTTTATATACCTTTCAAAACAGTAGTTGGTCCATCAAAGAGCAATCAAATCTTACTGGTTAACTGTGATTGGAAGTGGACTATATTAAAATGAAGGACTGAGTATCTCTTAGATAGGGAAAATATCTCTATACAGGACCAACCATAGCTTTAAGCTATCAATTCAAAGAATATATACCCCCCACCCAAGTCTGGGAAGAACACAATGGGTTTCCATACATTAAATTATTGTAGGGTTCTGTGGGATCTGACCAAGATTGAGGAGAATTAATGTAACAGCATTATCAAGAATGTCCTTCTGAAAAAAGAACTGAACTGTTAAAAGGAGAGCTCTGAATCTCCTCCTAAATTATTGGGTATTAATGATTTCTCACAATAGACACAGGTAAATGGAGTTATCTTCCAAAGACACTCATTTTCCCATTAAATTAACAAAAAGACCTCATTTCAAATGAGAAATTTAAAAGGTGAATTTATGGCAAATGTCAAGTGGGAATAGTTCTAATACCACAGTGACAGTCTAAGCCAGAGGTGGGGAGCCTACAGCCTCAAGGCCATATGCAGCCTTCTAGGTCCTTGAGTGCAGCCTTTTGACGGGGTCCAAGTTTTAGAGAACAAATCTTTTTATTAAAGGGATTTGTTCTGTGAAGTTTGGATTCAGTTGGAAGGACTGCACTTGAGGACAAAGAGGGCCACATGTGGCCTTAAGGCCGCAGGTTCCCCACCCCTGATCTAAGGTATCTCCTATTTGAGGAGCTACATAAAAGGAAGAATGGGAGCTATTCCTTTCCAAGTGGGTAGGGGAAAACAAGGAACATGACCTTTTGTCCTTGGGAGTGGTGGGGGGGGGGTGGGGGAGTGGGAGGGGAGAGAGCATTTTGAATTGAACAAATTACTCATTAAGTTAAGATTTTACTTATTTCTGCATTCTGAGAACAAGACCCAGCCATTCATCCTCATGGGACCTATGCTTCACTCATTTTAAGTAAGGTAGCCCAAGAAAACTTTAGAAAGGGGAGAAAAGGTAGTGATTTAGAAAACTGGTAACAGGAAGGAAGAAGAAAAATATTGCTGAGTATTTGTGTTAATACTGTCATAGAATGAAATAGGTTTTTATTTATAATCCATTAGAGCAGCTAGAAAAGGAACAGAGGCTTTTTCAGTCACCTCATCAAGAATGTCTGATTCCACTCATAAACAGTCTAAAGCTGAGTAACTGGGGCAGGGAGCTGAGGGAGGACCTCCAGGTTTGTCACCCAGATAAAACTGGAGTGTGGAGTTTGAAAACAGCTAAAAGGACAGTGATCAAAATGATGAGGTAACTGGACCCCAGGTAAAGACCATGTCTTTGACAGTAACCCATGAGTGGATCCCAGTGAGGAAAACTATCCCTTTCTGCCACAGGAACAAGCTGACCCTATAGAACTTCCTTGTACAGACAGAACTATCTTCTACTGACTCCCACAGTCACTGTATACAACCCAGAAATCAAGTCATAGATGTCAACTCCCAAGCCTATCTTGTACAGACAGGACACCCATGACAATTACTGATGGAGCGGACCCAAAAGCACACTCCCTAGAAAATTATGTAGCTTGATTTAAAAGCCAATAGCTCAATCAAACTTCAGATGGTCCTGTCAGAAGGATACCAGCCCATACTCAACCCATGTCTGGTCATTTTCCTCCACTCCTTTTTGGCCCTTGTTTGCTTAACCTTCTTGCCAGATTTGTCTCCTCTAGACTCCAGGACACCCACCTGCAAATGATTTGTCCAAGTCAAAGACCCACCACCCGCTGGATCAGCCAAGGATCCAGTCCCTTGAACAAGACCCCAAGAGACTGGGACAGCTCTACACTCAATCTGGTGTAAATCAGCTTCAGAAGCTGAGACCTGTATCCCAAAGTACCCTGTACCCCAACAGATTTTGGATCCCATTTGTTTGGGGGGCATGATGGGGTGACTGGACCCCAGATAACAACCATGTCTTCGGCAGTAAGCCACAAATGGGCCCCAGTGAAGAAAACTATCCCTATCCTATTCTGACTCCCACAGTCACTGTATACAACCGAGAGGTCAAGCTATAGACACCAACTCCCAAGACTATCTTGTACAGACAGGACACCCATGACAACTACTGATGGAGCAGACCCAAAAGTACACCCCCTAGAAGTTCCACCCCCCCCCCAAGGATTTCCAGTAGTGAATTCTGGGTATGATGCCTGCATCCAAGGTACAGAAATGTATGTTCCTTTAAGAAGGTGATTCCTCCCCACACCACCTAAAGAGCATAGTTGGCGTACCACACTCTGAACTTTCCACATAAAAGCTTTTGCCTAACCTCCACTAGGTTGTGGGTTCCCTAAAAAGCTCAGCCCACTTTATAGCACTACAATAAAGTTTTACCACTTGACCTGAAGACAAGGTGAATATCTGATTTCTTTCCAAAAGACACTGTCCCACATTTTTATATTTTCAGGGGTCCCCACACCCCAATAAAACTTTTCCCTTTTCAGGACAGCTCTGAAAAGGGTAAAGCTTCCTGGTCTGAACCTCTCTTGAGATTTGTGAAGAACACAAAACTTTATGCCTGCAGAAAACAATAACTGAACACGAGAAAATACAAACTGGAACCAAACAATTCCCTTGAGAAATGTGTAGAACCTAGCTATGACACAGTTTTTAATTCATCAAGTTAAGACTGGAAGAATAAGTAAACAATAAAGAAAATCTCAGTAAAGAGCTATTAGGAAAAATTAAAGCACTTGAGACAGAAAGGCAGGAAAGGAAAATAAATTGACAACAGCTACAAGCAAAGCCTCAAAGGAAAATAAAGCTTAGGGGAGACTAGGTGGCGCAGGGAATAGAGCACTGGCCCTGGAGTCAGGAGGACTTGAGTTCAAATCCAGCCTCAAACATTTAACACTTACTAGCCCTGTGACTTTGGGCAAGTCACTTAACCCTGAAAGCTTAGTTAGTCACAAAGTCAACTAGATTTCCTGGAAGAAACAAAGAATGTTTTTTTTAAATCATGTGACAAATTAAATTAGAGGTTTAAAGGAAAGGATTGGAAGAGAAAAAATGGTGCCAGATCAAACACTTTGAAGGAGAATTAAAAACTCAGTAGAAGAGGTGCAAAACTTTTCACAAGCAACAGACTCCCTGAAAATTAAAATGAACCAAACAGAAGTCAATGACATCATAGGACAACAAGAACTATTAAATCAAAATAAAATGACCAAAAAATGGAAGAAAATCTAAGGCATAAAAAACAATAAACCTAGAAAGAAGTAAAGGAGAGAAAAATCTAAAAATCATCAAATTTGCTTACAGGGAGAGGGAGAGAAACAGACAGGATACCATACTTAAAGAAATGAACGGAAACTCCCAAGCATGCTATATCCAAAATCTGTGTCAAAGAAAAAGTGCTTTAGGTCCTAAGGAATCACAGTCAGGATCACATAAGATATGACAAGTACCACTGCAAAGGAGCTTAGAATATTATATTCAAAAAGGCAAAACATAAAATCTTAAAATCAAAAATAACTTATTTTGCAAAAGTAGGCATTATATTGGGTAAGGTAAGAGGGGAGAAAATGGAATTTTAATGAAAAAGGACTTCTAAGCATTCCTTGTGAGACCAAAGCTAAGAAGAAACTTTTAAAAATGCAAACATAGATGTCAAGAGAAGCAAAAAGGCAAACTATTTGAGTAATTGGAAGGGAAAATACAAGAACTGAGTCTTTATATTCCAACTGGAGGAGAAGAAATGTCCCCTCAGAACTTTAAGGGAGTTAAAAAAAAAACACAAAGGTTGTTTTTTATTATGTTTGGCTGACCTTAAAAGAAGAAAAATAGAAAGAAAAAAAAAGACATTAGAGAAGAAAGGTTTTGTATTTCATAGTCAAGATGCACTATGTCAGGAAAACTATAAAAACAAAGAGGAAGGTGTGAAAGTAGCAGGCGTCAACTGAACCTCACTTTCATCTGAACTGATCAGAAGAGGGTGGAACGTACAAAGTTTGGTGTAGAAATATTCAACTTGATAGGAAATAGAGGGAACTGGAAGTAGGAAGAGAAGAAGAAAATATGATCTTAGACAAGTAAAGAAAAGGAAACTTGGTTGAGAGATAAATGATAATTACATTATGCTTAATGGTACCATAGACAATGAATGCATATCAGTACTTAACATATGCACCAAATGGCATGGCTTATAAATATTTAAAGAAAAAGCGAAATGAGTTACAAGGAAATAGTAAAATTCTAATAGCTGAGGACTTTATGTCCCCCCCCCCTTTCAGACCTAGACAAATCTAACAAAAAACAATAACAGTAAGAAAAGAGCCTGAAAAGAATTTTGGAAAAGTTAGATATGATAGATATCTGGTGATTATTGAAAGGGAACAGGAAGATGTATACATATTTCTCATCTGTGTGTAGAGCCTTTAATAAAACTGCCCATGTGATTAAGGTATAAAAATTCACAAATTCAGAAAAAAACAAACATATCCTTTACTGATTACAATGCAAAGGAAAATTATATTCAATAAAAGGCAGATGAAGAACAGATTCGGTGGTCAACAGACATTTATTAAGCACCTATGCTGTGCCAGGTACTGTGCTAAGCACTGGGGATACCAAAAAGAGGTAAGAAAGACAGGCCTTCAAGGAGCTCACAACCTGAAGAAGCACAGAAAGACAAGCTTAAAAGCAAGGGGTTTGGGGTACAGGAGGGAGATGGTTTCCCAGCAGGAAATGATAAAATCCTGCAGCCAACGTGGGAAATGATCTAAGAAGGTCTGAATTTCAGAATTAATTTCATCTGGTAGAGCAGCAGTTCTCAACCTGTGGGTTATGTTCAATTTGTAACAATGAAAATACATCCTGCATATCAGATATATACATTACGATTCATAACAGTAGCAAAATTAGTTATGAAACAGCAACAAAAATAATTTTATGGTTGGAGGTCACCACAACATGAGGAACTGTATTAAAGGGTTGTGGCACTAGGAAGGTTGAGAACCAGTGTGGTAAAATGATGAATTTCTGTAGATCAGTGGTTCTCAACCTTCCCAATGCCACGAACCCTTTAATATTTGTATGTGGGCGTATCTGCATGCGGGTGGACCCACCTGGAGACAGATAGAGGAGCGGTGTCTCAGTTCCTAAGACCATCGGAAATATGTGTTTTCTGATGGTCTTAGGCGACCCTTCTGACAGGGTTGTTCAACCCCCAAAGGGGTTGCAACTCATAGGTTGAGAACTGCTGCTGTAGATGATAAAATCAATTAGGTCAGCCAGGTGGGAAATAATGAGAATTTCCTGGATGGTCTCCTCAAAAAGAAGGCCCAGAAGGGGCTCCAAGATGTCTACCCTATATGCTTTCCAACCAGAGTGGGGAAAAGGGAGTGAAGGGGGCAGGTGAACCCCATGGGTAGGAGGTGCTGATGATGTGTCAGTTTCAGAGTTGATCTTACAGAATGCTGAGTTTCTGGAGATAAAATACAGGTCAGCCATGTGGGAAATGAAAGATTAAAAACTGGAGACTACTAGAACACTCTTAAGGAACTGACTGTTTGAAGAATAAATCTTTACAAAAATAGATAATGTAAAATGACAACGATGAGACAGAATATCAAAATTTGTGTGACTTAGCCAAAGCAGTCTTTAGGAGAAATTTAGTTATCAAGAAAAGTGATTAAGAACATATCATACTACCTTGGAAGAACTGAAAACTCAAGGACCCCCTCCACCCCATCCCACCCCCCAAAAATAGTTCTAAAAACAGCTGCATAAAAAGCTGAAGTTTGGGACAGAGGCTTCTTCACCCAAAAAGCAGAGCCCAAATTTAACACAAAGTTAAAAGGCAAGAAATAGCCTAGAAAAATGAACAAACAACAACAAAACAACCCTGAACTATAGTGACAGGGAAGATCAAAATACAAACTCAGTAGAAGACAGTAAAGTCAAAATTCCTACATCCAAAACCTCAAAGAAAAATGTGAATTTGTTTCAGGCACCAAAAGAATTCCTAGGAGAGCTCAAAAAGAATTTTAAAAATCAGATGAGAGAAGCAGGTGAAAAATTGGGAAAAGAAAGGAAAGTGATACACGAAAATCATGAAAAAATAGCAGCTTGGTAAAGGAAAGACAAAAAAATACTAAAGAAAACAACATCTTGAAAAATAGAATAGATCAAATGGCAAAAGAGGCACAAAAATCTACTGAAGAGAAAAACTCCTTAGGAGGCAGAATTTATCAAATGAAAAAATATGTACAAAATTCACTGAAGAATTCCTTAAAAGCAGAACTGAACACATGGAAAAGAAGGGACAAAAACTGAAGGAAGAAAATAATCCTTTAAAAAATTAGAAGCAATGGGGCACCTAGGTGGCATAGTGATTAGAATACCAGCCCTGAAGTCAGGAGCACCTGAGTTCAAATCTGATTTCAGAGGCTTGACCCTCAACTAGCTGTGATCTTGGGCAAGTCACTTAACCCCAGTTGCCTTGCCTTCCCCCCTCCAAAAAAAAAAAATTAGAATTGGGCAAATGGAAGCTAATAATGCCATGAGACATTAAGCAGTAAAATCAAAACAATGAGAAAATAGAAGAAAACGTAAAACACCTCACTGAAAAAAAAACTGACCTGGAAAATAGATCCAGGAGAGATAATTTTAGAATTACTGGACTACGTCAAAGCAGGATCCAAAAAAAAAAAAAAGAGCCCAGACATCATCTTACAAGATGTCAAGGAAAACTGCCCGGATCTTCTAGAAGTAGAGTACAAAATAGAAATTGGTAAAATCTACAGATCACCTCCTGATTGAGATCCCAAAATGAAAACTCCCAGGAATGTTATAGTCAAATTCCAGAGTTCCCAGGTAGAGGAAAATATTGCAAGCAGACAGAAAGAAACAATTTAAGTACTAGGGAGCGACAGGATAACAAAAGATTTGGCAGCTTCAACATTAAAGGATCAGAGGGCTTGGAATATGCTATTCTGGAGGGCAAAGTAGTTAGGAGCACAGCCAAGAATTACCTACCCAGCAAAACTGAGCATAATCCTTCAGGGGGAAAAAACTGACATTCAGTGAAATAGAGGATTTTCAAGCATTCCCGATGAAAGATCAGAGCTGAAAGAAAATTTGACTTTCAAATACAATACTCAAGAGAAACAGCAAAAGGTAACCAGGAAAGAAAAATTATAAGGTACTCAACAAGGTTTACATTCCTACATGAGAAGATGACACTTGTAATTCCTAATAATGATAAAGTTCTTAGGAGTTACATAACTCTGGTTCTGTACCCCACAGAGTAATCATGACTAATTGTTCCCACAGGGCCCGTGGGAACAGCAACTGTAGACCTAAAAATAATTATGTCACAGTCTAGCCCAATATGTATATAAACTGTCTTTCCCTCAGCAAGATAAACCCTCTTTCTTGGGGGTGGGGTGGTAAGAGGCGGCAAGGCAAACATGATTTTCCTCACTTTGAAATTAAACTTCTGTTTGTGTCCCAACTCTCCAGTCTCTAGCCTGCCCTGCGAGACAGACCTTTCCTGTCAACATTCCAAGTGGTCTTGGGCTAGAAAATTGTTTCACTCCATTTTTTTTTGTTGGTTCTACTGTTCCCGAATACATTTGGGGGCACAATTATACGGTTGTATGAAATTGAATACGGGAAGAGTTCAGGAGATTTCCTGCTTCCTCAGTTATTTTGGTTCCCAGAAGTCCAAAGCAAGTTGGTTTTTTTTTTTGCTCTCCAAACAGATGTTTATTTGTTATGTAATTTTGTTACACTAAAATAATATTTCTAATAGATGTGATTGGCTAAACACAAAAAAAGAGAAGTTGGCATTTACATGGCATTTCTCTTACAAATCTTTTTTAAAATTTTTTTTATTGATTTGTTTACCTTTAGTTTACAAGATTCAGTTCCATAATCCCTTGAATTTCAAATTTTCTCCCCTCCCTCCCCCTCATGGCACCATGCAATCAAGTATAGGATCTGCAAATACTTTCACATTAGACAATAGTCTGGTTGTAAAGAACGGTTGTAACTCATGGAATGAACAATGGGAAGAAACAAAACCAAATATGGAAAAGAAAGAGAGCAGGTAGTTTGCTTCAGTCTGCATCTAAACTCTGTTCTTTCTAGATCTTTCTCTGAATGTAGACATCTTCCATCTTGAGTCTTTTAGAGTTGTCTTACAATCTTGCATTGCTGAGAAGAGTCCAGTTTATTGGTCATCACACATACTTTGTGTCTGTCATTGTG
>CM053581.1:394871102-394894300 GCA_028627135.1 Pseudochirops cupreus | reverse complement strand
GTTTGTACAGAAACTTTTCAATTTAATGTAATCAAGATTATCCATTTTGCATTTTATAATGCTCTCTAATTCTTGTTTGGTCATAAAGTCTTCCCTTCTTCATAAATCTGACAGGTAAACTATTCCTTGCTTCCCCAGGTTGCTTACAGTATCAGGCTTTATACTTAGATCATGAACCCATTTAGACTTGATTTTGGTATATGGAGTTAGATAATGAATGGTCTATGTCCAGTTTCTGCCATACTGTATTCCAATTTTCCCAGCAGTTTTTGTCAAATAGCGAGTTCTTACCCCCAAAACTGGGGTCTTTGGGTTTATCAAACAGTATATTACTATGATCGTTGACTACTGGGTCTTTTGTACCCAATCTATTCCATTGACCCACTACTCCATTCCTCAGCCACTACCAAGTAGTTTAGATGACTGCTACTTTATAATATAGATTAAAATCTGGTATGGCTAGGCCACCTTCTCTAGCATTTCTTTTCATCAATTGCCCTGATATTCTGGACCTTTTGTTCTTTCAAAGGAATCCAAAATAAGTTCTTAATAAATGTTTACCAACTAACTAACCTCGCAGAACTTGAAAGAGGCTTTACTGACCAAGCTGAACGCCCAACGAAGCTGAAGGACCCAAAAGTTAGTTTACTGAAATTATTTTAAGAACACAGAGCATACTCACATAGGTTTCTCCTTGTTGAATGGCCATAGGCAATTTGTTCTGTAAAATCACAGGAGCCGGGGAGGTGGGAGGCAGAGCCTCACTCTTAACTACCATTTCTAGAGACATCACCAACAGCGCCACCAGATGCATGAAAGCCACACCTGGCTCGCCTTCCTAGCCACTGCCCATTCCCCTCTTAATAAACTCATTTCTTCCAATCTACCACCAATTGTTCTAGGCTAGGAGTGACCCGAGTCAGTTCCCTAGTAGGTTCAGTTTAATATTTAATATTATTTTAATATTAGTTATTATTTATCTGTCATTAATACTTGTATCATAAATATTAATTTATATTTATATTTCATATTCAGTTTAATATTGAAAGGAATTTAATATTAAAAGAACAGCTGAAGTTTTTTTTTCTCCATAGTAAGAAAATGTTAAAAAAGAATAGGTACTAAGGACACCTTGCATTGACTCAGTTGAGCCAACTTCTCTTGCCTGAGTTGATGCACACCTTGATCCACCAGTCGGGCACTAGGGAGCTCCTGGGGGCTGCCCTTTACTCAGACAAAGCCTGAGCCTTTGGTCTCTTTAGCCAACCAAAATTCAATGATCGTCTCAATACCTTTTATGGAAAAATTATCATTACTTCCAAGGGGCCAGGGATATTACTTCCATCAAACATGAACACGAGTTTCCCTACTCATGTGCCTTTCTTCTATATTTCTGTAAGTTTGTCATGGATGTCAAAGGATACTGTGTGAATTGGTGTTATGTTAGGGATGAACCTGACTATGGCTGACACCCTATTAGTTAGGGCCAATTGCTATAAGAAAATAAGCAATTTTAGGTCATTACACAATTATGAAAAGGCTTACTTAGCCATAGCATAAAAAGTACACTCAATACAGCACTTAGCTTGGATAGACATGTCTCTATACATCTCCATACAGAAACTTGTCTGGTCATCTGGGCAGATTGTGATGCTTTATATGATACTGGGATATCCACCAAGTCTAAAGGGTCCTAATCTAAAGGGTCCCAACTCCATGTGGGTAGACATTTTGCATTCACAAATGATCAAGAAGTCACATCAGAATGACTAGTGGCTTATTGAAAACTGCTTCAAAGAAGGTGTAGGTTGAGCCTCGGTCCCATGGCTTCCTCATGAGGAGATCTTCGAAATCTTTCAAGGAAAGCTGGAGAGGAAGGGAGGGCATAGAAGAAAATTTTAGAGGATTTTCCATAATTTAAATGCAAAGGCATTTTACAGCTTTTACTGAGCAATCCTCCTGACACAGGCAATTGTGAGTGTGTGTGTGTGTGTGTGTGTGTGTGTGTGTGTGTGTGTTGGGAAAAAAAAAACAAATGACACACAGAACAACAAAAATGTTTTAACACTACCACCATCACACACACACAAACACCCCCCCCCCCCAAGGAATGATCACAAAGGAAAAGAAGAAAACAGTTTGGAGAATAAAACCCAAAACTCTGAGGCTCCCTGCCCACCTGCCCAAAGGACTGAATATCAGATCTCAACAATAAGATGCACTTCACAGTGGGTCTCTTGATGCAAAGTAGTGACAATGGGAAGGAGCAGCAATAGGAACATCACAGACATAGCAGAGATGATGATATCTCTGGCACAATCAAAAATTCTTCATTATTAATCGGAGTCGTCTATAGATACTTAATTAGATGGCACAGTGGATAGACTGCTCAACTTGGAGTCAGGAAGGCCTGAGCTCAAATTCAGCACCAGACATTTACCAGCTGTGGAACCCTGGGAAATTCTCAGTTTCCTGATTTGTAGAATGAGAGTAATAATAGCTCCAGTTTTTGTTGTGAGGATAAAATGAGATATTATTTATAAAGTGCTTTGTAAGCCTTAAAATGTTATGTAAATGCTAGCAAAAATGAAGGCATAAACCTCTCGCAGGCGACATGTTCCGGGA
This sequence comes from Pseudochirops cupreus, assembly GCA_028627135.1. NCBI lineage: Eukaryota > Metazoa > Chordata > Mammalia > Diprotodontia > Pseudocheiridae > Pseudochirops > Pseudochirops cupreus. The sequence goes on along the minus strand of CM053581.1, from coordinate 394,891,675 downwards.
ATTAAGTAGATACTGATGACTACCCCCATGCCCCACTCAGTTTTCTCTGGCTCACCCACTAAAGTTTCAACCTTCCTGGGAGCCCCGAAGGAAAGACGATACCAAATCTCTGCCCTTTTAAAATTCTCTGTTGAAAAGCTCCCCCCTTCTTTGACAGACCTCCTTCATCCATGTATTCTGAATTTCCACTAAGTCCCTTCTTCCAAACAAATCCCTATTTGTCATAATTAAACTGCTCACCTCCTCCTTGATGTAAGAAAGCAAGGCACTTGCCAACCACAGTACCCTCTGATCTCCCAAGCTTTTTCAGGCAAGGAGTTATCCAAACCATCCTAAAAGAAAGGCAATCTGCCAAATTAGACCTGAGCTATTTCTCCAGGACAAAAAGAGCCTGATAACTTGCACGGATGTGAGAAGTCAGGTACGTGATGGTGCAGCTATTGATTGGCAGTTGCAAACCTCTTGCCATCAGACAGACCACGAGGGCCATTTTGGCAGTTTGGGACAGGTTGGGAGCTACTTGGGTTAGATGAGTACTGTGCTTGGCACAAGGAACCCAGCTGGATAGGAACAGATGCCATGTCCTTAGGGAGAATCATATGGTCCCATGGCCAGCACTACCCCCAAGTCCAGATTGGCAATGGTCCCTGTCCCCCAACTTTGCTGTCTGGCTCAAATCTGGTCATTAAATTTAACAGCAGGCAAGTATCGGACCAAGAACAACTTATACGTAGTGGCAGGCTCTGACTCTGAAGAGGAGAGCCTTTGGTGAGCCAGTGCTATCTTCTTCAGAACCCGAGAACCCTTGGCCAGAATCATGGCCAGCACCAGAGAATCAACTTTATATGTCCTCTGTCACACCCCAGAAGCTCTTTCACATGGTGGCCTAAAATCCTGGGGCTCATGTCACCGCAAAGACCTGTTGGGAACCCCATTCCCTAAGTCCCTTTCCAGAGAAGATGGCCCAGTGACAGGCCGCACTGAGGGCTTGCAGCCACATAACGCTGGGCCCGAGAGTCTGCTCAGCGCGGTCCTCGGCTCAGACCTCCGCACACCTGGCCTCTCCCAGGGCGCCAGGTAAGAGTCCGCACTAGACTCGAAAGCCTCCTTTGGCTGAGTGCGCGGCTCTAGCCTGCGCACGTGAAAGTGGCACATGTCTGGGTGACTCAGGAAGCAGGTGCCCTCAGGATGCCCGGTGGGGTGCGGTGTCTCCACAGCCGCCTTTGTCCATCGCCCGGCCGTGGCTCGGAGCAGGTGCTAAGTGCACGCGGGACTCCTTTCCCAATGCGCCTAAAACTCTCAGAGACACGCACACGGCCACAACGGGCGTTTGTCTTTCAGCAGTGTGGAGAAATTCCAAAAGGACGCAGATCTACGCCGCCCGTTACAGAGCCGCAGGGTACGAGTTTAAGTGATTCGCCAAGGGCCACACGGTCCGTGACCGCCAGAATCAGGGTTTCAGCCCGGTCTTCGGGACTCCACTGCCGGAGCAGGAGCCTTCTAGGACCCAGAGGACCCGGGAAGGAAGGGACTGGATCGCGATCCCACCATGCCTTGCGAGGCTTTCCGGCCGGCTTGTCAACATGGCGGCGCCCAGATGGCGAGTCTTCTGGCTGGGCCGGCGGTTCTGCTCGGGCAAACGGCTAGAGACCTGGTCCTCAGTTCAGCGTGAGCGTCACTCGGGGACTCGAGACCTGCTAATGACACAGATTAAGAGGGGTCTGTTCAAGGAGATCTTCCCAGCAACCGGAGTGGACGTGGAGCTGCCGAAGCTTCTGGGCCGCGCCGCACAAACCGTATACTGCGGCTTCGACCCCACGGCCGACTCGCTGCACGTGGGCCACCTCCTGGCCGTGCTGGGGCTGCTGCAGTTCCAGCGCGCGGGCCACCACGTGATCGCCGTCGTAGGCGGAGCCACGGCGCGCCTCGGAGACCCCAGCGGCCGCACCAAGGAGCGCGAGGCGCTGAGCGCGGAGTGCGTGTGGGAGAACGCGCGAGCCCTGCGGGCCTCCCTTGAGCGCCTGTCCGAGAACCACCGGCGCTTCTTCCACGATGGGCGGACGTGGGGCACCTTCACGGTGCTGGACAACGCGGCGTGGTACTCGCAGCAGCCGCTCGTGGACTTCCTCGCCGCCGTGGGCGGCTGTTTCCGCCTGGGGAAGCTGCTGAGCCGGCACAGCGTGCAGTCCCGTCTCCGGAGCCCGGAGGGCATGAGCTTGGCCGAGTTCCTCTACCAGGTCCTGCAGGCCTACGACTTCTACCACCTGCAGCAGCGCTACGGCTGCCGCATCCAGCTGGGCGGCGCCGACCAGCTGGGCAACCTGATGTCGGGCTATGAGTTCATCCATAGGTACGGGCCCCCGGGGCGGGCGGGTCTGGTGGCCCCGTGGGAGGTGGGCTGGGCGGAGGCAGCACCGACTTACAGATCTGGGACGTCACCTGTGTCCTCTGAGCCCCGCAGCGCACAGGACAGAGATGCTTTGGTGTGTCAGAGGCAGCGCTCAGACCCACCTCTTCTGATTCCGTACCAGACCGTGCTGCCCCTGGCAGGTAAAAGGTTTAAAATCAGGGGAATTCTCCAGCCTTGGTTTAGATTAGGAAATAAGTATGTATGATTGAATGTAACTCGTTGAAGCCTGTATATTGTGCTTGTGTTTAGGCAGTAAAAAAGGACTAATGGAAAAAAGTCATGTTCTCTGCTCGCACCTCCTCCCCACACCCGAATCATTGAGGTTCCACTTGGGCCCAGAGAAGTTAAATTCGAGGAAATTTGAAGAGGGAGAAAAATGAGCCTCTGAAGAAGAGGGAGATCCTTAAGGATCCCGTGGAATGGTGTTCGAGTGAAAGACAAAAGGGTGAGTTTAGGGAAGAGTAGTAGATTCAGGAACGTAGTTTGGGAAGCAGAATACTGTGAAGTAAATCTGAAAAAATAGATCCAAGCCAAGCTGTGGAAACCTTTTAAAGTACCAGACTGAGGAGTTTATATTTTGTTCCAGAGCCATTGAAATATTTTGCGCAGAGGAGTGTCATAATCCAACTGCATCCTGCAGAAAAGTTATTTTGGCAGCTGTGTACTAGATGGACTGGAGAGGACCAAGACTGTTGGCTATTGCAGTGGTCTGTCCAGGCTCGAACTGAGATGTGGTGGTGGCTATATGAATAGAGAAGAAAGGGTGAGGAAGTAGAATCACTAAGATATGGCAACTTATTAGCAGCTAGAAGAGGGAGGAGCCAGGATGTTTCTGAAGTTGTGGACCTGAGTATCAGGAAGTAGGATGGTGTTGTCTGCTGAAAAAGGGAAGTTTGGAGGAGGGGCAGGTTTTAGGGAGAAAAATTAGTTCTGTGCCGTTTGAGATGCTGACGGGACATCTAGGTGGAGATGTCCAGTACGCAGTTGATGAGGTAGAGCAGGATGTCGAGGGAGACAGCAGGACTAGCTACATAGATAAATTTGTGAGTCATCTGCATTTTGTTGTTCAGTCCAGTCTGACTCTTCATGATCCCATTTGGAGTTTTCTTGGCAAAAATAGTGGAGTGGTTTGCCATTTCCTTCTCTTCAGAAACTAAAGCAAAACAGAGTGTTTTTTTATTTAGGGGATTTTTTTCTGTGAATTTTGGATTCAAAGGGCCACACTTGAGGACCCAGAGGGCCACATGTGGCCTCAAGGCCACAGGTGCCCCACAGTAGTGGTCCTGAGAATGCAGTGGGAGGTAGGCCCACACACAGTAGGCCATGTGACATACCCACAGGAGGGTGTCAGGGACTTAGGGGGTGGGGAGAGAATTCCAGAGCCGTGAGGGTCCTGTCCCCTAAGAGGGTGCAGGAAGTTGGATAAATCTCCTCGAACTTAGTCAGATCATTTCTCTAAAGGCAGACATAGTTGACTTTAGGCCCATATTTTAAGTTTGGTGGTGTTGAAAACTAAAAATAAGTAAAACATGGTCTCTACCTTCAGAGACCTCAATTTATCAAGGGTGGTAAGACTTTGAGTTACTTCACTGTTTAAAGGTAATATGATTTGATATTTCTGAACATTCCATCCACCAGTGCAGGGTGATTGTTGTGGCCCCCAAATTCACTACTCTGCAGCTAACGTGGTTAGCCTGTGAGAATTTAGCTAGGACATAAGTCCAGAACTACATATTTAAATCTTACCATCTTCTTAGGGACTCAGCAGAACTTGTGTTCTGCTGGCATAGTCTTCAAAGAGACAGAGCTCAGTGTAGACTGAGATTGGAACACAAATATAAGACATATGTACAGATTAAAAAATAACACAAGAGTGTGTGCGTAATAAACGTAAGGCATTTGCACAGACTGAGATAAAACAAATTGGATCTGAGGAAGGATATTTAATCAGTCCCTCTCAGAAATACGAGTTCTTGATGACTGGGCCCCTGCTTGGCCGACCCCAGTGCCTGGGAACTCGGTCGCTGCTTGAACGGCCTGGTCACACAAGGGTGACAAAGGTAGGGAAAGCAGCGACGTGAGAGTTTCAGTGGTGAAGCTTTGGAACGATGTAGTTGCAGATGCCAGAAAAGGACTTTTCCTGCCTAACTGATGAAATGGCCTTTTTCTAATACGATCCATTCAAAATAAACGTTCCCTTTTGTTTTGCTTGTTTGCCCTTCCCCACGTGCACAGTGCTCTTTGTATCTAAAGTTTTATTGATGTTGTTGTTGTTCATTTCACGTTCATACCTAGATTCTGGCTTTCTACCCTCTCTCCTGCCCTCGTGAGTCTACTCTTGTAACAGCAAAGTTAAGCAGAATTAGTTTGCATGTATGACCTCCATGGGGAACTTGTTTAGAAAGGATCTATCACATAATTGATGTGAAAACTTTCTACCAGCACAGATCGCATCCTCCCTACACTCAGTTCCCTGAGTTGCTGTGTGGCCAACAGAAAATCAGTTGGTGGCCAGTTTTCTGGTGTTGGACTTCAGTCTGGCCAGACATGCAGAATTAATGTGATGTAATGCAGAGAACACTAGGTTTAAGGATCTGGGTTAACACAACATGGCTCTCAGACAAGACACTTCAATTCTCTGAGCTTCACTTCCCCTAAGTAAAACTGGTTGAACTAAATGATCTTTAAGTTTTTTCAACTCCAAATCCTATGATCCAATGTGTTTTTTTGTTTTGCCCTTACAGGAAACTTTTTTCATCTTGCTGAGACATCAGATTTTGGATTTAGTTGCAGCCTGGGGTCACCCTTTAATGATGACTCTGGAGTAGGATTTTGTTGTAGGTAATATCCAGGTTAAAACAGTCTATAGGGGCAGGTAGGTGGTGCAGTGAACAGAGCACAGGCCCTGGAGTCAGGAGGACCCGAGTTGAAATTTGGCGTCAGACACTTAACACAAAAAACTAGCCATGTGACCTTGGGCAAGTCACTTAACCCCAGTTGCCCTCTAAAAAGCAAAAAAAAAAAAAGAAATGGAAATGTCCACTTAAAGTACAGATAGTACTTTTTTACTACCTACCTCGTAAGATTTGTTTAATAAAGAAAATGCTTTTGTAAATCTTAAAGGACTGAAAATGAGCTATATTTTTGTAGAATTTTGAGGTGCAAAGGTTTCTCAACAGATCACTAGCTTCTTGATAGTAGAGCAATTGAAGAACTCATAAAAGTGCAAGTTAAATAGATTAGATAGGGTCATCATATGGAGGCAATGTGGAAAAGGACACCATACTAGTAGTTGAGATCTGAGTCCTAGTTTTAGATTTTTGGCAAAGTAAATCACCAAGGTGTGCCTTTCCAGTTCTAAATAACTTAAGAGGTAGAATATAAATTGTATCTATTTTGCTTACCACCTTAATTAGTTTTGGTGCTGCTTGTATTTCTAATGTGGGGAATTTGGGCTTTGGAAGCCAACTTTAAATGAGAAACATAACATAATAAGAACATAACATTCTTTATAAATAGGGTGACTGGGGAAGATGTGTTCGGGATCACTGTTCCTCTGATTACTAGTACAACTGGAGCTAAATTGGGAAAATCTGCTGGCAATGCTGTTTGGCTAAACAGAGACAAAACTTCTCCTTTTGAATTTTATCAGTTTTTTGTCAGACAGCCTGATGATTGTGTAGAAAGGTAAGTGGTGGTTTTTGAAAGATGTAATTTGCTACAGAAAAATTACATATCTAAGGTAAAAGCCCATCATTATCAGTTAACTTTTTTAAGCATTAAGTTCCTTTTTCTATATTTAGATTCTGTTTCATGTAGTAACTGAATTTCTTTAATCTAAGATGTTAATTAGCAATTTATCCCAGAATATGTCTATTATTAGACTCACTGGTTACTTTAAAAAAAAATCCTTTGCAGACTTTAAATTGTTGTATGTATATAAAAATTTCCCACAAGGATTTTCTTTACATCTGTGTATAATGTATATTTGTATGTCTGTGTGTATGTACACATCACATACATACATACACATAAATATAAATTAAATATTTTTGCAAGTGATTTCAATATGACTGGCAACATCGGCAGTTTAATTGCATTCTTGGTACAATAATGTGATATTCTTCCTACTTAAATATTTTATTTATAAAATGGTGCAGCGTACTGGGCCTGGTGTCAGGAATACTTATCTTCCTCAGTTCAAATCTGACTTCAGACTAGCTATGTGACCCTGGGTCACTTAACCCTTTTTGCCTTAGTTTCCCTCATCTGTAAAATGGGCTGGATAAGGAAATGGCAAACCACTTCCATATTTTTGCCAAGAAAACCCAGAGTTGGACACAGCTGAAAATAACTTTAATTTCTTTTGAAAAAGTGTAATAGTAGTTAATAATAATATCAATGGCTTTTTGGTAGCATGATTTAAAAATATTTTATCATCAATATGTATAGTGTTGGACTTATCTTTAATACTGTAGAAAAGAAAAAATTGCAAGTTAATCTGGTAAGCATTTTTTGGAAAATAATACCCCAAAAAGTCATTAACTATGCCTGCCCTTTGACCTGACTGTCATTGTAAGCCTATGCCCCAGGGAGACCAAATAGAGGAAAAGAACTCAAGTATACAAAAATCTTTACAGCAGCTTTTTTTTTTGTAGTTCCATAGAGGATGTCCATTGTTTGGTGAAGAGATAAACATATTAGGAATGTAATGATTACTATTTTGCCATAAGAAATGTTTAAAGGGACAATTCCAGTGAAATCTTAGAAGACTTGTAAGGGTAAAGCAAAATGAAGTGAGTAGAATAAGAACAATTTATACAATATCAACCATATGGAAAAAAAAAAACTTGAGAACTCCCATCATCACAGTGGCCATGATGCAATAGAATTGATACCACTGGTGTCTCCTGACAGAGAGGTGGGTGTCCCACAGCCTCTAGGTATAGAATAAGACTCATTTTTTTGGACATAGTGGATGCAGAAATTTACTTTGCTTGCCTATGTGAGGGGTTTTTTTTTCTCCTCTTAGTGGGAAAGAGGAAAAAAATTTATTTTTGTTAAATCACATACTGTGTTATAAAACAACAACAACAAAAAAAACCCTGTTGTTTTTTTAAAGCTATTTAAAACAATCTAAGTGTAAGTATTTTGATTTCTGGGTGGTTAGTATGGAGTGGTAGATTTGGAATTAGAGGAATGAGTTTGAATCTCATCCCAATTGCCCACTGTGTAAACTTGGGTAAATTACCTCCCTCTCTGAGACAGGGTAAGCAGTTTGGACTTTGAAGTCCTTTCTGGCTCTTCATCTATGAATCCATCACTTGCCCAAGTGGGATAGATTTTTCTGAACATCTTGCCTTCTATCAGAATTACCATTAAATCTGTGGTATGGTGGATTTTTTCAGTTGTTATCATGTACTCTCAAATTTTAATTCTATTTTAGTTTTATTGTAGCTGACAGGTCTGGGTGTCAATAGCTATAGTAGTTATTTGAAATAGCATTTTTAAAAAGAGGAAGCTATTTTATGGTTTGAAGATGCAAGTTTATTTTCCAGTCATGGTGATTAATGTCTTGCTTGTGACACTTTCTTCATAGCAAAATTAGTTATTTTTACTAGTGGTCTTGTTGTAACTTCAAGACACATGTGCTACACTGTTGAAAACCAGCCTCCAGGTCCCTCTGAAGTACTTTGTAGCCTATTTTCTGTTAATTAATTCAATTCTCTAGCAGCAAATGTTTGTTGGCATTTTTTGTCTTTGACTACACTTTTCCTTTGCATTTCCTTAATTGCATTTTCAGTATAGGCTTCAATGATCCTTGAAATGCTTGACTTCCCCATTTCAAGTCACTGCTTGGATTTCTGAGTTAGGTGTGTTCTTTAAAACTTAAAGAAAATAAGCATGCTTATTTTCAAAAACTGTAGAATAAAAACCCAACAAAAGAGCAATGAGGTATACGTATGTGCTCCTCAAACTGTGGTCAGCTGACAAAGAACTAATTCATGGTAGGGAAACTAGCTCAGTCCAGTGTCACCAGTCAAGGTGAGGTGTTCTGACTGAGCCCCTTTGTCAGGAGAAAGAGACTGGCATGAAACTTAAGTTATTGTTTGCCCCAAGTAATTCATACACCACTGTAATTCTATTACATTCATATGCCATGTATTTTTTTCATCCATTTCCCAAATGGCAAGCATCCACTTGTTTTCAGTTCTTTGTTGCTATGAGTAGTTTTCTATATATTGGACCTTTGTTTCCATTTTGGTATTTTGGGTTTGTTTTGGTCTTTTTTTTTTTAAAGTAATCAGACTGTAAAGTTTTAAAGCTCAGATGTTTCACAAGGACTTTCTAAAATTGTTTGATAAAAGTTGTCTTTTCAAGCTCCAAAATGATTTTGGTCCTTTATAGTTAGGCATCAACATATTCAAAACATTAGAGACTTCTTTGCAGCTTTATATTTGAAGGTTGATATTTAAAGTGTAACAGAGCTGGAAAATATTATGGAAATATGAGAAATACAGAATATTTTGCTGCTTTTTTTTTCTCTGAGGTACCTTAAACTCTTCACTTTTCTACCCCTTCCGGAGATTGAACATATAATGCAGATGCATACCAAAGCACCAGAAAAATGGGGACCTCAGATACGACTTGCAACAGAAGTAACAAAGTTTGTTCATGGCCAAGAAGGATTGGAATCTGCCAAAAGGTAATCTTTTTGAATCATCAGCACCCAACATAATTATGTAGGAAACCTCAGCTAATCCAGAAGGTATATGAAGCCACATCACATTTAGAAAAACCTTAAACTTTTTACATGAAATAGGATAGGTTTCTTTTTCATTTAAAGACAGGATTAAATACAGCCCTTTAATGAAAAGATTAATTGTTATAGTCAGAAGAATTGAACTGAGATTTAGGGCTGGCACTAACTAGCTGTGTGACCTGCACATTTTAAGAACATTTCCACACTTATAAAGTAAGAGAATTGGACTAAATGATTCCTAAGATGTCTTCCATTTAGAAAATTTTGTGACTCTTAAAATTACTGTAGGACGAAAGTGCAAGTTTTATCATTTCAGCATTTATTAAAATGTTTGGATAACTTCAAATTTGTTTTTCAGGTGTACACAAGCCCTTTATCATTGCAGTATAGATGCATTAGAGAACATGTCTGATGAAGAGTTAAAAGAGCTATTTAAAGAAGCTCCATTCTCTGAATTGGTTCTTGATCCTGGAACAAGTGTATTAGATATATGTCGCAAAGCAAATGCCATTCCAGATGGCCCAAGAGGGTAAGCTTCTGTGTCCAAAGGCATCATTCAGATCATGATTTTTAGTTAAGCTGGGTTTTTTCCCTTGATAGAACTATTTACTTTGTTATAATTTTACCTCCAAAAAGTACTATGCTGAGACTTCATGTTCAGGTCTCTAAAACTGTATCAGGAGGATCTGGTAGATTATACCATCCTGGCACTGCTTTCTCAAGATTTTACCTAGTTAAGTGGAGGGAGAAACTCATCATCAGTACATCAACAATTTGATGAATTCTTTGACCATGACAACCTCATAAATCAAAGAAAAATACAAAATAGCCAACAGTCCCTTCCATTTTTGCATGATGGAACCAGAAGAGGGAAAAATCATAGGCTTTCGACTGCTGATAAACATCAACCTAACTTTTGGTATTTTAAATTTGAGATCACGTTCAATGAAAAAGTATTCAGTTCTTTTGTGCCCAGCACTTTGCCATAAACAGATGTTCAATCCTACTGAAGGGACTCAGATTAATATTAACATTCTTAAAGTAAAAAACCTGGAAAAATGAGGAAATCTATACAAGGGAAGTTTATACATGAGAAGAGTTCATACTCTGAGAGAGTCAAAGAAAAGTTAGCAGAATTGGTTTTATTGTGTGTCCAAAGGCAAGAAGAAACATTTTATGGGACATTTGTTTTCCGTTGCAGTGCTTACCGTAAATATTTGTAAAAAAGCACCACAAAAATAATTTCAGCAACGTACCAGCATCTGTTGTAGATAATATAGAACAGAAATAACATGAGGGACCCAATAACTATAGGACCATCCAAACTAAATTAACTTATACTTTAATATTGTATGACTTTAGTACAAAGGTGGGAATAGGCGAAGATGGTAAAGAATACCTTGGAAAGTATGGTTCCAGAGGCAGGAAGGAGACCACAAGGAATCATTCTGATGTATTATGGACACTTTCTAGAACTGGGAGTTACTGGATATAAGCACTGATTAACATCACAAAATTTAAATGATTATATATTTTAATAGGAAATTTGAGTCATTCTTCTGATACAGCCTTTCTATTTACAGCCAATATATAGAGACTACAATTTCTTAAGCAAAGATCAGAATCAATATGAAGTCAGAAGAATAAAAATAAAAGGACAACATGGCATACAAAGAAAATAATTCCAACTTGTTACTGATACTAGAAAGTCAGAAATGGATGGAAGAAGGGGACTGACATTTTGATAGAGAATTTTAACTACAAATGTACAAGGAGATAAAAGACAATAAACTGCCCTGGTAAACACTTGCCAAGCAAGAAGTAATTGCCGGAGTAAAATTAATCAGATTTGGTGATTGAATGAGCAGAAGGCAGTGAAAAGCCAAAGAATATTCTGAGGTTTGGGGTATAGCTAACCAGAATGACAAAAGTATAGAAACAAGGAAATCAGAAAATTATTTTATAGAAGAGGAGGAAAGTTCTGTTTTGAACATGTTGAATTTGAAATGTCTAGGTCAGCAGTTCTCAAACCTGTGGGTTATGACTCCTTTGGGGGTTGAATGACCCTTTCACAGGGGTCACCTAAGACCATCGGAAAACACATTTCCAATGGTCTTAGGAACCGAGACACTGCTCCTCTATCCTCTCCAGGCGGGTCTGCCCACATGCAGATACGCCCACATACAAATATTAAAGGGTTGCAGCATTAGGAAGGTTGAGAACCACTGGTCTAGGTGATCCAAGAGCTTGGGAGAAATATCAGAAACTGAGGATGCCCATTTTACTAACATTTTTAGTCCTTTTTTTCTCCCCCCCTCTAGTGAAGTAGTTTTCAGCACTGAGAATTACTGATTTACCATATTTATGTCATCTTTTTTCTTCTTAACTTTAGAAAGATATGCCAATTGAACAATGTTGCATGCAGGAGTCAGAAGACATTGATTGCAGCCTAATTTTTCTTCCCTCAACAATAGTTACCTCCCACTGAAAAGTATGAAAAGAGAAAATGGGAATAGCACATAATCATATTTACATGTAAGATAGTTTAAAATATGAGAAATACTTTAACAACCACCATGAATGTTATTATAGTATAGTAACAGATGAAGATATTGAGTCTGAATGTACAGTTTGCATAGTTAGTCATAATGGTAAAAGCTAGAATTTTAACCCAGGTATCCTGACTCCCAGGTGCTACACTTTTATGTTACAGAGACAAAAAAAAAAAGTGTTCTCTCCAGCAGTGGCATTTTTTCTTCTTAATGGCTTATTAAGGTCCTTTAGGGAAACAAGTGAAATAAGGACATAGTACATAACAACTCTGTAAGTTGGAGACCTGCTAAATATATAGTTTAACCTGTATTTAAATTTTAATTATATCAGCTTACTTTATGTACATTTCTATTTTTAGGTACCAGATGATTACAGACGGAGGAGTCAGTATAAACCACAAACAAGTAACTAATCCAGAAAGTGTTCTAATTGTTGGACAACATATCCTCAAAAATGGACTTTCGCTACTCAAGATAGGAAAAAGAAATTTCTACATTATAAAATGGCTTCAGCTGTGACTAGGAAGAAAAAACCCTAGCTGATAATAAAAATTTTATCCTAGCAGTCTAAAGATGAGTTGGCTTTAGCATCTTTATTCTTCGAGTACATCAAATGAAAAAATAATTTGGTATACGATCACTTTCAGTTTACCATATTTACATGCATTGATTGATAAATATTTTATTTCTGTGGGAAAAAACATAACTTGTAACAGTCTGAGGAAGAAAAATATTATTTGCATCAAGAAAAAAGTAGTAGTGTCAGTGAATTCTGTTATTTCCTCTGTGAACTTCCCTTTCTTGTACAGACTATGATGAAGGAAAAGCAAATATGAAGAACTGTTATTACTCTTAACAGGAGTTCATTAGTTCATGTAGCCATTCTATAAACGACAAGAATCTGTAGATTTCAACCTCAGGGAGGAAAAAAAAAATACACTTTGAAACAAAAAAACCTTCTTTATGAAGGGATACATTAATATTTATAAGGGGTTAATTATATCAGTCATAATAATTAGCAATGGCCTTTTTGGTTCCAAGAAAGAGAAGTTAACAGGTTGAATGAATGTCATAAATAATCTGCCTTGAAGACTTAAGAGATTACAGAAGTTTATTGAAAAAAGTAACAGCTCCATCATTTTTAAGCCTGTCCTCCCAGCAAGTAAAGAATTTTATAATTCAGCTAATTGGAAGTTCATAGAATCATCAGAGGAAATACAAATCTTAGGATGACTCAAATATTAGACTAGGCTACTTAGTTTTAGTTTTATATTTTTAGACTTACCATCTTTTTGTCTCAGGCTCATTATTCAAATATAACAAGCATCTATTTTGACGTGAAGCCCCCGCTAACGCAGATTACAATCTTTGATTAAATCAAAGAATTTCATTAGAAGTCAAGTCACTTGGCCAAGGTCACATAAGGAGTAGCAAAGATAGGATCTGAATCCAGATCTCAAGAGCCCAACCTAATAATGTTGCTATATAAATTAAATTGGGGTTTTGGTTAAGAAGCACCCAAGGATTAAGACAATAATCTCAATAATTTTTAAAGATAAGGAAAGAATACTTGGGTTTGGAAATGAGTCAAGGGATCTAAATTTGCCATTAAGTTTTGTAAATTTTTTGTGTGAATTAATTTGAATATGTCACTGAACTGTGGTCTACCTGTAAAAAGGGAGGAGCTACAATAGATGATCTCAATGGTTCCTTCCAGGTCTAAGATTTTATGATTATATACCACATGCATTCTTAAATAAGGAGCAAAAGTAGCATTATAACAAAACATCTTTTTTTCTTCTGCCTCAAAGTCATTTTTTAGGTCAGGGTCAAAAACCTTGCAATAAATTTAGATTTGACCATAAAGAGCATCTATAATCCCTCCCCTTGAGAATGAATTTAAACAAATTTCAGAAGTACTCATTTGTTGATTTAAAGTGCATTCTTTCACACCAGTGATTTTATTTACAAAAACAATAGACATTAAGTTCAGAAATCTCTGTACTTGGTGCTTCGCTTACATAACACCCCCAAATGTAACATTTTCACCCAACACTTGAGACAGAATAGGAGAAACAGGTTATAATCTGTCACTAGTACTACTGGTAGCCCCTGATCGCAAGGGTATTAAATGAGGTAATGAGAGATTATTAAGTTTCAATTTTAATTGAACATTACTTGACATGTGGAACAAGAGATAAGGGACTTTATACGTGTATGACTTACCTCAAAACAGAAGGACTAGATTATCAAGGTCACATATTTAATACAATATTAGGCATAACTGAAATGCTTACTACTAAAATGTTGCCCAAGGCCTTTTGTCTGATACAGATACATTTCCTAATTTTGGACTTTTTTTTTAAGGGTTTAAAAAATCTGATATATATTCTTTGGGTGTTTTTGTTTGTTTTTTTAAATATTTATTTTAAAGCTTAATTTTGGCTAAGTGTTTAAGAGATGTAATCCTAAAGTATAACTTAGGGTCTGTCTTTTGGGAACCTCTCCTAGCAGTTACTAACAGAAAATATATCCAATACTTCCATCTTCTTTCCCTCCCCTCATTTTGGAAAAAATAGTGACACTTTTCCCCTTGAAACACCTTTCCCCCACCTCCCAAATCATCAAATACATCATATAATTATTTCTAGAAACAGTCCTGCTATTGTTTATTTCACATAGTCCTTAAAGAACAGGGAGGAAAGTATTTTTGAAGATAAAATTATAAATTTTTGAAAAGTCAAAATTGAATATTTGCACATTTTTTAAAAAAAGCAATGGAACTTTAGCACTTTCATCCCAGAATTGAAAGAGCTCTGTACTCACATATACAATACACACATTCCTTAACATAACTTTTTGTTTTTAGCTTTCTTGTAAGCTAAACTAAAGTGAAATAACCACTTGAAAATCAAATTGAGAAGCTGAAAGACAATTTTTTTTAAAGAAATGTGGACTCTATAACTATGGCAAACTTTTGGCAGCTTGCATACCTACCAGCCAGATCAGTAGATATAGTACAGCACATGCTTCATAGTCAGACAAAATAGCTTGTTGCTATTTCTTCTCAAAGGGCTATGTACGGTAGTTGCTTGAAACTACTTAAGATTATACAGTTTATAGGCAAACTGGCTTCAGAAACTTGGCACTACTAGAACATATATATGTATAGACATACATATATAATATATGTATACACACACATACATACACATACACACATGGAACATTTCAGGGAACCAGCTGTTCATATTTAATATTTGTGTTTCTCCTGCAAAACAATTTTTGTCTCAAAACTTTTCACAGCAGATTTACATAGTTAATACACAGGAAGAATTCGTAAATGACACTCCAGTGAAGTTTGCAATAATTATTACAAGTCATCAGCATCTTCACCTATATAAATGTCTGGTACATTTCTTTACCAAAGATGTGTTTCTCGAATTTCAGCAATTATCTGACTGGCTCGCTGTAAGGCCTGCATAATTAAAGAAAGGGAGAAAAATAAAATTACAAATTTAAAGACATTTCTTTAATTTCTTAAAAGAGGGAGTGCCAGGTTTCATAGGTTTAGTGGTGCTCAAATATCTGCAGTAGAGTTTGAATGTTTGGCAGGTCAGTTCAAGAAAGGACCTCAGTGTCCAGTACCTTATTTTGCCAACTCTAATGGGGTGGCCATGTTGTCTGAATGCCAAATGTACCTTTGCTTAAAAGATTTTATGGAGAAGTCACACAAGGACTCACATGGAGGTCAGAAGAAACATACAAGATCTCTGAAGAACTTTGGAATCAATCTTGAAAAATGGGAGACATTGGCACTAGACTGACCAGCATGGTATTCTCACACCAAAGAAGGTGCTGTGCTCTATGGGCAAAGCAGAATTAACGATAGCTCAGAAGAAACATGAGATGTGCAAATTCAGAGACCTCTTTACTCCAAATGTTCACAGACTACTTGTCTATAGAGCTTTGATAGAGTCTTCAGAGCTCGCAAGGGTCTGATTAGCCGCAGTCAGATAGGGTCTACCTTGATCGTGATACAATAATGTCACTTTGGTCCTCTTTAAGCACAAAGGATACAAATACGACACCAAAGCACAGAAAGCATCAACCTTACTTAACAAGTCCAAACTAGCTGAATAAAGCTTTCTATAAGGACCCCACTAGGCTGGCTTTGGAACTGCAAACATACATTTTGTGAAGATTCATCATGACCATGTGGAGCACAAGGTAATGAGTTTTTCAGATCACCAGGTGACTGATCCAATCACTATGTTTCAAACACAGTTTTTGTACCAGGATCAGAGAAAAGTATTTTTTTTTATTTCGCACAGCTGGCCAATAAAAATTTTGCTCACAAATTTCCTCCTCTTGGGTAAGGAGTGATTTGTTAGTATTGAAATTCACCTACTGTGCTAAATGCATATTAATGAAACCACCTGAATAATAAATTTTTATTATTGACAAGTTGGTCCTATCCTCTGGGGATACATGGGGAAAGCTTTGAAGGATTTGGTATTTTGGCGTTTTTTTTGCTTGTTGGGCTTTAATATTGAGAAAGTAAATGCTTTTTGGGGGAAAAAGTGATAGAAAATTTGGAAGGAGTCTTTGAAATGTTTCAATCTCTGTGATTTTTGTTGCTAAAGATCTCTGTGTCACTTATGTAAACTATACTTAAAAAATCTTCCAAATGAGTTTCAGTGGGTTTAAAATTCATTTATTAAAAATATTTAAAATGCAGTGTTTTATTAGTTTTCAAGAACAAATGACTGACTTCATGTAAGATGGGAATTTAATAGACAAATTCCAACAAAAACAATTTAGTGGATGGAATTACTTTGGACCTATGTATATTGGTAAGACATCTTTTTCAACTATGATAGCTGCTGAAACCATGTATCCAAGTGGTTTTAAGCTGTTTCAAAATTAATTAGATATATTGCGGTTTTTCAAGCTGACATTACCATTTCTGATCGTCAATAAGCCTATGAAGTACATTTTTATCCTTACTGTACAAATGAGAAAATGGGCCAAAAAGAATATAAATACATTAGGGTGGGTGCTCAGTTTTGTTTTGTTTTACTGATGCTCTTACCCAAGTTTGCAATTCCTGAGTCCCTCTAAATTGCCCTATTCAACTAATCAGTTGGCAAATAATGTCAATAATCTCTAACAGCTCTACCTTATTTGAAAAGAGTATGTTCCATGTGCTCCCTTCTAGATTACTCTCTAGTTTCCTTCAAAGCTTTTTAGCCAAGACCCACATTCTGTAGGAGGTCTTTCCTCATTTTTCACAGCTGCTAGTACCTTCACCCTCCCCCAATCACCTTGTGTTTGTTTTGTATACTTTTATATACATAACAGCTTCCTGTTAAAAGTAAATCCAATAGGGGTGGCTAGGTGGCACAGTGAATAGTGCACCAGTCTTGGAGTCAAGAGGACCCCAGTTCAAATCCAGCTTCAAGACACTTAACACTTACCAGCCATGTGACCTTGGGCAAGTCACTTAACCCCAATTGCCCTGCCTTCCCCCCTCAAAAAAAAACCCCACTGAAGGTCAGGACTTTTTGTTTGTTTTTGTATCCCCAGTGCCTGAACTTGTCAAGTGGCTAAAGGATAGATTCTTAAAATAATAAGCAAATAATGGACTTGAATCAAATAACAGAATACTCTGATACAGAGCAAATGCCTGGCAAATGAGACCAACTATAACAGAAACACTAAGTTACGACTAAATAAACAGTCTCTCTAACTCGCTCAAATATGAAGAGTTGGTAAAAACTAAAAGCTGGCTGGTTTGTACCTTTAACATGTCAGCGGCTTCCTTTCTGCGCTGCGCCATGTCCTCAGATTCAGTCAGAAGGTCATCTAGCAGCAGCGACTTGTACAGCTGTCCTACTAACTCACTCTGAAGAGTATCCTTCACGTGGTTGACTAAAAAATGCATTACTGCCTTCGGCACACTGAAAATAACAAAAGTCAGTGAAGTTCTGGCATTCCTACCATTTTTTAACTTTCAACTGAGCTTGATTCTAAGTGCTTAGAAAACAGCGTACCTACTTATGTACCAATTCTTCACGTTCTTTGGCCGTTTTCTAATTATGTAACTGACCTCTATGAGATTCCTTTAGAGCCATATACATTAATTCAGCTCCAAGAAATAATGAGGAGGACAAACAGGATTTGTGTATGACTTAAGGGATTGTATGGTTGAATGTACGGCAATTTTCCAACTAAGTGGTTTTTTAAAATTTGCCTTATTTACTAATGTTTCTTCTCATTCACTCACAAGTGACCCTGATTTTAACAGGAGAAATTTGTGGAACTAAGAGAACTCTCAGAGGTCAGCTGAAAGCGGAGGTATCAAATACGTGATTCACAACACTCCTGAGGGCAGCCCGACTAAATGTACTGGGGAATATTTAACAATATAAAATACAATGAAACAAATAGTGTTATATTCTAAAACTAAGTCAATAATTGATGACTGAACGAATAAATAAAACTAAATCAACCTTAAAGAATTCTTATGGATGGATTAGTGGGCTCCACTTCTATTTGTTTGGCACCACTGGTTTAGAAAATTAACATCTCCACCAGAAAGTAAACAGATTTTTTTTACATTATTGTTTTGTAGTACTAGTCTTCTAAAGTCATGTACTATGAAAGAAGTAAAAATCAATTCTATTACGTTTTAGACTATATGAATTTCATATCCTTGATATTAAGGTATAGTAATAATTTAGTATAAAAGTGAACTTTTTTGGTCATGTCAAGGAAATTCTAAATTCATAATTATCAGTCTGAATAGAAAAATGAAAGCATTAATCGTGATTAGTAGCTTATTTTAATACTAACCTGTCTTGTATATTCTTCCTGACAATAAGAAAATATGATTTGATAAGTCTTTCAATAACCTCACAATCTCGCTGTTCCCGGGCAGATAGTTTACGTGCAACTGGCACAGGCTACAAGGAAAAAACAGAATTTTAACTTTTTGCCTGATTTCACCTTTTTAATAATATTTTAAAAGGTCTGAAAGCAACAGCTTTGAAGCAGTAATTTTAAACGTTTTAAAATAAAAAATCATCTTTCAATTTTTAGGTTTATTAAAATAATTATTTTGTCTTGTATTTAGACCTAATTATCTGCCCACTCCCCAAATCCTCACCACATCCAATAAATTCACAGCATGGCCTTTTTGTGGACTGGCTGGCATAATGGGAATTGGTTTTGATTTTTCTTCAGCTAACAGTTCTTCAGCTTTTGAGGTTTTCAGCATTCCTCTCCAGCTGCCAGTTGTTGGCTCTTGACCTGCATCGCCTATACCACCTACAGGTACCATCTGAAAAAAAAATGCAAACACACACACAAACCTTATCTCACACATTAATAAAGGGTATTAAATAGACATTCACATTCACTGGCCATCGAATAGAACTCTGCATATCCAAGCCCCAAACATTTTGATTTATCAAAGAACTGTCAGCAGCTCAAAAATGGGTAAATAAAGCACTTTACATCTGGAATCCATTTGATCTGACATAGTTCAAAAAAGATTCTATCGAAGTATTTCCAAAATTACAGAGAATATATCAGTCTCATTCATGGTCCTTGACTTTAAATAAAAATCTTAGTATTTTGACATTTGTCAATTCTACAAAATTTGCCAAATCTTGCCAAGGGAGATAACAAGGGATAAATATAATGTGAGCAGGAACACAAATACTCATTATTAATATTACAAAGATCAACAAGAAAACTACAACTCGATGCTCCATTCCATATTAATCCTAACCCATGACAACTTCCTTGGATCTTCTTATGACCAGACTATCCTCCCCCAAATCACAAAATTTCAAAGCTTTCCAAGAAAAAGGAATGAATAAGGCTATTCAACACTTATGTTTTCATTAGAAGTCCTAGAAGATAGAATTTTCATAGAATATAAGAAAAACAAACATTCTTAAATGAAATAAATCAATGTACACTCCTATGACTGCAACTTATTTTTCCTCTCAACTCAAAAACAAAAGAACCTTGCAAAAGCACACGTTGAAGGTAGTACTGCCAGTTACTTAAAATTACACCTAAGGCTTCTCTACATAGAGTTAACCTGCAAATTGATTGTGACTAAAAGTAGGACTGTCAACCTACTGTTAACTAGTCCTGTTGCCTTTTTGTGATTTTTTTTTCCTTTCAAGGCTGCCTGCCCTAAATGTTCATTTTTATTATGATCTGACCTATATATAAAAATGAGTTTTATTTTGTTGTGAACAGCTTATCTGTTTCTTTGGGGAGAGGGAAGACAGTCAACAGAAATATGTCATGAAAATATGTCATGACTATCCCTCAAAGATAATCCTAGACCCTGCTGAATTGAATTTAATAACAGTGGTGAAGATCAATGACAGCTACACTTGGCACAAGCAATTTTGCATTTAATATTTCTTAATTTCTACAAAGAGGTTCAACTTTTTAAAAGTAGCAGGTACCCCAGTTTTTGGGATAAGAACTCACTATTTAACAAAAACTGCTGGGAAAACTGGAATATAGTATAGCAGAAACCGGGCATAGACCACTATCTAACACCTTATACAAAAATCAAGTTGAAATGGGTGCACAATCTAGGTATAAAGGCTGATCCTATAAGCAGTCTGGGAGAGCAAGGAATAGTTTACCTGTCAGATTTATGAAGGGAAGATTTTATGACCAAACAAGAGGTAGAGAACATTATAAAATGCAAAATGGATAATTTTGATTACACTTAAATTAAAAAGTTTCTGTACAAACAAAGCCAATGTAACCAAGATTAAGAGGGAAGTGGAAAATTGGGAAAGAATTTTTA
>CM053581.1:394821798-394870602 GCA_028627135.1 Pseudochirops cupreus | reverse complement strand
TATCAGTTCACAACTCCACCAACAATGCATTAGTGTTTCAATTTTTCCACATCCTCTCCAGCATTTGTCATTTTACTGTTTTGTCATCTTAGCCAATCTGACTGGTGAGATATGGTACCTCAAAAGTTGTTTTGATTTGCATTTCTCGAATTAATAGTGATTTAGAGTATTTTTACATATGCTTAAAGATATCTTTAATTTCTGCCTCTGAAAATTGCCCGTTCATATCCTTTGATCATTTTATCAATTGGGGAATGACTTGTATTCTTATAAATTTTACTTAATTCCCTGTATACTTCAGAACTGAGGCCTTTATCAGAGACACTGGTTGTAAATATTCTTTCCCAATTTCCCACTTCCCTCTTAATCTTGATTACATTGGCTTTGTTTGTACAGAAACTTTTCAATTTAATGTAATCAAGGTTATCCATTTTGCATTTTATAATGCTCTCCAACTCTTCTTTGGTCATAAAGTCTTCCCTGGAGTTCTCATTTTTTAATTTAGTAGCTTCTGAATTTTCCCATCATTTTCATCAAACCAGTCTTAGTGTTTGCGATTGTTCTGACCCAGATGAGAAAATGCAGTGCTGTGTACCAAATCTCTAAAAGCTGCCTACTCCTTTTCTGCTCTTCTGCTGCCAACTGTGTGGTGGCTAAACCTTCCTTCCAAGTTAGCAATAAACTGTTCCTGCTCAAAGAAGTGCTCTGATCTGCTGACACGGATTCTTCCAGTAGTCATTTTGCCTTATGACCACAGCTTTCCTTGAATGTGAATATTTAATCTGGAAGAGGGTAAGTCTATGATCACTCTAGCAATCTGCACCACATTTGGCCTTCTTCACTCTCACATCCTCTCTTAACCTTATAATCACATGGTCTATTAAATGCCAACATTTGCTGCCAGGGTGCATCCACAAAATTTTATTTTGCTTAGGTAAATGGAAGACAGTGTTGGTGACAAGAAAGTCATGAGATGTACAAGTCTTTAGTAGTAAGTGACCACTGCTACTGCTGTTTCCAACTCTGTTCCTTCCAAAGACTCTCTGCCATGTCTGATAGTCTAAAACCTAGTCTTCTTACTGAGAATCTTAAAAAAAAAATAGAATTGAGCAAATGGAATCTAATGATTTTATGAGAAATCAAGACAAAAGAAAACAAAACCAAAAGAATGAAAAATAGAAGACAATATCAAATACCTCATTGGAAAAACAAGCGACCTGGAAAATAGATCCAGGAGAGAAACTTTTAAAAATATTGGATCACCTAAAAGCCATGATCAAAAATGAAAGCCCAGACATCACTTTTCGAGAAACTATCAAGGAGAAGTGCCCAGATATTCTAGAATCAGAAGGTAAAATATATATTGAAAGAATCCTCTCATCACAACCCAAAAGATCCCAAAATGAAAACTGCCAGGAATATTATAACCAGATTCCAGATCAAGGCTGAAAACACTGCAAGCACCCAGAAAGAAACAATTCAAATATCATGGAAGAACAGTCAGGATAACACAAGATTTAGCAGCTTGTACATCAAAGGAGCCAAGGGCTTCGAATATAATATTCTGGAGGGCAAAGGAGCTAGGATTACAATAATCACCCAGCCAGCAAAACTGAGTATAATCCTTCAGGGGAAAAGATGAATATTCAATGAAATAGAGGACTTTCAAGCATTCTCAATGAAAAGATCAGAGCTCAATAGAAAATCTGATTTTCAAATACAAGACCTCAAGAGAAGCATAAAAAGGTAAACAAAAAAGGAAAATCATAAGAGACTGGATAAGGTTAAACTGTCCATGTTCCTATGTGGGATAATAATATTTATAACTCCTAAAAAAGTTCTGATTATTAGGGCAGTTAAAAGGAGTATATATACACAGAGGGCACAGCTATGAGCTGAATACGAAGGGATGACAGCTAAAAAAAGGGGAGGAATAAGAGAAGAAGGTACTGGGAGAAAGGGAAAGGGAGAGGTAAAATGAGGGAAATTCACATAAAAGAGGCAAGAAAAAGCTTTTACAGTGGAGGGGTAGCAGGAGAGGTGAGAAAGAGTAAGTGAACCTTACTCTCATCAGAACTGGTTCAAAAAAGGAATAATATATACATTTAATTGAGTACAGAAATTTATCTTACCCTACAAGAAAGTAGGAGGGGAAGGGGATAAATAAATGGGGTGAGATACAGAAGGTAGGCAGTAGTGAGAAGCAAAACACTTTTGAGCAAGGACAAAGTGAAAAGAGAGAAAGAACAGAGTAAACTGGGAAGCAAGGGGGAATAGGATGAAGGAAAATACAGTTAGCAATCATAACTTTGAAAAAAATTTTGAAGCAAGTCTCTCTGATAAAGCCTCATTTCTCAAACATATAGAGAGTCAAATTTATGAAAATAAGAGCCATTCCCCAGTTGATAATCATCAGAAGACATGAATGATTTTCAGATGAAGTAATCAAAACTATCTACACCCATATGAAAAAATGCTCTAACACACTACTTATCAGAAAAAAATTAAAACAATTCTATTCCATACCTATTAGATTGATTAATAGACCATAAAAGGAAAATGATAAATGTTGGAGAGGTGTGGAAAAATGAGATTACGGCACTGTTTGTGAAGTTGTGAGCTAATTCAACCATTCTGTAGATCAATTTGGAACTATGCCCAAAGACCTAGCAACTAGGTCTATATCTCAAAAAAGATTAAAAAGAAAAAAAATGACCTATATGTACAAAAATATTTATAGCAACTCTTTGCTGGGGGAGAGGGGGGAAGAAATGGAAATTAGGGTATACACATCAACTGAGGAACAAGTGAACATACTGTAGTATGTGATTATGATAGAATACTATTGTGTTATACAAAATGAACAGGATGCTCTCAGAAAAACCTGGAAAGACTTACATGAGCTGATGCAAAGTGAAATGTACTTCACACAAAGTAACAGCAATACTGTATGATCAGATGTGAATGACTTAGCTATTCTGGGCAATACAATGATCCAAGACAATTGTGAAGGACTTATTGATGAAAGATCCTATCCATCCCCAGAAAAAGAACAGATGGTATCTGAATACAGATTGAAGCATCCTTTTTTCCTTTATTTTTCTTGAGGTTTTTGGTTTTTTGATCTATGTTTTCTTTTACAACATGACTAGTATGGAAATGTTTTGCATGTATATGTTATGTATAACATGTATAACATATAACACATAACACATGTATAGCCTATATCAAATTGCTTGCCTTCTCAATAAGGGGGTGAGGGTGGGGGAAGAGACAGAGGAAGGGAAAGAACTTAGAACTCAGTTTTAAAAATGAAAGTTAAAAATCATTTTTACATGTAACTGGGGAAAAAAATAATAAATTCAAAAAATCCAGCAACATAAATATAAACAACCTTGTTAGCATCTGCGTGCATTAAATATTTAATTCTTTGTTATGCAATCTGAGTAACACGTTTCATATATAAAAAAATCTCATGGGGGGAAAAACTCCATAAATAGCTCTATTGGGTCTCTGATAGTAAAACTTTCAAGTGAGTATTTTAAAGAATAAGCCAAGGTCACTCTCCTGGCACTGCCAGATAAGTGAAAAACAGAACTCTCTGGAAGTATTACCTATGACTTGGAACGCATCCTTTAATTTTTGCTTTCACACCTTAAACCAATTGAGGTTCCCCCTTCTTTCCAATAACAATTTCACAGGTGACTGGAAGTAAGACTGAGAGTCTGGTTCTGAAGACAGGAAGACTTAGGATTAAGTATGTGCCTTTGAAACATACTGGCTATGTGATCCTGAGCAAGTCTCAGCGTTCTGGACAATTCTCTAAGATTATAAAATGCAGAGAAGGAGGTAGTTTCCTCACCTGGGAGTTCCCATTAACCAATGAAATCATAACTCTGATCACTATCCCTAATTTCAGGGATCAAACGAATTCATAGCACCAGAATTATTGCTAGATCTTTCATATGGTAAAGAAACATTCCAACTCCACAGTCACATCCACCCAACCATTTAAAGATCCCAAAAACTGGCTACAGAAGCAGAAGGAATAGATAACACAATTCTTCCTCAATAATTACCCTTTTAAAAGGAAGGGCATATCTCTAGCACACAGAAATAAGACCTTTCTATGTAAAAAAGGGAAAGCTAGGAAGCAATCTTTAGAGTGGCCAAATCACACCAATCTGGACAGAGTTGGCAGCCTGAAGGATCTCAATTTCATCTCTAGCAACAGGTAAAGACACATAAGGTTTGTTTTCCCCTCTCTAATGTGGTCACAGGTTTACCATATGATCACTAATTTAGAGAGGGATGCTACCAAATAAAAAACTGAAATGGGTAAGAATATTATTAAGACTCCTTATTTTTAAATTCCTTGAACTCAAGGAGTCCTCATTCCAACTGCTTCAATGAGAGGACCTAATTTAATCTGAGCCTCCAAACTGTCACCGATCACTTACACTGACTAATGGAACCCCCTGCAATTCAGCTTTTACACTGCTTTAAAGTTGAAAAAAGGGGAAGTCCATTTTTCTTCTTAAAACAACATAAAAAACCCCCAAGAAAAAAAACTTATTATCTATTCCACAGCATATACAATTTTCATATTTAAACTTCAAATGTCTCACTATTCCAGGCCAAATATATCATATAATAATGTGTGAATAAGAAAACAAATATTATCAATTTTACTTTAGGATGATGTATTTAATCCCGACATCTGACTTCTGCACAAAATCTCAACAACATGGCAATCATATACACCAAACAGGGCCAAGAGAGTGAAGTGAGTAAAACAGGTGTTGTATCTTGGGCAGTGAGCTGTGGTATTCTTGAAAGATAACTGGACCTGGTGTTAGGAAACCTGAGTTCAAGTCCTGGTTCTGACATTATTAGCTAGGACAGTCCTAAGCCTCTTTTTTTCCTCTGCAAATTATGACAATACTTTCATTATCTAATCCAAAAAAAAAAACAACTCCAAAAACACTAACAACTCAGTTTTCTTGGATTAGATAACAAAGTATTATCCTATTTTGTAAAAAAAAAAAAGTTTCAGGGAAGAGCAGAGAGTGTGGTACCTTATGGATAGGATCTAGACTGATAAGAAGGCATGGTGAGATGAGGAAGAGGGGGCATCACAAAGCAACTGCTCCTGCCATAGGATCTATAGAAGGGCTGGAACTTTAGGGAAGGAGTTACCCTGATACTTGAGAAAAAAAAATATGTTGATAAAAAATAGGGTTTTGTCAACAATCTCGAAATACAATTTTAAATCAACAGAAGAAAAACAAATTGAATGCTCTGCTGTAATTAAGATATAGATGATGCATGTAGCATACCTTACTAAGATTAAAAACTTCATATTTTTCATTAAATAAATAGGGCTATCTAAAGCATATTGCTAACATTCACAATGTTCAACAAAAACTCAGTTCTCATTATAAACTATTTCTAGGCTAACAAAATTACAATTTGGGGGAAAAAATTAAATCAGCATTTTATTGTCTTGGTTTATATTAAGCATTTAACTCTTCTGATAATTTAGCTAACTTCCATATTATAAATAAGGTATTTTGCAAGAAGACAACAATTCAAAAAAGGTCTTTTAAAATACCACTAAATATATTTAGTCAAATAACAACTCACCATTTCATTTGTAACTGGTAACCTCTTACGAAGAAGACAAGTAACTACTTCAACTATGGCATCATGAAGTTTGGGAAACCTCAGCAATTCCTAAATTCAAGAAAAGGGAACAAAAACACAATCATAAATTCCTATGGTCTGAAGGAACATCAAATTAGGCACAGTATTTCTTTTAAAAAAACTTCCCAAAGGAGGAGGAAAAAAAATCTACCTTCTCTCCCAGCCATCTCCCCCGGCCTCCCACTGAGAAAGCAAGGGGGAAAAAATCCTATTACAAATGCATATAGACAAGCAAAACAAATTACCAAATTGGTCATGACCCAGAAATATGTCTCAATCTGTCAAGAGATGAGTAGCATGTTTTATCATGAATGAGTCCTTTGAAATTGTGTTTGGCCACTGTGTGAGTGATAGTTCCTATTATTTAAATAGTTCTCCTGGGTCTGCATATTTCACTTTACATCAATTCATACAAATGTTCTGATAGTCCTCAATTCTTTAAGCATTCCATGACATTCATATACTTGTTCAGCCATTCCTGAATTAATGGGCACTCCCTCAGTTTCCAATTCTTTGCTACCACAGAGCTGCTATAATTTTTTTCTTTAATGAATGGGTCCTTTACCTATCTCTTTTCTTTGACCTCTTAGAGGTAGAGACATAGTACCAGTTTCACTGATTGTTACCACTATATTTTGTGCTTCAGCCCAGAAGTATAACAGATTTTACTTCAATATCTTGCTTTAAGCTATGTGCAACCTTCTGTTTTAAGTGTTTTTTTCTTAAACAACATACTGTTTGGATTTCAACATTACAATCCATTCTATTACCTATTCTCTTCCATTTTATTGGAGGAGTTCATTCCATTAACAGTTATGAATGGTAACTGTACATTTCCCTACATTCTATCCACTTACAATTTTGTTCTCTCCATTTCCTGCCCCCTCTTTGGAGGGAGTGTAACTTGCATTCTTTAGAAGAGGAGGGTAGTGAGAGCCAAGGAGTTCAACACCAGTGCTCCACTTGGAATGTAATCTGCTACTGTTCCCCTGCCCCTCTTCTCTTTCTTTCACCCAAAGTCTAATGACAGGATTTTAATCCTCTCTTTTCATTTAATTACCTCTTTGAAATTCATCCTCCTCAGTTAGAATGTGTTTTAAAACTAATCCTTCCCTTCATCTGCCCTACCTCTTATTCCCACTTTTCCCTTTCTCCATTTTCCTCCTGTTTCTGTATTAAGTGAAATATATTTCTGTATTCAACTCCGTGTTTATGTGTGTATTCTTCCCTCCTCTGATCAGTTTAAATGTGAGGTACAAATGTTGTTCATTTCCCAACCCCTTCCTCCTTATTTGCTTAATCTTCTACTTGCACACCCCAATTATATAAAATAGGGATTCCCCTCATTCTACCTCTCTTCTTTCCTCTCACCTACAATGGGAATGGGAATTTGAAGATTTTTCCCTGCCCCTTAACAGACCTGGGGGGAGTTTGAAGACCTCCCCTGCTTTGAAAGTAAACTCTGCCCCCTAGTAGGCTGAATGTAATCACATAGAGCCTGTAATGGAGGGAATTTGCTAAAGGGAAGCAGAGCCCACAGGAAGCTTCCCTGCTGTGAAGATAAACTCTGTTCCCTAATGGGCTAAATACAGTCACATGGAACCTGTGGTGGGAGGAGTTTGCTGAAGGGGAGCAGAGCCCATAGGAAACTGGGAACCAGAACCAGAGAGATGGTGGGAGAGAGAGGTGCTCAGGCAAGGACAAAGAGGTTTGTGAGTAAATATTGATCTTGTATTGGTTTGTGGGAAGGCTGAAGGATGCTGTGGCTCTTAGTGTTATTATGGCTTCTGAATATCTTTGGGGATTTGGGGTTTGGGGATTCGGTTTTCTGATGTCTAAATAAATGCTTCCATTCTGTCCTCTATATGGAGAGTTTGATATGTTTTGTGATCCAATGTCATGTGATATTCATAGTCACGGTCTTGATCATGATCATGGGTGCTGTAAATATTGCAGTGGCACTACATTACGCCATGCATTCCTTTTTCCCTCATTTTCTACTCTTTTTGTTTTAAAGATCATCAAAACATAACAGAACCACTCCCATATAAGACTGCCTTTATAAGAACCCTGATGATAATAGAGTTTTGAGGTTTTTAAAGATAGAGAAAAATGGATTAGTAAACTAAACTGCATATAATCTGATAGTATTAGTGATGTTCCATATCCAATGTTTTTCCATCCTAGCAAATTATAGGGGGAGAGATTTTTTTCCATCTCTTCAGGGTCCAGTTTGGTCATTATACTCACAAATTTAGCTTTGCTTTTGTTTAGTTTGTTTTTTTCTATTTACATTGCTGCAGTCATTGTGTTCTTCATTCTGTTTCACTTTACATAAGTTCATAAATCTTCCCATGGTTCTCTTAATTCTTTATATTGACCTTACTACTCTCTATTACATTCCTATATTCACTTACTTAGCCATTCCTCAATCAATGGATATCAAGAGTTTCCAGTTCTTTGCTAGAATAGCACGCTAAGGTTTACATACATATCTTTGTAACAGCCCTGAGGGACAGGTACTATTCTCATCTTCATTTCACAAATGAGGAAACTGAGGCAGAGAA
Source organism: Pseudochirops cupreus (assembly GCA_028627135.1). Taxonomy (NCBI): domain Eukaryota; kingdom Metazoa; phylum Chordata; class Mammalia; order Diprotodontia; family Pseudocheiridae; genus Pseudochirops; species Pseudochirops cupreus. Next base: position 394,862,329 of record CM053581.1, on the reverse strand, counting down.
AGGTTACGTGACTTGTCCTGGTTCAAACATCTAATATATGTCCTGGGGCATGTTAGCAGGGGCAGTTAGGTGGCACAATGGATAGAGTACTGGGCTTAGAGTGAGAAAGACTCATTTTCCTGAATTCAAATCTGGTCTTAGATACTAACTAGCCGTGAAATGCTGGACAAGTCACTTAAGCCTGCTTGCCTCAGTTTCTCTCATCTCACAAATGAGTTGGAGAAGGAAACATCAAACTACTCCAGGATCTTTGCCAAGAAAACTCCAAACGGGATCATGAAGAGTTGGACACAACTGAAAAATGACTGAACAAGTATCTTGGGCCCACTGTGAATTCAGTTCTTCCTGAATACAGGTTCAGGGCTCTGCTCGCCACTCCATCTAGTTACTACGATAAGTGCTACTATAAATATTTTCCTATATATGTGAACTAACTTTCTGACTAATCTGTGTGGTACATGTCTAGCACTGATATCTCTCTAGATATCGGATTTTAAATGCTTTTTAAAAAAAGTACAATTCTAAACTTCTTTCCAGGAGGACTGGACCAATCCATAGATTGGCAGGTATTTTTTTCTTATGGCCCTTGTTCTTGTGCCAGACATCTAGTATTCTGATTCCAGTGATTTATACATAATTGAGTCTCTTTACTAATAATGTTGTTTAGATGTATACTTCTTACCTGTGTACTGTAATTGCTACAATGCTGAATAATTCTTTGCATTTCCTCATGAACCAGCTCCACACAACGAAGGCTGGGCTCCTCTAAGCGTTTGATTTGTCTCTTCACTAGTAATTCAAATGAAACCTCAGGCACAAATAAGGCAGGACGTGGCCCCTGAAAAAAATTTATTTTAAAATGTAATTTTAATTTATATTTCATAAGATCTAATAGCCATCATGTGATCATTTCTTTTACTTACAGAAAGGAGAGTTATATTTTTGTGAGTGATTTTTCTTAATATCAAATGAAAAGTCAGCTATATTACACATAAATATATATATGTGTATACATGTACACACACACACATACACACACACACATGCATTTAAGAGTACTCACAGTAGCATTTCTAATGGCAGTCAAAATATCAATTGTATTAAGGCCACCCAGAGGGTCAACAGACTCTAATGTTCTCCCAAAGGTTTCGTGGAAAATATAACATATTCTAGCACCACCACATCTGGAAAGCCAAGGCAAATAATACTAGTATCAAAAAAAAGAATTAGACTTCTTCCTTTAAACATTCATTATATTTTTGATGTAACTACAGATAACAAAAAAAAAGTATCATTTAGGGCAGCAGTTCTCAACCTGTGGGTCGCGACCCCTTTGGGGGTCACCTACGACCATCGGAAAACACATATTTCCAGTGGTCTTAGGAACCGAGACACCGCTCCTCTATCCATCTCCAGGCAGGTCTGCCCACATGCAGATACACCCACATACGTGTATTAAAGGGTTGCAGCATTAGGAAGGTTGAGAACCACTGATTTGGGGGGTTTCTACGTAAATATATTAAATTTGTTGTTCTTCAGTCATTTTTCAGTTTTGTCTGACTCTTTATAACCCTATTTGAGGTTTTCTTGGCAAAGACATTGAAGTGGTTTGCCATTTCCTTCTCCAGTTCATGTGATGGATGAAGAAACTAAGGCAAAGAGGGTTAAGTGACTTGTCCAGGGTCACACAGTCTGAGACCAGATTTGAATTCAGGAAGATGAGTCTTCCTGACTCCAGGTCTGGAAAGCTATCCTTTGCACCACATAGCTGCCTTCATATATTAAACATACCTCAATGGTATACACCATGGAGATCTTTTCCTTATTTCACAAGTAAAGAAATCAAAGGCAATAAGCCTATTCACATCAAAAGATATTAGCAACAGAATAAATCCTCAAATTCCTTTATTTTAATTATGTATCAATTTATATAAACACTGAGGCTTAATTCCAATAAACTGTAAAATAAACTTAATTCCAATAAAACATACATTAATTTGCAGAAATACTTGAGAGGCAGCATGTATGTTTGACATTATGGCTGTATGAATAAAGGCAAGTAATTTAGCATCTTAGTGCCCTAACCAACTTTCTGAGACTATACATATTACTATCCTTTCACTAGAAGTATTCTCTGTATCAATTACATAAATTTTTACTTACAGCTCAGAAGTCTCTATATATTTTGCAGTTCCTTCAATTGTGTTACAATATTCTGTGGCAAATTTAGTAATAAGTTGTAATAAAGTAGCACTCTTGTCATCCACAGGTTCACCATAGCTATTTAGGAGAGACTGGTATTGAGCAGCTAAAACATTTATTCTTGTTTTCAGTTCTGGCAAGCAATCTCTAATGTGGTGCATCAATAACCTAAAGGGAGAGAATGTGAATTACAGAAATACTGTTCAAAAACTTGAGGTTATCAATGGTCCCCACAAGGCATAAAAATCTGTATTACAGAAGTCAAAAAGTATAGTGAGCACCAAAATTCAGCAAATATGGGAAGTTAAAATGATAACCAAAATAATCAAATTAGATGAAATTCCTTAAGCATAATTCACTGTTATGGTATGTCAAAATATAAATGTACATATTTTAAACTGGATTTAGGGAATCCTGAGTATTAAGAATTAGAAAGGTGCCTAGAATAACATCCTCTTGAACTAGGCTTTGACCCCAGAAATCATTCTTCATCACTGTTGTAGGATTAACATCTATTCCATGTAGACTAGGTTAGTTTTCCCCTAAAAAGGGACTAGACTTATCCTCAAGATGAAACTGATATAAAGGATTAATTCTCAATTCATTAATATCACTTCCTGGTCACCTTAAGTCATAAAAAGTCATTATTTGGCATAAGAAAAGTGAATGACGGTTCTTCTACTACATTCCTTCTGAATGGGGATATCATCATAGTAATGTGGGAATATGTCTGTCCAAATGAGTCAGTTAGCCCAAACGAGCTAATGTCTCATTCCAATCCTATACCCAAATCATTCTGACTAACATGAATCAGGTTTGGCCCATATCATTACTATGATATCCTTATAATATTCCCAAAAAACTCTTTTAAAACATCCTTGAAAAATACTATGTATAAAACATTACTGACCATAGATTTAATGGTAACTTTTAATGGTAGATTTACTAAGCAATATTAAAAACACTGGTAATCTGCCAGAAATTAAATAAAATTTATATCGCAAATACCAGATGTAGAACCAAGTTGGCAATATGAGCCCTGGTCTACAAACTCCACTTAACAGAACTAGAAAATGTACCAGGCCAAACGCTGATGGGGGAAATCCAGAAAAAGTCACAATGATTCCTTTGTGCAGCCCAACTCAACACAGGGAGACTGAAAAGGGGGTCTGAGGACACTGAGGACAAGGTTAACCAAGACCACACTGCACAGAGAACTCCGGTGCCCAGGGAGAGGCTATGTGCCAGGGCAAAGGAGATTCAAGAATCAAATTAAGCAACCCCAGACGCATACCAGGGCACTGTGACTATATATGTTTATAATCAGTTTTGGTTTTCTTGTATTTACAATTGGGGGGGATGGGTGAAAGCGTTTGTGGAGGAGGGTGAAAAGGTCGGCCTTATTTAATCTTACTCAATTAAAACAAATTAAAAATTTCTAAATAAAAAGCTTCTAAAATTTCTAATAAAATTTCAAAGTAGGTGCTTTGAGGCAGAAGCATTACAACACACTCCAATTTTTTAAAATAATGTAAAGTTTAGTGAGGAGTCTAAATTTTGGCATCATGATTTAAACGACCTGCATCTTTCTGTTGTGTGGAGTCAAGGAATAATTTCAAAAACCTCAAAGCACAAATATCTACGAATCTATAGTAATCTTATTTCTGATTTTAAACAGTCCAATTTTAACCTTTGCACACCTACAAAGATAAGCATTTCTATATATACAAAACAGAAAATAAGGATAACCCTTGAAAGTGTGAATCTTCTTCCTAGTTCTTAGAAGTACAATCTAAATTCATCATGTTATATTCAACACTACTTATCTGTGCTTTTCTGAACTTACTTAAAAAGTATACAAAGAACAAACTTATTTCAATAACCATTTTGTTTTACTTTCCACCTTTTTTTTGCATCCTTGACCCTAACCTCCATTATCCCCATTTAATTAAAAAGAGGAAAATCTTTTTCTAATAATAATAACTAGCATTTGTAAAGTGCCTCAAGGTCTGGAAAGCACTTTAAAACTCTTTCATTGGATCCTCACAACAAAACTCAATGCTATTATCATCTCCATTTTACCAATGAGGAACCTGGGGCAAGCAAAGATGAAGCGACTTGCCCAGGATCACAGAGCTAGTAAGCATCGAAGGCCACAGTGAAAACTCAGATCTCACGGCTGACTTCAGGCCAATGTTCTATCCTCCGGCTCGCCTAGTTACCCCCAATAAGCAATCACACAAAGCAGATCCACCCGACAGTCATTTCCAAATGTGCATGTCTGCATCTAAAGTCTGAGTTCATCAAATCTGCCAGAAGATGGGCATCCGACGCAGCTTAACGTGACTGCTTTGATCAGTTCTTAAAGCCTTCCAAAGTTGTTTCTCCTTTGTTTTACACCGTTATTGCCTAGTTTACTGCCATTTCTCCTTGATCTGCTCATTTCCACATTAGTCATACTTCCTGAGATTCTCTGAAATTATTTTCTTCATCATCTCTTAACACACACTGTTTCATTATGTTCTTTGTCACAATTTATTCAGTTTCTCCAATTGATGGGTAATCCCTTAATTTCTAGATCTTTTATTTCCTTTTAATATTCTTTAGGATAAGGAAGCATTATTTTAACTATGTCCTTACATCCTGTTTCCTTACTGGTATTTCTACACAGAACTCCTCACATATGTATATGAATGTTGTGTACATGTGGGCCCAATTTCCCCCACAGCCTTCTTCCACGTTTGTATATTCTTTTGTTCATGTTGTTGTTTGTCCTATTTTCAAAGAGGGCCAATGACATCACAGGGTGATGTCTTAACTTGCATATAAATTGGATTTAAGTGAGGCAGACAGAGCTGCACAATGTCATCAGTCTCATTCTCTTCCAGAATTACTGACTCTGTGGCAAGACAAAAGTCAAGACTACTGGGAATGGTCCAGGATGCAGTGGATGGCCTTGGTCTCTTCGATGTCTGACCAAGCTCTTAAGTGTTTTAGCTGCCTTCATGTCCATTGGAACAAACTGTTCTCATCTCTCAAATCAACCATGGGAAGTGTTCACATGCTTGAGGTAGAGATCCCCTAAGGTACCGACAAGTTTGAGGCCTATTGGTTACCCTCAACCTGGTTTAATCTGTCTTGTTTTACCGGGATATGGCAGCTTCTTGGAGCCAAAAGTGAGAGTTGGGAGGTAGGTAGACACCACAGGTGGATGAATAGCCTTGTAAAGGGCTTGGCAAGCCTCGCCACTAGAGGTGCTGCTTGGTTGGTGGTTGTTCCTACCGCTGGAAGAGGTCCAAAATGACATGAATTCAAGGACCAAGGAACCACACCTGCTGCCGCTATTATCAATGAAAAGAGGTCTTGAAATGCTGTGTTCTAAAAAGGCAAAAAGATACAGGCTTACAACCAAGAAATAGCTTACCCTCCAAAACTACTAGCACATAGATCTTATAGAGGAGAAAAAAATGGGGTCTTGATAGAACACGACATTCAAGCATTCCTGATGAAAAGAGGAGATGAGCAAGGACCTTGAAATGCAAACATAAGAATCAAGGGAAACCTAGAAAAGTAAAATCACTTGCACAAGTGAAAGGCACTATATGATGAGGTAGTGCTAATCTTCTAAGAACAAGCAAGTGTCCATACAGAACCTTAATGTCTTAAAACACAGTTAAAAAAGAAAAGCAGGTAGCCTCACGTTGGGCTGATCCTATTTCTGAGGGCTTTAAGAGATGAAAGAAAAGGGAAGGTAAAAGGAAAAAAGAATGTAGACAAGGAGAAGGAATGGAACTTGTTCTTATAACAGGGGTATTGTGAACAGAGAAGTATATAGGGTGTTCCAGGTAGACTAACACTACATGTACCCTGACCCCAACATAGCTGGTCCATAGACCACATGGAGGGAAATAATGTGTAAAAAGACTGGAACAAGAAGGGGCCAAGTTGTAAAGACACTTAGATGCCCAACAAGAGAGTTTATTTGACCCTAGAGGTAATAGGGAGCTAGCACAGTTTACTGAGTAGAGTGGTGACATGTTCAGATCTATGCCTTAAGATCACTTTAGCAGCTATGTGGAAGATGAAATGGAGTAAGGAATGACTTGAAGCAAGGAGACCTATTAATGAGATTAAAAGAGATAATATTTACAAAGTGCTTAGCACAGTACTTGGCTATGGTGTTATAGAAATGCTTATCCCCCTGCTCCCCTAATTAAGAAGATTACTGTAATAATCCAAATGAGACGTGAAAAAGGCCTGGAATATTATGGTGGCTATGTTGGTAGAAAGAATGGGACATAGTAAAGGTTTCAAGAAGGCAGAAAGAAAACTGAATGGTTAAAGTGATCAACTACTCACAGGTGATGAACTGGGAAAATGAGGGATAGCAGACCAGAGGTCACAGTGAGAATGAAAGTAAGCTTAGGAGGATGGAGGTAGAGTGAAAGATGGAAGGACAAGAAACTGTAATAAGATAGAGGAATTTCAGTTATAAATCATGCTTTCCACCATTAGAGATGATTTTGATACTAAGGCATAATCTCTGTGGGTGGCTGAAGGAGTTTAAGAAGTTTATGAACTGTGAAGCCAGGCTATTTCTTTAATGACAGACTGGAAAACTGGATCAAGTATTAAATACTTGAAAAAAGGAGTGTGATTCCACCATGGTCCAGTAGATTCATGCAGCAAAAATCTGACTACAGTTATTTAGAAAGATAGAATGAAATTTCAAAGGAAGAGAGATTGCAGAATGACAGCAGAGATTTGCGTGAAGTTAATACTAAAGCGTAAAGAAGGCAGGGCCAAAAAGCAAATACAAGATAAATGCAACAATCTAAATAAAATAAACACAGAGAAACAACAAAACTTCGACTAAATACGACAGTCGAGGTAAAAGACATTTTCTATTAATAATGATAAGCTGATTTCTCTGGGAATTTACAAAGGATTTGTTTGCGTGATTGTTGGGAGCTATCTGGATGTTAAAACAAACCGTGTGCAGAGACGCGATGGCAGCCTGGAATATCTCCTACAAAAACTAGCACTGATAACCAGACAGAAGAAATGTACCTTGTTGTTACAAGAAGCTCTACCCCGGACTCAAATCGTGGTGCAGGGAAAAGCAAAGAATGGGGTATTTTTTCCCCTTAAGAAGAAGAAAAGTGCCACAATGGCAACAACCAAGAGAGTAAAGGGACCTCCTGAAATCACTCACATGTTGGTGGTAAAGTCCAGCATATTATGCAAATGAGAAACAAGTAACTACCCAGAAGCATCCCACGCCCCTCCCCAGCGCCACACCACATCCCACCACAGTTTTCTATGTCTCCAGGGCAGCAACTTGAATCACATGCGCGCCATTCGGCCTGTCCTGTCAGACCTGCAACGCTCCTGAGCGGGATCCTTTTCACAAGGTCTTGGTCATTTAGATAAATTTAAGTTTCAAGATACCAATGACCACAACTAAAATACAGTTTACTTCTTTTCAAAGAATCCTTTAATCTTTACCATACCAGTCTACAAAAGAACCACTTCAGATTTCTAGAGCACCCATGTGCTCTTTGGTGATCAACCACCATCAAAATGTACACATGACAAGCAAGGGGTATTGGTAACATTTTACAGCCAATCCTACAGCTTATCGTAGCAAGAACAGTCCCAAATCCATAAAATACACCTAATAAATACCAAGGGAAATAATGACATTACGAATGTTGTTGTGCACAATTATTTCTAATTTGCCTCAGTCCCACTCGAGTTGGTAGCAGCTGCTAGGGGACCAAATGCAAACCATTTATTTCAAAGTTACTGCATTATACTATTCGTCAATCTTATCTAATGCTAGCCCTTATTTTTTGGCTTAATGAAATTTTAGAATGAATATACTATGCATTAAAATGTGTTATATAATTAAAATCCAAGACCAATAAAATTATAATTTGTTTTGGGAGTTTTGTTTTGAGAACAAAATGTGAGGGAAATTGCACAGTGATTTATCTATTCTAATATCTGTCTGATAGGCATTTTAGGCCCCACAATATCGGACGTGAAATCTGAACTATTCTTACCATGGATAAAAGAACCTGAATTGGGAAGTCTCCTGATAATTACAGTTGTTGACATCTTTCTTCTCTTCCTAAACGCCATCAAAATGGATCTGGGTTCTTCTGAATTCTAACAAACCCCACACTTAAGTCTTTAATTGTGAGGAATTTCATACCCCCACCTTCTCTGCAGCCACAGCTCCTGAATTCCTGAAAAAGAAAGTTCGTCCTACCAAAGTTCTTGGCGCTATGAAATGATTCAACATTGGAAACCAATTTTTTTTTTGGAAAAGTATTTTCAAACTTTATTTACAACTGTCATAATGACAAAAAGTGGTTCTGAGGTAAAAAAAAAATTCAAGTTTCTCCCCAAGCCTCAAAAAAGTACAGAAGTTACAGAAAGTTGATCAAACAAGCCTTTTTTTTTTTACTGAAGGGGTTTTTATTTTGACACATTCAGTTAGAAATACACACAAATTACTTCCAAAAAGGGGGGAAACAACAACAATAACAACAAACAAAGACTCACAACAACACCAAGGCTGGATAAAGAGCACAGCTTCTTCCACGGGTAAATGGGATCAGCCCCCTGGGACTGACTCCTCTGAGATCCTGGCCTGTGTTCCTCGCCTGCTCAGATGGCTCAGAGTTCTAAATGGCAGCGGAGCACTCTCTGGTCCCAAGACCAGAAAGATAACAACCCACCAACCATAAAGATACACACACACAAAGTAGGTTTGTCATGTAGTGTACAACAGCACATTTCATCACCCAGCAAGACTAGGACAGATGATAACAGGCAGTAGATGGGGGGTGGGGGGAAGGGCAGGAAGAAAGGTGCTGAATACTCACCCCATCAAGAGATTTCAAAAGACAAGGAGTCATTAGGTGAGTCCCTAACTCTCCCCTCCACAGGAAATGAATGATGATCAAAACTGCAGCAATGTATACACGACAGTGACTCTCTGCTACCAAACCACAACCAGAGAGAAAGAGGCAGACCTATCACGGGTCACCATGAAAAACTGCAGAGATAGGCCATCTTCTCTCCTGGCCCCTCCCCCCCTTATGATATGGAGACAAACATTATTGCCATCAATGTTTACAATACAAGCAGATGAGATGAGAGGTAAGAAAAGGGGAGAGATAACTCTCAAACCTGGTCCTACTGATATATAAAAGCAACACCCTTCCCAGCCTTCCCCGGTGCCATACTACCCTACCCATAAGGTACAAATATATTACAACAGTGGTTCTCAACCTTCCTAATGCCGCGACCCTTTAATACAGTTCCTCATGTTGTGGTGACCCCCAACCATAAAATTATTTTCGTTGCTACCTCATAACTGTAATTTTGCTACTGTTATGAATCGTAATGTAAATATCTGATATGCAGGATATATTTTCATTGTTACAAATTGAACATAACCCACAGGTTGAGAACCGCTGTATTACACTAAGTCCGAGACTAGGGGACTAAAATAGGAGTGATTGGAAATAAGGAGACGATGATCAAGTGCCTTGGATTTTCTTGTTATATCAAGGAAAGCCTCAAAGTCGATTCCTTATCATCTGCTGACTCTCTCTGCCTCTGTTCAAAGGCACAGAGGATCTGGCAGCAAGACAGAAACGTTTTTATAATTTGTTCTTTGGACCCTGGACTCCAAAGTGGAAAGCTTCACCACAGTCAGCTCCTAAGTGAGCTCCTGATGTTCTTGTGGAAGCTGCCCTTTCACACAAAGGGCCAAGGAGGGTGAGAGGAAGGAGACAGGAGTGGCAGAATCAGGGAGGGTGAGAGGAAAACTCATGTCTGAATCCAACACCCTTTTCTTTCTGGAGTCTCCAACCTTCTCCACCACACACATACACACAATACCCACAGCTTCAGAACTTAGAAAGCTGCAAGGGATCTCATGACACCTTCTAACTTCCAACTCTGTCACAGTACCACTAGCATCTGACCTACCACATGTCACCCCACTCACTCACTCACTCACTTACTCCTCCTCCTCCTCCCTTCCTCTTTCCTCCTTCTGCAACACACACTCCTCCCAAAGCCCAGTCTACACTGGCCCTCATGACCAAAAGGAAGACTGAGCTCCCACCTGAAAACAATACCAAGGAAACCTTTGGTTCTTTTCCCCTCACTCTTCGCTTCTCATGAAAAAGAGGGAGAATATTCAAGGTGAAAAGTGGACAGAAGGCCAATAGAACGTGACCTAGTTAGTCAGACTGGCTAGAATCAAACAGGTGGGAAGAGGTTAAAGATTCACCTCAGAGACTGGTACAGGGGCTTTGGAAGAAAGGGTTAACTCAATTAAAGAAAGAGAACTTAGGCATTCCCAAACCTCCTGCTTGGACTTTGAGAATGGTAAGAGATGAGAAGAGCACTGTCATGTGCCTTTCATCCTAAGAAGGGCAAGGGACCCATCCTACAGCTCTCTTATCCCCCACAGAGGGACATGGGATGCCAGGGCACCAAGAACAGAAGGGGATGGATACTTTGGGAAATGAGCCCAGAAAGTCTTGCCCTCCCTACCCACAAACAAAAAACAGATAAACACTGACAGAGAAGTCCTCTGTCAGAGGAAGGCAGAGATCAGGAGTAGTGGGGGGAAAGAAAGAGGGAAGGTGATCAAGGGAATATTTGTTTCACAGCTAATGCCCTTGCCATTAGAGAGCTCCCAGAGTGGTCTGTTTCCCTTTTACTCTTGTTAACTCATGCAAACACACTCTGAACAGACACAAAAGGAAGGAGGAAAAAAAATGGGACACGACGACTCGATCTATAGTTGTACTTCTGAGTCAGCAATACTCCCCTATGAATGCTTTCTGGCTGTAGGTCGATTTTCTTTTATTTCTGTCATTTGTTTTCTTGCTCAGAATGTTCATTACTTGCTCTGCCTTTTACCCATACCCTCTGGAATATCACAACTCCTCAAGACTACGCAGAGTTCATACGGTGATCTCAAAGGAGCAGACACTTCCCCAACCCCAGTTAAGTGATTTCTTTTTTCAGAAGGCCTTGTTGATCTTTGCATTGAGGACTCAGCTGCTGGACACATTTCTTTTGGAAAAAAAAATATACATATCAAAAAAGAAAAAAAAGAAAACCAACCCAGTGATCTCATAGGTGCAAAATTGAAGCTGTCCCTGGACTTTTTCAGTACTGTGTGTGGTTCATTCATTTTCCATCATGATGGGGAAAAAAAAACTATGTATTTTTTTGCCTTCTTTGGGTACCCTCACTAGATCTGCTGTTCCTTCTTGTTGTCTGTTTCTTTACTGGTTTCTTGCTCATTGTCTTGAACCAAGAACTCCTCTGGGGGCCATCTTAGCTCCCAACTTTCCACTTCTCCATTTGTGGGCTCTACCACAGCAGAAAGCAGGCAGTCTTTCAGTCTGCAGTAGTGATCAATGCCTGAAGGATCGAGAAAGATCTGACAGAGATGCCATCCTTCCGAGTATTCAGCCCAATCTCATCCATAGATGGGGTGTTCATCATCATCTCACTCACGTCAGTTGATCTCAGATTATGAGGGCAGTGAATCGTGAAATATGCACACATGAAATCCTAAGGGAGACTGACCTACGCCCTTGGATATTTAAAAAAAGGTCCCTGGACTAGAGGAAAGAGGGCACTGCAATGGTCCAGCATCCAGCTGTTTTCTCAAGGTTTTAGGGCCATAGAGGGATTCACCATTCCAGGACACGCCCTCTGGAGGGCAAGATCCCAGATGCCTTGGTTCCCACTGCTCTCAGCCATCACCTGGAGGAAAGGCTAGCAAGCAGATGTGCCAATCCCTTTACCAGTGAGCTCTCCCCAATATGGTTTTATAATGGACATTAAAGAAGATGCATTACTATCTATTTTGCCATTGCACCTTAAGGATCACTAGGCCTTTCCATTTAACTTACAGCTAAAACTTATGTGTTATTTCTCTTTATTAAAATATGAGTGGCTTACCTATTTTTATCTTCAGTACTTAATATGGTGCTTTTCATGTAAGTGATTAATAAATCCTTTTTCATTCATTTACTTACTTTTGTTGATAATTTAAGTTTAGAGTTACATTATCAACAAAAATAAAATTCTAATTTTGGTTTCTTAATACTAATGCATAATAAGTAAAACTCTAATTGCAAAGTAACAAAACTATAAAACTGTATACAATTGACATTTAACACTTAAGTAAATCACTGATTAAAACTCAACTGCTAAAACTTCTGGAAAAGGAAAGAGAATGTTTCATATTTAAAGTAGTAAATGTTACCTATTCAGTGTCCTAGCAAGATATTTTGTTCCATTTCTGTTGGCTAAGGATGGATATTTCTTTTGAAGAAAAGCATATTCATCCCGGATAGAATCGGTTACACTCTTCTTATTGTTAATATCCAGTTGGCTCCTAGAGGTTGAAAGTAACAAAATTACTAAGAAGAAAGTGCTGTCGAATTAAATTAGTCTTTTATCCACTTTAACTGAATATATGACCAAATGATTCTCCCTTGTTCTTATCAACTTTACCATAGCCTCCTTCCCCCCACTGCACACACACACCCAGGCACAACATGAGTAGAGTAAAAACAATTTCACTGAAACATGTGTTATATACATGTCTTCTCCATGAACCTGTTTGTTGAAAACTACTCTCATAATAAAACATCAATTACCCACAAAGTATAACATACATGTCAGCTGACTGAAAAAAAAAGGGGGCACTGGTAGATAGATGGGGCTGGTGTGAGGCAAAACAGAGACCGGAGGGGAGGGGCAGGAGAAGAGGAGAGGAAGGCAGTAGCAGAGAAAAGCAGAGAATTACAGATTGCTGAGGTCTGAAAGGACCTTACGGGACCACCAGTCCAGCCCTCTCATGTGACTTTCGAAGCAAAATGAGTCCTAAAGGTTAAATAACTGGCCCAATATCACACAGCTAACGAATGACAGACAAACCTAAAACCCAACTTGCTTCATTCCCACTGTTCTGTGTTCTATTTAAAATTGCTCCACAAATCTCTTTATTCCTACACTTACAGGGTTCCTTATATGTTCCTATGGAGTTGATCTCTCTTTTAAGCAAGCATAGAAATCTTTCACCCCCACACCCAACAAGACTCACTTCTTTATTAAGAGCACAGGCATAATACATGAGAAATCACTTTTTTAATGTATCTCAAATAGGTTTCAGAAATAAAGACTTTCACTGAAACCAAGATATTATAATTACAATCTCCTTTCCTACTAGCTTACCTGTTTACCACTCCAATTATGCCAAGTTTGACTGGAATGACTCTTCCCATCAACACATCCATTGCATCCGTACCAGCATCCATGAGATCTAGTTTAGTGATTACAGCAAGGGTTCTACGACCTAATAAACGTAAATAAGAAAATACCCACTAATAAGGAACAATCACTAAATGCTGATGTATCAGTTCAAAACTCAGTCTTAAAAAATGGGTTTCTTGCTAAAAGTTAGCCATGGAAAGTATCACATTGAATAACAACATTCTTTCAAAACAAGTATAATGCAGCTATAATCACTAAAGAGTGAGTATATTAAGCATATAATTTTGTTCATATTCAATAAAGTAAAGCTACAGAATTTTTAAAAATCATATTTAAGAAACAAAGAGTTAATCATTAAGTCCCTTTATTTCTAACAGGTACAGACATTGGAAAATCCACAAATTAAGATTCTATATATGCAAACATTTTCACTTTCCTCAAACTATATTCATCTTCCCCTTCCAAATGTCTCTAAATTCTCTTCTCCTGTTATACTAGTTATTAAAAACCTAATAAAAAACGAAATAGGCTATTTTCTGACATTTATACCAGATTTTTATTTATATCAGCATAATACATATTTATACCAGCATTTTAAAAATTATTTAAAAAAATACACATAAAAAAAATTTGCTACTGATACTCAGGGGAGAAAATCTCTACTCAGATACACTTAGGTATATAAATACAGTAGGTAAAGCTATCATCTGTCTTATGGTTGTTCTTTATGATAGTAAGAGATACAGAACTACTATGAGGACATAATATGACTGATAGCATTTTTTAAATCCATGACATATCAAAGCACTCGAAAACAGAATTTTAATGTATTTCAAAGAACACAAAAGTCTAAGTGTTTTCTCTGTGCATTCCTAAAGGTTTCTCAAAGCAGTTCTCAGAGCATGCTAGGAACTACATCACTGAGAATCCAGTGTTTAAAAGCAAAGGAAAATAAAATTTTCCTCAAAGAAATAAATAGAAAAAAACCAAAAGTTAAAAATTATATTCTGCATTAGCCTTTTTCTTTAAAAATAACACAGAAAGCATTTTCATTTAAATATACTACCTAATTTATAATTAGCATCTCTAGCATTAGGCAAGAACACAAAAACTACTTTCCCCCTCCTCTTTAAAGGTAGATTTACAAGTAGAATATGTCTATTCCCTTTTCTCATCGACCAATTACAAACTTTTATTCCTTACCATCTGGATCTACCTCTCTTGAAATTTTAAGAGCCTCTGATGTTGCCATATCTGTATTAGCAGCAGTGACAGCCAGAATAATGGAATTAGGGTTACTAATGAAACGAAGGATGAGATCTCTGATTTGAATCTCAATATCCTTTGGTTGATCACCTACGGGTACCTAAAAATGTAAGAAAAATCAATTATCATAAGAACGAAGACCAAATTCTAATGGTAAAGATTCTAATAGACTAGTCAGTGCCATTCCTGGTCATGTATTAAAAAATATAGCTGAAGGATGCAGAATGTGAACACTGTTTATGGGGTTAATCAACAGACTACTGTATTTTTTATAAGATAAAAAGATAAAAGTGCCAATTAATAGGTAACATCCTACCCACAATGAAGTAAGCAAAATTTTTCCTTACCTTTGTCATGCCTGGCAAATCCACAAGAGTCAGGTTTACAACATTGGGTGAAAAAATTTTAAGGTGAATAGGTTCAGGACTGACCCCCTAAAAATAAGTTGTTTAAAATACCACCATTAATTAAAGTTACACAAAATCTATTAAAATAACATATTAAGAATGAATGATTTAAAACTAATCATCCCATGAATATGGACACTGTGAATTAAATCATGCTCCCTGAAGTGTAACTACACAAAGCAACAGTCCAATAAAATATTATAATAGTTTAAAGGTCCTGTTGTATAAAAACTGTGTAATAAAGGACTTATTCAGCACTACCATGGTTTTTAACACTCCACTTTCTTCATCTCAATTTGAAAGCCTTTTCTTTTCTGATTCTTCAAAGCTAGTTATCAACATACATGAATCAACTCAAATTACTTGCTCCTGTACACAGATTCCCCTCTGCCACCAACAGATTTTGGTTGAGATCATGTCTTCCCCACTTCCTGCATCCTCTCCCCAGCTCACCAAATGTTATGGATTTGGGTCATCACAAATAAGGACTAGGGAGCCTAAACTGTTCATTTTTGCCTTTGCACATCTTCCCTTCCATGTCTTCTTTTCCCTGACCTGTTTCAAAACTCTAGTCTGTGAATCTTTTCCTGAACAACGTCCTCACTGGAATTGCTACCTGTAAGGTCCCTCCTACCTCTAAATCTATGTTTCTATTTTAACTTGTATTTTTATTTTGCTATTTTTTCAAATGGTACACAAGACAGCCAATGGAAAGGCATGGAGGCAAGAGCTGAAGTATCCTATGTGAGAAAGACAGATAAGATCAGCTTGGAGAGTGCAGGAGAGAGAATAATGTATAGTCAAGCTAGAAAGATAAACCAGGGTCAGGTTGTGAAGGTCTTTAAAAGTGAAACAGAAGACTTTATATTTGATTCTAAAGGCAAAAAGAAGCCACCAGAGTATACTAATTAGGGGAACGACATGGTCAGATCGGCATTAAGGAAAATCATTCTGACAGCAGTGTAAAGGAAAAACTGGAGTAAGGAGGGACTCAAGACAGAAAGAATAATTAATAAAGAGGCTGCTGCAAAATCCAAGTGAGAAGTGATGACCTGAAATAAAGTGGTCACTGTGTGAGTGGAGAGAAGGGTTTGGATATGAGTGATGCTCGAGAAGAAGAAATGGCAAGAGCTGACAAATGATTAGATATGTGAAGTAAGGGGGCGGCCAGGTGGCACAGTGAATAGAGCACTGGCCCTGGAGTCAGGAGGACCTAAGTTCAAATACGGCCTTGGACACTTGACATTTACTAGCCATGTGACCTTGGGCACATCACTTAACCCCAACTGCCCTGCCCTTCCCCCTCCAAAAAAGCAAACAGATATATATGAAGTAAGGATTCAAGGATAACACCATGGTTAAGAATCTGGGAGAATGGAGGAATAGTGATGCCTTTGACAGGAACAGGGAACTTTGCAAGAAAGGTGAGTTTTAGGGGAAAGACAATGAGTTCTATTTTAGACATTTATTTGGGCACGTATTTAGACATGTATCTGGGCTTCTAGTGTGAGGAGCCTAATCTGCTGTGACAGCACTGAATACAGCAGCTAAAGTAAAGTGATATAAGCATGACAATATCAGGAATATAGCATTTAAAATATAAAATTTTTGATGTTATATGAGCCCATAGAAAAAAATATAGCAGAAAATTTATGAATTTTTTGTGTATCTATCAAAGGCATAAGCACGTGAAGAAAATGGAATACATTCCCTTTATACACATTGCAGGGGTTCAATAAATATCTGTTTTCATTACTTCTGTTAATACAATCCAACTCTAAAGAATATTTCAATCTCAAAAATCCATACCTTATTATTTCCTGAAATCCTTTCTGTTTCATTTTCAATTTCTTGTCGAATTTCATCAAAATCAGTGTATAGCTAAAATAAAGTATTAAAATTAAAAAATTTCAATCTTTACACTTGGATAAAAGATAAACTATGAACTGGGATCACTGGCAAAATCTTGAGGTACAGAAACCAATTAATTTGGTGAACAAGATTATTTAGGAGATAATTGTTCCTTTTGCTTAGTGACTTTAAAAAAGTAACTTCAAAATTATACACCAAAAAACCAACAGTCAGGAACTCAACTGGTCTCCTTTTTCATTATAAAAATAAAAACGTTTCAAGTGTTAATAAAATACTAAAATTATTCCCCAAAACATATTCGGATTTTATGCAATTACCTTATTTTTTGTGTGCAGAAATTTACCCCACTCTTCAGCTTGAATACCTGAAAACAAATAACCAGTACTTTAGACACCAATACAAACCTTTTTCTTTAACTTCAGTTAAATAGTTAAAAAGAACTAAATTCATATGTAGTTATATCCATATATAGATGTAATTTTTTAGAGCACTTAATAAAAAATTAAAGTTTGTTCAAAGTCTGAAATAAATCAGCCTATTGTTTTTTCCTATAAATAGACTGTTTTTGAGTACTATTAAATAGGTTCTTTTAAAATCGGTACAGGGCATTCTCAGTGAGAAAAGCCTCGATGAGAAAAATCCCGATCAGTAATTGTTCTACACCTTAAAAGTCTTGGATTGAGAGGCTAAATGACTTTCCTGTAGTCGGTATGTCACCTCTCCAGGAGAACTGAGAACTTAATCCTTTATCTTCCTAATTATGAGGTCTGCTTTCTATCTCACATCAAACCGCCCTGACAAAATATGCCTTTTGAAAGTTAAAAGACCTGTCTTTTATTTCAAAATTACAAACTGTAGATAAAGAAAATATAAAAGATAAACATAAGCCTTCTAGTCTTTAAATCTGCATCTAATTAACAAACGTACCTTCCTTCTTTTTTTTAATAGACAATGTTTGACAGGAAAATAATCTTTTAAAAAATTTTTAAATAGTATTTTCTCTCATAAAGATATTTAATTTAGTTAAAAGCTGAAAAAAGTGAATATTCAACTAAGCAAAGAGTACATAATGAACATTATCTACACACAGTTAATAAAGCAAAACATATACATGCATGGGCATGTACATTTTTCATTCTTATCTAAAACTCTGGATTCTGTTAAGCCACTCAAAGTTCTTCTTCACTGTATCTATCGTTTTAAGTGAAGTCCTTGACATTCTGAAAGCTTCCCTAGTTTCTACTCCACCCACCAATCTCCGTGCCAATACAAAATCACCTCCAAAACAAATTTTCCCCATTATGTTACATAGCATATAGAAAAAAGAACTGTTGTTACTCTGGAAGTTCTTCCTACCTCACTTCCTGAATTCAGAGATTCTGCTTTTCCTGCATTTTCCAAAAAACACACTAGGCAACACCTTGGAAGTGACATACTGGAAAGTGACACTACTGAACTTCTTAAAGATTTGCAAATGATAAATGGTTCTAATTTTTCCAATTTAAGATTGCTTTAAAATGCTAAGTGCTAATGCAAACATACAAAAAGAATTCAATTCATTACAAGCATCAATTTGAAAGAGGTCTTTTATAGCATAACTAAAACAAAAAAAAACGTCATCACAGTAAAGTCACATAAAATAATAAATGAAAGCTAATTAAGATTTTCTTTGGTAGGAAAAGCAAAGAATAGTGGGGGAAAACATGCTCCTCTCATTATTTGAAGCACAAAGGATAGTCCCTTTCCTATAAAGTCACGCTGGAGAACCTCAAATAGATGGGTACTTCCATCTCAGGAAAGGCACATATTAATTTACTTTAGAATAACAAAATCCTAGGCTTATTTTTAAACATATTAAACATTATATTCACCATAAAAAAAAAATTCTTAGAGACTGATGTAAAGCCCAAAAGGTTATAAGAACCACTAAAATCTTAAACTGATATAGTAGGGGAAAAAAAGACTACGAATGCATACAAGGCTGTAAGAATATTCAAGCACACATGCAGGTTTATAATAGAAAAAGGGACAAAAGCAAGTGGATAAAAGAAACCTTTAGAAAGGTGTCTTGGATTTTTCCATGTTGCAGGGTCTGTAGTTAAAAAGAAATAGCACAGAATGATAAGTTTAGCACTTATTGCTGAAATTTTAAATCATTTTATCAGATGCACAAAAAGCATAACACATTTGAAATGTGCATATTGTTCAATAATTCAGAAGCACACTCGAGTAGGATGTTTTAACTGGAAAAAAAGACATATGTATGTATACGTCTAACACATATAGATACATATATACACATACATACATAACATATACATATACAATATATACATATACAAGATACTCCCATCTCTCAGCTCTAGGCATTTTCTCTGGCTATCTCCCGTGTGTGAAATGCTCTTCCTCCCTCTTCCTCTGCCTTCTGACTTGTCTGGCTTCTGCTAAGTCTCAACTAAAATTTTATCTTCCATAGGAAGCCTTTCCCAACTCCTTTTAATTCTAATATCTTCTCTCTCTTAATTATTTCCTATTTATTTGTACACATTGTTTGCTTGTTGTCTTCCCCTCACCCCCCTTCCCGTTAGAGTGTGAGTCTCTTAAGGTCAGGGACTCTGCTGACTTTTTATCTTCTTAGTGCTCAGGATAGTGCCTGGCACCCAGCAGGCCCAGAATCAATGCTACGTCCTGGTGTCGACCGTCAGACTGTTAACTCCTTGAGAGCGGACACTGTCCTACTTTTATCTCCAATGTCTGACACACAGGGAATTAATAAATGCTTGTTGACTGATAATAACCAAGCATTTTCTATGTTCTATAACTTAGTCAATTTTTAAATTTACTAGACAGAATTATAGAATTTTAGAGTGGAAGACACTCGTTTAACATACTCATTTCACTGAGCAAGTAAGTGAATTTAAGTGATCTGTCTAAACATTACATTATTTAGATGACAGCAGAGAGGGCTTTAGAACGCAGGATATTAGGGTTCAGTGGCCATTAGGCTATTTCATGCATGGTTAACTACCAAAATGTAGACATTAAAAATCCATAGCATATTGATTTAAATTTAGGTTGTAGATATGCTGTAATTTATACTATAAATTTCCCATCAGAGCCTTGATACCCTGGCTGGTATGTATTCAGGGATGGAGGGGAAATATATAAAAGAGAATTTCCAGAATTTAAGAACCTACAAAGGATATTAAACTTAAAAAACTTTAACTTAGGGGTGGCTAGATGAATAGAGTGAATAGAGCACCAGGCCTGGAGTCAGGAGGACCTGAATTCAAATCCAGCCTCAGACACTTAACACAATACTAGCCATGTGACCTTGGGTAAGCCACCTAACCCCTACCTTTCCCCTTTACCCCCCAAAAAAGCAAAAAAAAAAATCTTAAAAAAAATAATGGTAGCTGTTCATTGTAGTTATATATAGTATTAATGACTGGCCCCTTTATTTCACAGTATCTTAGTGCTAGGGGTGATATATATGTGTATGTGTATGTGTGTATACATATATATCAGTAAAGGCCCTTTATGATATAATCACAAAATTGTTTTTTTAATATTAATTATATTCATAGTTTTTCTAATGTCACACTATCTTTTTAGATCTGATAAATCCAATCTGGTCAAAGGGAATAATACTGTTGCTAATAAGTATGTTCCTGATGCCTTGTTACTAATATTTCAGCTAATATTTCCACATCAATATTCACTAATGGTATTGCTTCATAATTATCTTTTCTGTTTTCTCTTTCCTTGATTTGTGTATGAGAACCATACTGGTCTCATAGAAGGAATTTGGTAACATGACTTCTGTCTCCACTTTTGCAAAAAGTCTGTGAAGCAAAGGAGTTTACTGTTCTTTTAAATGTTTGATTCTCACACCCTGCAAACTGCCAAACATGATAAAATATAGAGGGATTATGGAAAGAGACACACACTAGTAAACTGCTGGTCAAGCTGTAAATTGGTCCAATCACCCTGAAAAGCAATTTAGAATTTTATTAAGAGAGCAACTAAAATATTCACATCTTTTGACATAGAGATTCCATTGCTAAGCATATGCTTAGGAGAACATTATACGCAATGACAACAAAACTATAAATAGTAACAATAAATAAAATGAATTGCAGTGGAATTATGAACATGCTTGGCTCCATACCAATACCTATGAAGTTTTTCCTTTTATGTGAACTTTTCAAAACTTATTTTTCTTCTACAAAATTTAGCACTGGTGAAAACGCATTTTTTTTTCTTTTAGCCAGCATCCTTCTCCTTAACTTTTTTTCTTCTAAGGGAGAATTCTGGTAAAAGACACAAAAGCTTCCCTCTCACCAACAAATATTGTACTAAAATATAAATCTCAATCATATCTAAAAAAATTTTTTTAAAGCTCTTTTTAATTTCTTGGGACAGGGATAAAAAGAATTAAATAGTACTGGCACTGACTCAAAGGTGTCAGACTTTTACCAACTTCTCAAGAGAGGTCTGTAAGTCCCACTGCCTACTCACCCCAACACACAGACACACAGACACACAGATACACACAGATACACAGACACACACATACACAATCACAATCTCAAAACTGGAAAGAATCTCAGAGGCCACCTACTCCAAGATGTATGTAACTGAACAGGAATGCCCTCTATTATTCTACTTTGGGAAGTTTTTCCTGATAGCAAGTGAAGATCTGTTTCTTTTCACCTTCTAACTACTTCCCCTTGTTCACTCTGCTTCAGACAGACAATTTTTTTTTTGCTTTTTTTGGAGGGTGGAAAGTAGGACAATTGGAGTTAAGTGACTTGCCCAAGGTCACACTGCTAGTAAGTGTTAAATGTCTGAGGTCACATTTGAACGCAGGTCCTCCTGACTCCAGGGCTGGTGCTCTATTCACTGCGCCACCTAGCCACCCGTCATTCAGTTCCTTGAATCTAGTTATTCAATCATGTCTGAATGCATCAAACCACATTATCGTGTGGCCTACATCTTTCTTTTTTATCTACAAGGTTGGCATGAAACATCTTCAAACACTTTATGGCAATTCAGATATGATATATGTACGCACATCATCCCTTGATCTGACAATCTAGGCCCCATTCTCAACACACACACACACACACACACACACACACACACACACACACACACACACCAAATTAATCTGACATGCTGTCTTCACAGGAGCATTTTTCCCTTTCTAAATATTCATGAATAATATATGCTATATTCAAAAACTCTGCCAAGAATCAACCTCAAGTTTACAGAATATATACCCTTCCTTTTTTGAAAATCAAGACATTTGCACATCTCTTCAGTCCTACAGCACACCTCTTCTCTGCCTTTATCTTAAAAAGAACACAGGCAATCCACCTACCAACCATTTCAGTACCCTAGGATGAAGCTGATGAGTGGAACTTACCAAGGTCAGCTAGGTATTACTTTATCATCCCCACAATTTATCTTTTATTTCAGCTCCCTATTACCTACTTGGTTACTAGCCTTTCCAGTCCAAAAATCATTTTATTAACAGCTAACATTTCTAAAGTGCTCAACATATTGCATCTTAACAACCTCTGGAGGCTGGTGCTATAATTATTCCCACCTTATGTATGAAGAACTGAGGTAGACAAATATCAAATGACTTGCCTCCCACATAGAGCTAGGCTAGTTAAGCAGCTACGGGTCAAGTCTTCTTGAGCCCTCCTCCAACATTCCATCTGCTATGCCATTTCCATCTTATGCCTAAATAGAAAACAGAAGTCACATGTGCCTAGTGTCTTCCACTATTACTGTACTGTCATTAAGAACCAATTTTATCCCTCCATTGATGCAAATAATTTAATAAACATTATTAAGCATCTATTACATGCCAGGCACTGTGCTGGAGATATGAAAACACAAACAAAATACTTCCTGTCCCCTCAAGGAACTTACATTCCATCAAGGGAAACTGTGTGAGTGTGCATTCATTCAACACGAAGTAACAGGGAGGGAGGGACCTAACAACTGAGGATTAAGAAAGATCACCTGGCACTTGACTTGAGCCTTAAAAGAAAGCTAGAGATTTTAGGAGGCAGGGTTGAAGAGAGAATGCATTCTGGGTTCTATCTCCTGTGCCTAGCATAATACGTGGCACATCGCAGGTGTTTAATGTTTCCTGACTTACTGCTGGCACTCTTTCAGGTGGGGGTGAGAAAACATGCTATTGTATAATGGGAGAGGCAGCTAAAGAGTCCTAACTTTGGACCCAAGACCTAATAGGGGAATGCTCAAGCTGAGGATGAGTCACACCGAGGTTTACGGTGAAAATCTAAGCCAAACGAGATGATAACACTGTAGGAAAAGCACATGAGAAGAGGAAAGAACAGATTCACTTTTGCCAGGCTGCACCAGTAAAATGGAAAGTGGCTTGCCTTCATATTTTCCCTCTCCCCCTTCCTTGGTCAGGCCTGCATATCAAGAAAACAGAACACACTGGAGTTCTCACCTCATCTTAACTCACACCAGAATACCAAAGGTTTACTAGTAAGTGCAATAGGTCAGCTTCAATAACAGCCCTGTGTTAGTTGGTTATGAGGAAGACATATTTCACTGTAAAAAGAACTAGAGATAGAATAAATGAGTTTGAAACTATCTTTTCAATAAAACTGAAGTCAAAATCGGGATAGGTAGATTGATTTTACATTATACCTAGTAAAAAGTCAACAGTTCAAGTCCACTATTTGAAAAGTTTATAAAATTCGTCATTTTACTAATCAGAGCTGTTTTCACAAACTGCTTGCTCAACACAGATTAAACATTAGGTAATAGCTAAAACCTTTCTGGGGAAAGAAAGAATTTGGTTGTATACTTAATACTAAGAAAGGGCCTTTGATTACTTGCTTTTAAAAGCAAAGGGGAGAGGGAAAGGTAGATTTTTACTAACTGAATATACATACATACATATATGTTCAAGAAGGCAGCAGATAGGCATTATATATTCACGAAATTGGAAGTCTTTAGACAGTGCAGAAGTGTCATGTCATTAGCAGTATGCACTGATTTGCCAGGAAGGTGCATTTCTGTGGGAAAATAATGGACGCTCTAGTACAGAGAACAGGCTCTAGATAAGGCTAAGACAGAAGGGGACAGAGGGAGGAAAAAAATATTGAAATAAATGTATGTGCTTGGAGGCTATCTTTCAGAATTCAAAACACAGTTCTCCTAAGAATGAGTTAAGTGGTACAAATCAACTCATTCCCTTAATGGGTTGCCCAAATGGGCACTACAGATGTTTGCATTTTGGAGTATCCAATGTGTACAAAAGCTGACCATATATCAGACCATAAAACCCCACAAATTAATGCAAAAAAAAAAAGAAATGTTAAGTGTTATCATTATAACCCAATATAACCCAATTAAAATTATATTCAATAAGGAATATATTAAAAACTAATTAGAGATTAAACATATTAATCCTAAAGAACTGGTAGGTCAAACATCAAACCTTAAAAATAACAGACAATTGTTACAATGAGACAACACAACAACACTGAAGGGATGTAGACTAAGTAGTCCTTATCAGAAAATTTGTATCTCTAAACACTTTCATTGAGAAAAGAGAGAAAGGACACATCAATTGGTCAGGCAGTCAACTAAAAAAATTGGAAAATCAAGACATTTTTTAAAAAATCAATTAAATAACAAAATAGAATTTCTAGAAATTAAAAAACCAGATTAACCTAATATGATATTTTAACAGAGGAAAATTAAATTATCAGGTGTCTAAAAGGAAAAAATGGAATTCACAAGTGAAGAAATAGAGGAAATTATCAGAAATTATTTTGCTGAATTTTATGCCAATAAAAACTGATAGCCTAAATGAAAGGAAATATTTACAAAAACATAAGTGCCCAGAATAAGAGAACAAGAATTAGAGTGCTTAAATAACCCAATCTCAGAAAAAGAAATTGAATAAGTGATCTCCCCCCAAAAAAATACTGATTTAAGGGATTTACAAGCAAATCCAATCAAACATTCAAAGAACAAATAATTTCAATATTATGATAAACTGAATATGATACAAATATCGTCTTAATACCAAAACTAAGAAAAGTAAAAACCGATAAAGAAAACTAATAACAAATATCCCTAATGAACATAAACACAAAATTAAATAAACTATTACAGTAACATATCACAAAGGCTCTAGCTAAGACTCTGACCAGGTTAGGTTTATATCAGGAATGCAGGGTTGTTTCAAGATTAGAAAATACTATCAACACACTAGACCAAACTGATAAGAAGAAGACACACACACACACCCACCAACAAGTTGAGAAAAAGCTTTCAACATGATTCAACAGCCTAAAATCACCTCAAAATACAGAAGTAAAAGAGCCTTTCCTTAATATAAATAATATCTATTTCAAGCTAAGAGTTAATACTACATACAATGGGGATAAAGTAAGGATTTTCCAGTAAGATAAGGAATAAAGCAAACATTTCTGTTATTACCGCAATTACTTCATAAAATGTTAGAAATACTAACTATAACAATAAGAGAAACTGAGATTATGAATAAGCATAGGCAGAGAGAAATAGATTTAGATTTTTGCAGATAATAGGATCCTTAGCTATTTTAACCTTAGCGGGGCAAGTAAAATTTCAATTGAAACAATAACTTCAGCAAATTTGCAAGATAAAAAAGAAATCCACATTAAATCATTAGCAGTTCTGTATAGCTGCAACAACAAAATCAGCAAAAAGAGGTAAGAAGAGATAAAATTAGCAATTCCATATAAGATAACTGAGAATACATAAAATTCTTGGTCCACCAGCCAAGTCACACTTATGAAACTATATGAGTACAACTACTTTAAGGCAACAATGGCAGACTTAAATAAACGGAGAAATATTAATTGCCGACTGATAAGCTAAGACAATAATTAAAAGTGGACAGTGCTACATAAATTAATTCAGATTACTTAAAAGAACTAAAAAAAATTAAACAAAATTCATTTGGAGGGAAAAACTGTCAAGAATGTCAAGGCAAATAATAAACGATAAGAAGAAAGTTGGCAAAAAGTCGCCAGAAAAGAGGCGATAAACGAAACGGCCCGGCAGTTTCAAAAGCAGAGGAGCCGCGCTCGCTTGAGCGGCGTGTGTGCTAAAGCTGAGGAGACCGGCGCGGCTCCTGCGCAGAAGCGCACTACAGTCTGTGAGGTTCCGCACTTTTCAAAGGCGGGCGCGTCAGCCGCCGGCCATCGGCGCACGTGCGCCTGACTGACGGGCGGCAAACATAGAGTTAGGAAGGCTCGGGCGCTGCTCGTCAAAGGCATCAGCCAGCAAGCAGTGGGGATGAACGCTGACTATTCTATCATTAGCACTGGTGATCCTTTAAGGTCACATTTTGGCCAGAGTCTGAATTAATCACGTAGCCTGCTCCGCCTCGCACGGAAAAGGCTCTGCCTCTCCATAGCCGCTCCGAGGCCAGGCTGCAAGCAGGATGCACAACAGGCGTCCGGCGATCACAAGCTCCCAACAGACCCGGCTCTGCCTCTGAGGCCTCTCCTCAGGCCAACAAAGCGGGAGAGGCCTGTTTTATGGCCCTCACGGACAAGAGCTTCAACTAGAGG
The DNA here is from genome assembly GCA_028627135.1 of Pseudochirops cupreus. Taxonomy (NCBI): domain Eukaryota; kingdom Metazoa; phylum Chordata; class Mammalia; order Diprotodontia; family Pseudocheiridae; genus Pseudochirops; species Pseudochirops cupreus. The sequence goes on along the minus strand of CM053581.1, from coordinate 394,835,622 downwards.
CATTAACTTGAGTAATGGGGCTTTTTCTTATCTTAGGATTTTCTGGGCACATACCATGTTATGGAATGTTACTGGTAAAGAAAACACATATTGTGAATCACAATTTCAATCAACACTTTGTCAACTCTCTTGTTTCATTGTATTTACCATTTATTCAATTAAGAAAATTCCTTTCTCATACAATGATTAAACCACTATGGGGATCATAAATTAGTGTGACTCAGCCACCCTGAACTGGGATGGTCCTAAAATGTACCTGAGCTCTCTCATCCTTTTGTTAGTCAGTCAGGACTCTAGTCCTGCATTCCATGTACAAGTAGTAAAGCCGGCCTTAAGGGAATAATGAATAAATGTTGTAATTTTATATTATTATTTGTCTCTCTCCTTCAACCAAACCTTTCCTAGAGGTCAACAATATTCTACGGCAAAGACAAAGGCTGACAAGAATGAACTATCCATTTCTTTCCAATCTTAGCTATATTTGTTTTATTTGTACAAAAATTTTTTTAACTTAATGTAAAAATGTATCTGGAAATTAAGTGAACCTAGAAGACAGCAGTGGAGTCTTAACAACAGGATAACCAGCTTTTAAGCAATAAAATAATCAGATATTTCGTTGTTTTTTCCCCCCATTTTACACCTAATTTTGCTATCTTGCTTATTCATATTGTGCATAATAGATTTGCAATTTCACGTACAATTAGCTTTTTTAACTGTACCACGTTGGAGAAATGTTTGTTTTATTCAATAAATTAAAAATAAAACTAAAACTAAATAAAATCCAATTTTCATAGGTTGGGTGGAACCAAAGTCATCCCATTAATTAATTCCAAAACAATATAAACTATTTGGAAAACTAGGCAAAGAAGGAATCCTACCAAATTCCTTTTATGACACAAATATGGTGCTGATACCTAAACGAGGAAGAGTAAAAACAGAGGAAGAAGACTACAGACCAATTTCCCTAATGAATGAATATCGACACAAAAAATTTGAAATAAAATAGCGAGGCGATTATAGCAATATATCACAAAGATCAAACACTCCGACCACGCAGGATTTATAGCAAGAATGTAGAACTGGTTCATTAGGAAAACTATCAGCATAACCGACCCTAACAATAACAAAACCAAGAAAAATCATATTATTATCTCAATAGACACAGAAAAAGCTATTGACAAAATACAGCATCCGTTTCTATTCAAACACTAGAAAACAAAGGAATAAGTTGAGCTTTCTAACCAAAACCATCAACAAGCACTATTTGTAATGGGGATAAGCTGGTAGCCTTCCCAATGAGATAAGAGATGAAGCAAGGATGCCCATTATCACTACTATCATTCGATATTGTACCAGAAATCTTATCTATAGCAGTAAGAGAAGAAAAAAAACACAAGGAATTAGAATAAGCAATGAAGAAACAAAACTACTACTCTTTGCAGATGATATGATTATATCCTGGCCGAATCCTAGAGAATGAACTAAAACGCTACCAGAAATAATCAACCACATTAGAAAAATTGCAGGATACAAAATAAACCCCATAAATTATCAGCATTTCTATATATTACCAACAAAGTCCAGCAACAAGAAATAGAGGAATTCCGTTTACAATAACTACAGAAACAGTAAAATACTTTCAAGAATGATTTATTGGACACCCTATCTTATTCCCATCAGTATTCAGCATGATTCCACAGGGGTAATGATTGTTAACAATTATTAGCAATATATTCTTCTAGTAATGTTTAGTCAGTTTAGCCATCTAACAAGAGTCCAAGAGTAACATGTATCAATGTATATTTAATATATGTAATAGAGGGATAATTTGATGACACAGATTCTTTTATAAGATGTATAAATTTACTGTTCACCACGTATTTACTAGTTATAATGTTTACCTGCCCAACCACAAGAATGTTAATGACCAAGCCCAGCATGGGTGGGATGTCTTGATATAATATGGAAAATTCCTCAACCTATTTTTGGACCTCCAGACCACCTTGTCTTGCTCAACATGAGGAAAAGACCATCTATGACCATTCAGTCAGTGGAGATGGCTTGCTCATCCTGTGACCACCCGTGCTGATTCATTATTTCTGGCCCTTCTGGAGGATCAAAATCAAGGTCTATCAACCAGTAAGGTTCTGTATTTCACTCCGCCTCTTCTGAGTGTCTGTGTATCAAGCCCTATAAAAGTAAGACCCCAGGGAAAGGGGACATCTCAGATCATAAGGAAGATCTGAGGTCCCCTTCATTGAAGGGGCCCATTCCCCTTAATAAACAGTTACTGGCTTAGAGCTCTGCCTCAGTGGCTTTTCTTGCATAGTGGATAATTTTGAACCCTACACTTGAGAGTATACCTGCCAAGACAAACCCAGGAACTACATAAACATAATTATAAAAATGTTTTCACACAAAGTCAGAGCTCAACAACTGGAAAAATATTAATTATTCATGGGTAGGCTGAGCCAAAATGATGTAATAAAAATGAAAATTTTACCTTAATTTATTCAACACAATATTAAAGTACCAAAAAAATTTTACAAAGCAAGAAAAAATAACAAAATTCATTTGGGAGAACAAAAGGTCAAGAATATCAAAGGAATTCATAGGGAAAAAAGTGAAGGAAGATAGCTTAGCCATAACAGACAGCACTTTGTACTACCTCGATGTGGTAATCATCAAAACAATCTGGTGTTAACTAGGAGACAGAGAGGCAGATCAGTGGGGCAGAAGGGGTACACAATACACAGTGGCAATAGTAACAGTAATAACAGTAATAGCATAGTAATCTAGCGTTTGATAAATCCAAAGAGTCAAGCTTTGGGGACAACTATTTGACAAAAAATGCTGGGAAAACTAGAATGTAGTTCTGCGGACACTACGTATAAACCACTATCTCATACTGTACACTAAGATAACACTGAAATGGGTACCTGATTTAGACATAAAGGGTGATATCATAAGCCAATTACAGGAGCAGGAAATAGTTTACCTGTTTGATCTATGGATAAGGGAAGAATTTATAACCAAACAAGATAAACAGGGCATTATGGAATTACACAAAGGTTTGCACAAACAAAACCAATGCAACCAAGAAAAGAAGGAAAGCAGAAAACTAGGGGGAAAATGTGACAGAAAGTTTCTCTGATAAAGTCTCATTTCTCAAATATATAGAGAAGTGAGTCAAATTTATAAGAATACAAGTCATTCCCCAATTGATAAATGGTCAAAGGATATAAACAGGCAGTTTTCAAATGAAATGGAAGCTGTCCATAGCAACATGAAAAAATGCTCCAAGTCACTATTTATTAGAGCAGGGCTTCTTAAAACTTTTTCCACTTGTAACCCCTTTTCATCAGAGAAATTTTTATGCCATCCCAGGTATATAGGTATATAAAATAAGTATACAAATCAAACATTTACTAATAATAAATCATAAAGAAATTTTCTTTCAAAAGATGACAAATTATGTTTTGCATGACTACGTATGTACAACCTATATCAAACTGCCTGCCTTCTCAATGAGGGGTAGGGGAAGTAGGGAGAAAATTTGGAACGTAAGATTTTTTTTTTAATGTTAAAAACTTTTTACATGTAATTGGAAAAAATAAAATATTATTTAAAAAAACAAAAATATCCTCATAGTATGGATCAAAATTTCACAAAAGAAGATTGCAGAAACATAGTTTATCAAAAAGAACTAAAGTATGGAGCAGGCACTTGTCTCTGGGTAAAAATGTCTATATCCCCAGAACAGGTTACTTGATTTGACATTTGATGAACAATGCATCCTTTACAATTTGAGCAGTATGGGGAAATGACATGTTCTAGGATGATCTGTCTGGTAGACTTTAACAATGTATCACCTGGGGCGGCTAGGTGGCACAGTGCATAGAGCACCAGCCCTGCAGTCAGAAGGCCCTAAGTTCAAATCTGGCCTCAGATGCTTAACACTTACTAGCCATATGACCTTGGGCAAGTGACTTAACCCCAACTGCCCTGCCCTCCCTCCTGCAAAAAAAAAAGAAAGAGGAAAAAAAATCACCCAAGCTACTGGCAGATGGACACTAACAGCAGAAAAGAAGAAACTAGATCAAGAGCTGTATAGGCTGCAGGAAAGTAGCAAGCAATCTTGAAAAAGAAAATGCTTTTTTAAAGCAAAATAACAGAGACACAGGTTAATTAAGCAATGGCTACATAACAAAAATTAAAACCAAAGTAGAGAGCAGAATTTGAAGTACCTAACAGTAAATATCTGCAATTACAAACTGAGCACTAAATATTACAGGTACATGGCAAAATCTTGTCATACAAATATGACAAACAGGAGAAACTATTGCTTTTATGGTCAGCTGCTTTTATTGAAGTCAGAAAGAATAGTCAATCATCTTATTTACTTTGCAGTTTGTTCAGATGTCTCTTCAGGGCCTGTTGGAGCTGAAATACTTAAAACTAGCAAATATAAGCACCCTCCAGGAGAAAATAATTTCCATTGGATCCCTAAAAACAAGGCGGCAAATTCTCCTCCAGGGAAGATGCCCTAGTCCTGAACAGGGTAATAAAACAGGAAATAGTTTGAGAAATCCCTCTTTCAAAGGGAGGTGAGTCTACAGATTAGTGTTCTAGTACTTCTGATGCTGAAAAGACCTAGAAAGAACAGACCACTGAGATTTCCAGAATCTTAAGGTTATAAATTTTGCTTAATGAGTTGCTTTTTTTGTTATAAATATGCTATTCTACTAGAGCTCGGAAGCTGTCTTACTGGTCAAAGCCCAAATAAAACTATATAGTGATATTTCAAGTAGATAGAAGTCACGCAGGAGGTGCAAAGAAATGAAGAGAGATATAGGAGGTAAGTCCTATGGAAAAGTATTTGGAACGTCATTCTCCAAGAAAGGAAATATTTTCTAAGGAGGTAAACTTCCCAATGGAAAAAGAGTCTAATGATATATGACTCTTACTTTATGGTTGAGAGAATGGGAAAAAGTCAGATTCAAGTTAAATGTGTGTATGGATAGTCTCTTTAAAATGATTTACAAAGGTATGTTGTCAGGGACTAAATTTGATTTTGGGAAAGAATTGTATTTTGGGGGAATGTAGTGTCCATGGGAATCAGGGATTCATGGTCCCCTGAATTTTGAAAATAAGGACTGACTTGTTTCATTGTGGGTAGCCAATTTTGGCGACACCTGCTGTCCTGCAGCAGGGCTGAGAAAGAGTGGGAGCCCTGTCATCCCCAGACAGGGCTGAGAATCACCAACCTAGAGTAGTACTGAATGCATAAAAGAGAGTAGGAACTCTCGGGAGTGGTGAAAGTAGAGAGCAACTTTACTACCCATTTCCAGGCTCTTCTTAATAGGACTCTTCTTAACTGCTTTCCCCTGCGGACATTTCATACTTCTTTCTCCCAGGCCATGGGTGTATTTGCCATGCATATCTTGTGGACCTAATCCTCACACCTTTATGCTTGAGCATCTTCCTGGGGGATGGGGAACCAATCCAGGCCTAACAGCAGGGCAAACTCCTGAGAGGGCTTGTTCAGCCATCAGGGTCCGAGTCCCACTGCCTGTGGTTCTCAACAATTCATATATTCTATACAGTATGTATATATACATGTCTATGCACGTATGCATGCATGCACGCATGTGGGCACACACACATACACACACATGATTATAAAGTTTCAGTTTATCTATCTTCTTAAGCTTGGCCAGGACAGGATCCTCTTTTTTAGCGCCCATATTAATTATAGTTGAGAGCTGAAATGAAGTTGGCAAATTTATGCATCATGATATATTTGTGTGAAGAATCTCTCCTCACAGGAAAGCAAGGGTTAAATTACCTCTACCTTCTGAAAGAAAAATGGGCTGGCAAACCTGTTAGTATATCACAACTCCTAGCCTCATATGATCATAAACTTAGAGCTAGATGGATAGGCCAATTCTGAATCAACAATTTTAGGACTACAAGCACTGCTATATAGTTCAGGAGAACTGAAGAGAGATTCATAGAAATTTATCTCTGACACATTTTAGCTGTGTGACCATAAACAACTCACAACCTCTCTGAGCTTCAGGACATCTTTAAAATGAGGGGAATTGGACTTAATGGCCAGAAGTGCTTTCTAACTCTAACTCTGTGATCCTTTTATTATAGAGATCAAGAATTAAAACAGATCTTATCACTTTCTCTATTTTTTTGAAAAATGAAAAGGATCACCAAGGAAAGTCAAGATTTCATCAGGGAGGCAGAGGCAAGATGGCAAAGTGAGAATTAGCATTTTTCTCAGCATAGTACTCTGGCATACTTCCTCCACAATGTTCTTGAAAACATATCAAACTGAATTCTGATTGAGAAATCAAGACAAGTGGGTCATTTTTCTAACCAAAGATAGCAATAGCAGTGAAACCTGAAATACTCTAGCCCCAGGGAGAGAAGAGGAACCAAGCACCAGGCCAGGAAGCTTTGGGACAGAAAGAGATCCTAGAGGACCCCTGAACTGGTGCGGGGAGCAAGAACAGGTGCTATCTGGAAGCTCTGTTACCCATTATGTAGTTCCAGGTCACAGATCCAGGTCAAAGAGAAGCAGTCACCCTAATTGAATACTAAGTAAAAACTCCAGAAACATAACTTTGTGGCTCTAAGCACATGAGCAAAGCTATGACTTAGTTCTACTATTTAGCCCAGCATATAATTCAGTAATAGGCCAGAAGCATTCCATCACCCAAGTACAGAAAGGAAAAAGAGGCAGAGAGAGGGCCCAGGGCAGGAAGCATTTGAGCAGAAAGAGATAGCAGGGAATGTTTGAACCAGGCTTGGGAGCAGGAATGTCTTCTGTCACCAAACAGATCCAGATTGGAAAGGAGTGACTAATATCCACCCTGGGTTACTGCTGAGTACAGATCACAAAACAAATTCCAGAAATTCAGCTGTGTGGCTGTTGGAGCAATAGCAGAACAGTGATGAGTTCTAACCTTCAGCCCAGTATATAAACCTGCAGTGGAAAAACCAGCACAGGAGACCAAGACCAAAGTTCAGTTTTTATGAACCTGCAAAACCTCCCAGAAGGGTAACAGTAACTGAATATAGTAAAAGTCTACTAAAACTCAACCACACACAAGTCAATAGGACCAAACTTGACAGCTGCGAATAGACCCATTCCCACATCTTACCACTTTTGCAAGCACAGAAAACTTGTAGGCACTGACTTGAGCAGTGAAACAGCAAAAACTCAGATAAAAACTCACGCCAGATATCCTCCCCATAATTGAGCAGAGCTCCATACTAACATAAAATGCAATGTCAGGAAGCTGGGAGAATGAACAAACAAAAAAAGAACTCAAGCTAGTACAGTGACAGGGAAGTTGAAGATTCAAAGAAAACAATGACTTGAAAATATCTACAACAAAAACCTCAAAGAAAGATGCAAACTGGACACAAGTCCAATAAGAATTCCTAGAAGAGTTAAATAAAGCAAATGATAAAGAGATTTAAAAAAATTTTTTTAGTCAAATAAGAGTGACCCAGGAAAAAATTGGAAATGGAAATGACACTTATCCAAGAAAGTTATATAAAGAGAATTGACAGTTTGGGAAAAAAATATATAAAATCTTACTGATGAAAATAACTCCTAAAAATTAAAATTGGTCAAATGGAAACATGTGACACCAAGAAGTAATAAAACAAAATATAAAAACTGAAAAAAATAGAAGAAAATATAAAATATCTCACAGGAAAAACAAGTGACTTGGAAAACAGATTAAGGAGAGATAATTTAAGAACCACTAGTCTACCTGAAATCAATAAACAAAAAGCCCAGAAATTATACTTCAAAAAAATTATAAAGGAAGATTGCCCAGATATCTTAGAACCAGAGAGGAAAGTAGAAACTGAAAGGATCCACTGGTTACTTTCTTAAAGAAATCCCCAAGATGAAAATTCCCAAGAATATTATTATATTATAGTCAAAACCCAAAATTCCTAGATCAAGAAAAAAATACTGCAAGTCAGAAAGGAAGAATTTAAATGCTACTAAGTAGCCACTGTCAGGATTCACACAAGATTTATCAGTCAGGTTTCTAGAAACAGAGAGCATGATATAATAAATTCTGGAAGGCAAAAGAAGTAGGATTGCAATTTAAAAAATAGCAAAACTACAAGGAGAAAAACGAACCTTTAAACCAAGTTTGATATATAAACACAGGAGTCAAAAGAAGCATTAAAAAGGTAAATGTGGCTGATAAATAATAAGGAAATAAACAAAGTTAAAATGTTTAGGGTGTAACATATTTACATATAAACCCTAAAAACTTTATCATCACCAGGTATCTTAAAGGGAATCTAATTAGACAGAGAGCATTGTTTAGATGATCTCCAAGGAAGAATGGAAGCATGAGGAAGAGGGAGGCAGAAAGGGGAATAATGGATAAAATCATCTCCCATAAATGCGGAGTGCAAGAAAAAATTACTACAATGGAGTGGGCAATGGTGGGAAGAAAAAGAGAGCAGGCAACACTTCAACCTTACTTTAATCAGAACTGGCTCAAAGAACACACACACACACACACACACACACACACACACACACACACACACACACACACACAGAGTTGGATATCTATCTTACTCAACAGGAAGTAGGAAGGAAAAGGGTTAGGAGAAAGGGAATCAGGAGAATAAGAGAGAGGATAATTAAGAGAAGCAATAGTCAGAAGCAAAACAGTCTCTTAAAAGAGAGGAGAGGGTAAAAAAGGATAAGTATAACAGAGTAAGATGGAAGGAAATACATAGTTAACAATCACAACTATGAATGTGAATGAGATGAACTCACCCATAAAACAGCAAAATAGAAATCACAATCCAAAAATTATTCAAGAAACATACTTGAAATAGAAACATATACAGTTAAAATAAGGGGCTTGAGCAAAATCATGATCTCAGACAATGCAAAAATCAAAAATAGACCTAATCAAAAGAGATAACATATAGCAAAAACACATTTTACTAAAAGGTACCATAGACAATAAATTAGTATCAATGCTGAACATACATGCACCAAATGGTATAGCATCTAAATTATTAAAGGAAAAGTTAAGTAAGTTAGAAAAGGAAATAAACATTAAAGCTATATACTAGGGGACCTCAATATACTCTTCTCAGAGGTACATAAATCTAACCATAAGATAAACAAGCACGAAGTTTGAGAGATGAAAAGAATTTTAGAAAAGACCTCTAGTGAATACTAAATGGGAATAGAAAAGAGTATACCTATTCTTCACTATGCATGACACCTTTACAAAAACTGACCATATACTAGGGCATAAAAAACTTATGAACAAATGGAGAAAAGCATAAATATTAAATGCAAATTTTTCTAACAATAATGCAATAAAAATTGTAATCAATAAAAGGCCTCTGAAGCATAGTTTTTAATTTATTTTATTTTTAATTTATGGAATAAAACAAGCATTTCCATAACACAATTTTTAAAGAAGGTGATTGCACATGAAACTACACATTATGAGTTATTCCTATTCCTTTTAAATACATAATAGCTATCATGTAAATTTTTTTTCCTCTTTTCCCCTTCCCTCCCCCCACCATAGAGATGGCTATTATTAGATACAGATATATATAATTATGTATGCATGTATGTAAAATTATTCTATACATACTTCTACTTATCAGTTCTTTCTCTGAATGCAGATACCATCTTTATTCATATGTCATTAGAGTTAATTTGAATATAATGACTTAATTGCTCAAAGTCTTGGTTCTATTAATTTTGCTCTTCATTACTTCATATGTCTTTCCATGTTTTTCTAAGATCACTGGGTTCATCATTTCTAATAGCAGCAGTATTCATATACCATAATTTTTTCAGCCATTCCTCAATTGATGGGCACCCCTGCAATTTCCAGATCTTTGCTACCACAAAAAGAGGGGCTATACAGATTTTAGAATATATAGGTTCTTTTTCTTTTTCCCTAATCATCTTTGGAAACTGATCTAATAAGTGGTATTGCTAGGTCAAACAGTATAGTCAGTTTAATAACTCTTTTAGCATAATTCTAGATTGCTCTCAGTTAACAATTCCACTAACAGTGAATGTGTTCCAATTTTTCCACATGCTCTCCAACATTTGTCACTTTCCCCCTCTCTAATCAATGATTTAGAGCATTTTTCCATATGACTATAAATTGTTTTGATTTCTTCACTGGAGTACCACCTGTTCATATCCTTTGACCCTTTATCAATTGGGGAATGACTCATATTCTTTAAGATTTGACAAAGAAAACATAGTTGAGAAAAAGCAAATCCACAAATTGGGCATGGAATTAAAAACACAATAAATTAAAAGCCTCCAACTAAACACCAAATTGGAAATCCTAAAAATCAAATAAGAGATGAAAGTTTCAAAAAAAATTTTTGAATAAACAAAACTAGTGAAAAAACTAATAAAATACATACACTACTGGCTAATTTGATCTTAAAAAAAGAAAGAAAACCAAATGATCAGTATTAAAAAGGAAAGTAGTGAATTCAAAACCAATGAAGAGGAAATAAAAGCAATTACTGGGAACTATTTTGTCCAATTCCCTGGCAATAAAAATGATAATCTAAATGAAATAAATAACTGCAAAACATGAATTGCCTAGATGGAAGAAAGAGGAAAAAAAAATCCAAGGTCAGATATATTTACAAGTTAATTCTACTAAACATTTAAAGAAACAATTCCAATACTGCAAAAATTGTTTAAAAAATAGTTCAAGAAAGAATCTTACCAAACTCCTCCCAGGTCACTAATATGGTCTTGATGTTTAAATCTGGGAGTCAAAACTTAAAAAGGTATTACAGACTAATTTACCTAAAAAATATTTATGCAAAAAATTTAAATAAAATAATTTAATTCAATTCAATAAACACTTATTAAACACCTACTATTGCCTGGACTGCTAAATGCCTGGAATACAAAAAGGGCAAAAGACAGTCTCTACCACCATAGAGCTTACAATCTGATGGTGTATACAACATTCACACAAATACATACAAAGCAAGCTATATACAGGATAAACAGGAAATAATGAACAGGCAACAGAATTAAGAGAAGTTGAGGGAGGCTTCCTGTAGGAAGCAGGATTTTAGCTAAGACTTAAGGAAGCCAGGGAACTCAGTAAAAGTGGAGGAGGGGGAGCATTTCAGGTAAGAGAGAAAACCAAAGAGCTGAGAGATGGAGTTCTTGTTCAAGGAATAGCCAGGAATCTATGTCACTGGATCTAAGAATATGTGTTGAGGATTAAGGTGTAAGAAGGCTGGAAAGGTAACAGGAAGCTAGGTTATGAAGGGCTTTGAAGGGCAAACATAGCATTTTGTATGTGTTCCTGGAGGCAACAGGAAGTCACTGAATAGGAGGTGGATGACACAATTTTGACTTGCTTTTATGAAAATCACTTTAGTGGCTGAATGGAGAATACTAGCAAGGAGATTACAGCAACATGTCACAAAGATCATATACTATGACCAAGTTGGATTTACATCAGCAATGCAGAGCTGGTTCAATATTAGAAAAACTATAAGCATACTGACCAAAAAATATATATTTTTTCCAACAGATGTAACAAAGTTTGACAAAAAAAGACCACACATTCCTGTTAAAACACTAGAAACACAGGAATAAATGAAGCTTTGCTTAAAATAAGCAGCATCTATCCAAAATTAAGAATAAGCATTATGTGTAACGGGGTAAGATAGAAAACTCTCCAATAAGATGAGGAGTGAAAGATTATCACTATTATTACTTGGTATCGTAATAGAAATGTACTAGAAATTGTACTATAGCAATAACAAAAGATAAAGATATTAAAAGAATGAGTATAGACAAAGAGGGAACAAAATTATCACTCTTGGTATACTTAGAGAGCCTTAGTGAGCCAAATAAAAAACCAGTCAAAACAATTAACAACTTTAGAAAAATAGCAAAATAGAAAATAAACTCATACAAAAATGTGCATTTCTTTAAATTACCAACAAAACCCAGTAGGAAGAGACAGAAAGAGAAATTACACTTAAAATAACTATAGAGCATATAAAGTACTTAGGATTCTACTTGCCAAGACACACGCAGGAACTACATGAAGACAATTATAAAACACTCTTCACACAAATAAGGACAGTTCTAAATAAATTGCTCATGTGTAGGCAAAGCCAAAAAAAAAAAGACAATGCAAATTAAATTAATTTACTTAAATTAATTTACTTATTCAGATATACCTATCAAATTACCAAAGAACTAAGCTAGAAAAAAATAAAATTCATCTGGAGGAATAAAAGGTCAGGAATATCAAGGGAATAAATGGGGAAAAAACAGAAGGAAGTAACAAAGCAGTAACAGATCTCAAACTATACTACAACACTGTAATCATCAAAACAATTTGGTACTGAGGAAGAAACAGGAAAGCTGATCAATGATTAAGTACACATTATACAGAAACAAAGGAGGTAAGGTGTCAGGTGTAAGAAGACTGGAAAAACCCAAATATCGAAGCTACTGGAGCAAGAATTCACTAATTGACAAAAACTGCTTGGAAAACTGGAAAGTGATTTGGTAGGAACTAGGCACGGTTCAACATCTCACAGAGTATAAACTCAAATGGGTCCACAACTTAGACATAAAAGGTGATCTCATAAGTGGACCATGGAAGAAATTACCTGTTAGATCTATGGACAGGGTGAACAGTTCTTGATCAAACAAGCAGTAGGGGGGTTCACAGGCAGTAAAATGGATAATTTTGATTACATAAAATTTTAAAAAATTTTGTATTTGTTTAACCAATATAGATAAACTTAGAAAATAAGAAAAGCAGGAAACTAGGGGGGAAAAAATCTTTCCAGCAAGTGCTTCTAATAAAGGTCTCATTTCTTTTTTTTTTCCTGCTTTTTTTTGGAGGGAGGAGGGTAGGGCAATTGAGGTTAAGTGACTTGCCCAAGGTCACGCAGTTAGTTTTCATGTTAAGTGTTTGAGGCCGCATCTGAACTCAGGTCCTCCTCACTCCAGGGCTGGTACTCTATTCACTGCACCACCTAGGCCGCCCTCTAAAGGTCTCATTTCTAAAACATATCTGAAACTGAATGAAATTCATAACAAGAATCATTTCCCAATTGATAAATGGTCAAGGGATATGAAAAGGCAGTTTTCATAAAAAGAAATCCAAGTTATCAGCAGTCATAAGAAAAACTCTCTAAATCACTAATAATTAGAGAAATATAAATTAAAACAATTCTGAGGTAGCGCATGCCCATCAGATAGGCTAAGGTAACAAAAAAGTAAAATGACAAATGCTGGAGGGTGTATAGGAAAATAAGTACTCTAATGAAAACGGGTACACATGGTTTGTAGAGCTGCAAACCAACTCAACCATTCTGAAAAACAATTTAGAACTAGGCCCTAAAAGTCTTCAAACAATATATGCCATTTGATTCAGTGATACTGCTACTAGCTCAATACCTTAAAGAGACAGAGGAAAGTCCCACATGTACAAAAAACTGCTAATGGTTGGAAAGAATTAGAAACAATTAATGAACATCCATCAACTGGGAATGGCTGAACAAGTAAGGTTATATAAATGTCGAAGTACTATTATGCTGCAAGAACTGATGAAGGGGATGGTCTCAGAAAAACCTAGAAAGATTTGTATGAACTAATGCAAACTGAAATGAGAGGAATAACAGGTTTTGCTCTTTGTTTCTACAGATCTCAGTTCATTGCCTGTGTAACGATACTGGGATTTGAAGATCTTCCACGCCCCTTGAGCTTGCTGA
>CM053581.1:394799174-394821298 GCA_028627135.1 Pseudochirops cupreus | reverse complement strand
AAAAAAAGAAAAGGGAAGAAAGATGGTATACATGGACAGCCCTAGGGCAAATGGGGAGATGCTTATGTTGTTTAAACCTGTTCAGAAGGCCTTGTCACAGTCAGTGGCCAGAGGCTTTGTGAGAAGAGGGCTGAATTTGTCACTCATTTGGCTAAGTCAAGGGCCAAGTCAAGGATTTATTAACTTTATAATGATGAGCCAGGGCAACCATGCCCCCAAAGAGGAAACCATGACTAAGAGTTTCAGTTCCTTGTGGTCATACAACTATTAAATGTAAGAGCCAGAATTTGAATCCAGGTTTCCAAACCAGGGCTCTCTCCACAGTACCTTTAGAAATATGATGTTCCTCATCTTTATTACTGGTGGCTAGGGCCAGAAAAACAGGAAAAAATGAATAAGAAAAGAATCATAGAAATTTGAAGCTGGAAGGATTTTAGAGATAACCTAGGACAACTTTGTCATTTTACACATGAAGAAATAGAGTCTCAAGAAGTCGACTTACTTGCCCAAGAACACACAGGAAGTAAGTGGCAGAAGTGATATTCATACCCAGATGTTCTGTTTACAGATTTAGTACTGTTGCCTCCCAGGTGGGGTTGGAAAAAGAAGAGTGTACTTTTATTTTTTCCTAATGTAGTATATTCATTCTCAATATGAGAGGCTATTAAATAAGTATGATAACACAAATATTTCTGCTTGCCTATTCTTGCCTTAAAAATCAGGACTTTGTCACTGATTCATTCACACATTTGTCCAGGGGAGCCGTTTTTAAAACTCAGGAAACAAATGTTTTCTTTAATTACTGACATTACGGGTGAGTGATGGTTCAAAAGTTATGCAACCTGTATTTTTTAAAAAAAAGTTTTATGTATGTTCAGCCACTGTTTACAGTGGAAGCTTGGTTTAAGGAAAAAAAATACTGCACAGATAAATAAACAATACCTGGGGTCTAAGGAAATTAGAGACTTCTGGCACCTAATGTCTTTATTGCAGAAAAGTAATGAATTTTGCTGTAGACTTCAAAAGGTCTCAAAGAATCAAGTCAAATGTGACTTAAATCCAGGGAATCAACTTGGTCTAGAGACATTCTGTAGCCCAGGATGTGATTTCAGTGAGTTGTTTTTAGTTGTTAGTTTAGCAAATAGGATGAGGTTTTTGTTTTTTGTTTTTTTTTAATTGCTCATAGGACAGAGATGAATTACCATATTCCTTCAATGAGGGCCAAATAATTAGAATAATATGTAAAATAGAATAATAAGTAAATTTGATAATTTTAGAATAAGTAAAACTTAAATATATTATCATTTTTACAACATTTAGTTGAGTAACAAGAGTAATATACTTTAATATCCTTTGAAATGTATATATTTGAAATTCTCTATTTCCAGATTATACATACTTAGGTCTCAGATGCCTTTGCCTGATTGTCATCCACAGTCTTTCCCCAGTTGTAGGTGTTACCCCAAGGCTGTGTCCTGAATCTTTTTCTACTCTCTATATTCTTAGTGACCTCATCAGCTCCTACAGGTTTAAGTTCCATCTCCATATGCACAACTGCTAAAACTATATATGTAACCCTCATTTTTCTCTGGAGTTCAAATCTCACATCAGAAATTACCTCTTGGACCTTTTAAAGTAATCCAAAGGCATGTTAAACACATATTCACAACAATAGTCAGTGTTCCCGGGAGTTCCTGCCCAAAAAATTAGTCTTTATCACACTCGCCAGCATCTTTGGGTTTCTCAAACACTATGCTGTTGTATTTTATTTTGCTTCTATATGTTTTGTACCTAATCTGTTGCTGGGCCATCTCCAGTTGTGTTGACTTTTGTCTTCCCACTGGACTCCAATGATTCTGGAGGAGAGAGTGAGACTGATGACTTTGCCAGCTCTGCCTCACTTAAATCCAGTTTACTTGCAAATGAAGACATCACTCTGGGGATCTCATGGGTCCTCTTCAAGGATGAACAAACAAAATTCTGAGAGTAGTAATAGTTGCCCTTTGGGGAGTTTACTGATAATAAGTCATAAAGAAATTTATTCATCAGGGTGGGTAGGTGGTACAGTGAATAGAGCACTAGCCCTGGAGTCAAGAGGACCTGAGTTCAAATCTGGCCTCAGACACTTGACACAAAAATTAGCCGTGTGACTTTGGGCAAGCCACTTAACCCCAATTGCCCTCCAAAAAACAACAACAACAAAGAAATTTATTTTAAAACAATTTGATATCCTTATTATTGTACCATTTATTAAAGATGAAAGTAAATTTTTATACTAATGAGATGGATATGCTTGTTTATTTTTACATAAAGAATTAAATCTTGATGGAATATTTGATACTGCAAGACATAAAATGTCTTCAACATTTTTCAGAGTTCATGAATATTTTGATTTTGTAGTTCATCAATGCTGAGAATGCCACTTCGCATAAATACAGAGTAAAAAATGGCAGAAATATGTGTACGGCCGTTTCAGAAATTGTTGGAAATTCTGCCCTAATTCTAAAACAAAATTCATTTAACAGGTTTTTTTTTAAGGAAACTCAAGTTTTAAACCTGTATCACTTAATAACTTGGCAAATTCTTTTTGAACTTTTAATGGCAGATACTGTTTTTTATTTTATATTTATATATTTTATAAAATATAAATATTTTATTTATTATTGAGTATGGTTTATGAACCCAATTTAGTTTTTTAGAATCAAAATTTGAAAGGAAGTATTTCTGAAACTGTGTCTCCAGGAATTTCAGATGATCAATTATAACTCTTACAGTTAAATCTTTGGGAAGGTTATTTTCAATTGTAAAATTATCTGTAGCTGTAAACATTTCTAAAGAACCATTTTGCAACCTATTCTTTCATATGTTAACTTTTTTTAGTAAGACTCAATTTTATCTTTTGACATAAATGTTACAATTTTTTCCTTGAAGCAACATGTTTAAATAATTGAGTTTAAAAAAAAAATCTCCCAAGTAACACAGTTTTGAAAGCCATAAGTCATTACGAAAAAAAATGAACAATATCAGATTTCTGCTCATATAACAACTTCATCTTTTAGTTTCAATAATATGTTTAAACTTCACCCTCTTGAGAGCCTCCTTACATCTACATGTAGTAATAAGCTTTTGGAATCAGAGTCCATGACTTTCCAAAGATTTGAAAACAAACGACTGTTAAGGGCACAGCTTTTAATGAACTTAATGATTTTGATAGTATTGTGAGGCGTAACATCTGACTGTGGTGATATTTTTTTGGCTACAATTGCCTCCTGATAGATCATGCAGTGAGTAAAAGTGTTATGTTCATTGCCACTAGCTTTAACTTTTGCTACAAATCCAACATTCTTGCACATCATTGCTCCCACACCATCTCTACAATTTTTCCATTATAAACCTTCATTTATGAGAATTTCATTGACCTTAAGATATATATTTTTTCCTCTTGTGTGCCCTTCCAAAGGGTGACAAAACAATTCCTCAGTGCTTTCTTCATAAACATATCTTATAAACATGTAAGATAAACATAAACACAACAGTTGTTAATGTACCATGTTAGAAATATCAGTTGTTTCATTCAACTGAATTACAAACTTTGGGCTGCCCTTAAGCCTGGTAATAAGCTTCTGGGATTGGCCATTACTCATTTCAGAAATTTTTTTGGGAAACAGTATCATTTAATAAAGGGATTTTACAAATTTTATCTCCATACTTTATCCCTTGAACCATTTCTGACATTTTCACAGCAGCAGGTAATGCAAGATCTTCTCCCATCACATAGGGCTTTTTAGTTTTTGCAATTAAATAAGTTTTGTAAGATGCAGGTAAATACTTTTCATTGACAGTAATAAATTTCTTAAAACATTATCTTTCTTTATTTGAAGATTTTAAAAGTCATTCAAAATATTCCTTTGATTTATTACAGTATGCTGCATGCTTAGTATTAAATGTCATTTTAGTCTGGCTGGTTTCATACTCTCAGCAGCCAGAACTTCATTACAAATTAAACAAAGAGGTTTTTCCACACCCTCATCATTATTAGAAGTAAATCCATATTGCAAAAATGATTCAATGTATTTTCTTTTTCTTGTCAATTTAGGTGTACTTCAACCTGGTAGTGAAGACTCTATTGTCATCAGCATTTTTACCTCTTCTGTCTAAATTTAGCACTTGAGCATAACAAAAAATATTATTTTTGTCCTAAAATATAAATAAATATTGCTAATAATTTCTCAAATAAATAGTGGCTTTAGTTTGTGAAATTATGTTTTTTGTGCTTAATTTTAAAAATTGATGTTCACACTTACATACACATACAACTGTGATGATGGAGAAATATTATTAAAAGACTTTTTGTTTTTACTTGTTCCAATTAAATAGTTATGTTTCTGTAAAAGATGGATTCAGTTTTCTGGTGTTGGGATTTGGTTTTCTGGTGTCTGAAAAATGTTTTGCTTCTGTCTTCTATATGGAGAGTCTGTTATATTTTGTGATTGAGCACCATGCAGGTATATTTATAGAGACCATAGGTGCTGTAAATATTGCATTGTAACACCAAGTACAAGCAACTTCCAGGTTCTGATTATGAGCATAGTACCTCTATATATTCAGTAACAAATTAAGGCAAAACATTCACAGAAAAGAGAAAATCAAAATACAGAGTAACTCAATCATTTAGTAAGTTCTCAGTTCAATCACAAAGTACAAAAGTCAAAGTACTCCACTGCTGGGTAGTCTTCAACTGCAGATTAGTTTCCAATCATAAACAAAGTACATTCATTTGGTCAGTGACAAAACACAAAGGCCATCCACCCCTAGGTCACTACTAGGTTACAATATCTTCACAGCATTCAATACCCAAGGAGAGGTCTTTTCTTCATCTTGACCTAAGGCTAGTTCTCAGCAGTTTCTGCTCCTGGGAAGACAAGGGTTAACAAAGACACAACATAGATACACACTGCTGGTGTCCTCATCAATTCAGTCTCTGCCTATGAAATCAACCTAGACCCAACAACAAGGTCTGAGGAATTAGCACAAATCATCAGTACAGTCCTAGGACCCCAAATGGAACTGATCCTCACTACTACTCACAGATTGTTGTTCATCCTTTGTTCTCAGAGGCCCAATGACATCAAGAGGATAATGCCTTGACTTGTAAGTGAATTGGATTTAAGTGAAACAGGGCTTGCAAAGTCACCAGCCTCACTCTTTCATCTAGAGTTATTGGAGTCCAGTGACAAGAGATGGATCAGGACCTGGACCTAGAGGGCCACGTGTGGCCTTGAGGCCACAGGTTCCCCACTCCTATAAATCTTGCCTCATATTTCTGAGAAAAAATTGAGATTATTTGCCACGAGTGTCTTCTCTCTTCCTCATCTTACATTATTCAGATGACTTCTACTCCTATCTTCTCTGACTGTCTCAAATGATGAAGTGGCCTTTCTCCTTACTAAGTCTAACTCCTCTCTCTATTCCAGCAATTCCATTCTATCCTCTCTTCAACATATTGCTCCCTCTGCCATCCCCTTTTTTTATCATTTATTTTTAACCTTCCCCTTCCTACTGGCTCATTTCTTACCACCTACAAACATATATCCATGTCTTCCCCTCCTCAAAAAAGCCCCCAATTTATTTAATCCTTCATCCACACCAACTGTAATCCCATATCTCTTCTGTCTTGTATAGCTAAAATCCTCCAAAAGGCCGTCTACAATAGGTGCTTCCACTTTCTCTCCTCTCATTATCTTCTTCACCAATATTGCTTCTGACCTCCTCATTCCACCAGAACTGCTTTCTCCAAGGTTACCAGTGATCTCTTAATTGACAGATCGAATCGCTGTTTCCAATCCTCATTCTCAAACACGTGTATACATATACACACATATGCATTTACATCCTCAACCTCTAAAACAATTTGAAGCAGTCTTTATTAGTAAATTAAAGATAATGAAATACTTTATCAGTTTCCTCCTGCTGAAAACGGATCTCTCAGCTCCTTAGATGAACGCCAAGAACCTGTCATTGCACTCTGTCACCACAACAACGCGCAAACTCCTAAACTACCCAGGGTGACCCAATGGTCTCTCCCCGCCTACTCTTCCGTCCTTCCAGGACTACAATTCCCGTCAGGCTTTGCTACTCTTTCCTACTCCCCGCCCACACCCCTTTCTGACGCACCGCTTGCTGGGAGGGAGTAAGGAAGGGGCGGGCCAAGTCCAATGGGTGCTGGCTCTGGAGGAGGAGGAGAAAAGCGACTGGAAGGTGGAGGTGGAACTCCCGGCCAGGCCTCATTCATTGCCTCTGCCTGGTGGGCCCAGGGCCTTGTGTTCAGGAGCCATGGAGGCGCTGATTCCGGTCATCAACAAGCTCCAGGACGTGTTTAACACCGTGGGCGCCGACATCATCCAGCTACCCCAGATCGTCGTAGTTGGGACCCAGGTGAGGGCCGGGGCCTGAGGTGGCGGGGCCGCTCGGGTAACCGAACTCGGGTTACCGGGGCCGCCCCTAGGCCTCGGGGCAGGACTAGGCGGGGCAGGGTGGGGCTGGGTGGAGCCGGGAGGCCTGGCCGTTTGCACCCTGCAGCTCCTCTTTCATCCCGTTGTTGGGGCCTCCCTGGGGGCTGGGAGGGATCCTGGTAGGCGAAGTCGCCTCGGCCGCAGCGCGGCGCCGTCTGGGGTGTTGTGGCGGTGCCCTGGGGAGGGCCCTCGGCTTCCAAGGGCAGGTGAGGGACAAGCGGGGTGCATCGAAGGGGAAGCCGCCTGCGTGCCCGGAGCGGTGCCGGGGTTAGTGCGCTAGTCTCGGGTGCTTGGTTTTCCTTTTCTCAAGTCTCCGTGCAGCCCCCAGGCTGCAAAACGAATTACGGCTCCGGGGCGTGGAACGTAAGAGAGCTTTAGGGATCTCCGAGTTTCGTGAAGTTCACCTTCCGGGCTTCTTGAAAAGCTTAGCAATTACGCGCACGCGCACGGACACCATCTCCTTTCCCCACTACGCTCGCGCGCGAGCACGCATCCCCCCATTACCCCCACAGCATCCTACACTAATTACGGTCCCATTTACCCGCGTCTCCCCGTGCTGGGGATCACCTGGAAGCGAATCTGCAGGGCGTGGTTTTTACCTTTGATAAAACACTCTAGTGCTATAAATGCTCTTCCCACTGTGAAACTTGGCAGATTATTTACCCTTTTCAGTCTGCACTGGCCTGTTTGCAAAACGTGGAAGCAAAATGCTTCAAAGCATTGAAAGTCATATTCCTTAGTTTGCGTTAGTGAATCGCGGACAATTGAAAGGTGTAAACTGAGGTTTCTGTTTGGCTTTGTTTTCACTTAGTACTTCACTGAAATAAGGGATCAAGTAGAGTCATGTTGGTTTTTGTTATAAACGGGAAGAAACTTCAGACGCTATCTACATGTTTTTATTTCCTAATAATAATTCTTGGTATAGAGAGAGAGTCATTTCGGTTTTCTACTATATTCATGAAGTGATTTGATTTACCTCAATCAGGAGTCCGCTTAAGAGCCATAGCTTGTAGAAGACCTTCCCTGTTGTTCCTTCTCCCCTCTTCCCAAGGTGCCTTGAGTTTGCTTGGTTCATACCAATCTCCCAGCAATTATTTTGTGCCAGGCACTGTGCCTTAGAAGTGGGATAGACAAAAAAGAAGTATCCCCTGTCTTCAAGTAGCTTACAACAAGCAATTAATATTTGTTGACTGATATTATATGGGGGGAGACAACATGTATATATAAAAAGGAAGGAAATAAGAGGTAATTTTTTTTGAGGGTGAGAGAAGATAAGGAAAAAAAACTTCGTATGAACAAGTGTAACCTCATGGAGACTGGAAATGGAGTGTTCTGTATGAGAAACAGCAGTGATATGATTGAAATAGGTATACTGGGGCCAGGTTGTGGAGGGCTTTAAGTGCCAAACATAGAGGTTTGTATGTGATCCTAGAAGTAATTAGAAGAAGAGACTGGAATTTGAGTTGGGAGTAGGTTAGATCTGGGCTTTGGGAAAATTACTTTGACAGCCATGTGAAGGATGAAGCTTAAAGAGGGTGACCAGTTAGGGGAGGTAGAGCCCTGACTAGGGATGGTAGCAATGTGAGTAGAGAAGAGAGGACACTGAGAATTTTTGGAGATAGTTGGATTTGATACAAAGAGAAAATATACATTTTGGAGACAGTATTGCTTCAAAATGATATCTACAGTAAGCATAACTGATTTTCCTCCAGTCTGCAAAGGGATTTTTAAACAACCTGTAGACTGAATTGTAGAGTTTGACTAGAAAGGGACCTTGGAGGTTAGTTGTGCAAGTTCCTTCATTTTACTCATAAGGAGAGAAGCCAGAGAGAACCTTGCCTCCTGGTTTTAAACACTGTTGTTTCAAAATTCCTGTATCATATAATTAGTAGTCATGCTGTTCAGTCGGTGTGGCAGCATGGTGAAGTGAAGTACACAGGAGGCCAACTTTGGGATCAAGACAATCTGATTTCCAGGTCCCACTTCTGACACATCCTGGCTTGGCTAGATGACCCTGGGCGTGGCCGTTACTTTTCTGTGCTTCTCTCTAAGTAGTCTAATATTTGCAAAGTTCTGTTGATATATACTTTGTAAGGAACTCCTGTGCCTATAAAAAAAAAATCACAGGTTTGGTTAAATACAAAAAAAGTTCAGTTTCACATATATAGAGTGAAGGACATAATTGAGGTGGCTAGATGGTACAGAGGATAGAGTGCTGGACCTGGAATCTGGAAGACTTATCATGGGTTAAAATCTGGTGGCAGACCACTTAGTAGATATGTGATCCTGGACAAGTCACTTGCTCCTGTTTGCCTCAGTTTCCTTATGTATGAAATGAGCTGGAGAAGGAAATGACAAACCACTTAAGTGTCTGCCAAGAGACAGAAGTCAGAAATAACTGAACAACAACATGTAATAATTAATGCTTGTATTAATAATTCTGAGAAACTACAAGTTCTTACAGTACCTTTTGAAATATTCAAGGAATACATCATCTTCAAATTTCAGTAAATTATATTGTTTGCCAATGTTTCCTAAAATTGGTCTTTTAAGTATCCTTCTGTTTTATAGTTTTATATTTAAGAATCTTTATAGTTACATAATATCATAGAGAACAATATTATTTTGGAATAAGCCACTACTAACCAGAAACTTTCCATCAACTTTAAAGCTCTGTGCTTATAGGAGAAATATGAACTTAACAAGAAGTCAGAGAATCGGGCATATAATGTGTCAGCATAAATAGTTTAAGAACAAGAAGGATTTATCTTACCGTTAATGGAGTGTCTTTCTCCGAGTATACCTGATGAATAGATTCATGAACTAGTCATTAAGTTGGGAGGAGTTAGGAGAAAAGGGGAAAAAATAACCATTGTGAAAATCAATGACTTCTTGAAAAAGTCCACAGGGGATGGCTCCATTTCAAAGATCATACATTTACAGCTGGAAGTGTCATGTATTCCAACAATTAAATTTTAGATTTGAAACTGAGAGTCAGAGAGGTTTAGTGACTTGCCCAAAGTTACACAGCCAGTTTTTGTCAGAGGTAAGACTTAAACCCAGGTTTCCTAGACTGGAGCCAGCTTTCTATCCATTATGCTATAGTCTTATAGAAATGATTTATTATAAAATTGATATTAAATACCAATACAGTTGATTAAAATTGCTTTGCAGCTATTTACATTTTTTGTTTTTGTTTTTTTGGTTTTTGAAGGGCAGTTGGGGTTAAGTGACTTGCCCAAGGTCACACAGCTAGGAAGTGTTAAGTGTCTGAGGCCTGATCTGAACTCAGGTCCTCTTGACTGCAGGGCCTGTGCTCTATTTAGTGCACCACCTAGCCCTCCCCAACTATTTACATTTTAAATACATGAATTTTAGTGCATGAAATATCACTCTTATTTTTACATATTTTATGTAGCTGAGTTTTTTGGGATTTAACACTCAAAGCTTACATAGTTCCATCCAGAGTCATATTTGAATGTTTCTCCATTAATTACTAAATTGCATTATCTCTCATTAATCATTTAAGCTCTGATTCCTCACCCCAGTTTAATTGAATATTTTAATAAGCTGGGGAAATCTCTTTGTATAATATGCAGTGGCTCATATCTGTATATATGAGAACTCCTAATCTGCTCAATTAATATTTGGCTATATATAATTTGTTAATGTTGCCAGTAATAACACAGACATAGGTAAATATTAACTATGTTTTAGCTGTGAGAATATCACAGCTAGAGGCCCCTCAGACCATCACTCCAATGGCAGATGTCTTCGCTTCTGAAAACACAGGCCTTTCTTTAAGGATGTCAATTAAAGTCTTTTCTGAAGAATTCTCTTTGCAAGATATAGAGTTCCATAAATAAAAAGGTCTCTTCAGTCTCTTTGCTCTTCTTTGTTACAGTTTCTTTTAGCTTTCAGTCTTCTCCTGATGGACTCTGAGTGTATTTATAGCATGACCATTAAACTGTCATTGTGCTTCACTAAGTTTCTCTTTAAGTAATACCGGAATGGCAACGTACACTTGCCATTGTGTCAAGATTCCCTCTGTCTTTTATAACAGTAACAGTAGTTACAGCTTTTGTAGAGGAGATGACAAGAGCTGGGACTACATTCATATTTTTATTCACTTTTATTTCCAAAGATACTGTTTCTCTCTCCCTACCTTTTAGCATCCCTTTTAATAAAGACAGAAAAGGAAGGTGGAAAAAAGCATATGAGGTGAACCCGGAAAGGACATAACATTTTCCTAGATTTTTTTCTATTGTAAGTTCTTGATCACTCCCATTCCAGCAGTATTGTGAAGGATAATAGGATCTAATTCGCTTATCACTTTTTAATGGCATGGCCATTTATATTCATTTTATCTATTGACAATCATTTTATCTAAAGTTTGGTTTAAACAAAGTGCTCTGATTAAAAATGCCTTTCCCTGTGTCTGTAACTTCAAAGACAAGAGGTAAGATTTTCTTATCTTGGGATTTACTCCACATGAGAGCAAAACAGACATCCTGAGACTATAAAATGTAAAAAGACCCTGCTCTGGTCCATGTCAGTTTGCATTTACAACTAAGGAACTCTGTTTTCACACATAGGTGGTAACAGAATGAAAGTCCTAAAGTATGGCATGGTCACAATTTTAAGGATGTATAAATGGTCTTATGATTTCTTTGTCAGTCAGGAATTAACTCTTGACTTCTTGCGCAAGGTCTGTTAGTTTTGGGAAATAAACTGTAACTGTGTATCACTATTGGCTTGTCTTTTTAACGTAATTTTTAAGGTGTTAACACTATTTAAGCTAATTTTGGTATATGGTATAAATCTGACAAATCTGTTTATTAAGGTAATTTGTTCTGTGAAGTTTGGATTCAAAGGGACTTGCACTTGAGGAACTAGAAGGCCACAGGTTTCCCACCCTTGGTATAAGAGGTTGCTCTAGATCTAGTTTTTGTCAAGCTTCTTTCTAAATTTCTTAGAAATTCTTGTCAGAAAAGGGAGTCCGGTCTGTTTCCTCCTCCCCCCCCCCCCAGTAATTTTTTATTTATTGTGTTTATCAAACACCCAGCTGCAATTTGTTTTAAAAGTGATGTTTACATTATACTGTAGTCTATTCAGTGTGCAGCAGTATTATGCCTTAAAAAAAATATACATACCCTAATTTAAAAATACTTTGAAATTGCTAAAAAAAATTGCTAATGATCATCTGAGCCTTCTTTGAGTTGTAATCTTTTTTTTTTTTTACTGGTGAAGGGTCTTCCGTCATTGTTGATGGCTGCTGACTGATAAGGATGGTTGCAAAGGGTGAGGCTACTGTGGCCTCATTATGGTCTTATTTCTTATAATAGGACACCAATGAAGTTTGCTGACTCTTTTGACTTTTCCTTTCACTTGAACATTTAGACGCCCTTGTAGGGTTGTTAATTGGCTTGATTTTAATATTGTAGTGTTTCAGGGAACAGGGAGAGAGACTGGGGATGGCCAAGCAATGGAGCAATCAGAACACACACAACATTTATGAATTAAGTTTGCCGTCTTATATGAGTATGGTTCTTGGCATCCTAAAACAATTATAAAAGTAAAATCATTGATCACAGATAACCATGAAGATTTATCACAAACTTTCAATTTGTAAAAAATAAAAAAACAAATTTCAGTATTTGTGAAGCACAACGAAGTGCTATAAAATGATATGCAGTTTCCTGGGGGCATAAACCCAATAATAGAGTTGCTTGATTCAAAATGTGTGGACATTTTAGTCACTTTATTTTCATAATTTCTATTTGGTTTTCAGAATGGTTTTACAAAATGGTTTACAGCTCCTCTGACAAATTTACTGTGCCTGTCATTCCATAATCCTTCTGACACTAACTTTTGCCATTTTTTGTCATTTCTGCCAATTTACAAGGTATGAGTTGTAATCAGGCTTATTCTGATTTGTACTTCTCTTCTCACTAGTGATTTGAAACATTTTTCCCATGTGATTTATTACCTTGCAGTTCCTTTGGGAGTTGTTCATATCCTTTGACCACTTTTCTACTGGGGAATGGCTATTAGCCTTATGCGTATTTATTAATTGTTTATATATCTTAGATACTGAGAAAATAAAATTCATATGCTCTCCATTTTTGTAATTCTATTTTGTTATGGATTTCATTTTATATCACTGCTGACATTTTTGTAACTACTAAGTCGTGTTTCATTTGTCTTAAGAGTTATTAAGTTTAGAAATTCAACTTTCCTGTAAATCTCTCATTGTCTCTGAGTTAAGTTCAGAAATTCAGTTCTTGTGCTAATCACTGTTTATTCTTGCCTCAACAAAGTCTATTATTCTTTTTTTTTTACTTAATAGCATTTGATTTCCCCCCCCAGTACATGTAAAGATAATTTTCAACATTCATCTTTGTAAGATTTTGAGCTCCAAATTTTTCTCCTTCCCTTCACTCCTCCCTTCTCAAGACAGCAAACAATCTGATGTAGGTTATGCATGTTATATGTTAAACATTTCCACTTTAGTCATATTGTGAAAGAAGACTCAGAACAAAAGGGAAAAACCACGAGAAAAAAGAAAACAAAAAAAAGTGAAAATAGTGTGCTTCAGTCTGTACTCAAATCGTGTAGTTTTTTTTCTGGATGTAGAGTCCTCTGGAGTCCTTTAGAATTGTCTTGGATCATTGCATTGCCGAGAAGAGCTAAGCCTATCGTAGTTGATCATCACAAAATGTTTCTGTTACTGTACACACTGTTCTGGTTCTGCTCACTTCGCTCAGTATCAGTTCATGTAAGTCTTCCCAGGTTTTTCTGAAATTCACTTGCTCACCATTTCTTATAGAAAAATAGTATTCCATTATGTTCATATATCACAATTTGTTCAGTCATTTCCCAATTCATGGGCTTCCCTTCAGTTTCCATTTCTTTGCCACCACAAAAAGAGCTACTATAAATATTTTTGTACATGTTGGTCTTTCCCCCTTATTTACGAGCTCTTTGGGATGCTGACCTCATAGTACTGTTGCTGGATCAAAGGATATACATAGTTTTATAGCCCTTTGAACATAGTTCCAAATTGCTCTCCAGAATAATTGGATACATTCACAACTCCACCAACAGGCATTATTAGTGTTCCAATTTTTCCACATCTTCTCCAACATTTATTTTCATTTTCTGTCATATTAGCCAATCCGATAGGTGTGATGTGGTACCTCAGAATTGTTTTAATTTGCATTTCTCTAATCAATAATGATTTAGAGCATTTTTTCATATGACTATAGATAGCTTTAATTTGGAAGTCTGTTATTCTTGAAGGATGCCAGCAGACCCCAGGGAGTTTGGTCTGTTATCCAGGGTAGTCTAGTCTACTATCTAAACTGTCATTGTAGATGTACTAGAAAGAGTAAACATTTCTTGGCAACGGGATGATGGATTATTGCTCTTCCCTCATTCCCCATTTCCAGCCAGTCACATTGTTCCTCACGCCATGATACTACAAGCTTTCTAACCAATCATTATTTTTTCCCATCTATGATACTGTCTGATACTTTTTTCTTTTTAGAAGTTCCTTCTTTTGTCTATAAAAAGATGTTTGCCCTGATTTGGCATCTTTTGTCATTCTGGGAAGCTTAGAGACCCCTTTGATTGGTAACTGCTAACCTTAAATCAATTGAATTTGCTCTGAACTTTGTGCCTCAGTTTATCTAAATTTCACTTGAGCCAATACCAAACCATCATTAAAACAATTTGATACAAAAATTTTTTTCCCTGCTTCAGTTGTTCCCTTTCTTGTCCTAGATGCATTAATGTTGTCTCTGCAGCTTTTCATTATCATGTAATTAAAGTTATCTGTAGTCTTCTTTAAATTCCAGTGTCTTCTCATAGATGTGAGAGATATAATAATTTTTAAATATTATAATCTTTAATATCGAAGTTACATATCATTTAGAATTTACTGTGGAACTTTGTATGTATGTAGGTATATATGTATGTATGTATAAGATGTTGGTTTAAGCCTCATTGCTGCCGGACTTCTTTGCAGTTTTCCTAGTAGTTTTTCTTAAATAAGGAGTTTTTCCTAGGTAATTGATGTTTTCCACTTTATCAAACATTGAATTACTGAGTTCTGTTGTTTCTGATTCTGCTTGTCTAGTCTGTTCCATCTGCCTTTTTTTTAAAACCAACATTGGATGGTTCTTATGATTGCTGCTTTATAATATAGTTCCAGGTCTGAAAGTGCTATTCCACCCTTCATCCATACTTCTTAAATTTCTTTAAGGAACACTTTGTTTTATTTTGAGTGGAATTTTTTTGTCGATATTATATAAAATGTTGATGGTTTGTGATTTTTTTTGTATTCCCTTGCTGAAACTATTAATCATTTCAGTTTCTTTCCTGATTTCCTGAGTTTTTCCAAATATAATGTCATGTAATTTTCATATAAAAATATGTCCCCTTTTTGTTTATGCTCAGACCCCAGGCCTAAGATCATGTCTCTGAAGGCCTCCCAATTTCTTTCTTAGACCCCTGCCCTGTGAGAAAATTTTCTTGTCTGCAGAACACTTTCTCTTTATTGGAACAGACACAGGGGTGTCTGGCCCAAGCCCTGGCTGACCCAAGGATTCTCTTGCCGCAACATCCCCAAGGTCCGTGTCTCTGGCAACTAAACAAAAAACTTTTCTCCCTCAATGTCTGGTATCAAAATTATCTTTGCAAAACTACCTATATTTTCCCTTCCATAGATCACTGACACCTATTCCCAAGACACCTGGACTGCTTAATGTTACCCAGTTCTTTTCCCTGCCCATTTTCTATATAAGCTTTAGATTCAACCTGCATTAATTTGTAAGTTCCTCAAAGGAACTTCACACACTACTACTGGCATACAATAAACTGCCACTTGACAGAAAGATGGCTTGAGTGTGTGAATTTGTTCCAGGCAACTTTGCCGTGGCATTCTTGGGGTCCCGGCACCCCATAACTTTTAGCACCCCCAAACCTCTTCAATACTCTTCATATATATTCTTTTGTCTTTTTACTTCCTATCATTTTTAGAACTCTGGCAAATAATAGAGGGGCATTCTTGCTTTACCACTGTTTGTACTAAAAAGCTTCATTTGTTTCTTCTTTACAATGTTCCCCTCTTGATTTTAAATTTAAACTTTTTTATTTTTAAAAAAATTTGTTTTGTTTTCAATTCATGAAACAAAACAAGCACTCTGTAACACAGTATAATAAAAAAAAGATGATTGCACTTGAAACTGCAAATCTGCCATGTACAACTTGCCCTCCAATTACACAACAAAGTTATGTAAATTTCTTTTTTTTCTTTTCTTTTTCCCTCTCTCCCACCCTAAAGATGGCTACCATTAGATACAAATAGGGGTGTGTGTATGTGTGTGTGTGTGTGTGTGTGTGTGTGTGTGTGTATGTAAAATTATTCTATACATGCTTCTATTTATCTTTCTTTCTCTGGATGCATATAGGGTCTTTATTCATATGTTCTTTATAGTTAATTAAGGTATTTACAATAGTCAAAATGACATAGTCACTTAAAGTCATTCTTTTTTTTTCTGAATTTTATTTTTTTTCTTTTGGAGGGGGAAGGGCAGGGCAATTGGTGTCAAGTGACTTGCCCAAGGTCACACAGCTAGTATGTGTTAAGTGTCTGAGGCTGAATTTGAACTTAGGTCCTCCTGACTCTAGGGCCAGTGCTATATTCACTGTGCCACCTAGCCACCCCCAGAGTCATTTTTTTTCCCCGTAGAGTCATTCTTAAAACAATATTGCTGTTATTGTATACAGTGTTCTCTTGGTTCTGCTCACTTCACTTCTTGTCATTTTATGTAAGTCTTTCCGTGCCTTTCTAAGATCATTGAGCTTACCATTTCGTATAGCACAATTGTATTCTGTCACAATCATACACTATAACTTGTTCAGCCGTCCCCAATTAATGGGAATCCAGTCCTTTGCCACCCCAAAGAGAGCTGCTATAAATATCCCATTCCCATTCAAAGTTATAAGTACCATTTGTGAATTTCTCTCCATCTTATTTTACACAGTTTTTTTCTCAGACTTTGTTTTACCCTCTCTCTGTTACCTTATCTTCTTCCATACCTGCCCACCCCCCACTTCATCCACCCCTCAAAGACTTTCCCATCCTTTTCTCTCCTCCTCCCAAATCTTATTACATATACCTCTCTAAAAGTCCCTTCACCCTGTCCCCCGGTTTTCTCACCTCTCTGCATGTGCAAAAGACTTCTCTATCCTTTCAGATGTACACGTTGTTTTCTAAGGTTTCAGCATTACCAGCCCTCCACCCTCCCCCTCCTCGGTTTTAGTTCTTCCTTTAACACCCCATTTTAATAATATAATTGCTCCCTTTCATCTTTTCCCACCCAATTTTTTTTAGTCATGCCATCATACACAACTCAGCCCTAACCTTTCTTTCAAACTACCTTAGTAATGACAGTTTTAAGAATACTAATAACATTTTCGTATATATAATAAGTAAACAGTTTGACCTTAATGAGTACCTTACAATTAGTCTTTAATGTTGTCCTTATATTTTTTATGAATCTTTCATATTGAATTTTCTGTTGAATTTTGGTCTTTTTTGTTACAAATACCTGATGTGCTTTCCTTTTTTCATTCAGGATTATGCACAACTTTGCTAGGTAAGTTATTCTTGGATGCAATCCCAGCTCTTTTGCTTTTTAAAATATTATGTTGCTAGACCTGTGGTCTCTTAGAATAGAAGGTGCTAGGGCTAGTGAAATCCTGACTGTATTTTTGCAATGTTTGATTTTTTTTGTTGTTGTTGTTGCTTGCAATATTTTCTCTTTAACCTGAGCGTTTTTAAACTTGGCTGTGACATCCTGTAAGTTTTCCTCCTGGGATCTCTTTAAGGTGGTGAATGGTAGATTTTTTCTATTTCTATTTTACCCTCTTGTTCTAGAACTTCAGGGCAATTTTCCTTAATAATTTCTTGTAATATTGCATCCAGATTCTTTTTTTTGATCATAACTTTCAGGTAGTCCAACAATTCTTATATTGTCTCTCCTCATTCTGTTCTTTAGATCAGTTGTTTTTCTAATGAGATGTTTCAGATTCTCTTCTATTTTTTTCATTATTCTACTTTAAAAAAAATTTATTTCGTGGTGTCTTATAACATCATTTGATTCCTCATGCCCAGTTCTAGTTTTCAAAGAGTTTGTCAGAGTTTTGTGAGGTGAAATTTCTTGAGGCCATGAGTGAGGTGAAAGTTGAGGTGAAATTTCTTGAGGCTTAGCTCCCCAACAGAGCTACCCTCAGAGCCTACCATGTTTTGATTCAGTGGAGTTGGCCTAGCTAGAGATGTCTATACTTCGTGCAGGCCAAACCTCAGCACTGGGAGGCCCTGTTTTTTTGTGTGGGGCTCTCAAGTTATCTTAGGAGGATATCTGCTTTTTACCCCTTTATTCTTGCTGCTCTACATTCATTTCATGGCAGTTTTCTGTTGATTTGTGGAAGAAATCTGAAGAGTCTGGAAATTTCTGACCCTCTCTACCACCTTCCCAGAATGCCTCTCTCTCTATTCTTAGTCTAAATAAATACTTTAAAAAAATTGCATTTCATTTTTATGCCCACATTTTCTTTCCCTGACTTTCTCTACCTGCTTCCACCCTGCTTTGGCAGTGTTGACTTACTCAAGTTAATGTTCGAGATTGTTATTTAAGATGTTTACTTCTTACTTTGTTTGAATTATTTTTTGGTAATACTCGTCAATTTTCTATGAATTTTCATTTTTGCTACTGCTTATGTATTTTGATTAATTATTTTGATTCTTTTTATTTCCTCTCATAATTTACCTTGTATGTGTGGTTTGGTTTTTGGGTTTTTTTTTTTTTTGGTAATAAGAATTTCTTCCTTCTTTTCTTGACCAGACAAGCTAATGGTTTATTGTTTGGGGAGTTTTTTTTTAAATTTAAATGTATTCATTTTTAGTTTTCAGCATTCACTTACATAAGATTTTGAGTTCCAAATTTTCTCCCCTTCTCTCCTCTCCCCTGACCACAAGACTACATGCATTCTGATTACCCCTTCCCTCAATCTGCCCTCCCTTCTATCTCGACACCCCCCTCCCCCTTCTTTTATCTCCTTCCCCTTCTGTTTTCCTGTAGGGTAAGATAGATTTCTATGTCCAATTGCCTGTGTAGCTTATTTCCCAGTTGCACTTAAAAACAATTTTTAATATTCGTTAACTTTGGGTTAAAAATTCTTTTCTTCCCTCCCTACCCAATTTCATTCAGAAGGCAAGCAATTTGATATAGGTTATACATGTGTAGTAATGCAAAACACTTTCATAATAATCATGTTGTGAAACACTAACTATATTTCCTTCCATCCTATCCTGCTGCACCCCCCCCCCCATTCTATTCTCTTCTTTGATCCTGTCCCTACTCAAAAGTGTTTACTTCTGATTACCTTCTCCCCAAGTCTTCCCTCCCCTCCCCTCCCTCATCCCCATCCCACCTACTTACCTGTAGGGTAAGATAGATTTCCATACCCAATTGAATGTGTATGTTATTTCTTCCTTAAGCCAAATCCAATGAGAGTAAAGTTTATTCATTCCCTCTCACCTCTCCCTCACCTCTTTATGTGAGATAATTTACCCCCATCTTACCTCTCCCATTCTCATTCTCCCAGTACATTCCTCCTATCACCCTTTAATTTTTTATTTTAGATATCATTCATTCCTATTCAACTCACTCTGTGCTCTTTATGTACCCTAACTGTCCTAATACTGAGAAAGGTCTCATGAGTTACAAATATCATCTTTCCATGTAGGAATATAAACAGTTCAATTTTAATAAGTTCCTTATGATTTCTCTTTCATGTTTACCTTTTTATGCTTCTCTTGAGTCTTGTATTTGAGAGTCAGTTTTTCTGTTCAGCTCTGGTCTTTTCATCAAGAATGATTAAGGGGCAGCTAGGTGGTGCAATGAATGGAGCACCAGTTTTGGAGTCAGGAGGACCTGAGTTCAAATGTGACCTCAGACACCTGACATTTAACTGTGTGATTTTGGCAAGTCATTTAACCCCTATTTCCTTGCCTCCCCTCTCCAAAAAAAATGCTTGAAATTCTCTTTCATTGAATATCCATTTTTCCCCCGCAAAGGACTATACTCAGTTTTGCTGGGCAGGTGACTCTTGGTTGTAATCTTAGCTTCTTTGTCCTCTGGAATATTATATTCCAAGCCCTCCTTTTAATGTAGAAGCTGCTGAATCTTGTGTTATCCTGACTGTGGTTCCATCATACTTAACTTGTTTCTTTCTGGCTCCTTGCAATATTTTCTCTTTGACCTATGAACTCTGAAATTTGGCTATAATATTCCCAGCAATTTTCCTTTTGGGATCTCTTTCAGGAGATGATTGATGGATTCTTTCCATTTCTATTTTACCCTCTGGTT
Source organism: Pseudochirops cupreus (assembly GCA_028627135.1). Taxonomy (NCBI): domain Eukaryota; kingdom Metazoa; phylum Chordata; class Mammalia; order Diprotodontia; family Pseudocheiridae; genus Pseudochirops; species Pseudochirops cupreus. The sequence continues at coordinate 394,801,347 of CM053581.1, read as the reverse complement.
TTAGAATATGAGGGCGGATTTCCTTGATGATTTCTTAAAAGATGATGTCTAGGCTCTTTTTTTGATCATGGTTTTCAGGTAGTCCAATAATTTTAAAATTCTCTCTCCTGGATCTATTTTTCAGGTCATTTGTTTTTTCAGTGATATATTTCACATTATCTTCTACTTTTTCATACTTTTGAATTTGTTTTATAATTTCTTGATTTCTCATAGTCATTAGCTTCCATTTACTCAATTCTCCTTTTTCTTCCCTCATTGGCTTTTTGGACCTCTTTTGCCATTTAGTCTAATCTATTTTTTAAGGTGTTATTTTCTTCAGTATTTTTTTGGGTTTCCTTTAGCAAGCTATTGACTTATGTTTCATGATTTTCTTGTACCACTCTGATTTCTCTTCCAAATTTTTCCTCTCTCTCTTTTTTTTTTTTGCAGAGGGAAGGCAGGGCAATTGGGGTTAAGTGAACTTGCCCAAAGTCACATGGCTAGCAAGTGTTAAGTGTCTGAGGCTGGATTGGAACTCAGTTCCTCCTGAATCCAGGGCCATTGATCTATTCACTATGCCACCTAGGCGCCCCATTTTTCCTCTCTTTCTCTTCCCTGATTTTCAGAATTGTTTTTGAGCTCTTCCGTGGTCTGAGACCAATTCCTGTTTTTCTTGGAGACTTTTGATGTACGAACTTTGACTTTGTTGTCTTCTGAGTGTATGTTTTGATCTTCCTTGTCGTTAAAGTAAGTTTCTATAGTCTTGAGTTTTTCTCCCATTGTTTGCTTATTTTCCCAGCCAATTACTTGACTGGGAAAATTCTTTGTTAAGATAGGGCTTTGCTTCCAGTCTGGAGGGTATACTGTCCCAAGCTTTAGGGGTTTTGTGCAACTGTTTACAGAGATATTTCTAGGGACCTGTACGTTTTCAGTTCTTCCAGTGTGGTATGATCTAAGAAGAGGTGTTTGCTTCTCTCCTGGCCTGTACTGTGGTCTGTGAGTGACCACAAGTAGTGATCACTCCACTGTTGCCACAGGTTCTGCTGTGCTGGTGATCTTTCTCGCCCCAGGATTGTGACCCAGATCCAAGTATGGGCAAAGCAACAGAATCCTGCCTCAGTGCCAGCAAAGAGACACCTGTAATCTTTTGATCAGTTGTTTGATCCCCTTACTGTCTCTCTGCCCTGAGAGCTCTGGAAGCAGCTGCTTCTTGCTGCTGCCCCCAGCAGCTGCCCTGGGGCTGTGCTGGGGCCATGGCTGGACTGTGCTCCTTCTCTCACCAGGTTTGACAGACCTTTTCTACTGACCTTCTGGGTGGTGTTTGACATTTGTGGGTTGAAAAGTCTTGAAACTGCTACACCTGCCTGTGATTGAGTCCCCTGAGGCCTGCTCCATGTCTATGCTGGTGTGGCTTACGCCTGCCTGCCTTCCTCGCCCAGTCTAGTGCAATAGCCCTTTATTATCAACTCTCCTGGTTTACTTGGGCTGAAAGTTTGTTTAGCTGTCTTTTTGTGGGTTCTCCTGCTCTAGAATTTGAGTCATTTTTTTTTTACTGGTATTCGAATGGGTTTGGGGGAGAGCTCAAGCTAGTTCCTGTCTTTACTCTGCTATCTTGGCTCTGACCTCTGGGCAGTTTCTTTTTAGAACAAGTAAAGGAATAATTGAACAGAGAAGCAAAATATTTCTTTATAATATTTACAGTAATTTCAAAATCAAGATTCAAATCAAATGATTTTACTTTGAAAGACCATTTCTTTATATGCTGCATCATTAATAATTTTACAGCATTGTAAAGAATTTTTTAAGAAGCTCACAGCTACTCTTACATGTTTTATTTTCAGAGCAGTGGAAAAAGCTCAGTACTAGAAAGCCTTGTAGGGAGGGACCTACTCCCAAGAGGGACTGGAGTTGTCACCAGGAGACCCCTTATCCTGCAGCTGGTCCATGTTTCAGCAGAAGATAGAGGAAAAACATCAGGAGATGAAAATGGTAAGTATTAGTCATTTGTAGTATTTGAATTATTCTAGGATTTCATCTACTTTGTAGTTTTGTCCTTAAAAGGAAGTAGATTGAAGATAATGTTCTTTATTGTTGATTAATGACAATTAGAAATTAATGGCTGCACCAACGATCCAGGAAAGGAATCTTAATGACTGACACTTAGGGTATTAAGATTTGCAAAGTACTTTTTTTT
>CM053581.1:394784349-394798674 GCA_028627135.1 Pseudochirops cupreus | reverse complement strand
AAAAATAGAAATTGAATCCACTGGTCACCTCCTGCAAGAGATCCCAAAATAAAAACTCCAAGAAATATTATAACCAAGTTCCACAGCTGCCTCGTTGAGAAGGCAAGCAGTTTTAAAGAGGTTATAAATGTGCATTCATGCACAGGATATTTCCATGTTAGTCATGTTCTGAAAGGAAACAGATTAAAAAAAAAAAGAAAGTTTTTTTTTTTTAGTAAGTATTCTTTGATCTGCTTTCCAATTCCGTTTGTTCTCTCTCTGGAGATGCATTTTTTATCGTAAGTCCACAGGAATTGTCTAAGATCATTGTATGGCTGGAAATTACTAAGTCATTCACCCCTGTTTATCATACAGTATTGCTGTCATTGTGGACATGGTTCCACTGGCTGTATTCACTTTACCTTGCATCAGTTCATGTAAATCTTTCCATATTTTCCTGAGAGCAGCCTGCAAATAATTTCTTATAATAGCACAACACTGTGCCATCACAATCATATGCCCTAAGTTGGCCAGTCATTCGCCAGTTGATGAGCATCCCCTCAGTTTCCAATTCTTTGCCACCATTAAAAGAGCTACTTTCCCTGTTGAAATTACATTACTTTTTAGATATTTAGTACTTATTAATTCAGTTAAATTAAGTAACTGGGCTGTTTCAAGCACTATGTCAAGTACTAGGGATACAAAGGCAAAAAATGAATTATGTTCCTTAGTCTCTAGGAGCTTAATTCTATTTGCATAGACAGTATGTACATATATAAGAATATTCAAAATAAAAATCAGTTGAAGAGGGCACTAGAAGCTGGGGCACCAGAAAAGGCTTAATGTAGAAAGGGTGCTTGACCAGAATTCTGAAGGAAACAAGTCATTCTGAGACGTTGATGTCAAACTTACATAGAAATGGATTATCCCTGCGGGCAGACTTAAACACAGCTTAACGTTATATTTCATTTTTTTTGTATTTATTAAACACTTTCCGATGTATTTTAGGTTGTACTTGTGAATTTTTAGTCACTTGCAGCTCGCAAGTGTGGTACCTTTGTTCTAAGAAGCTAAGGTGAGCGAGTGCATTCCAGACACGGAGGACAAGCTGTGTAAAGACACAAAGAAAGGGAGTGAAGTGTCTTATATGAAGAATAGCAATGAATGCATTTTTTAGCTGGAGTAATAAATAATAAGGGTAGTTGTATATAATAAATAATAGTAGGTTGGGACCATGTCATGAAGTGGGGTGGAGGAGCTACTTCAACTTTTGTATCAAATCTATGATGAGAGTCTAATAGCCAGAATAGTTATGGAGCAAAGAGTTCTCAAAAGAATTTAATACATAACCAATTAAAGAATTTTCTGTATCACAAATAATGAAGAGAAAAGCAAATTAGAATAACTAAGTTTTCATTCATTCATCTAGATAACTAGAAAACTGGCAAAGATAACAGAAAATAGAAATAATTGGTGTTGGAGGGGTTATAGTAAGATGAGCATACTGTTGATGGGCAAATGTCTGACTATTCTGGAGTGAATTTTGGAGTTTTACAAAGAACATGACTAAAACGTCTTTACCCTTTGACCCAAACATTCCACTACTAAGCATCTACCCTAAGAAAGTCAATGAAGAAAAAAGCCTCCTGTACACCAATGTATTTATAATTCCACTTTTTGGAGTAGCAAAGCCCATTAGCTAGTGAATGACCGAGCAAGTTGTGGTATGGTTTAGAAACATGGGAAAACTTAAGTTAACTGATACTTACGTTAAGTGATGCAGAGTGAAGTAATTAATACCAGGAAAACAATATTCACAGTAACTACAACAGTGCAAATAGAGCAAGATCAAAACATTTGAAACCGAATGCTCTGATATGATTTATATGAAAATAAGTTTTACATAACTTCATATGTATAATTGATGGCATAGTGATTGCTCTGTGGGAGAGAAAAGAAGATAGGATCCAGATCCACTGTTGAATGTAAGTATGTGGAAATGAAAAATATCAATTAAAATTGCATTTTTTTAAAGGTTATTAGAATAGGGTAGATGGTGAACAGGATCAAGGCCTGAATTTGGTGATAGCCATGGGAATGGAGAGAAGAGATGTTAGAATACGACTCAGCAACTGAATGACTTACTTGAGAGACAGTGAGTTTCCTTTCCTAGGAATTCTTCAGTTTTTTCTTTGCAGGTTCTGCGCATTGCTCCTGATTCTGACCTCTAATGACAAACAGAACAAGTTTCATTCTTCTTTCACATGACAACTCTTCATAGCTGAAGTAGCCATCCTGTTTCCTCTCATTGTTTTGTCTTATCTGTGCTAAATGTCCCCTGGTCCTTCAATTAATCCCCGTGAGACAGGGCCTCAAAGAGTCATGAATGCAAGAGACATAGAACTTATGGATTCTAGTTTTGTAAGAGGTGTGGGAAAGGAAATATTTGAAAGTGATGCTGAAGTTCTGTTATTTGGAAAAAGACGGGATGTTTTCAAAGTCTTCAGAGTGATATTGTAACAGCAAGCACAGGTTCTTTGATATGCTTTTTCTAAAAGAAACCAACTCAAAAAGTGTTAACAATCTTACTTTAACCAAGCATACATATACATATATATGTATGTGTGTGTGTATGTGTGTGTGTATGTATATATATATACATATACATACATATATATGTATGTATATATGTATGTGTGTACATATCTATCTATCTGTATATCTGTGTGTGTGTGTAAAATTCACTTCGTTCAGGGTAAAAAGTCAGGACCCTGAACTCTAGAAAATACAAACAGAAATTCCAATTAGACAAAATATACAGAGCAAATAACACAGTTCAACAGACCAACAGACAGGGCTTCCAGCTGTCTGACTATTACATACATACATAGTTACCAGAGAGAGAAGCTCCAACATCTGGATTTTCAAAGCTGGGGGGCTGAATGGCTATCCTGATTATCATCTGGCCAAATCACACAACTTTTCCCTTAAGTGAGCCTCAAAGCAAAACCTCATCTCAGGGTATATATAGCCTTCTTCAGGGTCAGAGAACATGACAACCTTTGTGACCCACTGCCTAATTACAAAGTAACAAAAGGTATGAACCTTCCTGAAAAATAAGCCTCCCCCTAAGCAAGCTTCTTTTGTTGGGCTTCAAGTGAGGCCTATTAAGGGGCAGGGAAAATCTTCAAATTCCCTTACCATTACACATATTTAGTGAATTTGTCTATGTGGGAAAGTATTCTATTCCCTGACAGTTTTGCCCAGGTATGGATTTTTTAATCAGTCCTGCAGTTAATACTACATTTTTTACTTCTATGTTTCTCTAACTTATTTCTCTATACTTCACCTTTTTACAGTTCAACAACATGTTACTGTACTGTGTACCAAAATTCAGCTTGGTGGGATCTAAATACTCAGTTCGGACTAGAGTTGGTATTGATGGGATGAAAATTATAGAAACACACAATGAAGAATACCCACACACATTTCAGATTTCTGGAAAAGAACGAACACTGGAATTACAGGCCAGGTAAGTGAACTATTCCTTTTTTGGCTAAAGTCCAAAAGTGCCTGCACAAATCATAAGATTAAATGGTTAAAGAAAATATTTCCTAAGTACATTCTATAGGTCTTTTGGAGTCTGCTGGAATGCTTATAGGGAATTATCCAGGGCTAGAGGATATTTAAAGAACAACAAGTGTAGAGAATAGACTAGAAAATTTAATGATTGAATGAAGGTAGCAATAAACTTAAGCAACCTATTCTAAAAGAAAGAAGCAAAAGAATATGCTCAGAGAATGATAGGGTAATATTATGTGGTTAGAAATGTAAAGAAACACCAAACTGTAGATTATGAGGGGAGAGGAAACATGACTCATACATGATTCAAATCAATCTGTAAATCTTAATTGAGATGCAAATAGGTCAGTACCACAAATATAAAATACACAGTCAGTACATTACCAAGGAAGAGTTCAAAAAATTGAGAATCTAGGACAGCGGTTCTCAATCTGTGAAATATGTTCAATTTAAATAATCCTGCATATCAGATATTTACATTACAATTCATAACAGTAGCAAAATTACAGTTATGAAGTAGCAACGAAAATAATTTTGTGATTGGGGGTCACCACAACATGAGGAGAACTGTATTAAAAGGTCGCGGCATTAGGAAGGTTGAGAACTACTGGTCTAGGATGTCCTGCCTGGAAGAAAAAAAAGTAGATTTTTATTCTACAGTTTTGAGTGTAGAACTATATCTTCCTCCATTTCGTAAGGGCTTCCAAAGACGTGCTCTCCCAGTTGGCTACATTTGTTGTATTTTGAACTGAGGGAACAATCTTCCTTCTCCAGCTGTTTATTTAAATATAGGTATTTGAGTTTTTCTTTGGGTATCAACTTTGTGTTGAAAGCAAGATGAGAACAAAATTTAAAATACTTTTAGAATTAGAAAATAATTTGTGGAAAGGCTTTTTGTTGTGGAAAATAATTTCTGGAAATGGATATTTTTTCCTCAACTAGAGCAGACTTGAAAGAATTTGTAATGGGCTTCCAGTGCAGGCATTTTCTGGTATCTCAGCAGTTAGAATAAGATAGATCTGAACTGGCACATATGGAATTCAGATTAGATTCAAAAAGAATTTGCCTGAAGTGATGATGATGATGATGATTATTATATGTTTGAATTATCTAATTTATCATCTCCTTTCTGGAAGCAATTAAAAATAGCAGATGTTTTCATTTCTTCATGTTAGTCTTGACATATGACTTAAAAACAGAATATTAGTCATATATTCCAACAAAGGAAATATTATAAGGGTGTGAACCTTCCTAAAAAACAAGCCTCCCCTAAACAAGTGTAAGTACAGAATGCCTGTGTAAATAAACCATGGTTTTATTTTGTTTTCTTTTAGAATTTTTTTTTAATAAGTGTTCTTGAGCTGGTTGGCCGCTGTACATTTTAACATTCCCAATATTGAAGAGGTAGATGGATCGTGGGTTCATGTAGTTAGAACTGGAAGGAACACAAGAGATCGATTATCATTTAGTCTGAACTTTTTCACTTTACAAATAATTGAATAGAGGTCCGTTGAATGAATTGTCCAGGTAGGAAATAATAGCTAGAATTTGAACCAAATCTTTCAACTCCAAATCAAGTGCCTAATGCACTATACCACACTACCTCTTGAGGTTCCTGTTATGATACCATGTACATAAGGTCACTTAGGGGAGATTATCTGATGACAGTTTCATTTGATTGTAGTATAGTGGTAGAAGCCGCACATAAATTCACTATACAATCCACTTCCACCACCAGGACTGTCCATACTAAATAAGTGAGTAGGTTGAAGACCTTTTAAAAATTTTTCTGTGTTGAATTGCAAGAGGTATGTTAAATTTTTATTACGACTCTTTGCTGTGCATCACTAAATTTTCTGGAAGTTTGGAAATAGGATCCATTTATCTCAGTAAGCTTAGTTGCATTTACCAGTTGCAACTCATTTATATTTAATGAAATTATTTTAAACTTTGCCAATTTATTTTTTAGTTCTGAGCAAGACAAAGAGGAATGGATCAAGGTAAACATCATTCCTTATCTTCATTTTGATTTTTTCACATTCACTATATATTTCTAGATAATACATATTTAGCTATTATATGTGATGTCCATTGGAAACTATTCACTTAATGGTGGTAGAGGGGGTTACTGTACTAGATTCTCTTGTCATGTTCTTTCATCAGCATTGTATAGTGTTCATAATGTCCATTTTGAATTTTTTACATTTTTAGGCACTTCAAAATACTATTGAAGCTTTCCATCAAAGGCATGAAACCTTCAGAAATGCCATAGCAAAAGATAATGATATGCACTTGGAGGTTTCTGTAAGTTCTTAACTTTTTGGTTTTTTTTGTTACTGTGAGTGATTATTGCTAAGGACTAGTTTCATATACTTTCTTTGGATTCCTAGGGTATTGGAATCACAAAGTAAGGTGAGTTTTTTTGTTTGTTTCTTTTTTTTTTTTTTTTTTTTAGCAAAACTCTTTTCCTATACAGTGTCAGAACAGGCTTTTATTCAGAATCTCTTTTTTTAAAATAATTGCTATAATGAATGATCTTTCCATCCATTTTTTAGCTGAAGTCTTTAGGATATCTCTTTACAGAGAATTTCAGAACTGTGGTGTGAACAGTGCAACAGTGTTGATAATGGAAGAGTCCTTTGAGAGGGGATAGTAATTTTCTCTACTAAAATATTGCACAATTCGGTCCCTTGGTTTTTTAGACTGCTGAACTTGGGAAAAGGGCCCCAAGATGGATTCGAGACAATGAAGTAACAATGTGTATGAAATGCAAAGAATCTTTTAATGCACTGACAAGGAGAAGACATCATTGCCGAGCATGTGGACATGTAAGTACCATTTTGTCACTTGATGGTCCTCTTATTCCTGGCCTTCTCCAGTTGCCTGGAGACGGCTCCAGAGGAGAGAGATGTTTGTTTTTAGCATAGGTCATATAATAGGTAATTGATAAAGCGACCTTCTTTTTCAGTAATACTTGAAAACAAGTGTTGTCTCTGATTATGCAATAAAGATTCTATGATTAAACATCATCAAAACTTTTTCTTTTGAAAGAATTCCTTTTGTGATTTTTTTTTTGAAGTGAGTATGCTATCATTGCTAGGTAATTTTTTTCTCAAATAACATTTCTTCAAGATTTTTTTATTTTTTGCTAATCATGCAGATACAATTTTAATTCAGCAAACCTTTATTATATGCAGTATTTCACTTTCTTTTGATATATTGTTAATATGTCATACTTCTCTGTTAATATGTTACACTTAGGGGCGGCTAGGTGGCACAGTGAAGAGAGAGCAGACCTTGGAGTCAGGAGGACCTGAGTTCAAATGTGACCTCAAGACACTTAACATAAAAAAAACTAGCCGTATGACCTTGGGCAAGTCACTTAATCCCAATTGCCCTATCTTCCCCCCTCCAAAAAAAAGTAAAAAAAAAAATGTTATACTTCTCTGCTTTCATCTGTCTTCTTTTTTCTCTATTGAATTTGTCTTTTTAAAAACCAGTCAGAAATTTATGATCATAGAAGAAACTAGGAGGCTTACAGTTTGTATTTTTGTGCCATAAAATATTTCTAGTTTCATTTTTCACTTGAGAAATTACAAGAGCACGATCTCTTCTAATTCTTCCAAAGTGACTTTGCTTCTGATTTTCTTAACAATTAAATTCTGCCATATCACTCACTGTGTTTAGGCAAATCAAACTCTTTTTATAAAATGAAATACTGCTTTTTCTTAAAAATCACCATGATATTTGGTTTTTTTCTTTGTTTTGGGATAAATCCTTTTAATAAGGTAATAAGATTACCTTTCTCCAAATTAGAGAGAAAAGTTCAGGACTATACCAGTAGAGCAGGGTTCCCAGGACTGACAGGGTTGACAAATTGTTCTGATTCCAAAAAAAAAATTTCTGTAAAGGTTTCCCTTCTAGACATGTCCTCACCTCTTCTCTCCTTTAGAGTTACTAGACAGTAACATTTTTATTTTTATTTTTTGCTTTTTGGAGGGGAAAGGCAGGGCAGTTGGGGTTAAGTGACTTGCCCAAGGTCACACAGCTAGTTTTTTTGTGTGTGTCAAGTGTCTGAGGCTGGATTTGAACTCAGGTCCTCCTGACTTCAGGGCCAGTGCTCTATTCACTGCACCACGTAGCTGCCCCGAGAGAGTAACATTTTTAAATTGACTTCAGTTCAGTTAGGGTTTTCAGCAGCTTTTTACTAAATAAGTATCAACATAGATTCACAGGAGAGATATTTCCATTGCTATCAGCTATTCATTCCCACAACAATTAAAGAAAATCATTAAGTGCTCTCTTGTGTTAGGTCAAAGGATCCTTATTTTCAAAAATACCCCCCAAAATTTTAGGCAATTCATTTTGCCAAAAATTTGAGCATTTCATTTCTCAAGTGTAGTGGTTTTTAACCTTTTATGTCATGGACCCCTTTGGCAGTGTGGTGAAACCTATGAACTCTTCAGAAAATTATTTTAAATACGTAAAATAATATGTAGTATTACAAAGGAAACCAATTATATTAAAATACAATTATCCAGTTAAAAAAAGCACACAAGTTCACAGTGTTTTGGTTAGGATGATCTTGTGACCTTGTGGTTAAACACTACTAAATAGGAGGGTAACCTGAACAAGAATCAAGTGCTTGTTAATTGCCAAGAGAATCTCTTGAAAAGTTGTCAGGTTCTTTGGTGAAGAGTCTTATGACCTTGCTGCCACATACCCCTCTTTATTTCAGAGGTTCCATTAACCTTGAGGTCAATCACTCCAAGTAGACCTTTGTTTCTGTAAACAAAATGCAAGTTCATATACATTAAACAAGCCTAAAGTAAGCAGTGAATAAAATACCAGATTCTAACAACCAATTAGTGGTTCCTGGACTGAAAGTAATGACGTTCATAGAATTCCTAGAGGAATAGGGAACAATTAAACTCTTGCCAATAAACTGAGCCACTAGTTCTAGCTGGCTATGATATACTATCTAGTGCCAAGAAGAAGGTAATAATAGCATTCTTGTAAAAGAAAAAAATGGGCCACTGTCCCTTGCTTTCAGAGCATGCCAAGTCTTCTCCTTTTCAGATCATCTGTGGTCCAGTGAAACTAAAAATTACTTAGTCACAGACTTATACAAAAGGCTTATACTGACAGTTTTTATGTTTGCAGCATACACATTGGCTATAAAAAAGACACACATGTACTTCTTAGCGTGTTTATAATTTTGTTGTTGTTCAGTCATTTCAGATGTGTCCAGGTTGTCCTGACCCCATTGAGAGTTTTCTTGGCAAAGATACTAGAGTAGTTAGCCATTTCCTTCTGCAGCTCATTTTATAAATGAAGAAACTGAAAACAAAGTGTTAAATGACTTTTGCCTGGGGTCACACAAATACTGAGTGTTTCAGGCCAGATTTAAACTCACAAAGTCATCCTGACTACAACCCTCACACTCCATCTACTGTACTTCCCAGCTTCCCAATGTGTTTAGATATTCTTGGCCTTTCCCTTAAATGGTCAGATTCTGTAATCCAAAATGATAAGTCAGTAAGAATGGAAAGCTTTACTCCAAAAAATTTCTTAGAGACTTTAAAAGGTCTTTTACCACAGTTAATGGTAAATACAGTACTTCAGAGATGAGTGGTACTATGCCTTCCTGGCATCTGTTTAAATGTTGTCACCATTTAACTGTGGAAGGAAACTTTACTAATGCTGTAATTTGCATTGTAGCCACAAATCTCCCAAATAAATTCTTATTAAATTATCTTTATTCAAAATTCAGGTGTGGTTCTGCTTGAGAGGTATGTCCAAAGTCATGAGTGAACTCGGTCAGTTTGGACATTTCTCTCAAGGCAAGCAATTTTTGAATTTAGCATAATAATTAATAAGCATTGTTTCTGGCAAGCATGTGTCGTCAGTGTACAGTGCAGGGGCAGCCATGTGGTGCTATGGACATAGCATCATCTCTGGAGTCAGGAGGACCTGAGTTCAAATCCAGCTTCAGACACTTGACGCTATCTAGCTTTGTGCCCTTGGGCATGTCAATTAACCTAGATTGCCTTGGTACCTCCCGTGTTAATAGCCACCTCTAGTATTAATAGTCACTGGCTTTTTTTGCTTTTTAGAGGTGGGGAAGGTAGGGCAGTTGAGGTTAAGTGATTTGCCCAAGGTCACATGGCTAATTTGTGCGTGTGTGTGTGTGTGCGTGTGTGTGTGTGTGTGTGTGTGTGTGTGTGTGTGAAGTGTCTGAAGTGTCTGAGGTCAGATTTGAACTCAGATTCTCCTGACTCCAGGGCCAGTACTCTATTCACTGGCCCACCTAGCCACCCCAGTAGTCACTTTTCTATATAAGACACTGCTATGTGGTACAGGAAAGATAAAGATTTGGTTCTTTCTGTCAACCTTACGACCTAGTACAGAAGGTCAGAGACAGATAAAGGTACTACAGTGTAAAAGAAGAACAAATAGCATAAGAGAAGAACAAACAAAGAGCCATGGGAATATAAAGAAAAACGAAATCATTTCTTTCTGACTAGATCAATTTGTGAAAAAAATTGTAGTTGTGCCGTACCTTCAAATATGGGTCAAATTTCAACAAGTGACACAGAGAGTGTGCAGTGAGAATAGCATAGAACAATGGGCATTCTAAACACTTCAGCAAAAGGAGGGAACTGGAATAGTTCAGGATATGTCTACAAAACATCTAATGGTCCAGTCTGACTAGGTAGAAAGGAGCAGTATGTTGGGAGACGTAGAAGAAGATTCAGTAGGTGCCTTAGGGACTAGTTAATTGACGGCCTTAACTACCCTTTTATGGGATTTGGGTTTTATTCTGTAGACGTGGTAGGGTCATTGATGACCAGAGGTATAAATTTGGGAGGTGATATTTAAAGTCATGTGAGTTCATTAGCACCAAGGTGGAAGGGTTGACGGAAAGAAGGAAGAGCAGTAATGTACATCATTAAGGAAGGTAGGTGAACAAAGATGACCCATTAAAGAAGTCAGAGAGATAGAAGAATGAAAGAAGTGCAATATCATATAGGATAGACTTTCAAGGAAGAAGTAGTCAACAGGAAGTGACATAATTCTGAAAGCACTGGTGCCTCAATTCCTAAATTATCTGAAGAGAAGATACTGATTGATTAGGGGAAAATCAGACAATATTGCTATTTTTAAAAAGGGATTATTAGATTATTAGATTATTAGAAAGATAATAGTAACTACCAGCATGTGTGCTGCTTTTTCCTGTCTGTAAAATATCAGAATGATCTACATATGTTTTAAGGGTGCTCTTAAAGAAGTGCACAGGCAGGCTTTTCCAAACAATGTACTATAGAAACTTATACATTTGACAAGAAGGCGCAAAGGATACAACTTCCCACAGTTTATTAATTATAATATTGCTTTCTCTCTGGAGCTAATTTTCCAGCACCTACTCATAATGACAGTCAGGGTACTTTCAGAAAAGCAGGCTCTTTCTCCCCTCGGTATTCTAGAGTTAACCCTGAAGTACTGGGGAGGTTCTGATACTGCCATTCAGAATCCCCCATCTGGTTTGCCAAAGTTAATTAGTGCCTAATTAACATTAGAAAAATTTTTACTAAGCAGTTATAGCAAGAACCATTGTTATATAAACATTCCCCCCAAAACTGAGGCTATACTCTCTCTTTGCACAGAGAAGGTTCCTGGGAGAGAATATGGTCAGCCTTAGAGAGCTCTTATAGCTAAAGGGTAAATTTGTAGCTCCTGGATATTGGAAGCCAGTCTCCCTTTGTGGAGTTCCCATTAGGTTACACATTGGTGTATCTCTCTTCTGGGCTCTTAAAATCAGTGCTGTGATGTTTAGAAAGGCTAGAGAGACATAGTTTCTGGGTAATTTAATCATATTATTAATAAGACCAGCAGGTTATTAATAAAAGGATGGTCTTTTGTCCATCTCTGTTAGACCGAAGACAATCATGGTGGCTCCTGGCTGTGGGCACTTACAGGAGGTTGGAATTTTGGCTTTGGTTTCAGGCTAGAGTGGAAAACTGAAGATTTGGGGCAAGAGGCACCATTTCCCACACCCCAGGGCTAGAGGGGATTACAAAGATTAAGCTATTACCACAAAAAATGCACAGGCAAAGGAGAAAGAATCCAACCACAGAAAGTTTTATGGGAATTAGAGATAACCGGGGTTCGTCTTCAGAACGTGAAATGGTCGGTCACCTGCCCACAAAGAATTCATAGAAAATTTTTAAAAGGCTGTCTTATCAGGGTATCTCCCATGCATGTTTTAAGAACATGTGAGATTTCCTACTGGATATAAATAAATATATTTTAAAATAATCCTCTGATCTTTGGTCTAAGAGAGATGGCCAAATGACTATCCTTTCACTAAAATGTTGGCATTATTAATAAAATGATTAAATTACTTAGAAAAAGATAATCCTCTAATTATTATCAATATCAACTAAGGCAAAATAAGTTTAACAAAACTGTTTGGAGGAGATATACATGGAATGAGAAGTGGAATTCTTAATGGTTATGAGGTCCTCCACATGTTCCTGTTTGTAGATGGCACTCTATTAATTGTAACAGAGCCTGGAATACTATACAGTTATTCCAGTATGGCTCAATAGTCCAAACAAGAAAAACCAGCCAGGTGAAGAACACCTATTGTCCATTTCCATATTAACTGTGATATACAGTTAGGTAACAGACACTGGAGATAATCAGTGACCTAGAGGTACATAGTAGAACAGGAGAAGATAAACTAGATTGCTTTGTGGAAATTAGGTTACACTTTCAACAATACTAACCTCCTTCTTGAAACCAAAACCTGTCTTTTGAAAAAACAACAATATCCTTTCATCTAAGATTTATGACATACTATAGTGTCCAAAGAATCAAAATTTCAGGTGGCTGAAGAGAGGCATCTGATAGGCTGAAATAGGCTGTAACCTAGTATACAATAAGAGCTGATATTTATCGAGTATACTAAATTTTTACTAAGTTTATATATATTGTCTTATTTTATCCTCACCACAATTCTGTGAAATAGATATTGTAGAAATAATATCCCCATTCCACAGAAAACTTTGGCTTAAAATTTGTGACGCAGCTTTTAAGCTAGATTTGAACCCAGGTCTTTCCTGAATCTGAGAACAGTACCTTTTCCACTAAAGTGCTTGCTATCAGTTTTCCTTGCACATGGATCTAGTGTTGAGCTGTTGTTGAGTCATATTCAGTCATGTGACTCTTTGTGACCACATTTGGAGTTTTCCTGGCAAAAATACTAGATTGCTTTGCGATTTCCTTCTCCAAGTCTCTAATGTTCTCTTTGCCAAAACTTAGGGTCAAAAGAAAGGTAACCCTCCTCCTTTTCATGATCCCTGTTTTCCCTAGAATTATTAAAATCATCCATTACAATTCTCATTGGATCTCCCAGAGGGGGAAAAAATAAGCTAAGTAGAAATTTGAAGCCTTTTCCTAGGCTCTTGAGAATTTACATAATCCACAGTGCTAGTGAAGACAAATTTTGGATTTATTCTTCCACTTCTTGGCTCAATTTTTTGCTATTTGATTCCTCTCCTCCTCCTACTATTTCCATCTCCTACCGCTCAACTCAACACCCAGACATCCCGCTACTGCTTGGTCCCAGAAATGTGCATGTTGAGGATCTCCTCTTCTTGGTTCTATCATTCTTTGGTCTATTCTTTCCCAGGAGCACATGCATTTTCTTCCAGCTTTACTATCCTACCTTCCTAAAAGAAGAAAACATTTGGGACCATTATCCAAGAAGTCATCTTTTACTCCACTGCTATTTCTGGAAACATTTAATTCTCTCCTCTCTTCTGGGCTACATGGTTCTTTGATTCTTTGGAGGTTCATTGGAGGTGCATCATACACTTATTCAAGCTTTTGAATGTGTTCAGTTTTTCAGTTGTTCCAATTCTTTGGGACACGATTTGGAGTTTTCATGGCAAAGATAATGGAATGCTTTGCTATTTCCTTCCAGCTCATTTTACAAATGAGGAAACTGAGGCAAGGAGGCTTAAGTGACATGCCCAGGGTCACTGGGGCCAGATTTGAACTTAGGAAGATGAGTCTTCTTGACTTGAGGCCCACTGCTCTATCCAGCATGCCACCTACTTGCCTAAGCTCTTGTTCTTTCCATCTCTGGCTAGGTCTGCTCTCCCTTTTAAAGTTCAAGTCCAAGAGAGAGGGGAAAAAAGATAGACATTTGATAAACTCTTAGACTTTCAAGACTTTCTTTTTAAAAAATCCTGCACTTAATAGGAGATTCGATATAGCGGAACCAAGAGAAATACAAGTTACATACCAAAGACTGATGATATGAGATTCATAAGGACAGACTGTTTACTTTTTATGTATGTCTAAGTTTCTTAGCAATTATTGGGTAGCTCATAAGAAAGATTGGGGTAAACCTGAGTATGTGTTATGGGAATCTGAAGATCTTCCCTGCCCCTAGGCCCTTTGCTAAAGTGGCTACTTGACCCTGAGGACCTTTGGATATTTGAAAGTATACTCTGTTCTCTAATAGGCTGAATGTGGTCACGTGGAGCCTGTGGCGCCAGGCTTGTTTTCCAGGAATGCCCGTGCCTTGTAGCTTTGTGATTGGGCAGTGGGTTTAGAGGGCTGTGACATTCTCCAAGCCAGGAGAAGGCTATATATACGCCCTGATGTGAGGTTTTGGTTTGGGGCTCACTTTGAGAAGAGTTGTGTGATTTGGCCAGAAGAGACTCTGGGCAGCCGTTGAGCCCCCCCGGC
>CM053581.1:394740120-394766282 GCA_028627135.1 Pseudochirops cupreus | reverse complement strand
CCATTCGATTTTTGTGCCTCTTTTATCATTTAGCTTATTTTGTTTTTTAAGATGTTATTTTATTCAGTATTTTTTATGCCTTCTTTATCAAGTTGTTGACTTTTTTTCATGATTTCCTCACATCATTGCAATTTCTTTTCCCAACTTTTCCTCTACCTGTATTATTTTATTTTAAAAACTGTTTTGTAGCTCCTCTAAGAATTCTTTTTGATCCTGAGCCCAATTCATATTTTTTTTTGAAGCTCTGGATGTATTCTTCTAATTTTCTGTTTTGATGTTCACTGTCACCACAGTAACTTTCTATGGTCAAGATCTTTTACGTTTGCTCATTTTTTCAACCTGTTTCTCAGCTTCATATTAAAGGGGGGCCCTGCTCCTGGAACGGAGGGGTGTAATGGTAATGGGAATTTGAAGACCTTATTAAGATAAGCCTAAGGGAATTTGAAGACCTTTCCTGCTTTGAAAATATACCCTGCCTCAAAATAGGCTGAATATAATCACATGGAGCCTGTGGGGGAAGGAGTTTGCTGAAGGGTGGAGCAGAGCCCACAGGAAGCTGGAAGTCAGAGCAGCTAGACATGGTTGGGAGGGGAGGATGGATCGTAGAGGGAGACAGACTTGTGAGTAAAATTTGGTATTTGCCACCTGCTGTGACAGCTAGGCTTGTGTTGGTTTGTGGGAAGGCTAAAGGATGCTATGGCTCTCTGTGCTGTTATGGTTATTAACATTTTGCTACTATGATGGAATCAGCTTACTGGTTTTGGGACTTGGTTTTCTGGGGTCAGAAGAAATGTTTTGCTTCTTTCTTCTATAGGGAAAGTCTGTTATATTTTGTGATTGAGTATGATGCTGGCATATTTGTAGTGACCTTTGGTGCTATGAATACTGCCTTAGTGCTACATTTGGTATCAAGGATGAGACCATGAAATACTGGACCTCTCTTTGGAGGCAGAAGGAATTTAGAAAAAGAAATGGCTATCCCAGGAAGGGAGGATTTACCTTATTCCTCCCCAAGGAGTATGGTCTAAAAGTACAGGGCTCTGTGGAAACTGGGAACTGAGGTTGCAGTAGGGAGAACCTAGAGATTTAGTAACATGTTTGCAAAGAATATTTAAAAAACCAGAAGAGCTGGAGGGTATGTAAAAGGGGTTGGGTTTTATTAACAGGTTACCATATTATGTATAAGAGTAGAGACAATCTCTTACAAGAGAAAACTCAAATGGAGAGAAAGCTGGCTGTATTGCAACTTCAGACTCTTCTTTAGAAGAGCAAGCTAGATGATCTCAGGTGGCAGAAGAGACAGTTGTTGTGAATTTGGCTCAGAAAAAGAAAAGTAACAGGAGGAAAAGTTCCTACAGTTTTGGTAGAGACTGAGCCTAGCTGCTATGACAACTACTACCAGGAGAGTGTATGGGTACAGAGTGATACAATATTTCATGACCCAACCTTTACAAGGGCAGAAGCTTAAACCATACTGAGAAGAAAGCAGCAGAATCAGGGAGGCCAAAGAGAGTTCAGGGAGATAATTAAGGATTTCACTCAACAAGAGATTACTCATATATTAAGCAGATTCACCAAAAGGATGGAAGAATCCTTGGTGTCTTGGATAGTGAGAATTAGTGAAGAAGGGGCCAGAGAAGTATGGGTAGATAGTGTGGACTGCTTGAAATTTATAGATATTTGTCAGAATCCTTTTGTCCAGCAAGTTTTTAGAGATTTTCAAAAGGCTGCAGAAATTACAGCACATGGGAAAGACAGTACCATGGCTGTTATTTATTCAGGAGAAGATGACTGCCAAATCGTATCCTTAACTCATATTCTACCGTGAATAAGGCTATGATAGTGAATTCATGGACTCCAGGAAGCACAGGTGACCCTCTATTTGTCTCTTTTTGGCTTTTCGTCTGTTAAACTTGTTTGCAAGATTTGTTTCCTGAAGGCTTAGTACCCTCCCCTGCACATGCCTGATCACTTAAGCCAGATGCCACTCCCTGTCCATGATTGTGATGTGCCATCCCCGGACCTTGCTTTGACTGAGCTCCAGATGCCAGCTAAAGCTGACCACTAGAATGGGACCTCTTGGGGCAGGGACAACTCTATGTCAAATTTCAGCTGGAAGGAGCTATGATGAAGATATCTTTGCCCTTTACCCAAAGATTTTGAGCCCCATTTGTTTGAGGGGGTAAGAATAGGGTGCTTGTGCCCAAGCCCCCATCCTAAGATACTGTTCTATGTGCTTATTTTCTATTATCCCTGTTATACTGTTGCAAAGTTCTGTTGACACCAGTTACCCCTAAATTTTCATTAATCTATGCATTATTTCATTAATCTAATACTATTAATATATTTTTGCTATGTAAGGGACATGAAAGAACTTGGGGGCCTAAGATAAGCCTAAGGGAATTTGAAGACCTTCCCTGCTTTGAAAATATACCCTGCTCCCAAATAAGCTGAATATAATCACATGCAGCCTGTGGGGGGAGGAATTTGCTGAAGGGTGGAGTAGAGCCCACAGGAAGCTGGGAGTCAGAGCAGCTAGACATGGTTGGGAGGGGAGGATGCATCCTGGAGGGAGATAGACTTGTGAGTAAAAGTTGGTGTTTGCCACCTGCTATGACAGCTAGGTTTGTGAGAAGGCTAAAGGATGCTGTGGCTCTCTGTGCTGTGATGGGTTATTAACGTCTTTGCTACTATGATGGAATCAGCTTACTGGTTTTTGGGATTTGGTATTCTGGCGTCTGAATGTTTTGCTCCTGTCTTCTATATGGAGAGTCTGTTATACTTTGTGATTGAGCCCTATGCAGGTATATTTATAGTGACTGTTGATGCTGTGAATATTGCATTGCTACAAGACGGCACTGTCTCAAGCTTCAGGTTTTTTATACAGCTGTTTTTAGAGCTAGTTCAGGGAGTTTGTAAGTTTCAGTTTTTCCAAGATGGTATGGTCTAAGAAGAGGTGTGTTTACTACTCTCCTGACCTGTGCTCCAGTCTATGAGGAACCACAAGCACTCTTTTCCACCCTTGAACTGTGCCCAGGGTCTCTGCTCTCCTGCAGTTGCAAGCATTAGTGTGCTAGTGCTCCTCCTTACCTGGGACTGACACCCAGATCCAAATATGGATAATTCAACAAAGTCCTGCCCCTGGTGCCAGCAAAGAGACCCTTGTAATCTCCTTCTAACCAGCTATATAACTCCCTTACCATCTGCGGGGTGAGAGGGAGGGAAGCTACCATGGTGTAGCCAATTAAATTGTGCCCAAGGCCTGCTGCCAATTTGCTGGGGCTTGGCCTAGGCTGGTGAAATCTGAGCTCCACTCTCGTCGTGGTGCAATAAACCTTTCTTGCCAACCTTCTGGTTGGGACTGGGAAATTGTTTCACCCTATTTTGTGGGTTTTACTGCTCCATAATTTGTTCTGAGGCATTGTTTGGAAGGGAATTTGGGAGAGGTCAGGTGAGTCTCTCCACCACCTTGACTCTACTCTCACTCCCCCACCCTCCTCCAAAACAAGTTTAAGAGTACAGGCATGAAAGGATGGCCTTTCCTTAAAATGTATCTAAAACTAAGAATAAGCATTATTTCAATCAAACTGGTCTTGGATTCTTATCTTTGCTATTGTTTGACTGTGCTAAAAATATGACCTATGGTAGTAGCAGTAAAAGAAACTGAAGAAAGAAATAGGAAGCTAGCTGGAGGGGTTACAGAATGCCAAGCATGGAGTCAGGAATTACTGAGTTCAAATCTGGCCTCTTATTAGCTGTATTAACCTAGAAAAGTCACTTAACCTCTGGCTGACTAAGTTTCATCATAGCACCTACCTTCCAGTGTTATTATAAGGATAAAATGACATAACTGCAAAGGGTTTAGCAGTGTCTGGTACATAGTAAATGCTGCATAAATTTAACTATTATTATTATTGTTAATACTAAATACAGTGAGAACGGGTAAAATCAACTAATAATGTAAAGTTTTACTTAGAGAATCAAAAATTAAGATAATTAGTAGTTTTAGTAAAGCAGGACAATATAAACTAAAGTCCTGCCAAATTATCAGCCCTTTTGTATATTAGTAACACGAGCTAGAGAAATTCCATTTAAAATAATAAAATGCGTTGACTACCTGAGAGTTTGCCTCATTCAGGAATGACAATGAAATCAAATTTCTTAACCTACCAAAACCCGTGTATATAAGGACACACATAAAACAGAAGTCTTTTGAAAACGTACGCCCTAAATAATTAGAGAGATAATCAGTGCTCATGGCTGGAGATTGTCAAGTTAGTAAAAATGATAGTACAATCTACATTGCTCTACTAATCAAATGACTAAAAGGAAGCTGCATAGATTTAGACAAATAAAAATGATGTTACAATAAGGAATAAAAGGTCAAGAATATCCAGGCGTGGCAGGAGTAACATCTGTTTTATGTAGGCTTACCCAGTTTCCCCATAAGGAGATTTAAAAGGCCATTACTGGCTCATCACTAGTTTGGCTTCCTTGCCACCTGATGACACAAAATGCTTAGCCTACTGTGAGTTGAAGAGGCAGCTAGATCACTTGGTGGACAGAATGCTGCTAGTGGAGTCAAGAAGACCTGATGTAAAATCTGGCCTCAGATATTTACTAGCTGTATGACCTTGGCTAAGTCACATAACCTCTGTCTAGGAGGCAGCTAGGTGGCTCAGTGGATAGAGAGCTGGGCCAGGAGTTCAAGTCTGGTCTCAGACACTTATTAGCTGTGTAAGCCTGGATAAGTCACTTAACCTCTTTTTACCGTAATTTACTAGAGGGAAAAAAATGGCAAACCACTCCAGTATCTTTGCCAAGAAAACCCTATGGACAGTATGTTATATGGGGTCATGAAGAGTTGGACACAACTGAACAACAATGGTGAGTAGATGCTGGAGGTTTGAATAGAATTTCTACAGCTCTGATGGGTGCCCCACATAGAAAAGAGTTTTTTTACTTAAATGACCTCCTTCTTAACTTGTTCTTTACATATCTTTCATTACTTAGCCTAAATAAACTTCTTTTAATTGCATTTTATGATCCATGAATGTCTCATAGTTTTCTAATTCTGAGCAGGAATTATTGGATTGGCCTAAACTATAGCTATATATGGCCCAGAATACAGGAGATATTAAAATAAAAACTGTAAAGGAAGGAAAAGTAGACTCAGACCGCTATATCTTAAACTAAGAAACCAGTAATTGTCAAAAACAAATCAACAGAACAGATTAAATAAGACTTAGAAATAAACGCACATAAAAGCCTAGCATTTGATAAACTCAAGATCACAAACGACTGAGGAAAGGAGTATTTATTTGAAAAGAACTACTAGAAAAATTCAGATGAAGTTTGGTGAAAAACTGGTTCATAGAATAAAACTTTATACATTCTACCGCAAATTCAAAATGCATTAAAAAACTAAATATAAAAATAAACAATTTTTGGGAGAAAAAAATTCACATCCAGATAATGGATAGGTGAGATTATAAAAGATAAAACAGACAATATTTAAAACATAAAATTTTTTTACACAAATAAAATTATTAAAGCCAAAATCAGAAGGCAGCCCATACGTATAACTGTTATTTATAATGATGCGAATGAAGTCTCAAGTAAAAGTTAAATTATTTTCAGTAGATTGTCAAACAAGGAAGTGACTAATCCATTTTAGAAATATTTTCATAAAAAAATGCTAAAACAAAGCAAAGTTTTGGTAAAGTTTCTATGACAAGGGCACTCTAGTTTCCTAGGAAAGCACTTATTTAGATAATTTGATTTCCCTAAAATGTAATACAAAGAACATGCTAATATATATATTTTTGCAGGTAAGAATTCTAATTTCCTAATATGTGCCTAAGAATTTTGGTGCTCCAAAATACTCCAGAAACATCATGATACTTACTAGGAAAAGATACCGTTCTTGAGCTGATGTGTTTCGAGCAGCAAGTTTAAGGATTTGTCCTTCACGTATGAGCTCATTTGAGGGATTAACAATGTCTTCCTCTTCTCCCAGCATCTCATAAACCTCTAACAGCTTTTTAAGATTTTCCTAGTGAAGTCAAAGAACAAATGAAAGCTTTAAAAAAATAATCACAATTCATTATTCAGTTTAGCTAGTATTCAAATTACTCAGGAATATTTTTAATGATATAAAAGGTTGAGAAATATACTAACAATTGCTTCATTCAACAGTAAACAAACAAGCAAACAGACATAACCCACAGGTAAACCTTGGGAGGATGGGGAGAGCTGCTTGGGTACTGCTGATCTACAATTGGCTCTGGAATCAGAGGACCTAGGTGCCAGTCATTCAACCTCCCGGGGCCAAAGTTTCCCCATCTTAGAAATAAGGATATTGGCCTCTGAGATTCTTTCTAGCTCAACTTCTATGATCTAACAGTACTAAGAATGACATTTGTGAAAATATATATAGCAGAAAGTGGCAATAAAAAATGTGGCCAACATTTTTCTACTTGTGTGATAAACAGAGAGTGGGGGAGGTCCTAACCCTATAGATGGCTGAAGTACAAACAATTCACTAACCATGGTTTTTCTCTCTTCTCAAAAGCACCTACCATTTTCCGTATTGCACTATTGGAATGACTTGCTGCAGTAGAGATAATTTCAAGTGATTCTATATGGAAAGAAAATCAGAAAAGCAAATAAATGTTTTGTTCCTCCTCCTAATGTTACATTGCTGACTAGTATATAATATGGAAAGAAAATCAGAAAAGCAAAAAAATGTTTTGTTCCTCCTCCTAGTGTTACATTGCTGACTAGTATATAAAATACTACAGGAAAGTTAGAAATTTAGGATCAAATTTATACATGAAGTTGCCCAGTTTAAGGTCAACAGATCATAGGCTTCACTTAATTTGGAAACAAGTTCTAATCATCATTTCTTTAAAAATGGGAGTGGGAGTGGAAGTATGGTTTTAGATAGGGCTCTCACTTTAAGATTTATAGGTAATCATAAAGTATGAAGTTCGCACAAACAGTACTGTTTTTCCTCTTCTCAAGCTTATGATCTTAGCAAAAAATTATATGTTTACTCAAATTTTGGTGAAATAATTTCCATTGATCCTGTTCTCTGATATCTAAATGTTATATACTGGAGGCTGCTGTTAAGATTGGGCTAAATAGTCATACTACCATGTAAAAAAATTTGTTATTTACTTTTAGCATCATTCCAGTCTAAGGAATCAGGAGGCAATTTCCTTAGATAGTCTTTAAGGAGCATCTCATATCGGGGGATTCGCTGCACAGGTTCAAGCATGTGATGCTGCAGTGTTAAATTCCCACAGATCTTTTGTTTCTGGAGAGAGAAAAGATACTTTAAAGAAAACATTTTTTTTCATTCATTTAAGCTCAAATAACTCAACATGTGAAAGGTTTTTATTTGGAGTAACAACAATAACATAGGCAGAAGTGACAACAAAGTAGAATTTTCAACATTAGAATTCCTGGTGAGTAGCAATGATTTCACTGTTTCAGCTCAAAGGCCTGATAAAGGCAAATCATTAAATCATTTTCAAGATCTTTTTAGCAAGGAACATGTCATTAATGAGAATCATAGTACGCCATGGTGCTAATTTTTTGTTGTTGTTGTTGAACTGAGTAGAAACAATTTTGTAATTACTCTAAATGTTAGTGTGTTTTTGAACTTAAACCATTCTCTCAATACCAATATTGTTGTATCTGAATACACAATTCATTTGACAAGATATTTATTAGATAAGCCCTTTATTCTTCCTAGAAACTAAAAGACGAAAATTCATTTACCTTTCTTAAGGAAGAGCTATGTTGACAATATCTTTTTTTCCCCAGTTAGTAGTTAGTGATGAAGAAAAAGGTTTCTCTGAGATAATCACAAAGTTTTTTCACAACCATATGAACAACAAAGAAGGTCATAAGATTATACACTAGGAGAGATCTGAGAGATTACTTAGTCCAAGATTCTCATTATACAATTGAGGAAACAAAGAGGTTTAAATGACTAGCCCAAAGTCAGTTAGGTAAATAAGGGATAGGTAAATAAGACTGAATTTGTAACTAGCTCCTCTGAATACCAATCAATGCTTTTAAATTTATTTTTTCACTTTTACTAGTAGTGGAAATTTTTTTAAAACTTTAAATGGTACAAATGATTTAAGATAATATTAAAAAACTTGGGATCATGAGACTAGGTAAATTATATTAAGAATTGGTTCTATTAATTTTGTCGTAGATTCTATTAAACTTGAACTGCTACTTCAGCTTAATATACATGTGTGATAGAGTCAGTAAGAGAAAGTATTCAAAATTGTTCTTGGATATATATAAGGACAATATTGGTCTTCGTGGTGGTGTTTCTAGGGCAAAGCAAAAAGGAGTTTCACTGCACATAAGGAAGTCAGGTGAATGTAAACCAAATATAGACACACATTCAATGTGTATGTATTGCTTATGTACATATTGTCACCCCCTTTGGACTATGAACTCCTTGAGATAAAAACTATCCTATATTTCTTAGTATTCCCAGCACTTACTAAAGTGCTTTGCACATAGTAAACATTTAATAAGTGGTTTTTGATTCATCCATTCATTAACAAAGTATTTTTGGGACATGTAATAAGACTTAAAACATGTTTATATATAAGGTTTCCTTTCTTTCTTGCCTATGACCACTATTTCTTTACAATACAGAGTTCCAGTCTCTCATTCCTTCCTCTTTACACTATATAAAGTTTATATTACAGTGTAAACTAAAAGTTCACACTACACTACAGTGTGAACTAAAGTTTACACTACATAAAGACAGTTTTCCTACTGTCCCTAAGCCATGTTAGTCTCAATCTTTTATTATTTCAGCTTCAGGAAGAGACTTAAGAAGATATTCATGATCATGCATTCATTAATCAAGCAAAAGAAAGAATTAGATGAATCTAAGCAAAAAAAAAGTATATTGAAAACAACAGCATATATGAGAGACATAGTGGACAGCTGGTCACTGAGTCAAGAAAATGCTGATTCAAGTCTTGCCTTTCACATACACTGTTTGTCACACTAGTACAGTCAAGTAACCTCTCAGTATTCTAGGCGACTGTGAGACTACTGCAGAACATGTGCTGATCTGCATTGGTAGAGAGAGTTTCTTCACTAAACCAAGGAAATAACATTTCCTGTCAAAAGAAAAATTAAGACCATATATAAACTTGTTTGTAAAATCTTCAGAGAATGGTGGACATTTATGCACAGTGTCACCTCATGAAACAAGAAGCAGTGGAAGAAAAAACTAGATGGAAGACAACAAATGGAAAATATCTGTCAAGATTCCTATAATAAACTCTTTTCTACATCAGTGATGGTAGATTCTATTCTATTCACAGCCCTGTTGAGTTACAGGTAGAAACAGTACTAAAGAAAAAAAAAAAGAGATGTGAAGAGAGCCAAGACTAGACAGAGGTCTGTGATACATGTGACACAATTTTAAGGGCAAGTAGTCGTCAGTTCTCAAAAAAGACAACAAATTGACAGCAGAAAAAAAAAATCATAGGCCTCAGTATTAAAAAAAACAAAAACAAGAAAATAACAGAAATAGTCAATTCGTACATCTCCCTCCCTCTTATATTGAATGGACACTCTTGTGAAACATTCACAATTGTCATCAGGGATAGATGGGAAAGAGATCCAACATCACAATTCCACCAAAGAATAATATATTAAAACCATCTTAATACTTATAAACAGTTTTTACATACAATAAGTGGAGAATTATAGCCAGGCCAGAAAGCACACTTAATTTTTTTTTTAACATATCTAATCTAGAAACATGTGTCAAATGGAAATTATAGTAATCATGGTAGAGCACACATTTGACAAAACAGGAAAGAATAGCATACTACACAATCAAGCGGTAAAGTGCAAAAACAAATCATCACCTCAAGGTGTTTCTATCAGTCTCTCTGAAGCCACCAAAAATAATATTACCAACACTAGTTCTGTGTCAATCATGTAGTATCGACATGTTCCACTGCTACACTGACAAACTAATCTGTAGACCAAAGGCCAGGACAGGATCAACTGAATATAGTGCTTGACATACAGCTTAATAAATATCTGCTAACCGATTGATGAGGAAACATTACACAAGCTTATAAAGGAATGGGGGAAAATGACTTTCTTTTCTATAAGAATAGATTAAGGAAAGCATTTTTTATTATTTTTAAGAGTTCCTTTGAGAAAAGATTCATTTGAACCCCTACTCCATTTCAATAGTATTAATCAGGTAAGTGTGATTGCATAAAGGACAGGGATTATTTGAAACTATTAGTGACATAATCAGCTAGTAATGTGCATTTAATCAGTCATCCAACAATAGTCCAGGAATAAACATGTATTCATATATATTTTACATAAATCATATATAGATAATTAGATAAGACAGGTTCTTATAGTAGGCCGTTATATATATCAGGCCTCAAACTTTGATGCAATACATACCATTTTTGTTTACCACCTATGAAGTTCACTCGCATAACCACAGGAATTCTGACAAATTATCGCCATTCTGCTTTGCTCAAATTCCATGTCCAAGCCTAGCAAAGGTGGCATGATACGGAAAGTACTCCAATTTGTTTTTAATCTCTGGACCACTCTTCTATCATCCAATATAAGCAGGTGACCATCTTATGACCACTTAGTCAGGAGAGATAACACTTGCCTTGCCCATTTTGTGACCAACCATGCTGATGCATCATTTCTGACCCTCCTAGAGGGTCAAAATCAAGGTCTAATAACCAATGAGATTCTGTATTCACGACTCTTTTGCAGGCCTGGGGAAAGGAGGGATCTCAGATCATGAGGAAGCTCTGAGGTCCACCTCATTACAGGGAGCCATAGACCCTTTAATAAAGTACTATCTGCTTGGAGCTCTACCTCAGAGGGTTTTCTTGCAGATTGGACAATTTTGGACCTCACATCCTTCAGGGAATGGGAAAAGGCTCATAAAATTGTACAGCTAAAAGAGATCTTTCATTTTTTAACCATCCACTACAACAAAGAAAAATATTTGTAGACTTGACAGCCCTATTACCTGAATTTCTTCAATTACTGATTTAAATTGAGCTATCCGTTCAGTCATGGTTTTAACTAATTCCATTGCATTATCAAAGCCTTTCACATATTCTCCATACATTTTGAGGAAAGGAGCCAACTTCTGTAGGATGTCACCAATTCTAGGCGTGGTTTCCCTGTAGAACAAAGCAGTAAATGGATTATTACCTCTCTCATACTTTGAGCACATTAACAAAAGTATAGAGAAGTCATCCTTTTCTTCTCCACATCAAAACAACTGAATCTCAGGGAGAAGAAAGCGTTGTGTGCCTGAGCCAAAGGTGTTAAGCTCTACCCCAGAACTAAAAATCCTGAGGAGTCTTGTCTCTTCTCATCTAAAAGCATTTGGAAAACAGAGGCAGCAGCTACAAATGCATTATGTTATTTAGCAGTACATTCTGGGTAAAAAATACAAATCTTTAACTCCCTATTTCAAAAGTCCCTCCCACAGAGGTTATAGAAACCATCACTATCTCTTTAAGAACACAGGTGCCATGAGGTACAATTGTAACTGTTAGCCTATGAGGTGTGTATGACTCATGATAGACTCAAGGGCAGTGTGTATTTTTATTGCTGAACTATAAACAGGAATATGCTGGAGCCAGCCAGGATGCCCTATGGAAATGCTGGTTCCTGTCTTCCCTTTTCCTTCAGCTATCCCTAGGAAATCAGCAAACCCTACAAATCAGGGCTTAATTCATTGTTTTGTTAATTACCTATAACAAAGTGATGAGAAAATGTTAATAATGCAGATGAAACTTAAAAGCATGTTGTGTGCATTCTTTTTAGGGGATAGGGTGGGGAGGGGGGATAGCTGGTTGTTAAACATTTATTAACAAAGCTCTGATCCATAAAGCTATATAACATAAACTATAGAAAAAGACAAAAATAAAGACGAATAGGCAAACTTGTTTTTTGTTCTAACAATCTTAAAAGTTGTTCTATGGAAAGACATAAAGAAAAACTTATGAATCTGAAAAAACTGTTAAGAGTAACAACAGAAGAGGTAAAAGAAGTGGTAAGAGAGGTAAGAGAAACCCAATGAACTTCTTGGCTGGAGAGGGATGGAGAGAAGCAGGCT
The DNA here is from genome assembly GCA_028627135.1 of Pseudochirops cupreus. Taxonomy (NCBI): domain Eukaryota; kingdom Metazoa; phylum Chordata; class Mammalia; order Diprotodontia; family Pseudocheiridae; genus Pseudochirops; species Pseudochirops cupreus. The sequence goes on along the minus strand of CM053581.1, from coordinate 394,754,101 downwards.
CCTTTCTTTGACCTTTATCCTGCAGGGAGATTGAAGAGAATAACTGGGATAGGACATCTGGGAATCCTGAGGATTTCCAATCTTGAGGGGTAAGAAATGGGGTTAGGTTTTCCAAAGTATGAAAAAACCATGAGCAATCAACAGTGATGGTTTCAGGTAACTCTAGGTGTGATTTTTTTTTCCTTCACAATTAAACAAGTGTAAAGAATTAATGATGCCTTTGTGATATGACTGATTATATTGTTAACACATTACACATCTAGTAAGTAATCAATTCTAGGAGATTTGATGGGCGGTGGGGAATGGGTAATATAGAGAGATGTGAGCATCTGTTAAGGGAGAAAGAGGTTTCTCTAGTTATTATTCTCTAGTTTCTCTATTATTATTATTTATTATATTATTATTATAAATTATTATTATTTTACTGAACTGAGTCGGGAGTTTGATCTTAGGTGAGTTGAGGGATCTGTTGGAATTTTATCAATAAGGAAAAATGCAAACATACTCCAAGATCACCCTAGAATTTGAGATAGGGATGGCAGACCCTTGAACCTTGCCACATAAAATACACATTGTTTGCTGGTTTTGGTTTTGGGGGCTTAATAAAGAAAACAAGCAAACTCTATCTTAGTAGCACAGGCAGTTTTCTCTTCACTTAAACCCATCACTGAAAAATCATTTTTCCTTACCATTCTTGCATTCGTTTCTCCAGCTCTGGCAAAAGGAATTTACTGTGGAATGCATTTATTGATGAAATGTTAGAAAATATCTTGTTCACCATCTCTGCTGGAAATGAGCCTCGATTAGCTTCTTCCAATAATTTGCAATAAAATATCTGAAGCAAAAGAGCAGAATTAGCATTTTTGAATGCTAAAAAAAGAAACCTTCAAAAACATGATTAAAGGAATTAATTATGATTTTTATATTTAGGAGTACATACTTTGGTCTAATGTAATGGGCGCAGTCCATGCTTGATAGTCAAAAAATCTGGGACCAAACCTGATATCAATGAGAATTGTACTTATGGGTCTTTTTCTATTCATTTTTCCTATAGCACACTATATATGCCCTAATAATTATCTTACTTATGTATCTTACTTTTTTAATGTAGTAATTTGTGTACCTATTCTATTCCGCTACTGAACTATAAATTCACTTAGGGAAGAGAATAAATTTTACATATCTCTGTATTCTGCACAATGCCTTTTATAGAGACAGTGTTAATACTTCTATAACTGAATGAATTTTTAGTACGTGGAATTTTAAATGCTCAGTAACAAATATTAATGTCCAATTAATGGATAATATAATAAAGTAACATAAAGATATTCCTACATACATACAGCTAATAACTATATTTTAAAAATGCACAATCTTTGATGTCATTCATGAAGGTTATTCCATCTCCTAATTATTTATTATGATGAATATAGACAGGAGATCTATTCTTTTACAAGTATCCAGATGGTTGCTAAATATGTAAATTCACCTCCTTTGCATTTTCTAGGAGGCAAAAAATGATGACTTGAGGGATTCCAACAGATAGGTACCAGTTGGACAATACAGCAATTCAAGCTTTCAAGTTCAAAGAAAGGGAAATGTACAGCAAAAAGCTTCATAATAGGTACTGGTAGGACAGATATTTTTAAATAAATCAATAAGTTAAGACAGCAAAAAATCAGGCTCATTAACATAGCTAAGTATATAAATATACAATTTGTCCTCATGGGGGAAAAGCCCAAATGTCAAAGAATACTTAAGAGTAAACTGGGAAAAAATGGATTTTTAACTGCTAGCAAACAATTTTTCTTTGGTTAAAATTCTTCAAGTAAATGGCATATAGAGAAGAATCAGGGAGTAAGTAGGAAAATTCCCAACCTCTCCAGATTTTCCTTACAAACAAGATAAAAAAACACATCAGAGTGAACAAAGAGCAGTGAAAATAAAGAATGATGGTGCTCTTGGGATAATCAGATAAAACCTCAAGAAAAATCTCAGGACCTAGAGTTGGTCCCAGTGAAGTATAAAACACCTCCAGGCTAGTTCCACAGAAAGAACAAGAGGTTAACCCCTGGGGCTCTAGCTGGGTTGGGAGGTAGCACTGGCTCCAGCCACAGGAACTTTTCACTTCCTAGATAGTGTGGGGAGTTGGGCTTCGCAGCCAGGGAAGATTTTGAGGGAACCTCTGCTGATAAGGAATGCCAGATTCAGCTGCGCTGCTGAGACATAGCCCTGGGCAAGAAGGAACCAGCACACACTCAGTGAGTGCAGAAGCAGTGGGGGAGGGACACTGCTGGCTGTGGGCACTTAAATGAGGACAGAGTTCTTGGTCTCATTTCCAGGTCAGAGAGGAGAACTGAAGCAGGACCTGAGGACAGAAGCATCGTCCCAGAACTAGAGGTGATAATAAAAAATAAGCTGCAACAAATAAAAAAAAAGAACAGACAAAGGAAAAAGAATCCAGTGATAGAAAGTTATTACTATGGGAATAAAAAAGACTGAAGTCAGTCTCCAGAAGAAGATACTGAAGCAGAAAAAGCCTCCACTGCCCAAAAGAATGACAAATGGGCACCTGCCAAAAAAGAATTCATATAAGAAATTTAAAAAGACTTTAAAAATTGAGTGGGACAGACTGAGGAAAAAAGTTTCTTTAAAAACAAGAACCCAAGAAAAACAAAAAGATTATGAAAAATTGGAAAAGGAAATTCAGAGTCTGAAGAAAAAAATGATTTTTTGAAAATATGAATTGGCCAAGGGGAAGCCAGCGAAGTTATAAGAGACAAAGAACTAATAAAACAAAATATAAAGAATGAAAAAATAGAAGAGAATGTGAAACATCTCATAAGAAAAACAACTGATCTGGAGAACAGATTAAGAAAAGAAAATATAAGAATAATCAGACTACTTGAAAGCTACAATCAAAAAAAGAATTTTGATACAATAATAGAAGAAATAATTAAAGAACACTGTCCTGAAGTGTTAGAATAAGAGGGAAAAGTACAAATAGAAAAGATCCACTCATCACCTGAAAGAGAAACTATGCGGAAAATTCACAGGAATATCATAGTCAAATTCCAAAACCCCTGTTCAAAGCAAAAATATTAAGAATGAGAAAAAAAATTGAATATATCACAAACAGAATTACACAAGAACTAGCAGCAGTGACACTAAAAGACTGCAGGTCTTAGAACACTACACAGAAAAAGAGCAAAAGAACTGGGGTTGTGGCCAAAAATATCATACCCAACAAAGTAAAGCAAAATCCTGAATGAATAAAATGGACATTTAATGAATTGTCAGATTTTCAGGATTTTTGTGGGAGAAAAAAAACTGAGCTTAATAAAAGATCAGATATAGAAGATCTAAGAAAAATATAAGTTACATATCAAAGACTAATTACAAGAGAATCAATAAGGACAGACTGTTTACTTTTTATGAGGAAATGTAAAACATATATCCAAGATTGTTATTAGTGATAGGGTAGTTTGAAAGAAAGATTGGGGAGATCCGAGTGTATGATTCTAAAAAATAAAACCATTTAGGAAAAGATAAAAATAGCAATTATCTTATATAAATGACGTGCAAGAGGAAGAACTGACACAGGAATTAGATGGAGAAGGGCTGGTAGTTCTGGAACACTACTTTCATTAGAAATGGATTTAAGAGGGAACAATGCATACATACATACATACACATACATACATACATACAAATATATGGATATAAAAGTCTTCTAAATTTAGGAAGAAATAAAAGGCTAAGGGGACAGGGAGAGGGGAGAAGATAAGAAAGGGATTTTTAAGAGGAGAGGGGTGAGGAAATAGGACAAACGGGGTAATAGAAAGGTGTTTAGATTAATGGGAATGGGAGGATGTGGGAGGGATCCTTGGGGGGTGTGGTAAGTTAAGTAATAGAAGGGCGCAAGGTACTGGTAGAAGTAAAACAGAGGAATCGGAAAGGTTAGGAAATAAGATATACACACAAACATAAAATAAAGATCAGGAGTAGAATTTATTAGGGAAAAAAAGGGTGAGTAATCATGATCTAACTCAAAGTTAATGCTAAAATAGATTTCATCAAAAGACAAAAATAGGAAAACTATAGTGTATGTCAACTATATTCATCAATATGTTTTAGGTTATTTAAAATAACTAGACAGTATAAGGCTGGGATATTGCTGTGGTGTAGAAAAAGACAAATTGGTGGATTCAGAAAAATATGGAAAGACGTGGACTTATGAAGGAAGATGTTATCTGAGGACTACCGGGAGCCAAGATGGTAGAGGAAGAAGTGAGTCGCTCTCATTCTCCCTTACTGACCTCTGAAAGCCCAAAAAATACCATCCCAGGAAAAACCTTGGAACAGCTGAGCCAACAGAAAGATGGGGTACAGGAGTCTTGTAGCCAGGAAGCTTTGAGGATTAAAGGAAAGGCCCCTCTCGCTCTTGGGGAGGGGGAGCAGAACAGGACAGGAGGTATCCCAGTAAGCCAGAGGCAATCTGGAAACCTCAGGAAATCAGGGGGCGTTCTTGAGTCCCAGGATGGTGGAGCAGGCAAATGCCAACACAAGGACCACCAAGTGCCTCAGAACACGCAGGAGAACCTGTGAACAACAGCTTGAAAACTACCATGTGTGCCAGTGGGCAGAAGTCCGGGTGAGCAGGTGACCTCCAGGGGTCAGACTCCCAAACCCCACCCCAAGAGCTCCAGTGTTGCTAACTCCAGGTCAGCACACCCCTACAGCCTCCAGTTTCCAGCACCTGCGGCCCCAGCACACAAAAAGCCAGTGACTAGGTCCTGGGCTCCCAGCACAAGAAGCTTGGGTCAGTGTTCCCTGGGTTCCAGCAGGAGAGCTCAACTTTAAAAGCCAGGAAATAGGCAAACACCATGAGCAAAAGGAAGAGGTTATCACCCTGAGAGAAACAGAGGACGAATAAGTATAGCATGGTCTTACATAGATGTATATGAATGTGCAGGCCTACATGTGAGTATATTTATAAATATCTAAGTCTATGTGTGTATATGTACACATACATACACACCTATACTTTTGTGTATGCGTGTATATATGCATGTGTATAAACATATCTACATGTATGTAGATATGTTTATACGTGTGTATGCACAGACACATATAATATATCTATGCTTAACTGTAACCTTCTTGGGGGAGGATGAAAGAGGAAGGGGAAAACAAAGTAAAATGTGCCCAGCAGAGAACAAAAGAAAACTTCCAAGGAAGCAAAGAAAAGATGGACAGCTCTGAACACGATGCATAGTATTTATTATATAGGCTTTCTTGGAATGGAAATTTATTGTTGTATATTTTCAATCTTCTCTTATGTTCTGTTGTGCACATGGCAATGCTTTTTTATTTTCTTATTTTATACTTAAGTTTTAAAATTTGAGTTTATGTTTCTTTTTCTTTTATTGTGTATTTAAATCTAAAATAAATGAATAAAAAAAGAAAAAATGGCACATATTTGAGAATCACAATTCTAAAAAAGCCCTTATCTTGCCATCCTAACAGAAATTTGGTCTACTCTAATGACAAAAGATATATTAAGGAAATGAGACTTATCTAGACAGCTCCAGGGATTATCAGTCTTCGGGAGACAGTGAATATTGAAGCGGTAATATTCTTTTCTACTATCAAAGTTCTGACGCAAGTCACTTATTTACCTGCTTTGAGTCTCAGTTTCCTTATCTGCAAAATGAGGGAGTTAGAACAGATGCATTTTAAAGTCTTTTCTAAGCCTAAATTTATGATTCTATGGTCACATTTATCACCAATAAATCTTTGAAGTGCTCTGAAAATTTTTGATACTGTCATTTTACTTTATAAAATGCTTTAATTTCTATCTGAAAAAGTTACTTTGAAAGCAGATAGACATCAGAAATACATGAACCTATTGGCAAGCTGAACCTCATAATTCTTACTTTTCTCTACTAGTAACCCCCACGGTTTGGCTTATTATCAAAATATAGGTTTCAAGATGGTAGCACCCCACCTCTTGACCTGGGCTCCTTGCCAATCTTTGCCAGTGGGAGAGAATATGGGCTTTCCCTAATTTCCTTCTTTAAAAGTTAATAAAACCTTTCTTTTAGGTTTTTAAAAAAGTTTCTACTATTTCAGCAGATTAAAATAACACACTGGAAAAAAAACAAGCAACATTCATTAAATGGTTACCATGTGCCAGACACAGGGCTCTATGCTGAGGACACAAGGAGCAAAAATGCAAAAAGGTCCTACCTTCAAGAAACTTACATACTGATAAGGGAAAGGCGTATAAAATAAAAAGCATATGCAAGCTACAAAGCAGATAGAAAATAACATTAGAAAGGAAGGCTCAAGCAATTGGGAGATGGGGCAGAAGAACCCAGAAGGCCTCATACAGAAGGTGAAGTCTTTTAAAATTTAAAAAAAAATTTTTTTTTGCATCTTGGAGGGCAATTGGGCTTAAGGGACTTGCCCAAGGTCACACGGCTAGTTTTTGTCTGCATGTATGTTAAGTGTCTGAGGTCGGATTTGAACTCGCATCCTCCTGACTCCAGGGCTGGTGCTCTATTCACTGTGCCACCTAGCCGCCCCTAGAAGGTGAAGTCTTAACTAAGTTTTGAAAGAAGCCAGGAATATCAAGAGGTGGAATATTCTAGGCACATGAGAAGGCCAGTAAGTAGGCACAGAGATGGGAGGAATAGCAAGTATAACTGGATTTTAGAGCATGCAGAGAAGAGTAAAATATGAAAAAGACAGAAGAATGGGAAAGATTGTAAAGAGCACTGAATATCCAACACATGAAAAGTGTCACTCTAGTGCTGTAAGTGTACATAGTCTTAATCTGACGACGGCCCTCTTGACATTCTTACCTTCTCCCTATGAGAACAGATGAAGACCCTTCTTACTTGGCTTCTGAACACCTTGGGCTTCAGGCTTTTTGCTTCAAACTGGCAGTTGCTTCCTTCAGTCTCCTAGAGATCTTAGTGGGTTTGGTTCTTAGATGTATGTTTGCACACACAGACACAAACTTTCTAGCTCTTATACTCCTGACTTGTGATTTCTCTTCTGGATGTTTCAACTAAACTTTCAGTCTTTAGTTGAAGTTTTGGCTTCTCTACATACTGCAACTGGTTGAAAGAACTGAAGCAAAGTGTTTACAATGTCACTTGTTTTGCTATGATTAGCTGCAGGAGCTTATTGTTTCTGTGTTTGTCTAGAAGAAATATTGAAACCTAGCAGGTCCACACACACAAAAAAAGATTGTATTAATTTATCTGAGGTAATTACTAGTAATTAAAGAGTTGGAAACTTTATTTTTTGTCTGGGGAAAAAAGTTCAATATTTGAAATTTTACATTATTTACAATGTCAAATAGCACAATATAAATAACATAGATAAAAAATTAATTTTTTCCCCAAAAGGAAAACATTACCTTGTCTAAAAGGTCGAGTCGATTAACATAGGCTCTTTCTGTAAGCAAGAGTTCAGTGGCAATTTTGCGAAGTTTCTGCTCATCTGTCTCCTAAAAAATAGAAGAGTAAGGAAAATATTTATATAAGCTTAAACATTCATTTTTTCCCCTCACTGAATAATCAAGAAAACTGAGTATCCTATAAAAAATATTGGTTATTTCTTAGTTACCTATCAAATTCTTTTTAACCATCAAGGAAAATTTGATCAGAAATCTCACTAAAGTCAAATGTAAAGATGACAAATTGGTCAAATTCAAATAATCCTTCCCCTTGATCTCTCTTCAGTATCAGATAAAATTGACTCTAGGCCTCTTCCCCCTCCCTTGGCTTCAGCGACATGCCCTGATTCTTACTATTTTTGATGTCACCATTGCTTTGTCTCCATCAATGGCTACAACTCTTCCTCCTGACTCCCTAAATGAGTCCAGCCCCAGGCTGCCTCCCTGTCCTACATTCTCTCTCTCTTTCTCTCTCTGTCTCTCTCTCATTCTCCTAACCTTTTAACTTAAAACTATCACACCTATGAAGACTCCCAAATTTTATATGCATGTATGTAAAACATATATATACATTCACATGTGTATACTCACACAAGTATATGCAACTCCCCCCACCCTGTGTATATATGTATATAGCCCACCCTTCAGAATACTCCTTCAGCCTGCATTTTAGCTTGTAGGTTGGGTTCCCAAAGGCTACATTTACCCCTGGTTCTAGAGCTAAACCTGTGAATCTGTACTCAAAATACTTTATCCTCAATGAGTCCCTTATCAGTGTGCTCCCCATTAACAATGGGCAAGTAGACAATTAGCTCTTGACAAAAGAAGAATAGTAGTTACAAAACATTTTACATGTTCTCACATATATACACAGTGCCTATGGGAAGAATGCAGTCAGACTTAAGAATACAATGACAGTGAGGCTCACATGTAGGATACATATATGTTAAAGGCAACTCACAACTCCTTATACTACAGGGCCTGGAAAGCCTTCCTCTCTTTGTAAAGCCTTTTATGATGAAATTTTGGGATCTGTTCCTCTTCATAGCCCTACTGCCAGTAGTCATGGTCCTTAAATCTACCTTTTTCCATCTATTTGTGTCTGACTGGAATGTGTCTCTGATCCTTGTTTCAAGAGTTCCCGTTCATAACTGTACGGCTGATGGGAAGGGAGGGTAAGAAAAGTTCCCTTAACACACCTAGCAGTCATCGCCCTAAGAAGCAGCTTTTACTGTTGAGAGCCTTAAGTGCCTCAAGGCTTTAGATATTTTAGGTTCCCAGATATGTGGCAAATTTGTCTTCTCTGACTACTGAATTGGCTCACTTTCTTAAAGCAGAAAGGTGTTTTGCGGCTGATAAAGAGCTTAGGGCATTGATTCATCTACAATCAATATAACACCTCATTAGCATCTTGTAATAGAATTCTGGGCATTCTGACTAAATCAACTGGGTTGAAGAGAGCAATCCCACCCCATAGATAGTGGCACAGAGGAAAGAGTGCTGGATTTGGAATCAAAAAGGTCTCCTACAGAAGGTGAGGTCTAAGTTGAGTTTTGAAAGAGGTCAGAAGTAGAGGTGAGGAGGCAGAGTATTCTAGGCATATGAGACAGCCAAGTAAGAAGGTACCAGAGGTATGAGAGGTATAGCAAGTATCACTGGATCTTAAAAGTACACGGAGAAGAGTGAAATATGAGAAGACAGAAAAGGTAGGAAGGGGAAAGAAGAGCAATTCAAATCTTGCCTTAGATACTCGTTATCTTGATGCTTGTAAAGCTATGCAACCCTGGCCAAGCTACTTAAACCCTCTGTGCCGCAGTTTCATCATGTGAAAAATGGAATAATAATATCTACCACACAGTGCTGTCATGAGGATCACATGAGATAACAAAGTGCTTTGCAAATTTAAAGTACTTTATACACATATCAAAACCCATACACAAGATACATAAGCTAATATCTCTTAGCTTCATCCTAAGCGTTAGTTCTACATATATTGTAACAGGTCTAAATTCAATTAAACTTAAAAGTTATCTTTACCTTAAAAGCAATAAGCCAATTTCTTCCCATAGAATTCCCTCTTTTTGCTATTGCTCCCATCATTTTCTCAGTAGTCCAAGCCTGAAACCTGAGAGTATTCTTTGACTTCCTCTTTTTGTCCTCCATCTAGTCACTAAATTCAATGAGTTCTCCTTTAACAATGTTTCTGAAATCTGAATCTTATTTTTATTTTTTCTTTAATTAATTTAATTTTAGTTTTCAACATTCCCTTCCATAAGCTTTTAAATTTTCAATTTTCCCCACCTCCCTTCCCTCCCCACAGGTTCTACATATACACTGCTATTAAACATATTTTTACAATAGTCATGTTGTAAAGAAGAGTTAGAACGAATGTGAGAAATGACAATGAAGAAAAAAAAAAGAGCAAATAGTCTGCTTCACTCTGCATTCGAACTCCATAGCTCTTTGTCTGGATGTGGAGAGCATTTTCCACTGAGTATTTTGGAGTTATCTTAGATCCTTGCATTGCTGAGAAGAGCTAAGTCTATCAAAATTAGTCATTGTACAATGTGGCTGTTATTGTGTGCAGTATTCTCTTGTTTCTACTCATTTCACTCAGCATCAGTGCATATAAAGGGAGGGTAAGAAAAATTCCCTTAACACACCTAGCAGTCATCGCCCTAAGAAGCAGCTTTTACTGTTGAGAGCCTTAAGTGCCTCAAGGCTTTAGATATTTTAGGTTCCCAGATATGTGGGAATCTTTCCAGATTTCATTTCTTATAAAACAATACTATTCCATTACATTCATATACCACAACATATTAAACCATTCCCCAACTGAGGAGCATCCCCTCAATTTCCAATTCTTTGCCATCACAAAAATACCTGCTTTAAATATTTTTGTACATATGGGTCTTTTTTCCATTTTTATGATCTATTTCGAATACAGACCTAGAAGTGGTATTGCTGGGTCAAAAGGTATGTACATTTTTATAGCCCTTTGGCCATAGTTCCAAAGTGCTCTCTGGAATGGTTGGATCAGTTCACAATTCCACAAACAATGCATTAGTATTGCAATTTTCCCCTAACTTCTCCAGCATCTATAATTTTCATGTTTTGTCATGTTAGCCAATCTGATAGATGTTGAACCTTCTTAATACCATTACCTTAAACTAGGCTTTTATCATTTCATGCTTATGTTTCAATAGTAATTTTCCCCTTTTATTATGAATTTTAAAATTATCAAACACATATCTCATAACATTTATTAACCCTCTATTCTATCCAAACTCATCTGTTTGCTTCACCAAACTTTTGATCATGTAGTTTCTCTATTTTGCAATGTCCTTTCTCCCAACTTTCTACTCTTTTAAGACCTAACCTCACATAGTCCTGAGTCTCAGCAGATCTCATCCACATATATAGAAAACTAACACTAAAATGTCACTATCATTTACATCTTCCCACTGATTTTTCTCTTCTTCCAGATGATCCTTCACTTCTGTGCATTTGCATTCCCAATTATTCTTTCTTTTGTTTCTTTAGTGAGACCTGTCACCATAAAATCAAAATTTTATATTCTGCCAATTATTTCTACCGTGCAAGCTATAAATTCTGCTTTCACATTTCTTATTTCTTTCTTAAGCATATCAAAAACATAAGGCTGCAGTTCTGTTTTCTCTTTAGGAATCAACGGGGTATTCCACCTTATAAACTGTTGATTCATTTTCTTTTGTATTAAAATATTTATTCATAGATGTCTAAACTTGCTTAGTTGATCTGGAGTACATATTTCCTTTTATTAATATTGTCTCAGTTGGTTTATCTGCTTACATTCAGTATCTTTAAGTTTTCTTCTTCCTGAGATCTTTGGTCTCTTCCATCTTTTTTCCTTATTTATCCCTCTTTTCACTTTCTGACTCCTTCCTCTTTGACTGTGCTTTTCCTAGGGGCCAAACCTTGAAGTTTTCTCAGCCTGGGCAATGCACCTTTAGAGACTGTCTCTACTTCCAGTGACTCCCAAGGTAAAGGACTAGCTCTGGCTAGAGGCCTGCCTCGTTCCCTCCGGCTTAATGAACTGCCAAACAGCCATACGACCTTGCTCTGCTCCAGGTCTTTCTTTTCAGCTCTCTGAAAAATATGTCTATACCTTTCTGTGCTCCTTCAGGAATTACCAGAGATCTATCATATTGAACTTGACTAAAAATTCTGTTCATGTCCTTTACTCTTTTTTGGATATTTTTTGGCTAGATTTGTCTAGCTACAGGGGTCAGGGTGGGTTGGGGTTTAACACTGACATTCCCAACTGTTACTATTTTGTTTTTATTTCCTCTTATGAATTAAATAGCCTTACCTTTAAGTACCAGTTCTTTGTATCGTTGTTTTATCTGAGATTACCATTACCACCTTTGCTTTTTCAGATTTACCCAAAACAAAAGATTTTGTTCCAGTCACTTATTTTAACTATCTGGAACTTTTTTCAAGTATGTTTCTTGTAAAGAACGTATTGGTGGATTTTTCTTTCTAATCCTTTCTGCTACCCTACTCCATTTTATGGGTCAGCTCATCTCATTCACAGTTAAAATTGCTAATTGTCTATTTTCCTGTATGTCATTCTTTCATACTTCTCCTCTTCCCAATTCTCTCTTTACAAAAAAGGTGTGGAGAGAAACATTGTGGTCAATATTAACAATTTATACTTGGTGAATTTTGCTTCTATTCTACTACCCTTACTTTTTTCCTCTCTTCCAGTCTGAGTAGATGTAGAATCTTGCCTTTTCATTCACAAAGATTATTATTTATTAATTAAATTAATTAAAATTATTAATATTTATTAACCATCTCATGCTCTAAATTCTAATTTCCAAAGATGGTGTTTCCTACTTGCTATCATTACTCCTTTCCTGAAATTACCCTCCCTGTTGATCTCCTTTTCCTGAACTTGGAGTTTAATGCATTTAAATTCAAACTATGTATGCAAGTGTATTCAATCTTTTTTTGTACACTTTCAAAAATAGTCAGGTTCATGTGTGATCCACTTCCTTCACTCTATGTTTTCATACTCTTTCTTATAAGCAAATTTCACTCCTTACCTCCCAGTTCATTCTCTGGCATATTCCTTTTTCCCTCCTTTCTACTTTAACATCCTCAAAATTTGACAAAATGACTCCTAAGTTCTTTCTTATACTTACTCCCTCAACGACCCTTGAAATCATTAGGGTTCTGAGAAGACACAATTCTCTACTTCTGTTACAATATAAGTACTTTATCACTTCTGTTGTTGTTGTACAGTTGATTCAGCTGTATCAGACTCTCTGTCACCCCGTTCGGGGATTTCCTTGTAAAGACACTACAGTGGTTCACCATTTCCTTCTGCAGCTCATTTTACAGATGAGGCAAGCAAATGATTTGCCCAGAGTCATATAGCTAATAAATGTCTGAGGCCAGATTTAAATTCATGAAAATGAGTTTTCCTGACCTCAGGCCCAGCATTCTATACTCTGTACCACCCAGCTGATCTCATTATCTTATACTACTAATTGCTCAAATATAATTTTTATTCTATGTTTTCCATGATTCCTATGTTTACATATTGAATTATCTACTCAGCTCTGGTCTCTCATTAAAGAATGCTTAGAAGCCCTTTATTTAATTAAACATCCTTCTCTTCCTCCGCTATAAGATTATACCCAGCAATGAAACTAGGCTGTTGTGTTCCAAACCATCCTCTTCATTAAGTGATGGCTTCCAGGCCTTATATGAACCTGATTATGTCTTCTTGGTACTTGAATTCTTTTCTTTCTGGCTACTTATAATACTTTGTCTTTGATGTTGAAGCTCTGGATTTTGTATATGACGCTTCAAGTAGTTTTTATCTAGGGCTTTCAGGAATTCACTAGTGGATTCTTTCCATTGTTACTTTGCTTCCTGGCTCTAACAGATCTGAGGAATTTTCATTTATGATTTTTTGAAATAGAGTATTTAGACTTCAGGAGGGAGGGTGTCAAGTTGATTATCTTATCCTGTTTTACAAGTCAGTTTTCAGTTCCTTTTAAAATAAGAAATAGCTTATATTTTCTGATCTTTTATTCATCTTTTAATTTTTTTCTTGTAATTCTTTCTTCTTTTTTTTTGCCTTTTGGAGGGGAAAGGCAGGGCAATTGGGGTTAAGTGACTTGCCCAAGGTCACACGGTGAGTAAGTATTATGTGTCTGAGGCTGGTTTTGAACTCAGGTCCTCCTGACTCCAGGGCCAGTGCTCTATTCACTGCGCCATCTAGCTGCCCCTCTTGCATTTCTTATTGTCTCAAATTTCTAGGGAGTCTTTCATTTGAGTAAGATTTGGTGCTTCTTGTACAAAGCTGTTTATTCTGCTTACAATTCTTTCCTCTAAGAACTCTCATTTCCTATCCCATTTTTTCTTCCAGATAAATCTCATTCTTTCTTTAACTTAGGTCCCCAAACCAGCACTCCTCCCCCAAACTACTCTGGCCAGGTATGTAGATAGATTTCC
>CM053581.1:394697770-394739620 GCA_028627135.1 Pseudochirops cupreus | reverse complement strand
GTGCAGGGACAGATAACTAGCCATAACCTCCAGACATCCTTGACCAGTAGATTCTGCCCCAAGCTCCCATCTTCTGGCTTGGCTCCCTCCACAGAAGAAAGGTTTAAGCTTTAGGCTTTGCTGGCTCAACCCTGCTTCACATTGGAAGGCTCTTATGTCATAGGTTCTCATTCAGGCTTTTCTGACCGTCTTTACCCTGGCCAGGTAAACTGCAATTACTATAGCTGCTCCTTGAATTTTTTGCTACGTTTTGTTGTGGAAAAGTTTAGCTCTTTTGGTTCCACTCACCCCACCATCTGGAGGAAAATCTCCAACCTATATGACTTATTTCTGTTTAGAATTTTCTTCATTTTCCTAGACAAGTTTTTGCACCAAGGTCAGGTTCCATCACCTCACATACTCTTGCATGGAGACGGGTGGCCCTGCCTGGTCCTGTCTTCTCTGCAGTCTGAATGTTGCTACCATGCCCTCGTGCAGTCTTAGATAGGGTAGGCGGGACCATGCACTGTACTCTGTGGTAATTTCTGATTTCTATGTGGGTCTTTTTGTGGCCCAATTTGATTGTTGTCCTTAGTCCAATCTTTATCTTTTCCTTGTAAATGTACATAGCATATCCAGCTTCAACTTTGGTAAGCTGGCCTTCATTTGTCAGTCTTGTTTCATACTCAGGGCAGCTATATGGATATAATACCTGCTGAGTTCTCTCACAAGAGTTGTTCATCTTTCAGATCTACTGGATTTCTTGTTATCCAGAGTTGTGCACACATTCCATGTAAACATCTTTGCTAAAATTTTTGTACTTTTTTTGGTGTTTCAACCACAGGGAAGATTCCCACCTGCCATGGCAAATAGACTTGGGTTAGGTTCCAATTTTTAGGGTACCTTTGCTAGCTCCTTGCTCATGCTAGGAGATGAGCAGTATAGTTCTTAATAAAAAGGCTACTTAAGACACCCAGGGGGCTGCTAAATCCCACTACTGATTCAATCCAGTGAGATGACTCTATACCTTGGGTCACTTGTGTGCAGGGTTGTTGCTACAGCTTCCAGTGTACCCATACTTGCTACTTTGTCACCCACAGAATTCTGAAGTAAAAATGGTAAAAAGGTATGGGTGATATTTTTTGAGTTGCACATAAATTGGATTTAAGTGAGACAGAGTTAGGCTAAGTTGTCAACTATACTCTCTTCCATAGTCACTAACATTCAGTGGTAAGACAAAAGTCAAGATGACTAGGGATGGCTCAGCACACAGTGGATGATCGTGGCGTCTTTGATTTCTAATCAAACTCTAAGCACTCCATAGCACCTACATCTGGCCCATTGAAATAAATCATTCATCTATGCCCATTCCACCACGGGGAAGTCTTTACATGCTTAGTGTTGATACTTCCCTATCTTACCAATGGGTTTGATGCCTGTAGGAAACCCTCCGTCTGGTCTAGCCTCTCTGCAAAAAGAGGTTACTGAGAGCTGGGTGGCAGGTGGACACTAATGGTGAGAAGCAGCCCTGAAAATGGCTCAGCAGCCCTCACACCAGAGGTACTAGTCTACCCTGACGCTCAAACAGCCCTCAAGGAAGAGATAAATATGGGGCAAGAACAGCAATCACTTAACTTTTAATGGAGAAGGGAAAACTATCCAGCTGGCAAACCCTGTGGAGTTCTCATTTTTTGTTTAGCAGCTTTTGAATTTCCTCATCATTTTCACCAAATCAATCTTGACGTTTAAAAGCGTTCTTTTTGTTTGTAGATGATTGTGCACTCAATGCAACCTCTGAGGCTGAGATGCAACAGAGTAAGGACTGATGCTCTGTTGCTTGTGCTAGTTTTGGCCTACCAATTAAATCCAAGAACACAGATTCTCCATTAGCCAGCACTGCATCATCCATATGTGGAAATATCAATAGAGCAAATGGAAAAATTTTAAAAGCTATGGATAAGTTCATTTATCTTGGCAATATACTTTCCAGGGATGTACAGATAGATGATGAGGTTGATGCATACATTGCCAGAGCAGGCTCAGTGTTTGGGAGGCTCCAAAGGAAAATGTGGGAGAAAGAAGGTATTAGATTACCTACCAAACTAAAGGTGTGCAGAAACATGGTGCTGACTCCATTGTTGTATTCCTGTGAAACCTGGACAGTATGCTAGTACCACGCCAGGAAACAGAATCACTTCCATTTGAATTTTCTTAGGAAGATTCTGAAGATCACCTGGCAAGATAAGGTACTAGACACTGAGGTTCCTTCTTGAGCTCAGCTGCCAAGGATTCAAAATCTACTGAAGAAAGTACAATTCTGATGAGCTGGTCACGTAGTGCAAATGCTAAAACTACATTTGCCTATATTTTTACATTTACCACTATTTTATGGAGAACTCACAACAGGCAAGTGCTCAAGTGGAGGTCAGAAAAAGCAATGCAAGGACACTTTCGAGGTCTCTCTGAAGAACTTTGGAATCAATTATAAGATTTGGGAGATATTGGCACAGGACCACCTCGCATAGCATGGCATGTCCACATCAATGGAGGTACTGTGCTCTATTAGCAAAACAGAACTGCTGTAGGTCAAAAGAAATGTGAGATGTCCAAATATAGAGACATCTCCACTCCAAATATTCATACAGACCAGTAGTTCTCAACCTTCCTAATGCTGCGACTCTTTAATACAGTTCCTCATGTTGTGGTGACCCCCAACCATAAAATTATTTTCATTGCTGCTTCATAACTGTAATTTTGCTACTGTGATGAATCTGATATGCAGGATGTATTTTCATTGTTCCAAATTGAATATAACCCACAGGTTGAGAATTGCTGATAAAGACTATTTGTGCCTGATCTGTGGTAGAGGCTTCTGAGCTCATAATGGTCTGATCAGCCAGTCAGACATACTGTACTTTGACCCTAACATAGTAATGTCATTTTGGTCCTTTCTGAGAACAAAGGACAACAATCATCTCTTCCTTGTTTAATCATCTGTAACAGGGCAATGGTTAATAAAGTCCTAGTGATGGGAGCATGTGCGCAAGACCCACATGGATGCTGGGTGAACCTAATTCCAGGCATGTTTAATGTAGGTTTTTGTACTCTATTTCCAAAAACACGCAGATACTCTGCGGCTTTCCTATCTAGTTAATTCACGTGGGACAAAAGCCATATGATTGGCTGCTCAGCCAGAACTGAGGGACTAATCAGCCACTGAATCAATCTCGCTGAAACTGTTCCAGTATAGAGGACACAACTGGATGGGAAGAGAGGCCTTGGACCTTTATCTTCCCTTCCTTCTACAGATGCCTGCGAGTACCTGGCCTTGCTGTTGCTTCTGTCCCTATTTTGTTCTTTCCTATTGTTAGGTGAAGAGATACTGGTGATAGAATGGAGAAAACTACAACTTTCTGAGTTTTGAAATACTGGGCTAGCCAGTAATGGTTGAGTAACTATATCAGACAGTACATTAGAGCTTTCCAGCAGCCAAACCCAGTAAAGTGCCAGAACAGTCCCAAACAGCAACCTGATAAATAGTCAGTGAATCCACCTGGCAGCCAAGATGATACATTCTGGACAAAAGTAAATGATTCCTTTAAAAAATGGTAGGGAGGCAAAAGCTAGAGATCCTATAATTATAGCAAATTCTGGAAAGACCTAGAGCCAGATCTGTCCAACAAAACTTAAAGAAATAAAAAAAATAAAATAAAAGGGGTCATAATACTCTTCATCTTAAGAGGCATGTACTGTAGTATTACTGAATACCTTGTAACAGTCAGCCTATCAGAAGCAATGATACTGGCTGACATTTTAGCCTATTTCTGTTCCTTAAGATTATCTATCCTTAATGCATAAGAAAGCTGAATAACATACTATTTGTAACAATGCCTCATAAGCACTAAAGGCAAAATCCTGTAGCATTCACTTTGTCTTGCTCTGGAGACATGGGCTCTTGTTTAATCTGGACTGATTAAGTGCAGTGGAAAGCAGGAGGTGTGCATACTCGGAGGGCCATTCCAGGGGTGGATGGTGATGTATGGGAAAAAGGAGTCTCCAGAAAAAGAGGAAAAAAGGGAGTAGGCAGAGGAGAGGGAACAGGAGTTGTCTGGAATCTCTTCCTTTTGCACCCTGGAAGGTCTGCAGGGGACCTGTTCTGTTCCCTCAGGAGGTTCATGAATTTCTTGTAATCCCTGAAGAATATGTATTCTGTGGGTCTTTAGGGCACTCATCTTCATAGTTATCTCTTGCTTCAGCACAAGTAGCCTCTGGACTTCCACAAAAGATGCCTGCAGGGCTGCCCAAGCTCGCAGAAGGTTGTTATCCATACACTGTAAGGATTGATACAGCTCCTCTTCCCTTAGAGAAACATTCAGCAATTGGTCAACCTGAGAATGTTCTTTTTTGGCTTTAATTTTACTTCTTTTGTTCCAGACTTGGAAACCCATTTGAAGATTCATCACTGGTTACCCTGCACTTCTTCAAGAGGCCCTGGCCCTTGTTCTGCTCTGCCCCAGAAGTGCAGCTGTTGTCTGCAGTAGTATCCCTCAAACTAGAGAAGCCAAGGCCCAAGAAAGTATTAGATGATAATGAGTTCCCCTGAGTGTTCTGGTTCTCAGAAAGTAACGTTGAGCTCTCCTGCCTGTTCAGCTTTTCTAGTCTGGCAGAATGCACCAAGGATGTCATTTGGTCAAGGGACAGTTGGGTACCATGCCGTTTTCCAATTGTAATACTTTAAATCTTTTTACCTGTCTTTGAGGAGGAAGCCAGATGTCCTGTTTAAGGTTCATGTTTCCTTTCTGACCTTGAGCTGTCTCTAATGAATTACTGGGTGGAACAACCTGCTGGGCTGCAGATTCCATTGACAGCATATGTCATTTCTCCCAGGGGTCCTGATGCATTCAGGCTCAGTCTTCTCAGGCTTCTGGTCCTTTTCTTGGGCAGGCTGAAACTGGATAGGGGAACTTAATGGTTTTTCCCTTTAGTTTCACTGATCAATGCTTCATTTGGCAACCTTTACAATTTTTGTAGGAGTTTCTTAGGCAGCTAGATGACGTAAGGATAGAGTAGGAATATGCATTCAGAAAGACCTGAGTTTACATGCTGCCTCAGACACTTATTGGACATCTTATAATGGGCAAGTTGCTTAACTTAGCTTCCTCATTCATAAAATGAGATAATAGCAGTGCCTATTCCACAGAGTTATCGTGAAGATTAAATAAAACAACATATATAAAGTGCTTTGCAAACCTTAAAACGCTACATATAAGGTTAGCTGTTACTATTTTCTTTGTGAGGGGAGCTGGGTTCACCTAGGACCTTTCATGTCACCATTTTAACCAGAAGTTCAATACTTCAAGAAGAAATCTGGAATGCACTGGACACCAATAAAGATAACCAAAAACAAACAAACAAACAAAAAGAAACTGCTTATAAATTAAAAGAGAGGAAATAGCTTGTTACAGATACAGAGACTCTTGTTTGTATATTCAAACTTATTAAAGTAGAAGTCAAAATCAAAACCAAAAGATTTAGAAATGAGAAGATATGGTATGTGATTAGAATAACTACAAAGTGAAGTATTTAAACATGTTTTAAAAAAAGGGGGTGGGGAAAGAAGAGACATGGACACAGACTATCACCATTCTCTAAAGCAGTGGTTCTCAACCTTCCTAATGCCACTACCCTTTAATACTCATATGTGGGCGGACCCGCCTGGAGATGGATAGAGGAGCCGTGTCTCGGTTCCTAAGACCATAGGGAATATGTGTTTTCCCATGATCTTAGGTGACTCCTGTGAAAGGGTCATTTGACCCCCAAAGGGGTCGCGACCCATAGGTTGCAAACCGCTGTTCTAAGGTATTTAACTGAAAAAAAGCATTCACCATAATGAGCTCCAGAAAGCCTAGAAATCACTTTATCCAGTAGATATTTTTTATCTCCTTAACAAATAGAAAGACATGAAAGCTCAATCTTTTTTTTTTTGTGAGATGATAATTTTAATCAGAAACTTGAATAAAAGGTTATATCACATTTAAAGATGACCCAAAGCTAGAAAAGATAGCTTGAGAGAAATTATTTTCTTTAATATTAATAAACTATTATTAATTAGGATCCAAGTTTTTCATTCCCTCATTCAGGGACCAGCACCTATAGATAAATGAGATTGCCCTATTTGCACTTGGGCAAAAGCCGACCCAACTAGGAGACCCCACTTCTGTTTAGAGAGTAAAAGAGAATCTAGTCTAGGTGAATTCCTGCTGAAAAGCAACGAGCCCAGGCCCTCACACCCCTCCACTGGAGTTTAGAGTGACCCAGCTCATGAAAGAGAAAACCAACCAGAGTGGTCTGGACAGAGATGGATTTCATTCCTATGTCTAGATATATGGGGGCAACTGAGTCTCATAATCAAGCCACATTCTCAGCAGAAGCAGCTGAAAACTTCTGGCCCACCTGCTCCTTAATTGTTCACCAATCAAGATTTTCACCTCTCAGGGAAACCCCCTTTTCCAAAGGTACTTAAAGCATTCACTGTCTCCATGGTTTAGTCTTTGCCTACCAAGGGAAACCACTGACCATCAATTTATTATTAGCTACTCTAATTAATAAATTGATTATTAATTACCCTGAAACTCTCTCTCAGATTTTCATCTGTCACAATTTGGTCACAATAGAAGGGACCAGAGCTCAAGGCCCCAGAATCTTATCAGGAAACTCTTCCATATCTTTTGGATCCAAGTGGATGATTTGTCCACAAGGGGGAACTTTCTTGTTAGGATTCTACCTGTGACTTGACTCTCTCCCCATTAGCAGCAGTTAGATCTTCTCTGGGTAAGTCTGTATGTTCTCTATCTGTTTCAAATGTTTTCTAAATGCTGAAGACTTCAAATTTTCACTGTGGGGGATGGGGGTTGGGGGGGGGGGGGTGTTACATCAATAGAATGTGTTCTATTGAAAGAGGTCTCCTGAAGTAGACTAAGAAGAGACAAAGGGAAAGCCAGTGAACAGACTAGGGCTGCCTGGGAAACGGATATTTTGGGATTCGGTCTATGAATCTCCAAACTGCTTACAGTGAACCCCAAACATGTTTGCAGTATACCCCAAATTTTTGCAGCAATAGTTTCAAAAAAGGCAATCTGGGCTATTATTACGCTGTGAGAGAATTTCTAAAAAGACCTGTGGTCAGGTCTTTGTGGATACATATCAATCTATGTATAAAGGACTTCTTTAAGCAGATGAAGTAATTAGGTATTTTTATTAAGTGGTGTAACCAAGGAAAAGGAATTTTATATAAACTTTAATTGCTAGTCACTAAGACTCTGTGTTTTCACTTGTATTTGTGTCTTTTTGTCTCAGTGTGATTTGCAAGCTTAACTGGTATTTGCTCAAATGCACTGGGCAGAGTTGAGAAGCAAGGTTAGGTCTTAACCAGTCAGAGCAGGGTGGGAAACCTATGGCCTCAAGGCCACATGTGGCCCCCTAGGTCCTCAAGTGAGGTCCTTTGACTAAATCCAAACTTCACAGAACAAATATTCTTAATAAAAGGATTTATTCTGTAAAACTTGGACTCAGTCAAAAGGCCAAACCCAAGGATCTAGAAGGTCACATGTGGCCTGGATGTGACAGGTTCCCCACACCCGAGCCAGACCAGTAAGACTCTGCCAAAAGGCATCCTTTTTTGTTATGTTATCTATTAAAGTTTAAAGGGCAAAAGTAAAGAGAAAATTAAAAAAAAATCTTTCTGTCTTTTGACTATGGCCAAAAGTAAGAGACAGAGAGAGGATCTTCCCTCAATTTATGAAAATATGCAGATTTTAAAGTAGAATCAGAGAAGTGATTTTTATTTTGGGCTCTTCCATGAAATAAAAGTCAAACTATTTGGGGGGGGGGGGTATGTGATAACAGTAGGCTTGTTTCTTCCCCTAGTCTTCAGCTCTAAGCTACAAAGAGATAAGCTCTAGACCACGTTTCCCATAGAATCTACCTTAAAGCAGTTTGGCTCTGTGATTCCAGCCATAGAAGGCAATGGCTAATGAGGGAAATTCTCTGTTTATTACATGTCCTGTAACTTTAATTCTTACTGAGAAGATCATCAAAAAATTTGATTTTAATTGATAGGCACTTAGCATACAGGAGGGATTTTTGATCACTCTAAATGACTGAGTAAGAAGCTGAAACAGGATTTAATTGTTCCTAGGTCAGTTTAAAAATTTTTCCATTTTGTTAATCAAGCCCTACCTGAAATATGAAATCATTTCAAAAGTGTTTCTACTGTGGAAAGAAAGGTCACATTGCTGTAAGTTGAAGAACTAATCTTTCTATTGATAAGTTATCAAGGAGAAACTTAATAAGTGCTAATTGACTAAACAAAGCTGAGTGTGGAAATAAATTTTGTTGTAACACAGAGAACCACCAGCTAATGGTTTAAGTTTACTTTCTGAGTATTTGGCCTTGTCATCTGCCTGTTACAAGTTATATATTCCTATATAAGATTAGGTCCTTTACTATCTCGCAATAGTATAAGGATAAGTAGGCAATGATACAGAGATTTGGGAAATGTGGATAGAATTCTATTATTTAGTGAAGGTTATATAACCTTCTTCTGTTCTGCGTTAATGAAAGGAATTTCATCAAAATTAGTGATCTTAAAAGAATAACTTACAGTCTATTCTATTTTGCCTTAAAGAGAGATCCACTTTTACTTAGGGTTATTCATTTGAACACATTTTATAATTGAAAATGTTTTATTATAAATGACTTATTTGATATTCACCATCCTGAAATCGATTACTGAATGTATTTGTACATCCCATCCCAGACCCTTTGGTTACAATTGAAGCTATTCTTATAACTTTTGAATGAGTTCATTCTTGTACTAGAGGTCACTGTTATTAGTTGCTTAGCAGAATCTCATCCTCTTAAGGGGGGAAAGAGCAGATTAAAAAAAGTAAGTAGAAGAACATAACAAAATAAATAGGTAGAGTGCAACTCTGTTTTTTTATGAAAATTCTGGTTTTTAAAATAAATAATAAAATTTGATAATTATATATGCCAAATGCAAAAACTGAATTCCGAATTTCCTAATTTTTTTGTTGTTAATTGGATTTTTTAAACATATCAACATGACAATTTGCTAACTTAAAATATAAATAATCTTGTCTAAAAGATTCACCCAATTAACGATAAATTTGGTGATTATACATTACCTAATTAATAAACTGAATATTAATTACCCAGAAATTCTGTTTCCTGAATTTTTCATTCAACACAAGCTAAAATCTTAAATGATGGAGTCAGGATCCAAAAAGATGAGTGAGGGATGGGACTCAATTTAAGATGAAGTTCAATAGATAAATGTAAAATGTTGTATTTTAGTTTGCAAGTGTGGGATAGTGAAGGAACTATTAGATAGTAATTTATATGAAAATAATAGAGAGAGTTTTCGTAGAATGTAAGGTTAAGTTAGCAATGTTATGTGACAGTCAAAAAAGCTAATACAGTTGAAGGCTACATTAAAAGAAGCAGAGTTACCTGGAATGAGAAAGTTCTGTTCCCTCTGGACTCTGTCACACCATATCTGGAATATCATGTTCAGTTCTGGAAAGCACAGTTTAAGAAGAACATTGATAAGATGGAAACGGAGAGGGTCTAGAGGAAGTCCATCAAGGATGGTGAAGAACCTTGAGCCTATATCATGAGGACTGGTTGAAGAAACAGGGAATTTTAGCCTGGAGAAGACTCAGTGGGAATGGGGAGGAGGAAAGCATGATAGTTGTCAAGTTCCTGAATGGGGTACAAGTGGAACAGAAATTCAACTTGTTCTTTTTGACCCAAAAGGGTAGAATCAAGATATATATGCATATACATTATAGAATCAAGATACATGTGCATATACATATACACATACATATACATATATGTATTGAAGATGTATTATACACACATAAATAAATACACAAAACATATACTGAAAAGAGGCAACTTTAGGCTTATTATTAGGAAAAATTTCCTTCAGTTAGAGCTATCCAGAAGTGGAAAATGTTGCCTCAGGAGGTAGCAAGTTCCTCCCCTATCTAGAGGTCTTTAAGCAGACAGAAGGTGGATGATCATTTCTCAGGCAAGTTATATTTGTTTTTTGGGTTTTTTTCAGGTATAGGTTGGACCAGATGGTCATTGGTCTGCCTTTCAATTCTAATAATACGTGATTTTGTGATTCTTAATCCAGAAATAGACAACAAAAATGATATAAACACTAGTTTATAATAATTTTATGTATCCATTTAAACAGAACAAATTGCTTCTACAAGAAAACAAAAAAGTCCAGAAAGTAAGTACTTTAGGAACTGATTTATTTGCCAAGCAGATAGCAAGCAAAGCCAAAAGCAGCAGTGGTTTAGAATATAAACACTTTTGGAAAATCCTATGATGAAAGATAATGTAGTACTTCATAAAACAGACAATTTCAGTCAGGAGTAAAGCTAGTTTAAAGAATGGTCAATAATTAAATTTAGAAAAAATACCTGTTACCCTAAAGGTATTTCATCGTGAAATTGGAAGGGCAACAAACAGATGAAAAGAGAAAAGTATTTGCCAAATTCATTTTTTAACAAACTACTTTCCAACAAGGACACTGTAACCACCACACTTGGATTGTAATATCATCACCCCAGATGTACATATAGGGGAGCTATAACCATTTCTACCCTCTAAACAGAAAACAGTCTAGAAAAGTCAGATTAGACTAAATATGTGTGTGTGTGTGTGAGTGTATGAATACACACACACACACACATCCCACGGTGGAAATAATGGATATAGAGGGAAGACACAGAAAAAAAAATCAGACTTTAATAATTCAGCAAAAAGAAAATTGAGGGAAAATATTAACTATCTGTATGTCTACTTTCCCAGCTAAACAGAACTTTATGATAGTCATTTGTACACAAGTCAAGAATAGCCTACTACATGAAGGCATTGATAGGGGAAAAAAGTGATATTCAACAATGGATCATATTACTTATAATTTCATAAGTGACTAAAAGGTATTTCTTACCTTCTCTCTCCAAAAAGTGGTAGAGAAAAAAACACTATCTTCAATGCTCTTTCATTTTAAAGCAAGGTGTCCTTCATCTATCAAAACTATTCAAGATTCCATAGAATACGTAACAAAGACAATCCTGGCTTAAGGGCATCTTGATTCTAAACATTAAATGAGGCATAAAACAGGGTGATGTGTACCTATCAAAGGTGTTCACCAGCAACAAAGGAGGAACTCCTCTGAATGATAAGTTGCTCCAAAATGCTCTTGTTTGTGGATAACACTGATTACTGAACTCAGCTCTGGGAAACTGCAGAGACTTCTAGAAGAGATCCATGACCACTCAAAAGAATTTGGTCAAATCACTCACATGGAAAAGACCAAGTGAATAAATGTCTATTGCCTAGACTGCACACGCATCTGGAGAAATGTATATCTAGTACAGATAGTACCAATGGACACTGGGACCACAACTGAAGAGCAGGGCAAGACGGACTGCAAATTGCAAAGTTCTTTTAATGACTCTGAGTCTTCTCTGGAAACAAATATCTATCTTTATAATATCAATATTATAAAGGAGCTGTTGTAGAGCAGATAAAATGGAATACAAGTGTCCAAAGAATTAAAATTGATTATTACACAGATGTATGAACAGGAAATATATTTGATAAACTTGAAAGAACAGGAGTAAAAATTCATAAGGGAAATGTCTGTTAGGAAAGTAAGAAGGACTGGTCATGAAGTCAGGGTGAGAAAAGAAGGGTGAACAGTTAAAATGTTCCACTGCTATCCTCATGATGTCAGGGGAAATCAAGAAGGTTGTCAGAACACTGGATGAACCCAATTTTATAAACTTACAGGAGGACATGAAAAAGAGGTAAGGATGGAAATGTTACAAAATGAATAATGAAGGAGTAAGTGCTTAATATGCAGTAGGCACTTACTTTACTAAATACAAGGGATAAAATATAAGAAAGCAAGATAATCCCTGCCTTCAAGCAGCCTACATTTTAATGGATGAAGGCAACAAATAAAAGAGAGCAGGAAAGGAGCATGTACAGGGTGGTATGGTTTGGAAATTTGGTAAGAGCCATGGGTGCCTGGTCTGATAAAGTGGAAAGATAAAGTGAAAGATATGAGCATCAGAGTAATTAAGCACATTTAACTAGTCACTAGTAATTGTTTAATGGGGGAAAAAGTAATTGTCCCTCAGCAACTTATAAAAATACATTATTCTGTTGTATTTTTTTCCCATAGTTTTATGGGGCTTTGTGTTTCTTTACTCTATTTAGGTAGAATTCAATTAGTGTGAGTTCAAATGGTGTGGAATATAAACCTAAATCCACTCCCTTCCAAAGTACTAACCAATTTACACAAGTACTTAAATAATAAATAATTTCTCCAGTCTTAATTTTCCCTAGGTTTCTCAGACACAAATATTTTTAAAGTATTTTGTTTGCTGACAGATATATCTGTTTCTTAGACCCTTTTCTTGATAGTTTTGATGTTGATTTTTAAAAGTTTAAAGACAAAGAGTAAAAGACCACCTGTAATGGTCATGGGAATTTGAAGATCTTTCCTGTCCCTTAATAAGCTTAAGGGAATTTGAAAATAAACTCTGCCCCTAATAGGCTGAATGTAATCATATGGAGCCTGTGATGGGAGGAGTTTGCTGAAGGGTGGAGCAGAGCCCACAGGAAGGATGGAGTCAGAGCTAGCTAGAATGGGAGGAGGAGAGGATACTTTCCAGAGTCAGTCGAACTTGTGAGTAAATGTTGGTTTGTGGGAAGGCTAAAGGATGGTGTGGTTCTCTGTGCTGTTATGGCTCATTAACTTCTCTGCTTCTATGATAGAATAAGCTTACTGGTTTGGGGATTTGATTTTTTGTGTGTGTCTGAATAAATGTTTGCTTCTGTCTTCTATATGGAGAGTCTGTTGTATTTTGCACTTGACTACCATGCAGGTATATTTATAGTGATCTTGGGAACTGTGAAAATTGCATTGCTGTTACACCATCTTCAACTTCCCCATCCTACAGGCTCCTGCCAAATAATACTCCTTGATAGTTTTGCCTATTTGTTTTTTCATATTAAATTAATTATATTATGCAGTTTTCACAGAAATGCCTTGATATTTTAACTGGTTTCCCAGTAAATATGTGAATTAATTTTGGAAGTTTGTACTTTACGCTATGTTGATTTTTTCCATCAATGAATAATGAATATTCCTTCAGTTTTTTTAGGTTTCCTTTTATTTCAGGAATTATAATTTAAGTATTGCCTTATATACATGTCACATGTATTTTTAGGTAAGTTAATTCTCAAGTATTTGATTATTTTTCTTTTTACTGTAAATTGTTTTAAATGTTCTGTGGATGTTTATTGCTAGTAACCAAACTTCAGTTTGCTTGTCTACAAAACACAGATTAAAAACTGCAATGCCTATACTCACAGATTTTTTGACTGTATACTTTGTACAAGATTCAATGAGGTCAGTACCTGGCTCACAGTTTTTCTCTCTTCCCCAACTCCTGCTCTCCTAAAAGGGGCTTTGATATATATATACACACATATATACAACTCTCCCTCAAACATTCTATTCATTCAGTTCCTCAACCTACTCACTTCCCATGACCTACTCCTCCCACCTCACCTCAGACACACACAAAGACAGTCATTCCCTAGATCTTGCCATCACCCAAAAGTGTACTTCCAAGTTCAAGAATTCTAAAATTTCCTTATTTGACCATAATCTACCAGATGTCCACATCTCCCTCTGTCTTCCCCTTACCAAACCCTATTTATCCTCCAAACCATGACCTCCAATCCTTCAATTCCTTACTTCTCCCAGACCATCACAATTGCACTAGTTACACTCTCTTCTCCCCATATTGGGAGAAATTAGTCCACCCACTGGTGAACTAATTTAACTCTACACTGTCCTTTTCTCTAGAGTCCCTGCTCCCCTTATAATTTTGACAGTGGAATTCTGCCAAACCTCAGCCACAGAATAGTACTACAATCCACTACCTTTGCTCCTACACATGTGCAACTGAACAAAGTAGAGAAAATCATGCAAACATTGTGAATGGATCCACTACAAATTCTTACTACAAAACCTCAAATTGGCCCCCACTGATGCTATACTTTCTCTACCTCCCTTATCAACAACTCATTTTGCTACCTTTCCTAACAGTTCTAAATTTTTTCAGATCTCCTATGGCTTCCTCTCTTTCTACCATTTTGGCTTCATAGTTTAATGAAAAATTGAGGTCATTTGTCATGAGCTCTATCCTCTCCATCTCATATCACTCATATGTCTTATGCTACTATCTTCCTCTTTCACACTTGTCCCTGAGAAAAAGGTAACCCTACTCTTATCAAGGCAAACTGCCTCTATATCTATACAAATGATCCCATTTCATCCCATCTCCTTCAAAATGTTGTCCCTTCTGTTATCCTCAATTACCTTCAGACTCTCCCTGTCAATTGGTTCCTTCCCTACTGCCTACAAACATATCATGTATCCTCCATCCACAAAAAACCATCACTTCATCCTTCCATTCCTGCTAACTCTTCTATATCTCTTCTGCCATTTTTGGCTGAAATCCTTGAAGAGGTTTTCTATAATGGATGCTTCCACTTCCTCTTCTATCACTTACTTTCTAATCCCCTACAATCAAGCTACTAACTTCATCATTCCACTGAAACAGCTCTGCCCAATGATCTCTTAGTCGCTTTTTCTCAATAATCCTCATTCTTCTTGACCTTTCCCTTTGACACTGCTGACCAACCTCGTCTTCTTGATTCCCTCACAATTATGTTTCTATTCCTATGAACACTTATTGTCTATTTCTTCTAATATTGTTAATCTTTCATCTACAAATTTAGCTGCTGAATTCTTTGGGGTGTGTGCCACTTTTCAAATCACTAATATTTTTAAAAAATACTATAACCACCCAGACAAATCATCAATTCACACATGAATAACGAGAATATAAATACTTCTGGTCTAGGATATTTGACCTACATTTCCTGCAAACCACATTTCAAAATGGGCTCTTCCCATCCTTCTCCCTTTATGTCAGTTCTCTACAGAAAGAAGCAATTTAAGGCAATTTTAGAACTATGACAAAATCACCTCTGCTACTGTGCCTGTAAATGGCATGTCAACCTCCTCTTCCCCTTCTTCCCACCTTTCTTCAGTATACCTCCCAAACTACTATTCTCCTTCATGTGTTGTCCTTGTTGTTAGTCCTTTTTTTTTTTTCGAGAAGGACCAATGACATCACAGGTGAGGATGATGACTCTGCATCCAGTTGCACAAAGTTGTCAGCCTAACTTTCTCTTCCAGTCATCAAAGTACTGTGGCAGGACAAAAGTCAAGATGATTGGTGGTGGCCCAGGATATAGTGGATGACCCTGGAGTCTTCAATGCCTGGCCATAATGTTAAGTGTTCTACAGTGACTACTTTTAGCTGCCTTCATGGCCATACATGTGGACGTTGCTCCCCTCTCCTATAGAAGGGCAAGCAGTGCCTCTTAAGGGAAGTATGTTGTGGACTTTTTTTGTCCAAACTTGTGATTTTATCTATGTAGTGAACATTCCATATGAAAATATTATCTGCCTATAACATAACTTACAGGCCAGGAGTTCTTAAATGTGTGTGTGTGTGTGTGTGTGTGTGTGTGTGTGTGTGGAATTCCTCTGGCACTACGGATCCCTTCTAAGAAAACAATTTCTAAACATATACAATAAAATGCACAGGAATTTAAAAAAACAACCTAATTGTTTGAAATGTATTTATCAAATTTTTTAAACTTCATGGACCTTTCCCCACTAAATTAAAGTCCTGGATTAGAAAGCTGCCTATGTTTTTAGAAGTACAACTTGAACCAAGGTTGACATTCTCAATGTCAATACTTTAAAACATTATTCATTTTTAGAGGGGAAAGACCTTTATTCTGAACTTAAAATAGGATGATATATGTAGAAGTGTTCTGAAAAGGTATAAAGCACTATATAAGTTAATTTTTTTTGCAAAAGCCTTGGATAGCAATTATGAATATTTTTTTAAAAAAGAAATAGGTTAAGCATGTAATAATAGTAATAATAAAAATGCATAGTAGTAAGTGCTCATTCATTCACAGCTCACCTAATTTCTTCTCATTATATTGTATCAGAGAAAAGGGAAATCAGAAGAGAACATTATAAAGAAGAGAAATTCTAGGGCATCTGGAAACAAGGGAGCTAGAAGAAGACACGGGGTGATATATTCAATTATCATCACCCCGAGATGGTATAAAGTAATGTCTGGAATCTTCAGTCCTCTGGAAATTTGTCCAAATGCTACATTCAGAATGAGATTGAACTTACTTTCCAAATTTATATATTGTTTCACAGTACAATGTTATAAATACACACTTATGACAAAAATCGCAGAACTCCGTATCACTTCATTACTCAACTCTAAAAAAAAAATCACTAATCCTTCATGAAATGGATAAAGAAGGGCAGCAGTGAGGAAGGATTTTACTTTCTGTTACACAGTTACAGCATAACTACTACTGAGAATCGCTACCACTAAACTCTATTTAATAAGAAATCGGCATTAAATAGAAGAGAAATAAGTAGTGAGGGTTCATGCTCTAAACAAGAAATGAAAGTTAAAGATATTATTTGTTTATCATTGAAAAGAAAGGCAGACAGGAAGTTTGTAAGAAAGACTAGCTCACACTATTTTCCTGGAAACATGCTGCCCTGAGAAGATGAGACCTCTCATAGCTACCTCAGTACATGGGCAAGGAATTAGGGAATATTACTACTACTTTTATTTCATTACTCTGATGCTTGCCGGTGATACCTTAGGTCAGCGGTTCTCAACCTGTGGGTTATGTTCAATTTGTAACAATGAAAATACATCCTGCATATCAGATATTTACATTATGATTCATAACAGTAGCAAAATTACAGTGATGAAGTAGCAACGAAAATAATTTCATGGTTGGGGTCACCACAACATGAGGAACTGTATTAAAGGATTGCAGCATTAGGAAGGTTGAGAACCACTGGTTTAGGTGATAGCTTTCCTGATTCTACTATATCATTATTCCAAAATTAAATAGCTTCTTTGCCTTGAAAAAATCAAACTCCTACCTCAGGGTATTATTGTGATGATCAAATGAGCTAACTTAAGTAAAGTTCTTTGCAAATCTTAAATGTGAGCTCTCATTAGTGTCTGGAAAGATAATACGCAATTTTGGATTACGAGGGCCCAAATTCTTCTTTATTATGAATTATAAAAACTCTGGCTTTATCTAAGTGAGGTGCTAATACAGCGTCTTTAAACATTTCTGTCTCAGAAATCTGGCAAAATGTATTTCTTTTTTTTTTTCCACTTCTCTAAAATAACTTAAAAACAGACTGAGAAGGACTCAGGGAACTATGAGAGATCATGGACCATATAGCAAAGCAGAAAGACATAGAAATACTGATGGAAATGGAGTTAGGAGACCTGGTTTAAATTTTGGTTTTGCCAATTTATTACCAGTCTGATTTTAGTAATGTCAATTTTCTTCTTTCAACTCACATTTTCTCTTATACAAAATGGAGTAAGCTAACTTATCCAAAGATTTTTTCCCTGCAACCCACTGCAGCTCTATAACCCCGATCCCATGATATGTCAGTTATCTAATAATAGAATTGGATTATTAAGGTACTTCCTACCTTACTGGGTTGTTGTGAGGAAAGCACTTTTAAGTTGTAAAGTACTTCCAAATAGGGGTGGCTAGGTGGCACAATGAATAGAGCACCGGCCCTGGAGTAAGGAGTACCTGAGTTCAAATCCAGCCTCAGACACTTAACACTAAAACAAAACAAAAAACTAGCCGTGTGACTTTGGGCAAGTCACTTAACCTCAACTGCCCTCCCCCCAAAAAAAGGCAAAAAAAAAAACGTCCTTCCAAATGGACTGCCTTCTGGAAATGGCACAATTTCAATCTGCTGCTGCAAAAGCTGCTCTCTCACTGATGTTAATTGATTAGTGTGTATTTTTCTAGTTTTATTTCTATTTGTTTACAAGAAATTTAATTAATTTTATAAAGAAACCAAATGTAGAAGAAAAATATTATCAAAAGAAACAAAACTGCATGTACAGTGGGTGTCAATAGGTTGTAGCACTTTAGTAATGACAGATAAGAAGTACTGAGGAAAAAAAACTTACAAGGACATGTATGATCAGAAGAGGGATGGTCATGAAATGAGAATGAGAGGTAACACTAGCTTAAGTGTTGTACTAGTATCCACAAAACACAGAAAGAATTTCTATTAACATTAAAGAAACACATGGGGGCAGCTAGGTGGTGCAGTGAATAGAGCACCGGCCCTCGAGTCAGGAGGACCTGAGTTCAAATCCAGCCTCAGAAACTTAACACAAAAACTAGCCATGTGACTTTGGGCAAGTCACTTAACTCCAATTGCCCTCCAAAATAAAAAAAAAGGCAAAAAAAAAAAAGAAATAAATGAACAGAAACTGATAGACTTAGATGTGGATTTGTTATGATCTGTACTGGTAGAGGGTCATGGTTTCCACTAATGGGTTGAAATACATAAATGTAAGATATATAGTATATTAAGTCATGTATATGTGTATGTCTATATATCCAATAAAATTGCTATTGCTGCATTTCAGCAGCAGAAACGAGGAAATTGTTTTAAAGGTGTGATCACTGTGTATTACTCATTTTTGTTCATCTGTTTAAAGTGAAAAGCTAATATTTGCTTATAAAGGAGTTATATTATCTTCTCAATCAATAGCTATGCCATAGAACTCATGTCTACATTTCTACACCTACTATGTGTCCTCTAATGCTTACTAAATCCCAATGCCATAACTGGAGAAAAGTATATTTTTCTACCACATTTGGTTTCTTTAAGATATAAAATTAATTAAGTTTCTTGCAAACAGAAATAAAACTAGAAAAATACACACTAATCAAGATCTTACAAAAGTAAAAAAACCTAAGTAATCAAAGTTATCTTCATAACTGCAAACTCCTATATTATAAAACAACCATCATTATAACCCTACTTAATATGATAATGGTCCTTTAATATGTAAGGGGCTTGTGGTCTTGTTAATATTTTCCTTTAACACTCTATTAATAGAGTAAATGAAGAGACAAATCCATTAGCCCAGGCACTTCAAGACAACGGTTTAGCATCAACCTAAGTAGGAAACAAATTAAAATTCAGCTAGGTCAAAATGTAAAATTTACCCTGCTATGTCTTTTTCTTGAATGCTTTGCATTTTAACAAGGGTGACTCACTTTCACCCACACATATCCTTATTTAAAACTTTACCCATTTGGGTTTTCTTGCATCAATCAGGACAAAAGAACTTCAAGAACCAGAAGAAAAATGCATTTTGTAGTCGATTTTTTTTGTCTTTTGTTTATTTTTGACTTTGTCAAGAATATAACCTATCTTGAGCCTTACACTTTGGTTAAAGATCTCAATATTAATGTCTGAAATCAGTTGTATTTATCCCATTACTTTTCTGTGCAGTCCCTCTGTATTTCTGTGTACACTTTACATAACAACAAAACAAGTTTTAAAATCAGATTGTGCACTAGGCCTATACTCCAAAAAGATCAAAGAGGAAAAGAACCTATATGTTAAAAAAAAAAATACTTATAACCAGTCTTTTTGTAGTGATGAAAACTTGGAAATTTAGGAAGTACTCTGTTCCACTGAGGAACGGCTAAACAAATATATGAATGTGAAAAAATACTATTTTGTTATAAAAAATGATGAAGGAAATGGTTTCAGAGAAACCTGGTAATGCATATATGAACATGCAGAGTGAAGTGAACAGAACTAGGAAAACAATTTTATAAAGTAACAATTTAATTGTGGAGAAAAGAATTGTGAAACTGAATCTGGAATCTGGAGTTCCATAATCAAATGTTATGAATGTGTATCTATCTATATATGCAATTATTATTATTATTATTATTATTATTATTGACTACATCCAACTGCAACTTGAGATACACAGGCACTGCAGTTGGGAGATCCATCCTGCCCTACCAAAAAGTGACATAGGAGAGAATAGATTGGGGGAGGGGGGGGACGCACCGGGATGGCTGTTTTGGGGCGGTGGGCAGGGGAAAGAGGGGGAGAAAATATGTAACTCAAAATCTTGTGGAAATGAATGATGCAAACTATAATAAATTAAAAAAAAAAAAGAATTGTGAAACCATTAAGAACTCTGATCAATTTAATACCTAACCATGATTCCCGGACTCATGCAACCGAGCTGCTGAGAGGTAAATGGAGGCCAAGTGCAGACTGAGACACGTATTGGACATGGCCAATTTAGGAATTTGTTTTGTTTGATTGTTGGTATTTCATCACCGGGGTTTTATTTTTCTTCCTTTTTCTTTTGTTTTAAATTTATTTTTAGTTTTCAACATTCATTTCCACAAGATTTGGAGCTACAAATTTTCTCCTCATCTTTCCCTAACTCCCCAACCCAAGAAAGAAAGACTACTGAATACCCCTTCTCCAATCTGCTTTCTCTTATATCCTCCTCCATCCCCCTCTAACTTTCTAGTACAGCAAGATGGATTTCTATACCCAGTGCCCGTATATCTTATTTCCCAGTTGCATGTAAAAATTTTTTTGACATTTGTTTTTAAAACTTTGATTTCCAGATTCTTTCTCTTCTTTCCTCCTCACCCACCCCCACTACCAAGATAAGCAATTCAATATAGGTTGTACATGTGCAGTTTTGAAAAACATTTCCACAGTAGTCATATTGTGAAAGACTTTATTTCCCTCCAACCTATCCCGCCCCCCACTTATTCTATTTTCTATTTTGAACCTGTCCCTTTTCAAAATGTGTGCTTCTTCTCACTACCCTCTCCCCCAATCTACCCTCCTTTCTATTATCCTCCCTCTTATCCCCTTGCCCCCTACTTTCCTGCAGGGTAAGACACCCAAATGAGTGTGTATGTTATTCTCTCCTTAAGCCACATCCAACGACAGTAAGGTTGACCCATTCGCTTTCACCTTCCTGCATTTCCCCTCCATTATAACAGTTTTCTCTTGCCTCTTTTATATGAGATAGTTTACCCTATTCTATCTCTATCTCCTCTCATTATATTCTTCTCTAACCTCTTATTTTTTAGATATCATCACTTCATATTCGACTGATCCTGTTCCCTCCATCTATCTATACATGTACACACATATACACACACTCACATACATATTTATACACACATACACCCTCCTATACATAGATACACATTTATATTCCCTTCAACTATCCTCATACTGAGAAAAGTCTTATACAATTATCATTTTTCCATGTAGGAATGTAAATAGTTCAACTTTAATAAGTTCCTTATGATTTCTTTTTCCTGTTTACCTTCTCATGCTTCTCTTGCTTGTCAAAATTTTCTGTTTAGCTCTGGTTTTTTGATCGCAAATACTTGAAAGTCCTCAATTTCATTGAATGACCATATTTTCCCCTGAAGCATTATACTCAGTTTTTTGGTAGATGATTCTTGGTTTTAATCCTAGCTCCCTTGACCTCCAGAATATCATATTCCAGGCCCTTCGATCCCTTAATGCACAGGCTGTTAGATCTTGTGTTATCCTGATTGTGTTTCCCAATATTCAAATTGTTTCTTCCTGATAGCTTGTAATATTTTCTCCTTGACCTGGGAACTCTGGAATTTGGCTATGACATTCCTAGGAGTTTTCTTTTTGGGATCTTTTTCAAGAGGTGATTGGTGAATTCTTTCAATTTCTCTTTTGCCCTCTGGTTCTAGAATATCAAGGCAATTTTCCCTGACAATTCCTTGAAGGATAAGTTCTAGGCTCTTTTTTTTGAGCATGGCTTTCAGGTAGTCCAATAATTTTTAAATTCTTTCCTGGATCTGTTTTCCAGGTCAGTGGTTTTTCCAATGAGATATTTCACATTGCCTTCTATTTTTTCATATGTTTGGATCTGTTTTATAGTATCTTGATTTCTCATACAGTCATTAGCTTCCATTTACTCTAATCTACTTTTCAAAAAATTATTCTCTTCAGTAAGTTTTTGAAATTCCTTTTCCATCTGTGCAATTCCACTTTTTAAGGCATCCTTCTCCTCATTGGTTTTTTTGGACCTCTTTTGTCATTTGAGTTAGTCCATTTTTTAAAGTGTTATTTTCTTCAGTATTTTTTTGCGTCTCCTTTAGCAGGCTGTTGATTTGCTTTTCCTGATTTTCTTGCATCATTCTCATTTCTTTTCCCAGTTTTTCCTCCACTTCTCTTTCTTAATTTTCAAAATCCTTCTTGAGCTCCTCCATAGCCTGTAACCAATTCATATGTTTTTTGGAAGCTTTTGATGCAGGAGTTTTGACTTTGTTGACTTCTTCTGGGTCCATGTTTTGATCCTTTTTGTCCCCAAAAAAGGATTCTGTGATCCGATTGTGCTTCCTCTGCTTAGTCATCTTGCCAGTCAATTCCTTGACTTTTGAGTTCTTTGCCATGGTAGAACTCTGCTTCCAGAGTGTAGAGAGCTATGTCCCAAATTGCTGGGTTTTTGCAAATGTTATCAGAGCTATGAGGGCACCCTCTCTACAGACACCCCAAGCTCTGGCACACTGGCCACACACCCCAGGACTACCACCCAAGACCTCAATCTGATCCAAGCAGGTCAAAGCCAGAGTGATTACCCTCTGAATGGTCGCTTGGTCCCCCTTTGATTTGCAAGCCAGGAGGTCTGGAAGCAGCCATACTACAGCAGCTGTGGCTGCCATGCCTCTGCCACCTCTTGCCCTGGGAGCAGGGGCCAGACCTCACTCTTCTGTCCACCTGTTCCAACAGAGTTCCCCACTGACCTTTTATTTTCTATTTGGTGTTTATGGATTGAGCAATCTGGAAACCACCACAGCTGCTGGTGATTCACTCTCCTGAAGTCTGCTCTGGCCAGTCTGTTTTGCTGTTTGGGGCTTCCCTGGGTCTCAGACTGCGTGGCTCACGCAGGACTCTGCTGGGCTCCCAGCCTGGTGCAATAGATCCTTCCTGTCAGCCTGTTGGGCTGCCTTCAGCAGGAGATTTGTTTCTCTCTGTCACTTTATGGGTTCTGTAGCTCTGTTTAGAGTCATATTTTACAGGAATTGGAGGTGGTTGGAAGGGGAGCTCTACTCCACCATCTTGGCTCTGCCCCCTTTTCTTCCTTTTTCAATTTGCAGAGGGGGCAAAGGTAGGTTTTTGCTCAATGAAAATTAAATTTTAAAAAAGGTGTGTGACTTAGAATTATATGACCGTTATATAATCTCAAAATCTTCTTCATGATATTCACTTATGCATACCTAATTCACATACAATGGAGGATTATCTTTAATGAGTGAGATTCTGGTCAAAAGAGATTCTGCTCTGGTTTTCATAATTTCCTTCAATAAATTATACTGAGTAACACCATAATTATAATGCACCATTCATCTAAGAAAGTACAAGTATTTTTCAGAGACCAAATGAACAGTTTTCCAATAATGAGTTTATATGGGAATTTGAGATACGGTTTTTCCTAAAGACATAAAGAAACAAAAAGGATTTCAGGAAGAAGAAGGAGGAGAAGGAGAAAGAGGAAGAGGAGAAGAACAAATAAATTGTATAGACAATTCTCTGTGATTTCTCTGTTGCTCTGAATTCTGTACATACCCAACAGCATCATCCTAGTAATTTACTCAACTGCAATTTAGGAGCTATTGGCAAGTGGGTAAACCCTAATAGGCAGAGTCATTGATTCTACTCTCATAAGAAATCCTAGCATCATACATCATGCTAGACTTGGAGTGAAAAAAGACTTATGTTCAATTTATATTTCTAACACTTAGTAGCTATGCAAAATGTGAAAAATCTCAATCTTTGGCACCCCACCTGCAAAACACAGGGGCAGCAGGGTTTGGTGGATGGAGGGCTTGGGGTCAAGACGTCCCTCCAGACGTAAAATGGCTATGTGACCTTGAACAAGTCACTTAACCTCTAAGTGTCCCTGTTACAGTACCAGACTCTAAGTTACAGAGTAGGTTCTGAAATGAATTAGTAAAGAAAGTTTCCTCAGTGGGTAAAGATGAAATCACAGGTGCAGTTTTTTAAAAATGGCAGGGCGGCAGAGAATAATAATAGCTTTAGTGCTTCCTCATAGGGTTGTAGTGAAGATCAAATTGAAGTAAGATGCATCAAGAGCTTTGGAAACTCTACACTGCCATAAAGGTTTCACTTACTACCTACCACCTGCTGCTATACTGAAGGGTAACATAAAGATGTATGTAAACATCTGATTATGTCCTGACAGTACAATTTGGCTCTGGTACTAAGGTGGATGAAGAGTACCATGTTTCTGCCTTTATTTCCAAAGTCAACAGACAACTTAAACTTTCAAAGGTTCCCAAAATCCCACTAATCTATTCTAGACATATAAAAAGTAAATCAACTTCATTAGGATAAGTCAAGATGGTGATATTTTGACACTTAGAAAATATCCACTATACCACAGAACATTTTAAGATCACTTTGCTAAGTACAAAATTCAGAATCCTCAGTTTTTACTTCAAGGCTCTGTACAATACAGTCCCAACCTCTATTTCCCATTTGAAGTGCTATAATGAAAGGCGACTAGATACATAGTTAGGGGAACTAGGTTCAAATTTTGTCTCTTATACTTATGACCTATGTGACTTTGAGCAAGTGTTATTGAATTTTCCTGGACCTTTCTAGCTCTAAATAATATACTCCTTTAGAACAAAAATGGCAGCATGGAGTAGAAAGAGTACAAGAGCTAAATAAAAAGTCCAGTCCCAGTCCCATCTGCTATCTATGGGGCCTTCGGCAAGATGCTTAGCATCTCTGATCCACAGGAATAATACTTTGCAGTATGCATTACACAGTTGTGAGGAAAGGTACTTCGCAAACTTTTAAAAACTACTTAAATTATAGTGATAAGAATCTTATGTTCTAGGGAAAGTGGGTTACTTCCTTTTCTACCTATCAAAATTCTACATATCTTTTAACACCCATCCACATGACATCTGAGAAGAGACAAAAGCATCAAGAATTGTAAGACTCAAGAGAAGTAACAAGTGCTGACCTATCAGATCCTTGCGCTGCACGGAGCATGGGGACATCTTACCATTTCTTACAACTCAACTTAAAACTTTGAATTTACACTCCATTAAGAAATTTGGCATTTAAAGCTAAAATGCATCTAAGTTACCAGATAGCTATTTGATCCTAGGCAGTGTGGTGTAAAAGAAATAATACTGAATTTGGGTGACTATGGTTCTAGTTTTCTCTTTAGTGTCTGAAGTTCTATCCAAACTTGAATTATTTAACTTGTCAAGAGCTATTCCTCCTTTTGTAAAGATATAAACTAGATCACCTCTACCGTCACAGAATCATATAGAGCTGGAAGGGACTTTATGTTTAGTCCAGTTAGGGGTTCTTAAACATTTTCGTGCCCTGGATCCCTCCGACAGTATGATGAAACCTATGGACCCTATCTCAGAAAAATACATGTTTCCTATATTCATAACTGAAATTCTAGTCTAATCCCCTCACTTCATAGATTAAGGGAATGAGTTGTATAATGACTTGTATAATGTCATGCAAGTAGCTAAAGAAGAGCCTGGACTAGATCTCAGTTCCTCTGACTCCAAATACAGCACTGTATCACACTGCCCTTTAGGTTCCTTCCAGTCCTAAGATTTTTAATACATTAAAAGGTTGGACACATATCTATGAGGGTGTTTAAAGTACTTGTGATTTTATCAGTGTAAGTATTTTCATTGACAAATACAGGCATACCTCGTTTTACTGCCCTTCACTTTAGGTCTGTGGCAAATCCTTGTATTGAAGCAAGTCCGTCAGTGCCATTTTCCCAACAGCAATGTGTTCACTTCGTGTCTTTGTATCACATTTTGTTAATTCTAACAAATTTTAAAAGTTGTTCATTATTATCATGGCCATATGGTAATCTGTGATCGGCGATCTTTGATATTACATTACAACTGTAATTGCTTGGGAGCATCATGAACTAAACCCATATAAGATAGTGAACTTAACTGATAAGTGTAGTATGTATTCTGACTGCTCTACCCACCAGCCATTCTCTCTTTTCTCCTCAGGCCTCCCTATTCCCTGAGATAAAACAATATTAGGCCAGTTAATAACCCTACAATGCAAGACATGGAAGATGTAGCAAACCTTACTGTTGTCTTATTTTAAGAAATTGCCACAGCCATCCCAACCCTCAGCAACTACCACCCTGATTACTCAGCAGCCATCAACACCAAGGCAAGACCCTCTAACATCAAAAAGATTATGACTCACTGAAGGCTCAGATGATGGCTAGTATTTTATAGCAATAAAGTATTTCTTATTAAGGTACATACAGTTTTTTAGACATAATACTAGTGAACACATAGAGTACAATATAGTATAAACATAACTTTTATATGTGCTGGGAAACCAAAATTTTATGTGGTTTGCTTTATGATGATATTCACTTTATTGCAGTGGTCTGGAATGAATCTGCAATATCTCCAAGGTTAAGTCTAAACTGAAATCCTTCTATGCCTAAATAGACTGAGTAGATTAATTACTATGGATAACAATTTTGTGGCTGAGGTAGCTAGGCGGCACAGTAAATAGAGCTCCTACTCTGGAGTCAGGAGGACCTGAGTTCAAATCCGGCCTCAGACACTTAAAACTTACTAGCTGTGTGACTTTGGGCAAGTCACTTAACCCCTTAATCCCTAAACTGCCTTTCACCACTCCCAAAAGCAAAAAAAAAAAAAAAATTCTGTGGCCAACCAAGTAATTAACTCTTCCTGAGCTTAGCTATCCTGTTCCTCAGATGGCAGGGGTATAATTCATTATGAAGTCCACATACAAAACCTTTTCAGTTTGTATACAAACTTTCCATTTTAATACACCTTGTATTTCCTTAGTCCAGTCCTCAAGAACCTATATGCATTACTCTGATGATAGAAGGAGGAATTGAAACTGGACATGAGTAGAGTCTAATATTGACTAGAACACTAAGAAAAAGATGTTACAGGCCTGGTAGGAACCACAGTTTATCTACTGAGTCCCTTGAATGTCTCCATAAACAACTTTTTTGGGTAATGCAACCTTGCAAGTGATATTTCATTTTTTCCTGACTGCTATCTCCCTCCAATGAATTATAACTTCTTTGAGGAAAGAAACCATACAAATCCTAAGTGCTTATCACTGTATTGCACAGACAATGGGTACTCAATAAGCACTACTTACCAAATCAACATCTAGGCTATACAATCACGTCTTCTTGTCTATTGTGTATAGTCTTCAGGCAGCACAGCCTGTCTCAATGTTCTGACTCCCAGAATCAAAGTAGATACTACCAGGGTCAACTTCATAAGCACAGAATTGCAATCTCTCTTTAAGGGACAGGAGTTTGCATATGCTAGGCACCCACTGGCATTCTGACTTTGATCAATATTCATTAGTGAATATGGTAATGACAATTCT
The DNA here is from genome assembly GCA_028627135.1 of Pseudochirops cupreus. Lineage (NCBI taxonomy): Eukaryota > Metazoa > Chordata > Mammalia > Diprotodontia > Pseudocheiridae > Pseudochirops > Pseudochirops cupreus. Next base: position 394,712,031 of record CM053581.1, on the reverse strand, counting down.
ATAGGACACATTAAAATAAAACTTTTTAAAAAGAATCTTGAAATCATTCTTTAGTAGGACATTCCCCACATCTACTATGCTAATTACCTTGGTTTCTATGGACTGATTCTGCTTCTCAAGTTCAAGTAGGCTTTCGTCATCTTTTTTCTCCTCCAGAGTGGCTTTCAATTCTATATGTTCTTCTTCCAACAAAAGCAATGGGTTCCTACTTGAAGTCCGGCAACAACTATTTACAGTACTTCCTCTGCAGATATCTGTTTTTGGTAAAAAGGAACTAGTAACTATTCTATCCTTTTCTCCATTTGCTAAGCTATTGTAGATGGCTGGTTCCAAAGTCTGATTAGAATCATCAGGTCTAACAGTGAGGAATTCATTGTCTTCACATTCCATTTGTTTTTGTGCTCCAATCACACCATTGGCTGTGTGTTTCTGTACATCCTGAGTTTGGTCTGTATCAGTTTCTTGTTTCTGTAGTGGATGTTGAGATAGGAGTTTTGGCTGAAGGACTGTTGTCAACCCATGTCTTCCTTGAGCTCTAGAAACAGTTTGACTAACAGAAGGTTCTTTCTTCAAATCAGTAGAACTGGATGATGCACTAAAAGACAGAATAAAGGGGAAGCATGAAAAGTTGGGAAGGAGAAAATTCTAGCATAAATGAATGCTTCTCTTAGTTAGAAATGGGTATTTATGCAACCTTGCTTCATGAGAAGCATGAACCTTGCTTCATTTGTTCTTTCCAATCTCAGAAGCATTAATCAGAGAAAACTGACAGAGACTATCCAAAGTCTTAAGCCACACCTAAATAAACACTTAAATTTCCCAGTTGTATGTAAGGTGGATTTGTTATTCTTTTAAAGCTACCAGCTCCCAAGATCCATGGCCATCACAATCTCTAGTTCCCAGGCTCATGGCATGTAAACATCTCCACCATGATCTCCATCACTGATCAGCATGATATAATGATAACTATTATAAACATTTAAGTTCAGTTGGTAAATACCTACTGCGACTGTGCAGTGAGATATAACATACACGATGTTATATGTGAGATATAACATAACAATGAGTTAATGTAAACTTCTGAGACTACTGCTGGCAAAATGCCTGACAAATCAAGTAGGCACTGATCAGTAAGTGGGGATTTGGTAATGCAGAGAGGAACGCATTTACCTGCTTCAACTAGCTCCCACTGAGGCTACAGGGGAATCCACAGAGGAATGACAGTGTAATGCTGTGTGTGCCTTCATTAGTCTCCATCAAGGATTTGGGGGATTTGGGTAACACGTAGAAGAACGCATGTACCCACCTCAATGGGCCCCCATTGAGGCTTAGGGGACCTGTAGGAGTTGTAGCTTCTACTATATTCTCACCTGCCCCTGTGAGAAGAGTTGTAGAGAATTCTGTAGGAGTCAGTGCTCTTGTTATCAGCAAGCCCTCTTTGAGAATACTAGACTAGAATAGAGTAAACTTATTTAACCCCTTATTATGACTCCATTCCTGTCTTCCTGTTTGCAGAGTCAGTGGTTCTCAACTTTCCTAAATGCCACAACCCTTTAATACAGTTCCTCATGTTGTGGTGACCCCCAAGCATAAAATTATTTTTGTTGCTACTTCATAACTGTAATTTTGCTACTGTTATGAATCGTAATATAAATATCTGATATGCAGGATGTATTTAAATTGAACATAACCCACAAGTTGAGTACCATGGCATAGATCAAGAGTGAACCTGTGCTAGAACACCTGGCATAGTTGGTGACTCCTGTGTGTACACCTGTCTAACACCAGACCAGAGTAATTCCCTAACATGAACTTTGAATTGTAAATTTCTTTTCTGATTAGTAAAATCTCCTAGTAAAGGGAAATGAAACTAAATGAGAAAAAAAACATACAAGGTTTAAGTATAAAAGTAATTAGAGAAGATAGAGTTTCTTGACTTTAGTACTTCATTGAACAGAGCAGTTAATCCCCAATTCTCAGATATTGTGTCCCAGAAGTTTCTTTTTGATTTACTTTGGAACTCAGAACCCATTCTCCCATCTGAAACAATGTTATACATGATAGCTAAGCTTCCAGGCCAGGACACAAAACCTATTTAACCCATACTATCCTTGAATATAATACAATACTATACTATAAAATTTACCAATATAATGAAATATTTATTAAGTGTCCATATTCCAAGTATCATATAGCAGTACATATAACAATGCTCTTATGGGAAGGTGGATTCACAATTCTACAGTACTATGTGAATGTCAACCCTTACTATGTAATATTTTTCATACTTGGCAGTAAAGAAAGATCACAAATTCTGAGAAATGATTATTAAATAACCAATTGTTAATATTGGGGAGATCTTATTCTCTACCACACCAAATCGGCATCTGAAAGACATGGTTGATAATGACAATGGGTTAACTTTCTCCTTAGTCTTATTTAGATCTCACCCAGGTAGGAAGCTCATTGTGTTCTACTCAGATTTGGATGGGGATAAATTTATTGATAAGATTGCCCAAGACTGGGGATAATATGGAAGTAAATGACCAGATCAAAGTCATATCCCAACTCATTAGAAGAGGTTCACCTCTCATTAAAATATTCATTCTTCTCAAAACTTGTTAACCAATCAGAGTCATTGCCACCCCCAGGAACACCTATTCTTCTAAGGGCATAGAAGCATTGATTGCGATCCACAGAGGGTCTTTGGCATCCCAAAATATCACTGACTCCTTTTATATGCTAGTATGATTAATAAAATGGTTACCAAGAAATTATGTCTCTCAAATTGTTAAACATCATAATTCAAACCATTAGTCATGAATTTAATGACCGAGAATGGAGATCTAGAAGGGATAGGATTAGGGGAAGTCTAAAGGAAATCAAGAAATGAGGCATTGGGATAGGGACCTGAGAAGGATGGGAACTGGGAGGAGCAGCTAGGGTATGTGAAAACAAAGGGGGTAAGCAAGTAAGGGAGTGAGTGAGTGAGGAGGAACCCAGGGATTTAGTGATACAGACAAAACAAGATCTGTCCTGCCACTGCTTAGGACTAATTTTGGAAATAGTGGGAAAAAAGAACCATGGCTGGGGGTAAGGGGTGACAATAATACTAAACAACAGCTATATTTGTAAGTAGTAGAGAAGGGAGAATCACTCTTGTGCATATACCTGGGGTATAAATTAGGGTCTACATGAATAAATGATTTATTTAAATAGAGACTTCCTTTTTTCCCCCTTTTAATCAATTGGAAATAAAGAAAATTTCATGGAGATAGACATGTGCTCCAACCAAAGTATGCCTATATAAATATTAAAAAGGAACAGACTAGCCTGGCCACAGTGCTTCAGCAATTCTCCTCCTTAAAACACCCTAAGGAGCTCTAGCTCATCCTAGAAGGCTCTCAGTTTAATCTCAAAACAACATTCAGAGCAGGCTTAGAGAACCAGGTCTGGCACTTGACTTCTGGCACTTGACTTCTGGCACTTGACTGCTACTCTTTGGGTCTCTACAAGCTCTTAGGTGGTTCCTGGAAATTCAAATCAAACTGGCTTCTCTCTTATGTGTTATTCGAAGGATCCTCTGGTCCAAGTTCTAAGAAATCTATCAGGTTTTTGGGAACATATATTTGTGTTTTCAGTTCAGAGTGGGCTATCTCCTGTAATAATGGCTATTATAACAATACTTCACATTTGCATAGAATTTTTAAAGAAGTTCTACATATTATTAGGGTAGCTTTTCAGTACTGATGGGAAGCTGATACTTCCTACCCAACTCCTAATGGTAATCTGGGGCCTGGTTGACCGCTGGGCATTTTTACTGGCTGTCCACCGAGACGAGAATGTTCTTCCTCCTCATCTGCCTTCTGATTTCCCTAGTTTCCTTCATATCACAGCTGAAACAGAAAACCTTTCCTGGTCTCCCTTAATTCTAGAGCTATCCCTATGCTGACTGCTTCCAATTTATCCTGTATATAGCTTGCTTGTACATAACTGTTCACATGTTTTCTCTCCTATTAGCCTGGGAGCTTTTTTTTTTTTTTTGTTACACTATCCACAGAACTCAACACACTGCCTGGCACATCACAGTCCCACTAAAAAAGTTTACTGACTGACTTACTTCCTCAGCTACATACAGTGTTATTTTTAGGTACCATGACTACTCTAAAAAGCTGAGCGCATTGGCAGGGGGAAGGGAATAAATTTCATGTTAGTTTCCTGTTTTAGTAAGCTGCCTACAACTATATGTATGTCCAAAAGGACTTAAGTATACATTACTCTTGCACAGAGAGGACCTTGAGTTGATAAAATCTATTGTAAGTCCAGTAAGGTTTAACATCTGAATTGTAAATAATCTGATTCTTAAAGACCTCTGAAGAAGTCAGAACAAGTATTTATGTAATTTACCTATGAGGGTCAGGAAAGGTGAGTGGTTGGTCCTAGCTATTAGAGGACCTTACTCAAGTAGTAGAGGCTACTTCAAGTCTTCTGACACCCAAGTCAAGGAGTCTTTGTACCATACTACTTCCCAAGGGCAGGAAATAGATAACACATGGCTGCCTCCTTGAGTTTCAAACTATGGGATAAGCACCAGTCTTTCTGATCTACTGGAAAAAAAATCTAATAACCAAATCTAAAAATTACTGAAACTATAGTGTCAATCTTAGAATGATAATAGGCATAGTTCCAAAAATAAATTCTCCTACTTCAACATTTATATATAATAACTACAGCAATAGCCAACATTTATGTAATGCTATAAGGTTGGTAAAACACTTTACATTACAAAACACTATTTCATTTGATCATCACAACAATCTTGGGAAATAGATACAATTTACTGAATTGTGGTGGGTTTGGTTTTTGCTTTTTGGAGGAGGGTAAAGCAGGCAATTGGGGTTAAGTGACTTGCCCAAGGTCACATGGCTAGTGTTTTTACGTGTCTGAGGCTAAATTTGAACTCAGGTCCTTCTGACTCCAGGACTGGTGCCCTATTCACTGTACCATCTAGTCACCCCAATAGATACAATTTATAATCCCTATTTTACAGATGATGAAATGGAGGCAAACAGTTTTAAATGACTTGCCCAGACTCCCACGACTATTAAGTATCAGAGGTTGGATGTGAACTGACATCTTGCTGATGCCAAGGCCAGTGCTCCATCCATTCATATACCTACCAGCTGCCTTAAAAAATTCAGAGGAAACAATAATGTAAAAGCATTAAAAATATCTTGATTCAAAGTGGTAGAGGGCATCTCTCAAACTGGAAAGAAAGTCGAAGAGTGACCCAGGCAGTGTCGGTGGGCAGTTAGTTCTTCCTATTCAACTTTCCGTGATGGTAACACAGGACCTGGCTCACCTCCTCCAACAAACACTACCAGTTGTTATTTTTAGCTTCCATGAAACCATTAAAAAGCCGAAATTTATAGAATAAAACACGTGTAAATATGAAATGTCTGTTTCTCACTTAGCAAGGTGCTTATACAACTCTTGCACGTTTACTTCATCAAACATTCAACTAATCAATCCAGAGTTTTTAGAGCAAGTTCCTACTTCAAAGATGGTGCTAAAATTCTGTGTGGATATATCTATATAAATTTTCAAATACACATGATTATGTCCAAAAGTCCTAATCTTGATGCTTCATTATACTGAGACAGGAACTTGAAATTAATCAAAGATATACTAATGCAGTATAAGGCCTTCTGGGTTCTGTAAGATGGAACAGTGACAGATTTTTTTTTTCTACTCTGAGGATGTAACTAAGTATATAAAGGTGAGGTTCCTCATAGGAAGGTTGGGCAGCAAGCAATTAAATTTTTTGTCCACAGTGTCCAATTAATAAGACAGAAAATATAAAAAGCTCCTTAGAATACTTGGATAGTACTGATAATGGAAAAACAGAAAAAGGAGTGGTAGTGGTAAATCATATATAATTTTTAGAATAGTGTATAGTATATAATTTTTAGAAATATTAATTTAATGAACAAGAATGATACAATGCTAGGATAGCATGGAAGGGATTCAATTTACAAAGATGAAAAGATACACTGATAATCATGGTATGACATAGTATCCAGAGGGCATATTTGTATTAGGGAGAGAGAATGTTTATAGATAAAGAAAATGCTGAACCCATAGTATATCTGGAATTCAGCAAGGTATTTGACAATATCTATCATGATTTCCCAACATACAAATGAAAGAAACGTGAATTGGATGATGTTACACTTAGGTGAATTTGTGATTTATGACCAAGCAGACCAAAAGAGTATAGGGGTTGATGCATCCATACTGGCTTTTGGGGAAATATTCAGCAAAATTTACAATTCTTTATTATTGAGCCTGTCTTTTGAGTATTTTTAAAAAAAATTTTTTTTGGAGGGGGGAGGCCAGGGCAGTTGGGGTTAAGTGACTTGCCCAAGGTCACACAGCTAGAAAGTGTTAGGTGTCTGAGGCCACATTTGAACTCAGGTCCTCCTGATTCCAGAGCCAGTGCTCTATTCACTGCGCCACCTAGCTGCCCCAATTTTCATCTTTTGAGTATTTAAAAAAAAAAAATCCTCGATGAAGTCATTAATTCAATTAATCAATCTGTAAAAGGCTATGATAATCCAGAAGAGTGGGGTAAATGGGGAAAAGAAAAGGAAACAAGCCTACTAAAAGTCTACTATGTGACAAGTCACTGTGCAAGAGCACTTTACAAATACTTCATTTGATCCTTCTGATGAGGCAGTTGTTATTATTTTCCTGATTTTATAGTTGAAAAAATTGAGGCAGATAGAGGTTAAAGTGACTTGCCCAGAAATTGAAATCAGGTCTTCCTATGTCCAGGCCCAATGCTCTATGCACTGCAACAACTAGCTACCTCTAAAGTTGTATAATACAATTAAATAGGAATAAATATAAAGCACTCTATTTGGGTTAAAAAAAAAAAAACAACAGGGGCGGCTAGGTGGTACAGTGAATAGATCAATGGCTCTGGAGTCAGGAGGACCTGAGTTCAAATTCAGCCTCAGACACAACACAAAACTAGCCATGTGACCTTGGGCAAGTCACTTAACCCCAATTGCCCTGCATTCCCCCCTCCAAAAAAAAAAGGCAATAAAAAAAATTTTTTTAAATCAACAGTTCAAGAAGAGATGAGATATAGACAAAAAGTAGTTTATGTGAAAATTTTGTAGGATTTTCATACACTATACATGTAGTAGCCAAAAAAGTTAATGTATTCTTAGGATAAATTAACAGAAATATTGGTTTGACAGTAAGTAAAATGATCATCTTACTACACTCTGAGCTAGTATTGCATTTTAGGAATGCTCATAAGCCCTTGGTTGTGTAATGAGGATGGAACAAGTTCCAAAGCAGGTAGTGGCTGTGTGGTTCTTACTGCAACCCTGACCCTAGCCTTAATACAGAGTCAAAAGTCAAGAAAAAAGGCTGTAAAAATAAGAAAGCAAGCAAACAAAAAAGAATCCCAACCATAAAAAGTGATTATGATGGTAGTGTTCCCATGTTTCAATAATGTCTGACTCTGACCTCATTTGGGTTTTCTGGGCAAAGACAATGCCATTTCCTTCACCTCATTTGACGACACAAACACAAACTCAAAAGAGAATGACTACAAAAGATCTACAAAAAGCAAAAAATAAAAAAAACCCAACAACAACCCCACAAAGCTTGGATGTAAGTTTAACTAGAATTCCTGGAAAAAACAAAGATTTTTTTAAAAAACTAAAAATGATTAAATGGGGAAAAAAGCATAAAAAGAAACAATTGGAAAGGAAAAGAGAACTAAGGAACAAAAAAATTGGAAAAAGCTTGGAATAAAAGTTTAAAAACTTCACCTAGGCAACAAACTTCTGGAAAATTAGAATGGATCAAATGGAAGTTAATGACTTGAGACAATGAGAAATACCAAAACAAAATTAAAGACTTTTAAAAATAGAAAAAAGCATAAGATATCTTTTATTAAAGCAAATTGACCTATCATTAAACTATGAGAAAATCAAGACTTCAAACGTGTCTTGACTTATATTCCAAGAAATTATACATCTAGCGTCAGAGTAAAGTGAAAATAGAAAGAATTCAGTATCAGTCCTAAAAGAAACTACAGAATCAAAATTTCCAGAAACATCAGAGCCAAAATCATACAATGGAACATATATTAGAAGAAAAGGATATCACTTATAATAGCAACAAATTCTTCTCTTTCATTTTTGCTTTTTCTGCCTATCAGTCCCTATCTCTGCCTCTCTCTCTCTTTCTCACACACACACACACACACACACACACACACACACACACACACGCACACACACATTCTACAAGTGCTCAGAGAAATTAATTCACAGAGGCACCCATAGAGACAGAAAACAACTCCACGTTGCAACATTTTATTTAAAGTTTTCAGTTCTAAATTTTATCTCACCTTTCATCTCAAGCAATCAAAGAGAACTTATACATGTGCAATAAGGTAAAACATTTCCATATTAGTCATTTTGTACCAAAAGACCAAAAAAAAAAAGTGAAAAACAAAATGCTTCAGTCTGTATTCAAGCAATATTGGCTCTTTCTGGGGACACAGAGTATGCTTTATCATTAGTCCTTTAGGGTTGTCTTGGATCATTGTATCACTGAGAATAGCTAAGTCATTCACAGTTCTTCAACGAAAGATATTGTTGGGGTGGCTAGGTGGTGCAGTGAATAGAGCACCGGGCCTGGAGTCAGGAGGACCTGAGTTCAGATTCAGCCTCAGACACTTAACACTTACTAGCTGTGTGACTTGGGCAAGTCACTTACCCCCAACTGCCCTGCCTTCTCCCCTCCAAAAAGCAGAAGAAAAAAAAAGATATTGTTATTACTGTGTACAACATTCTACTGCTCTTGTTCATTATGCATCAGACCATATAAGTTTTCCAAGCTTTTCTGAAATCATCCCGCTTGCCATTTCTTATAGCACAATAAAATTCAATTATGAACATAAACCACTGTTTGTTAAGGCATTCCCCAAATGATGGATACTCCCATAATTTCCAATTCTTTACCATGACAAAAAGAGATGCTATAAACAAATAGGTAATTTCTACCTTTTTTGGATGTCTCTGGGATATAGACCAAGTACTGGAATTTTTGGATCAAATTTTACAGCCCTTTGGGCATAGATGCAAACTGCTCTCCAGAATGACTGGATCAGTTCATAATTCAACTAACAATGCATCAATGTCCCAGTATTCCCAAATCCCAGCTAATATTTTTCATTTTCCCTTTTTGCCATATTAGCCAGTCTGATAGGGGTGAGTTGGTACCTCAGAGTTGTTTTCATTGATATTTCTCTAATCAAGAATGATTTAGAGCATTTTTTCATATGACTACAGATAGTTTTAATGTCTTCCTCTGAAAATTGCTGGTTCATATCCTTTGACAATTTATCAGCTGAAGAATGACTTTTATTCTTGTAAATTTGACTCTGTTCTCTATAGATTTGAGAAATGAGGCATTTATGAGAAATACTGATTAAAATAGTTGTTTCCCATCCTTCTACTTTCCTTCCAATCTTGGATACACTGGTTTTGATTGTGCAAAACCTTTTTAATTTAATATAATCAAAATGATCCATTTTGCATTTCATAACATTCTCTATTTTTTGTTTGTATAAACTCTTTCCTTCACCATGGACCTGACAGGCAAACCATTCCTTGCTCTCCTTATTTGCTTATGTTATCACCCTCTATTTCTAAAACATGTACCCATTTTGACCTTATCTGTGTATACAGCATGAGATGTAGGTCTATGCCTAATTTCTGCCACACTATTTTCCAATTTTCCCAGAAATTTTTATCTAATGGTAAATTTTTTCTCCCAGAAGCTGTAGTTTTGGGGTTATCAAATAATAGATTATCATAGTCTCATTTGCTATGTGTAAAGCCAATCACAAGCAGCTCATCTGAGGACTACTGCTGGGAATAACTTTAAGGATCTAATTGCTTAGTATAGTGAACTCTCTATTTATTCAGCAATAAGCTAAAGCAAAACATTCAAGAAACTAAAGCACAACATTCACAACAATATAACTTAACAACTTATTACTAAGGAGGCCACATAGTCTTAAACAAAACATATCATTCTGTAAGTCACAATCTCTTTAATCAATATAGAATACCCAAGTCAAGTCTCCTTTCATCTTGACTCCAGACTGGCTTCCAATCATCCTTAAGCCAATTATCCTTAATGGGTAGCAGAAAGTGCAAAGGCCATCCACCCTTAGGTCACAGTAAGTTACAATATCATCAGCCAGGTCTGAATGCCCAAGCAAAGTCCTCTTTCATCTTAACTCCAAACTGACTTCCAAACCCTGTGACTCTTTTTCTATGGGCTGACCAATCCCAGCTCTTGCATGGATTCACCCAACTCTTGCATGGATTCACAAGTAGGCAGCTCTCTCAGGTCTTGCCAGAATTCACTCAACTCTTGCCTGGATTTCCAGGGAGGTAGCTCTCTGCTACTGTTCCATAATGCAGCTCACAGAGACTGCTCCACTACAAATTCTTCATGGTTTCTGTTTCTAGGAAAACAATGCTCAAGAGGGCTACAACAATATTTACAAACACTGCCGGCAATATCTCAATTCCCTTTCTGTCTGAGAAAGCAACACACTTCAACAGACAGAATGCTTCTATCTGACAAAGTAACACAATTCAACAGACAGAATGCTTCTGTCTGACAAAGTAACACAATTCAACAGACAGAATGCTTCTGTCTGACAAAGTAACACAATTCAACAGACAGAATGCTTCTGTCTGACAAAGTAACACAATTCAACAGACAGAATGCTTCTGTCTGACAAAGTAACATAAGCCAAAAGAGAGAAGGCTTCTGTCTGACAAAGTAACACAATTCAACAGACAGAATGCTTCTGACTGACAAAGTAACATAAGTCAAAAGAGAGAAGGCTTCTGTCTGACAAAGTAACACAATTCAACAGACAGAATGCTTCTGACTGACAAAGTAACATAAGTCAAAAGAGAGAAGGCTTCTGTCTGACAAAGTAACACCAACACAGACCAATAGACAGAACAACAGAGTGCTGACATCACAAACATTCTCTCTCTTAGCTCTGCTTGGTCCCAGCTCTTGCTTAAGCTTTTATCTGCTCTGTTCCTTCCTATTCCACTCTTCCTATTCCTCTCTTTCAGCAAACTCCTCCCATTGTGGGCTCCATTATTAAAGGCAGAGATCTCCAAACTCTTTTAGGTCTATTAAGAGCAACACAAATGTATACTGTTTCAAACAAGACTTGACACAATCAAAGGTGAGGCTTAAAGGCACTCCAAAGCTGAAACGAGCAGCAAAGTACTACTTTGCTTGCCATTACATTAGTAACCTATTCCACTGATCTACCACTCTATTTCTTAGCCACTAGCAAATAGTTTTGATGATTCTGCTTTTATAATGTAGTTTTAAATCTAGTATGGCTAGGCCACCTTCCTTTGCCTTCCCCTCCCCCCTCATATTCCCGTGATATTCTGGACCTTTTGTTTGTCCAGATAAATTCTATTGTTATTTTTTACTAACTCCATAAAATAATTTTTGGTAGTATGATTAGTATGACACTGAATAAATAATTAATTTGGATAGAACTGTCGTTTTTATTATGTTACCTCAGCCTACTCACGAGCAATTGATATTTTTCCAGTTGTTTAGATGTAACTTCACGTGAAAAGTGTTTTATAATTTGTGTTTCTGGGGCTGTCTTGGCAGGTAGACTCTCAAGTATTTTGTATCGTCTATCATCATTTTAAATGAAATTTCTCTTTCTATCATTTGTTACTGGACTTTGTTGGTAATTAACAGAAATGCTGGTGATTTATGTGGATTTATTTCATAACCTGCAACTTTGCTAACGTTGTTAATTTCAAGTAGTTTTTTAGTTGATTTTCTAACATCAATTTTCTTTCTCACCCCTTTATTTTGTTTTTTGGGTTATCATGCCATCAAAGTCACTGCATATCTATACTCTCTCTCTCATATACATACATACATATATATATGTGCGCACTCTTTCTAATTGGTCTTATAATAGTAAAGTTCTTAAGAGTTACAAATATCTTATTATATAGAATGACAAACAGTTTAACCTTATTGAATTTTTTCTCTTTTTTGTTCTTTTACCTTTTTATGTTTTCCTTGAGTCTTATATTTGAAGGTCAGATTTTTTATTCAGCTCTGGTTTTTTAAACAGGAATATATGAAAGTCCTCTAATTAAATATCCATTTAATGAAAGATTATATTCAATTTTCCTGGGTAGGTGATTGTGGTTGTAATCCTAACTCCTTTGCCTTATGGTATATCATATTCCAAACCCAGCAGTTTTTTAATGTGAAAGTTGCCAAATCCCACTGAATCCTAACTGCATCTCCAAAATATTTGAATCACTTCTTTTTGACTGTTTGCAGGACTTTTTCCTTGATATGTGAGCTCTGGAATTTGACTTAAGAGTTTTTATTTTGAGAGCCCTTTCAGGCAGTGATCAGTGGATTCTTTCAATTTCTATTTTGCCCTTTGGTTCTAATACATCAGGGAAGTTTTCTTTGATAATTTCTTGAAAGATGTTGTCCAGGCTTTTTTTCTTTATTATGGCTTTCGGGTAGTCCAATAATTCTTAAATTATCTCTCTTGAATTTATCTTCTAGGTCAGTTGTTTTTTCAATGAGAAATTTCACATTTGACTGAAGCAAAACACGCTATCGTTCTCTTTCATGTCTGGTTTTGATTTTTTTTTCCTTTTCCCAGTGATCACTCATTGGTTACAACCCTTCTATATGACCAAACTATTGTCCAATGTGAAAGTATCTGCAGATCCTATACATGATTGCACACCACCATGGGGGGGGGAGGGGAGAAAATCTGAAACTCAAGTGATTGTGGAACTGAATCTCATAAATTAAAAGTAAATAAGTAAATTTAAAAAAAGAAATTTCACATTTTCTTCCTTTTCTTTTTTAACTTTTTTGATTTTGGTTTTGTCTCTTACAGTCATTAGCTTCTATTTGCTCAATTCTAATTTTTAAAGAATTATTTTCTTCAGTGAGCTTTTCTATTTTGTTTCCATTTGGCTAATTCTATTTTTTAGGGAGCCATTTCCCTCGGAAAATTTTTGTATGTTTTTCCATGATAACAACTTTTTTTTTCAAGATTCTTTTTTTTCCTAATTTTTCTTCTACTTCTCTAATTTGGTTTTTGCAATCCTTTTAAAGCTCTTCCAGGATTCTTTTTCAGTTTGAGACCAAATCACATTTTTCTTTGGGGCTTCACATGTAGTCATTGACACTATTTTCTTCGTTTTAAGTTTACGTCTCTATTCTCCTTGTTACCGTAGTAACAGAAACAGCTTTTGGCAAAATACAATACCAATTACTATTAAAAACAATAGAAAGCATAAGATAAATGCAGCTTTCCCTAAAATGATTAGTAGTATTTATCTAAAAGTTGCAGCTAGCATGATCTAGGTATAAAGGCTGATACTGTAAATAATCTGTGGAAGCAAGGAATAGTTTACCTGTCAGATTTATGGAGTAGGGAAGACTTTATGACCAAAGAAGAGTTAGAGAGCATTATAAAATGCAAAATGGATAATCTTGATTACATTAAATCGAAAGGTTTCTGTACAAACAAAGCCAATGTAACCAAGATTAAGAGGGAAGTGGGAAATTGGGAAAGAATATTTACAACCAGTGTCGCTGATAAATGCCTCATTTCTAAAATATATAGTGAATTAAGTAAAATTTATAAGAATACAAGTCATTCTCCAATCGATAAATGGTCAAAGCATATGAACAGGCAATTTTCAGAGGTAGAAATTAAAGATATCTTTAAGCGTATGGAAAAATGCTCCAAATCACTATTGATTTGAGAAATGCAAATCAAAACAACTTTGAGGCATCACATCTCACCAGTCAGATTGGCTAAGATGACAAAACAGGAAAATGACAAGTGCTGGAGAGGATGTGGAAAAATTGGAACACTAATGCATTGTTGGTGGAGCTGTGAACTGATACAACCATTCTGGAGAGCAATCTGGAACTATGCCCAAAGGGCTATAAATAATTGCATACCCTTTGACCCAGTAATACCACTTCTGGGCTTGTATCCCAAAGAGATCGTAGAAGTGGGAAAAGGACCTGTATGTACAAAAATACTTATTGCAGCTCTCTTTGTGGTGGCAAAAAACTGGAAATTTAGGGGATGCCCATCAGTT
>CM053581.1:394680625-394697270 GCA_028627135.1 Pseudochirops cupreus | reverse complement strand
CCTGTATGTACAAAAATACTTATTGCAGCTCTCTTTGTGGTGGCAAAAAACTGGAAATTTAGGGGATGCCCATCAGTTGGGGAATGGCTAAACAAGTTGTGGTATATGAATGTAATGGCATATTATTGTGCTATAAGAAATGGGAAGGAGATGGACTTCATATGTACCTGGAGAGGCTTATACAAATTGATGCTGAGTGAGAAGAGCAGAACCAGGAAAAATTTGTACACAATCACAGACACATCGTATGTGTGACAACCAACCTTGATAAACTGGACTCTTCTCAGCAAAGCACAGATATAAGACAACTCTACAAATCTCAGGATGGAAGGAGATACCTACATTCAGAGAAAGATCTAGAGAGACCAGAGTTTAATTGGAGCCTGAAGCAATCTACATGCTATCATTCTTTTTCATGTTTGGTTTTGTTTCTTTTTTCCCATTGTTCACTCTAGTGGTTACAACCTTCTACACAACCAGACTATTGTACAATGTGAAAGTATTTGCAGATCCTATGCTTGATTGCATGCCGCCATGGGGGGGAGTGGGTAAGGGAGGGGAGATAATTTGAAACTCAAGGGTTTGTGGAATTCTATCTTGTAAACTAAAGTAAATAAACAAGTCAATGGGAAAAAAAATAAAAATAAAAGTGTCACAGTGCTAGTTCTGAGGATAAATCTGGTCTCAGAAACTTACCAGCAGTATGATCCTGGGCAAGTCACTTAACCCTCTTTCCCTCAGTTTCCTCATCTATAAAATGAGTAAGAAAAGGAAATGGCAAACGACTCCAGTATATTTGCCAAAACAAGTCCAAGAGTGGTCACAAAGAGTCAGATAAGAGTGAAAAACAACTAAACAACAAGAAATCTATCTAAAACCAAGAGCAAGGATTATCTATAATGGGGTAAAGCCAGAAGCTTTCCCAACAAGATCAGGGTGAAGAAGGGTGTCCATTCTCATCACTATCATTCCATTTTGTACTAGAAATGCTAGCTACAGTAATAAGACAAGAAAAAGAAATTGAAGGACAAATAGGTAACAAGGAAACAAAACTATTACTCTTTGAAGACCACATGATGGTATACATAGAGAATACTAGAGAATCAACATTCCAGAGCTTCAATGTGATATAATTAGAGAATCAATTAACATACTAGTTCAAACAATTACTTTAGCAAAGATGCAGATTAAAAAAAATAAACCCACATGAATCTTCAGCATCGCTATTATTACCAACAAAATCCAGCAAGACAATTAAAAGACAGAGAAATTCCACTGAAAATAAATTGAGAGTCTACTTGCCAAGACAAACAAAGGAACTATGTAAATAATTATGAAACACATTTTTCACAAATAAAAATAAATCTAAACAACAAGAGAAATATTTAGGGCTCCATGGTAAGCCGAGTCAATAAGAAAAATGAAAATTTGACCTAAATTAACGTACTTATTTGGTGCCATGCCAAAGTAGCAAGGAAGAAATTTCCTATCAGATCCATGGATTAGGGAAGAGTTCATGAACAAACATGGGAAAAAGAGGATAACTAGTAAGTTTTAAAACTTTTTGTGAAAACAAACCAATGTAGTAAAAAATAAGAGAAACAGGCAAATGGGATAAAAACTTTGTAGTAAGTTTCTCTGTCAATGGTCTTACTTCTAAGATACACTGGGAATGTTTTTAGATTTATAATAATAAGAGCCATTCCCCAACTGATAAATGGTCAAATGATACAAACAGGCAGTTTTATAAAGAAGAAATCCAAACTGCCAAAAGCCACTTTAAAAAGGCTTTAAGTTCTTAATAATTAGAAAAATGCAAATTAAAACAACTCTGAGGTGCTCCCTCATATCCATTGGATTGTCAGTTAACAAAAAAAAGGAAAAAAGACAACTGTGGCTCCTCCCTGAGGGAAAAGAGGTACATAAATGCACTACTCCTGGTGGGGCTGTGAAATGGTCTAGACATTCTGGAAAGCACATAAGAACTAGACCCCCAAAGTTTTCAAATTGTGCATTGATCTTTTATTCAACAATACTGTTACTAAGTATCTACCCCAAAGAGATCAAACAAAGAAATAAAGAACCCACAGATATAGATCTTTTATTTGGTGGCCAAGAAATAAAAACAGAATGTCTTGAACCAATTTATGTTATATGAATGTGATGGAACACTGGAGGAAATAATGAAAGGGATGGTTTCAGAGAACCTAGGAAGACTCATGTTAACTGATAAAGAGTGAAGTGAGCAGAACCTAAACAATTTATATAATAACAATATTGTTTTTAAAAAAATAACTTTGAAAGGTTTAAGACCTCTGGGCAAAAAAATGACCAACTATGATTCCAGAAGACTCACACCAAAATATGCTACCCACCTGATGACAGAGAAGTGATGGACTCAGAGTACAGATTGAGATTTGTGGGAAGTAGGGTGGTGATAGAGTTATTTGGCCAATGTGGCAATTTGTTTAGCTTAATGGCAATATTAATTACAAGATCTTTCCCCCTCTCCCTTTCTTTCTCAAATGGGTGCATGTGAGATAAGTCAGATTTAGTTAATTGAATAAAAATAAATTTTCATTTAACATCGGAAATCATTTTCTTGGAAATTTTGAAATTAAAAATTTTTTAAATACAAAAAAATTTTTCAAGTGTTAAGATCAGTTTTAATAGCCCTCTTCACTGGTATTTTAACTATATCTTTATGAAAGAATGGATTCTCTGGGAAATTACAGTTTAGTTATCATTATGGAATCTGTTAATTTGGAGATTAAGTAAAGCAGAGAGATAAAAGACAAAGAGAACTCTTGAGAAAGATTGAGTTGAGAAAGAGTCTGAAGAGGCACCTCCTGAGAAGAATAAGTTGGACTCATATATCATGAAGAAACAGCATGAAGAGAAATTCTTGAGAAATTTTGGCTAACATCATGAGTGAGATGAATGGTGGTATTGTGCTTCCAGAGTTAGAGGATACTCTGCTACGATATTTTTTCACAGGTAAATAACTTTTGCACTGTAAATAACTTTATCTTTGCTTTATTGTTTGTTTCATTGTTAATAAAGTAGAGAGCCACTTTGTTTAAGCCCAATAGATTAAAGGGTTGATATAGAAAAGAGCAACATGAATAAAAGGGTATAGGGAAAGGGGTTGTTCAAGCTTATTTACTATTTTATAAAGCTATGTTAAAGGTGCAATAATTTTAGTAACAATAAGAGCTATTATAATTTAAGTAATTTATCAGCCATTATCAGAACATATACCTTGATTGCCTCAGAATCTGGAAAGAATGAAAAAGGTAATGAGTCAAACCAGAATCTGAGTGAGGGGGTACTTGGTATAAATTGTTAGGTAGTCTCGAGACCCACTGAAACCCTACTAAATACCAAAAACAGATCTGTAAGGGATATCTTAGTAATACAATTATGCTCATACTATAAACTCAGTCATAAGTGATTTCAAAGAAACCAGAAACATCAATTGTAAAGGATATTAGACAACAATGTACTACTATGATATACTGCAGATGGGCAATATGCTATAATGCCAACAATACAAGTGTTAGGATAACCTTAAGTATTGAAAAACATAATTTACTACTTCTACAGGTATATGTCAACTAATGGTATGATAATTTTATTAGATTTGTAAATACATGTCTATATCTTTTTAAGTTATCAGATTTCTTTTTCCCTCCCCTCTTCTTTCAAATATAAATTACTTACCTGCCTCCTTCAAAGTGACTGATGAGATCTGATACCTTACTGGGTTTTTCTTTTGAGATAAAAGAAGCAGGGGCAGGCTTAACTTCCTCCATCCTTGGTTTTATACTAGGTAAAGTTTTATGCTTGGGTGTCTGGTATTTATTGGATGAAGGTGAATTCTGCAGATGTAATGGTTTTGGAGGCACTGTAGAAAAAATAAAAAAATTACACTATTTCAATGACTTTCTCTTTAAGAATAGCAGTGAATCCAAGGACAACGAATGAGAACCTTTAGCTTTTTCAAACATTAGTGTCTGCTTTCTCCTTTGTGTGGTAACTTGACAAATGGACTTTAAAGTTTAACTTCTACTTTCTACTAATGGAGATGTCCATTAAAAATTTTTAAGTGGCTTTGCATATTTTAATTTCTACCTGCAATATATATGACCTTTTCTGAACTAAGAAGCTAATAAGAAGGATTTAGATTGGTTTGTTGGGAATATGAAGTGTCTCTTTTTTATAAAATAGGAAAAATACTTTTCCTGCTTCTCATACAATTCAACAAATATTGTTCAACTGCCTACTACATACAAATTCTTGCATATAGTTCAAAACAAAGTATTTATGTATATAACAGAAAGACAAAACTCAGTCTCAGCACACAAGGAACTTACATACTACTGAAAGGATAAGGACACAAAAGCAATAACTATATACAAGATAATATGAAGAAAAAGATAGCACAAACTGGGGGAATCAGGGAAGGCTTCAAATAGTAGGAAATGTGACTGGAACCCTAAAAGGAAGCTAAGACGTTTAAGAGGTGTGAGTAAGTAGGGAATAAATGCCAGCCAAAGGCAATCTTTGTGATCCCATTCTGTTCTCTCATTTGAGAGATGTCACCATGTGCAATATTTACAGTACCCATGATCACGATAAAAGACCATGACTATAAATAAATGCATGACGTTCGACTGCAAAATATAACAAATTCTCCATATAGAGGACAGAACCAAAGCATTTATTTAGACAGAAGAAAATTGAATTCCAAAACCAGTAAGTCAATTTCATCATAATAGTAAAGAGACTAACAAGTCATAACAACGTCGAGAGCCATGCCATCCTTTAGCCTTCTCACAAACCAATACAAGATCAATATTTACTCACAAACCTCTCTATCTCCTTGCTTGAGCTCCTCTCTCTCCCACTATCTAACTAGCTCTGACTCCCAGCTTCCTGTGGCTCTTCTAACCTTCAGAAAACTCCTCCCACCACAGGCTCCATGTGACTATATTCTGCCTATTGGGGAGCAGAGTTTACTTCAAAGCAGGAAAGTTTACTGCCGGCTCTGCTCCACCCTTCAGCAAACTCCTCCCATCACGGGCTCCATATGAATACATTCAGCCTATTAGGGGGCAGAGTTTACTTTTAAAGCAGGTAGAGTCTTCAAATTCTCTCTCCTCCTCCATTCCCCATCTATTAAGGGGCAGGGAAGATCTTCAAATTCCTATTCCCATGACACTAGTGTAAAGGGCATAAGAGAAGGTATACTTGATATTAAAGTGGGTAGAAATACAGGGTCTTGTAGAGAGAACTAGATTTATGTAACCTCAAGATAGTGGAATTTAAGAGAAAGACCTATGAAGAATCATAGTTTGTTAATGATACAATGTGTTGTAGCTTTGCAGAGGTGTTTTAAGACAGCTCTTGTAAACCCTGAAGAGCTAAAAAATGGAAACTACTATCATTACTAAGTGAAAGATACAACCTTCTGCTACTAACTCTTTCACAAACATATTTTTTATGGTCAGGGTGAAGTACTATTAAGAATATGTGTGTAGGTACACACACATATTAGCAAATACAATCAAAATTCAAAGTATAATTATAATATTTAAAAGGACTGATTAAATTAATGCACTGTTAGTTATTAGCCTATTAAAAAGCACAGACTAAATTAAATGAAAAGGAAGAATCAGGAACTATGTGGTAACACTTGGGCTACAAAAACATCAAAAATTTTTACAACCTTCACAATGATATAAAGATACTTTCTTGACCCAAAAGTTTAATTGTATCGACATAAAAATTCCCAAAAAATGGCATACTGAATTCTTGTCTTTGGTGTCCTTTATCTTTTGGTAGAAATAAAACCAACCAGATTCAAGTCTATGACTTTATGGCCCACAGAACAATATACAAAACTTTATAGATGACTTTTTGCTATATTGTGAAATACAAAGTACACATAACTTGAAGTGGATTGCTGAAGAAGTAATATGAGCTGACAAGAAGAACTAAATCTACAGATCATAGGATCATAGTTTTAGAGCTGAAATGATCATCTATTTTAAAGATGAAGAAGTAGGACCCAGAAAAGTTAAATGATTTGCCCTTAGTCAAAAGGTATTAAACAGAAAAGTGGTAGTCAAAGCCAGGCTCTCTGAATTTTTTCAGCAATTCCACTACATCCAACACGGCAATGAATTAAGTGTAGAGATCATTGTCTTTTTTATATAATTTGGCCTTTACTTTGACAAAACACCCAGGGCTTTGGGTGAAACAATTTTTTCTGGTACTTATAGAAATGAACTCTTTTGAATGAGAGATGAAAATATCTTATTCCATGCTGGTAGGTTATTTTATCCCGGGGCTCTAACACATCAGTATGTTTAAGAAGAGGGTAACCAAAGGGTAATAACACCATTCCCTTTCAGTCTTACAGTTCAAAAACAGGTCTTTTATTTTAATTTTTTTTTAAATGCTGAACTACACAAATATAAACATTTCCACACGCAGAGGGGAAGAGAAAAGAGGACTGATTATGAAACCAGGAAGTTGCTCTACACAGCTTTTTCAAAGGATGTAATAAGTTCAATATATCACATATATAATATATATAAGTATAATATAAAACAACCACCACAAAAACAACACCAGCTAACATTTATGTAGTACATATCATTTAATCCTCACATAACCTTGGGAGTTAGGTACTCTTATTATTCTCATTTCACAGATGAGAAAAAAGAAGCAAAGGTTAAGTGATTTGCCCAAGAGTTGTAAGTGTCTAAACATGGATTTAAACTCATGTCCTTCTGACTCCAGATTCAGCATGCTGAACCTCTAGGAGCCTGTCCTCTCAAGCTGTGATCACTCAATGCAGTTAGTTTTTCAAAGCTCTTTTTCCTTATGCTGTTGTTGATAGTATATTAATTATTCTTCTAGTTCTGCTCATTTCAGTCTGTATCAGTACATGCAAGTCTTCTCTAAGGACCTCTAAATGTGCCCCTTTCTTACACTACAATAATATTCCATTATATTTATATGCCAAAATTTATTCTCAATTAGTGAGGAACTAGTCAGTTTTCAATTTTTTGTTTCACGGAAAAGTATGGCTATCGATATTTCTTAACATGGGAGTCCTTTTACTCTTTGCTCAATCTTTTTGAGAGGATATGCTTAGCATTGCTATATCCAAGGGCATGCACAATTTAGCAGTTCTGTGCCAGTATAGGTCCAATTGTCTTCCAGAATGGCTGGACTAATTCACAGCCTCAGCAACAACATTTTATTACTGTGCCTCTCCCATGGCCCCTCCAAGAACTGTAACCTTCCTTTTTTGGTCATCTGTGCCAAACAGATAAATGTGAAATAGGAAGTTAAGAGTTGCTTATAATTTTAATTTCTCTTATTAGCAATTTGGAGCATTTGTTGTTGTTGTGGCTGTTGATATTTCTTTTCTTTTTTGAGAACGAGGTGCTTTAACCTTTGACCATTTATCCATCATAGAATGGACTGAATCAGTTCCCTATCCATCTAGGGTATATTAGATTTTTATGAAAAAAAATTATATTGATTTTCTTTCTGCAAAGTCTTTTAAAGTCTATGTAATCAAAAATGCCCATTTTATCTCACCCTTGTTAATCAGAAATTCTCCCCCTATCCATCATCTTAAAAAGTATCTCCTTCCTTGCTCTTTTAAATTATGACATGACCTCTATTTACATCGTGTAACAATAGCTGCTTGGTCATCCAAGGGGGAAAAAAAATTCCACCCTTGTGGAATCAGGGCCTCTCTAACTTGCTAGATATCAGAAGTCAACAATACCCTGCCCTACTGATGAGATACATTTCCATATAGAGAGGCAAAAGACATGCCTATATATCCGCTGAATGCATCTTGCATATCCTTGCTGTATTAGGGCAAAGTAAACCTTTTGAAAACAAACCAGTAAGTTGTGAGTGGATCGTTTCATTCCAAAACTGAAACTAAACTGGTATTAGGGCCTGCTCCTAATTGCTATTATGTTTTGCCAGAAGGTTTTTCAACATTTATTGACCCAATTGTGTGATTTTCACCACTTTTAAAAATTAATATATTGAAACAACTCTTCATTAATGATATAACTTCAAACTGGTCATAAGAGTATAACTTTTAAAATATGGAAGTAACCATCTTCATCACCATCCTCCATCCAAACCACTGGCCTCTTAATAGTCCACAGCCATCAGTCACAGGAGTACACTGAAGCAAATTTACTGTTGCGAAGAGCTGTCAATCAGCTATTACTAAGGTATAACCCCAAGAGACGAAGAAATAGCAGTAGTTCCCAAATAATCAATCCTACTAACATGCTTGCTTTCACAGTCATCATTCAGGGAAACAACAATTATGAAGAAGTGAAAAGATCAATTGCTTGTGAAGACACTAAAGCACCAGGCCCCTATGCAGCTGAAGCTTCAAAAAACCAGAGGGAAAAAGTTCTCCTTTTACTTTTATAAAAGACTGCGTATTAGCAATAGACATGGTTTTATCAATGGAAATTACTTTCAAGAAGATGTATATACTTTAATACTGTATCCTAAGGACCACAAGGTCTTTCTATCTTACTAGAAGCTGAAATTGTCTAGGTGCACTGTCTCTCCATGTGAACTTCTTGAGAAGACAGTCTGACCTGCTTTTCTACTTTTATTTAATAGTACCTGAAAATGCAAAATATATGTTTTCTTATTCACTCATTCATTCTTTGCTTTAGCCTCTTTTACAAAGATTTTCTTCAATATTATTGTCCTTTGTAAGGGTCACTGGTCTATAGTTTTCTTCATCGGATCTGTTTCTCCTTGGTCTAGTTAACATTACCATAATTATATCATAGAAGGACTAGAGTAGGATCCCTTTCTCCCCTTTAAAAAAATAACAATACTGAATTAATAACTGTGTGAATATTTGATGGAATTTATCTACAAATCCATCTGGTCCTTGTATTCTACTTCCCCCTCCGTGTCCCACCTTTGGGGTTTCTTTTTCTGAGACTGGCATATTGAAATTTTCTATTTTTTTTGTTCCATTAATTCATATTTCTATAAATGCATCTACTGAATTTTAGTAATTGGTTTGGTGGCATATATAGAGCAAAATAGTTTCCAATGATTCTCCTAATTTCTACATTAATAATCCTGGATTTTCTTCTTTATTTCTCATATTAGCAATTTCACTGTCCTTTCTTCTTGAAAACATATTGGAGAACAATTTCTGTATTTGTTGAAACACACCTCCCCACATTTATTAAGTTTTTTATTCTAAATTTTGTTAATCTTTTCTTTAATTTTCAGATTTTAAATTTGTTCTAGCTGTATACCCAACTTATTGATCTGTTCTTTCTCTCTTCTAATGATGAAAATTATTTGGAGAAATAAAATTTTACCTAAGGAGTGCTTGGTAACACAAATTTTGGTATGCTGTCTCAATGTTACTTTCTTTAACGAAATTATCATTTCTATAATATGTTCTTTGAACGCTGATTTTTCAGCATTAGTGGGTATTTCAGTTTGAATCTATTATTTAAAGGTTCTTTTGTTGAATACAACATTGTATTATGGTCAGTAAGGTTTTCTTTAATATTTTTCCTTGCTGCATTTATTTATCAAATTCTGATGCCCTGGCACATTTTCAAGCCGTTACTTCAACTGGTCCTCATTATCACTAGGTCAAGGCATCTCACTATAATGGCTGCCTTCCACTGGCCATTCTCCAACTATTTAAACCATGGTGCCTAGAACTGAACCACACTCTAGATGAGATGTAACAAGGGGAAAATAAATAGAATTTCTTTACCCAAGTGAAGGACTTACATTTGTCTCTACTGAATTTCATTACATTGAAATCAACATAATATTCAAGCCTGTCAGGATTCTTTTGGATTCTAATTTTTTTATCTACTGCGTTGCCTACTCCTTTCTAGTTTTCTGTCATCAGCAAATTTAATAAGCATACTAACTATAGATTCATCTGACTATATCTATGTCTAATGAATGTTACTCCATCTTTTCCATAGAACTGGTATGAGATATTTTATCAAAAGTTTTCCGAAAATATAAGTACATTATGTTCACAACATACCTTTCATCCATATGTAGAAAATACATTCCATATAAACTCTGAGGAAATACCATACCAAATGTAGTTCCTATAAATGAGTTTCAGAATCACCAGAATTTGGCTACATCTTGTCCCCAATCCCCACCCAGAGCTCTACAGATATCCCTGAAGAGTCAGGTTGATTTTTTAAAATCTAATGGCTCAAACTCCCACTGGTATGCTTCCCCCCATCCAGCCCTGAAATTATCAATCTGTATTAAATTTACTTTTAATAATTCTGCAAAAATGGAAAATGTTATATGCCATGATTTTTCTAAATGAAGTTAAGGTGGCTCTTCATTATTACTGTTTCTCATTCTGGATATGCCCTGACCATCTCTCTAACGAGTCATTTCAGAATTTTTCCAGGAACTGAATTCAAGTTCAGTCAAGGATTCATAAAAGAACTTCTTGACCTAAAGATTTATTAATTCAATGCAACAAATATTTCAGTAACTATTATATAAAACTAATGTGGTCTTCAATTTAAAAAAAGATCAAAATGTATGAATATGCAGTTTTTTAAAGGATGCAAGCCAAGCTATCAAAAGCCAGAAAAAAAAAAGTTCCAAATCACCAATAATTAGAGTAATGCAAAATTAAAGCCACTGTAAGGTTCAATTTCACAACCAACCATACTGGCAGATGATAGAAATAAAATGACAAATCTTAGAGAAACTACAGAAACACAAGCATATTAATGTATTGTTGGTGGATCTGTGATCAGGTTGACCTGGCCATATTGGAAAATAGACAATATGGAACTCTGCCTAAAAAGTCACTAAACTGTGCATATCCATTGACCTATCACTTGCGTAACTGCTTAACAAACCAACAAATATAAATGGAATGGAATTTTATTGCCTCATAAGAAATGATGAGAACTTCTGGGAGCCAAGACAGCAGAGTAAGTAAGCCACTATCACTCTCCCTTACTGACCTCTATAAAACCAAAAATTATAATACCCAGGAAAAAAACCTGGAACAAGAGAACCAGCAGAAACACATGGTGCAGCAGTCTTTTAACCCAGGAGGCTTAGGAGGTTAACAAAAAAGGTCCCACTCACTTAGGTGGAAGGGTAGCAGTACAGGATGGGAAACATTCCAACAAGCCAGTCGCAAGCCCCCTATCAGCAAACCAGTGGGAGATCCTGAACCCCAGGGTGGTAGAGCAGGCCAAGTGCTAACATGAGGACATCCGAGTACCTTGGTACTGCCAACTGAAACAGCAGACTCTAGCTCAGGGAAACAATAGTTGTGCCAGCAATATGGTATCCTCCAGCAGCTGAAACTCCCTGTGCTACAGTGAAGCTTAGGTGATCAGGCATGCTCTAAGGGTCAGACCCCTCATCCCACTACCTTGAGAGCTTCAACATAGCCCCAGGAAACACAGAAAAACCCTACCTGGTCTCAGCACATGAAGTTACAACCACTAGGACCCCAGCTCAGAAGTAGGTAAGCTAAAAGAGGGGGAGAAAATTTGAAACTCAAGGGACTGTGGAACTGAATGTTGTAAACCAAAAGCAAATAAGTAAATCAAAAAAAAAAAAAAAAAGAAGCAGGTAAGCTGCCAGACCCATACAGCCTCCAGCGACCAGTAACACATACGTTTGTATGCCCATCACACAAAGCCATGGACTAGACTCCCTGCTCTCAGCATAAGAAGCCTGGAACTGTGCCCCCTATACTCCAGCAGAAAAGCTCAACTTTAAAAGCCAGGAAATAAGCAAACATCATGAACAAAAACAGAAATTGACACTAACTACAGATTCTTTATATGGGGACAGAGAATATCAAAGCACAAATTAAAGAGAGAATATTATCAATATACCCACAACCAAAATCTCAAAGGAGAATATGAACTGATCTCAAGCCCAAAAAGTCTTCCTGGAAGAGTTCAAAGAGGATACTAAATGTCAAATAATAGAGGTAGAAGAACAATTGAGAAAAAAAATGAGGTATACAAGACAGAGTCAACAGCTTGGAAGAAGAACAAAAAAATGACTGTAGAAAATAATTCCTTAAAAAATACAGTTAGCCAAAGTGAAGAAAACAACTCCTTAAAAAGCAGAATTGGCCAAACAGAAAAGGAGGTTCAAAAGCAAACTGAGGAAAACAATTCGTCAAAAATTAGAATTGAGCAAGTGGAATCCAATGAGATATCAAGAATCAGTCAAACAAAATCAAAAGAATGAAAAAACAGAAGAAAATATAAAATATCTCACTGGAAAAACTGACCTGGAAAATAAATCCAGGAGAGATAAATGATATGATAAATGGTCTATCTGAAAGCCATGACAAAAAAAAAAGACCACAGACAGCAACTTCCAAGAAATCACCAAAGAAAACTAAAAATAAATTCATTAAAATTAAAATATAAATGAATAAATAAATAATAAAAAGTTTTAAAAAGTGGTATGGGAAAAGGAAATAAAAAGGAAGGGAGGTCAGATTGAGGGAGGTAGTGGTGAAAAGCAAAACTCTAGTGAGGAGGGAAACAGAGAAAGGAGAGAGAAAAGCATAAACAGGGAAGAGTGGGGGAGGAGGGAAGAGAAGAAGCAGGGAATTTGATGTAAAGGAGATAGTAAACATAACTGTGAAATGTGAATGGGAAGAACTCTCCCATAAAACAGAACCAGACAGAAGAATGTATGAAAAACCAGAATGCTACAATATGCTGTTTAGAAGAAGCACATTTGAACCAGAAGGACACACACAGAGTAAAGATAAAAGGCTGGCGAGAATATATTATGATTTCAGTTGAAGTAAAAAAAAAAAAAGCAGGAGTAGCAATCCTGATCTCAGATTAAGCAAAATGAAAGGCAGATCTAATTAAAAGAGATGAGAAAGGAAACTGCATCGAGCTAAAAGGCACCATAGACAATGAAGTAATATCATTACCAAACATATATGCACCAAGTGGTATACCATCCATATTACTACAGAAGTTGAGGGTGTTACAGGAAGAAATAGATAGTGAAACTATACCAGTTGGAGACCTTAACTATCCCCTCTCAGAAGGGGACGAATCTCCTCACAAAATAAAAAGAAAGAAATTAAGGGGGGTAAAGAGAATTTTAGAAAAGTTAGATATTATAGATATCTGGAGAAAACTGAATGGGATGGAAAGGAATAGAAATTGTAACAGAAATATTAGCTTTAGCAATAAAAGAAAAATAAATTGAAGGAATTAGAATGGGCAAAGAAGAAAGAAAGTTATCACTCTTTTCAGATGACATGATGGTACACCTCTAGAATCCTAGAGAAGTAAAAAACTACCTGAAATAATGAACAACTTTAGCAAAGTTGTTGAATGAACCCACATGGATCATCAGCATTTCTTGATATTACTAACAAAGTCCAAGAGAAAGAGAAATTCCATTTAAAGTTACCATAGACATTATGAAATATTTGGGTACCTACATGCCAAGACAAAACCAGGAACTATATAAACACAATTACAAAACATTTTTGACACAAGTCAGAACTAAAAAGATCGGAAAAACATGAGTTGCTCCTAAATTGCTTAGAAAACTAGAAAATAATATGGCAGAAAACTAAGCATAGACCAATACCTTACACTGCATACAAAAATAAGATCAAAATGGGTACACAATTTAGACATAAAGGCTGACATTATAAACAAACTAGGAGAGTGAGGAATAGTTTACCTGTCAGATTTAT
Organism: Pseudochirops cupreus; assembly: GCA_028627135.1. Taxonomy (NCBI): domain Eukaryota; kingdom Metazoa; phylum Chordata; class Mammalia; order Diprotodontia; family Pseudocheiridae; genus Pseudochirops; species Pseudochirops cupreus. Next base: position 394,683,463 of record CM053581.1, on the reverse strand, counting down.
GAAGAAGAATTTCTGACCAAACAGGAGACAGAGATTATGAAATGCAAACTGGATAATTCTGATTACATTAAATTGAAAAGGTTTTACACAAAGTTAATTCAACCAAGATTAGAAGATAAGCAGAAAGCAGATAAATAATTTTTATAACCAGTGTCTCTGGTAAAGACTTCATTTCTAAAATATATAGAGAACTGAATCAAATTTATAAGAATACAAGTCATTCCTCAATTTATGAATGGCCAAATGATATGAACAGGTAATTTTCAGAGGAAAAAATTAAAGCTATCTACAGTCATATGAAAAATTGCTCTAAATTATTGTTGATTAGAGAAATGAAATCAAAAGAACTCTAAGGTACTGAATCACACCCATCAGATTGGTTGACATGACAAAACAGGAACATGATAAGTGTTGGAGATGATGTGGGAAAGTTGGAACGTTAATGCATTGTTGGTGGAGTTGTGAACTGATCCAACCATTCTGGAGAGCAATTTGGAACTACACCCAAAGAGTTATAAAATTGTATATACCCTTTAGCTCACTTATACCACCTCTAGGTCTGTATCACAAAGAGATCATACAAATGGGAAAAGGACCCACATGTACAAAAATATTCATGGCAGTTCTTTTTGTGAGGGCCAAGAATTGGAGACTGAGGGGATGCCCATCAACTGGGAAATGGCTAAACAAGTTGTGGTATATAAATGTAATGGAATACTACTGTTCCATAAGAAATGATGAGCAGGCAGACTTTAGAAAAAGCTGGAAAGAATTATATGAACTGATGCTGAGTGAAGTGAGAAGAACCAGGGATAACACTGTACAAATAATAGCAACACTGTGTGATGACTAACTTTCATAGACTTACCTTTTCTTAGTAATGAAAGAATGTAAGACAACGCCAAAAGACTAATGATGGAAAATGCTATCCACATCCAGAAAAGAACTACGTAGTCTGAATGCATATTGAAACATACTACTTGTGCTCTCTTTTTGTTTCTTCTTTCTAGTGGTTTCTTTCTCTTGTTGGTTCTAATTCTTTACAACATGACTAATGTGAAATATTATGAATATGAATGTATATGTGAAGCCCATATCAGATTGCATGCCATCATGGGGTGAAGAAAGGGGAGGGAGGGAGGAGGAAATTTGGAATTCAAAATTCAGTATATTCAGGGAAGCAAATTTTGAAAACTAAAAATCAATGAATTAAAATAATAAATAAAAGACAATGCAAAAAAATTACTACTTCCTTGCCCTTATTAACAACTTAAAATGATTAAGTGGACATTATAAAAGAGAAATTATGAAATGCATGGTTCCAAAGAAATCTGGGAAGATATCATTAACCAATGCAGAGCCAAGTAAGCAGAACCAACAGAACAATTTATACTATAGCATATCAACAACATTAAAAGATTTAAGAACTGGGGCGGCTAGGTGGCACAGTGAATAGAGCACCGGTCCTGGAGTCAGGAGGAATTGAGTTCAAATTCGGCCTCAGACGCTTAACACTTACTAGCCATGTGACCTTGGGCAAGTCACTTAAACCCAATTGCCCTGTCCTCCACACACACACACACACACACACACACACACACACACACACACACAGATGAAAGAATTCTGATCAATGTTATGACCAACCACAATTCTGCAGAACTGATTATGAAGCATGCTATTCATTTCTTGGCAGAGAAATGATAGACTTCAGATGCAGAATGAGATATATATATTTGGACACAAACAATGTGCAATATTTTGTAAATATTTCTTGATGTTTCCTGAAGTCATATGCCTCTAATTGGTTCATTCTAATTTTTTGGGAGTTATTTTGTTAGTTAAGGTTTTTTCCCCTCTCTTTACAAGCTACTGATTCTCTTTCTATCTTTCTTGTACATTTTTTATTTCTTTTTCCATTTTTTCTTCTGCAACTCTTATTTTTTTAAAAAAACATCTTAAGGTGTTTTTTTTTCATTCTTCCTTTTTTTCCCCCAGAAATTCTGGTTAAAGTTACTCCCAAACTGCATTTTGTTTAATGTCTCTCTAGAAATCCCAGAGTTCTTTCTTTTGGATTTGTGTCTTGAGCTTCCCTGTTGCATAAGAGCTCATTATAGTGGGATTCTTTTGTTGTTGTTGTTAGCTCATTCTTCTAGATTATTCTTAAATTTAGGCTTAATGTCAATGCAGAATTAAGCACACTTCTAGAGGAAATATGTGGGCTGAGCTTCTATCTTCTCAAATTATTTTGCTGTTTTAATGGGACACTGAGTCAATATTGCAATAGTAAAGGACCTCATGAAAAGTTTGGAATGGTGACCTCTAAGCTGTTAGTGCTTCCGAGATGATATAATTTTTTTTTAATTTTATTATACTTTGCATCATTCATTTCCACAAGATTTTGAGTTACATATTTTCTCCCCGTCTTTCCCCCACCCACCACCCCAAAACAGCCATCCCAGTGTGTCCCCCCTCCCCTAGTCTATTCTCTCCTATGTCACTTTTCGGTAGGGCAGGATGGATCTCCCAACCACAGTGTCTGTGTATCTCAAGTTCCAGTTGGATGTAGTCAATAATAATAATAATAATAATAATTGCATAGATAGATTAGATAGATAGATAGATACACATTCATAACATCTGATTATGGAACTTCAGGTTCCAGATTCTTTCTCCTCCTCCCTCACCACCCATCCCCACTGGAAGGACAAGCAATCAAATACAGGCTGAACATGTGAAATTACGCAGAACCTCTCCATAGTGAGCACACTGTGAGAGTCTGATTAAATGTCCCTTCTTCCTATCCTACCCCCCCCAACCACTCTCCACCCTGTCCCT
>CM053581.1:394658183-394680125 GCA_028627135.1 Pseudochirops cupreus | reverse complement strand
AGTGGGAAGTATCTTTTTGTGCGTTTTGGAGTTCTAGGATTGGTTTAGAGTCCTGTTTTATGGGTATTTTGGGGTAGCTATGTGAGAGCTGCGATATGTTGCTGCTGCTACGCTGCCATCTTGGCTCCGCCCCCCCGAGATGATATAATTAATCTAGGGTGAAGTGCTCACTGTCCTGGTCTGAGCTCTGCAATTTCCTAACCCAGGTCTAGACCTAAGCTTTTTTGACTTGTCCGTTTTTGGAAATTTCAGTAGAGTGTTGCTGAACTCAACTACCAGCTGGGAGCCTTTGCAGGTTCAAAGTGACTAATACTATAGTCTCTCCTTTGGTCTGAGATTTCTATCCTGGTCATTTTACAGCAGGCTTCATCCTTGACTATAGGTTAAAACTGAGTACTTGTTCTGCTCCTAGGATCAAAGCTACACAGCTGTTGTTTGACTCTGAATTTATTCCTCACTTATCACAAAGTTAAGGAAGGTTTCCAGACTGTACTCCTTTCTGCCACCCCTTGGTGTAGGTTCTTTCCTCAGTCCCACCAGGGATCTGTGACCTGGAATTGGATAATGAATGACAGATCTGCCAGGTGACGGATGGCACTCATTCCCACATCCAGTACTAGCCCAGGAAGCCCCTGGGACATTTTCCTCCTCTGGTACTTCCTACCTGTTGCATAGTCTGGTCCTCTTTCAGACAATGACCACAGAATATTCCTAGCCATCAATACCCAGAGACTTATCTGTTTTCCTATTCTGATCTGGGCTGAAAAAAATAACTCACTATATTTTTCTCTTGAAACACCCACTCAGGATTTGCACCAGTGAATTTCCTAGATCTCTGTGGAAGAGTTATATTTTGGTTTTCTATTTCTCTTATCAATGGGTGAGGGCAACTGTGTGGGAGAGAAAAATAAATGCTTGTTAATAAGTTTACTTTTTAAAGAAACCAGAAATGGATAATACATAGATTAATGATGTAAGATCAGGATAAATAAGATGTTTTTAGAGAATATTTCATATGGATAAAATCAGGGGGTTTTAATATTTTGAAAACTCAACACTGAGACAATAGCATGTCTTTATGGTGACCAAAAACATAAGGTAATACAAGCACGTGTTTTGTTTGTTCAGTCACTCAGTTATGACCAACTCTTCATGACCAGGTATACCATATTGATCGTGGAATTTTTGCGGCAAAGATATTACAGCGGTTGGCTATTTCCTTATCCAGTGAAGTAAGGCAAAGGGAGGTTAAATGATCTGCTACACAGGGCTACACAGTTAGTATGTGATACTGGATTTGAACAGTCATAGGCCATATTATCACACAATCCAAAACAGGTTCTTAGATGCCATCCACTCTAACCCATCCATCTCTGACCAAAATTCCCTCTACAATGTCCTCACAAGTATTTGATCTTTTTTGAAGATTTCCAAACAATAACTCCTGATGCAGTCTATTTATCTTTTATATAGCTCTAATTTCAGGAAGGCTTTCCTTATACAAAGACTAAATCTCCTCTACCCTCTAGCATCATACTATGGTTAAGTAGAATCAATATGATTCTTCTGCTACATAAGAAGGCAGGTGAGACACAGTAGAAAGAGTGCCAGGCCCTGAATTAGAAAAATCAGGGCTCAAATCCCACCTCAGAAACTTATCAGCTATGTGACCCTGAGCAAGTCAGTTATGCTCTGCCTGCCTCAGGTACCATAAACTATAAAACAGAGATAATAACAGTACCCATATTACAGCGTTGTTATAAGGCACAAATTGTATAGCTCACAAATTATATTGCCCACATAGCTAGTGCTGGACCAAGAAAATGAACATGTTTTCTTATTATATCCAGTGTATTCTTTCCCGTATAACATCATGCCTCTTTTATTTTTTGTTTTTTCGCTTTGTTGGAGGGGCAATTGGGGTTAAGTGACTTCCCCAAGGTCAAACGGCCAGTAAGTGTTAAGTGTCTGAGGCCAGATTTGAACTCAGGTCCTCTTGACTCCAGGGCCGGTGCTCTATTCACTGCACCATCTAGCTATTCCAACACTGTCCCTCTTTTAACACCACGCCTTCATCTTTCTACTTACTACGTAAAAATTCAATGGCCAGGTTAGGTTTGATTATTGATAAGTTTTAATTATTACAGGTTGTCTCCAAAAATGGGAACTAAAATTTAACTTGGATTATTACACTTTTAATAAACTCCATACTAAAATTTCAATGAGTAAAATCCTTTAAGAATACATTTCATTTTACATTTGGCATATGATATACATGTACATAAATATATTGTTCAACTCCAATGATTAGTTCTTTGAAATATATGAAAATTCCTTAAAGATGGAGAGAAAGTTTTGACAAATGATAGTACGTGAAATAGAATATAACTATGAGATGTTAGATCTTTTATATCAAAGCCTGAAAAAGAAAAGAATAATTCATCAGTTTTAATAGATTAAGCAGTTATTTAGAGTTGTTTCCAACACATCAGAAAATCAGTCAGAATATTTTTTAAAAATTCTAAGCAAGAGAAAAGTTTTTATGCAGTAATTTTATTTTTTTAATTGACTGGCAAGATTGCTATGAAATGAACCATTATTTTCTAAAAACTTTGAGCTCTTTTTGAAACTAGAGCAGTAATTATCAGCACTGAACAAACATTGCTTTAGAGTTAAAGCTTAGATTCAAATCTAAATGTAAGCTCATTCTAATTTCCAATCTAAAACCTTCCTATTTTAATGTTAAATAAAAATATGATTAAGAGTAAGAATTAGGGGTGGCTAGATGGTGCTAGCAGTGAATAGAGCACTGGCCCTGGAGTTAGCAGTGAATAGAGCACTGGCCCTGGAGTCAGGAGGACCTGAGTTCAAATTCAGTCTCAGACATCTGACATACTTACTAGCCACGTGACCTTGGGCAAGTCACTTAACCCCAATTGCCCTGTCTTCCCCCTCCAAAAAAAAGAAAAGCAAAAAAAAAAAGGGTGAGAATTTTCAGGGCAGCTAGGTGGCTTAGTGAATAGAGCATCAGCCCTGAAGTCAGGAGGACCTGACTGCAAATCTGGCCTCAGACACTTAACACTTACTAGCCGTGTGACCTTGGGCAAGTCACTTAACCCCAATTGCCCTGCCTTCCCCCTCCAAAAAAAAAAAAAAGAGTGAGAATTATGGGGAGATGGCAGCGTATGTCAGAATATTTCAAGCTCTCCAGATTTCCCCTACAAACAAGATAAAATAGGGACCCAGGGAAAAAACAGAACAATAAAAATAAACAAGAGGGGACAGAACGAAGTTGGGTGGTAGCAGCCACAGCAGCTGCTTCCAGAGGCGCAGACGGGGCCTGAGCAGGTCTCAGGGAACTGAATCACTGGCAACTATAGCTATTTCTACACTTCCCAACCCACAAACATCACAAACAGCATGGAAGGTCAGCTGGTGAACTCTGGGGGACCTGGATGAAAGAGAAGCGCATGATCCGGCACCAGCCTGGAGGTGGCAGATGGTGGTGTTGGTGGTAGCAACAGCAGCAGCTGCTTCCGGAGCTATGGGCCCACAGATGGCGGGGGATCCAGCAGTTGATACAACACCCCAGAAACCTGGGACAGTATACCCACCCCCACACCAACTCGAAGCAGAGTCCTGCCTTGACAGACAGTTAGAAAATCAAATATTTGGCAAGGAAGATGAGTAGACAGTCTACAAACACTCAGACTATAGAATCTTATTTTTGTGATAACAAAGAGGATTAAAACCAAGAATTACCTCCCAGCAAAACTGAGTATAATCCTTCAGGGGAAAAACTGGACATTGAATGAAATAGAGGATTTTCAAACATTCTTGATGAAAAGACCAGAGTTGAACAAAAAATTTTACTTTCAATACAGGAAGCAAGAGAAGCAAGAAAAGGTATACAGGAAAGAGAAATTATAGGGGACTTATTAAAGCTGAATTGTTCACGTTCCTACATGGAAAGATGATACTTATAATTCATGAGACCTTTCTCAGTATTAGGGTAGTCAAAAGAAATAGATAGATAGATAGACAGACAGACAGACAGACAGACAGATAGATAACATAGGGTGAGTTGAATATGAAGGGATGATATCTAAAAAATAAAATTAAGGAGTGAGAAAGGAATACATTGGGAGGAGAAAGGGAGAGAGAATGGGCTAAATTATCTCACATAAAAGAAGCAAGATAAAGGTTTCACAATGGAGGAAAAAAGAGGGAATGAGTCAACCTTACTCTCACTGTATTTGGCTTAAGGAGGGAAATAACATACCCACTAAATTAGGCATCTTACCCTATAAGTGAAGTGAAAGGGGATAAGGGGGGATTGGGGATGATGATAGAAGGTTCAGAAGACTGAGGGAGGGGATAGTCAGAAGCAAATACTTTTGAAAAGAGACAAGGTCAAAGGAAAAAACAGACTAAATGGGGGGCAGGATAGGATGGAGGAAAATAGTCTATTACAATATAACTATTATGGAAGTGATTTGCATAACTATCCATGTATAACTTATATTGAATTGCTAGCCTTCTCAATGAGGGTGAGTAAGGAAGGAAGAAGGGAGAGAATTTAGAACTCAAAAGTTTTATAAACAAACATTAAAAATTGTTTTTAATGGGCAGCTAGGTGGCACAGTGAATAGAGTACCAGCCCTGGAGTCAGGTAGTTCAGATCCAGCCTCAGACACTGAACACTTACTAGCTGTGTGACCTTGGGCAAGTCACTTAATCCCAACTGCCCTGCCTTCCCCCCTCCAAAAAAAAAAAGCAAAAAAAAATTGTTTTTACGTGCGCTTGGTAAATAAGGTATACAGACAATATAGAAATTTCTCTTGCCCAAAAGAAAATAAGGGAGAAAGGGATAGAAGTAGGGTGTGATAAAAGGGAGGGCAATTGGTGGGAAGGGATAATCAAATGATGCCATTTTGGGGTAGGGGGAGGAATGGGGAGAAAATTAGGAACTCAATACCTTTGTGGAAATGAATGTTCAAAACTAAAAATAAATTAACTAATTAAAAAAACAAACAAAACAAAAATAAATAAGGTTGGGGCAAAACAACTGCAGATCTTAAGAAAAATCCCAGGACAGAGGTTTGTTCATTGTGAAGAGTAAACACCTCTAAGATAGTTGCTGAAAGAGCAAGCTGGGTAGCTCTCAGATAACCTGGGTTGGGAGGCTGCCTCCATCCCAGTCACAAGAACTCTCACCTCCTGGACAGTGGGAAGTCAGGCATCTGAGCCCTGAGCCTGGAAAGATCAATAGAACCTCTGCTGATAAAGGACAATAGACCCAGCTGTGCTGACAAGAGGAGACAGGGCTCTGGGTGAGAAGGACCACTTACACATCCCATGAATGCAGAGGCCGTGGGACAATGGCTTAAGTCACTTATAGGAGGTTAAAGTTCTTGATTTCTGTTCCAGGCTACAGGGCAAAGGAGGATCTGAGGTGGGAAGGACCATTCTCCATATCCCAGAACTAGAGGTGATTATATAAAATAAGCTGCTAAAATTTTTTTAGAAATGAACAGGTAAATGAGAAAGAATCCAAGCACAGAAAGTTATTATAGAAACAGAGAAGACTGGGATTTGTCTTAAGAGGAGGATACTTAAGCAAAAAAGGCCTCTTCTGCTCTGAAAAGTAATGTCAAATAGTCACCTTCCTAGAAACATTCATAAAAGAACTTGAAGACGATTAAAAAAAAACAATACAAGAAAAATAAGATTATGAAAAGAAAGTCAGCCATTAGGAAAGGAGATTCAACATCTTCAGGAAGAAAATGGCTCCTTGAAAATTAGAATTGGTCAAAGGGAAACCATCAGTTATAAGAAATTAAGAAATAATAAAACAAAATATAAAGAATGAAAAAATAGAAGAGAATACGAAACATCTCAGAAGAAAAACAAATGATTGGGAGGAACAGATCGGACCACCTAAAAGCTATGATGAAAAAAGAATCTTGATAGAATAATAGGAAAAATAATTTAAGAAAATTTACTTGAAGCACTAGAAAAAGAAGGAAAAGCAGAAATAAAAAAAAATCACTGATTACCACGTGAAAGACATTCTACGAGGAAAACAAACAGGCATATCACAATCAAATTCTCAAAACCCCAGCTCAAAGACAAAATATTATGAACAACAAGAAAAAAAGTATTTAAATATGGCAGTGTCACAATTAGAATCACATATAATCTAGCAGTGGCAACACTAAAAGACTGTATGTCTTTGAACACTATATAATAAAGAACCAAAAACCTGGGATTGTGACCAAAAATATCATATCCAGCAAAGTTCAGTAAAAAAAAAAATGACATTTAATGAATTGCCAGACATTCAGCATTTTGTTAAAAAAAAAAAAACAAAACAACCTGAACTTAATAGGAGTTTGGATGTATAAGATCTAAGAGAAACATAAGGTACATATCAAAGACTAATTACAAGGGATTCAATAAGTACAGAATGTTTACCTTTTATATGAGGAAATATAAAATGAATGTCTAAGATTATTATTAATAACTGGGTAGTTTGTAAGACTGGGGTAGATCTAAGGTAGGATATGATCTTAAAAAGTAAAACCATTCAGGAACAAGCTAAAGAGAGTAATTATTTTAAACAAATGGAAGTACAAGGAGAAGTGATACAGAGGAATTATACGCGGAAAGAGGGCTGGTAATTCTAGAACCCTACTTTAATCAGGAATAGCTTTAATGTTCATATATATACACATATATGTATATATGTGTATATATATGTATATATATGAGGCTGGGATATTGCTGTGGTATAGGAAATGATGAGATGGGTCACTACAAAACATGGAAAGATTTAGACTTATGAAAGAAGAGGTTATCTACCCTCAGAGAAACAGGACAAATGAGTATAGTATAGTCTTACATGGAAGTATATGAATGTATGTGTCCAAATTTGAGTATGATTATAGATATCTAAGTATGTATGTGTATGTAAGTGTAATGGCAAGCAAAGAAGTACTTAGCACCTTTGTTTTGGCTACTTAAGTATTTAGCACCTTGTTTGAGTTCAAGTGTCCTGAAGCCTTGCCCTGATTATATCAAGTCTTTGATAAGAAACAGAACTTGTGAACCCCACAGTGGGAGGAACTTACAGATGCAACAGGAAGGAGCAGAACAGGGCTCAATGACCATATATAAGGAGAAGCCCACTCTGGGAAAGAAGAGAACTGAGAAGAGCACCTGTGGTGGCGGAATAGAAAAGGGGAACTTTGTGGTGGCCAGGCACTCTGTCTGTTCTTCCTGTGTTGATCTGTGTTTATAGTACTTTGTACAGAAGCCTTGGGACCTTACTAGAAGCCCTGAAAGAGGATTTTCTTGTTGTCTGTTTATAGAAGTCCTGGAGGAGGATTTCAGAGGTCCTGGGACTTTACTGATGATTTGTGTTGACCTCTTGGGACTTTGTGTGTGGGTCTCTGTTGATTTCACAGGCAGATAGTGAGTTGACGATGGTGCCAGCAATGTGCATGAGTGGTGTTTTGGTTCTGTTAAGCTTTGTCTTCCCAGAAACAGAAACCGTGAAGGATCTGAGGTGGACTGGACACTGTGAGCTTCAATATGGAAGAAGAACTGGACTAAGAGCTATACCAGGAATTGAGTGCTGCCTACCTATGAAACCAGGTGACTTTTGGGTGGATTCAGGTAGGAGCTGGACCTATGGAAGAGGAACCATGGAATTTGGGATCCAGCCTAGAGTCAAGATGAAAAAGACCTCTCCTTGGGTACTTGATGCTGACTGAGGAGATCATTATTTACTGTGGCCTAGTGGTGGAGAACTTTGACCTCGGTACTTTGTGTCCCTTAAGGAGGCTTGTTCCTTAAGGATGATTGAGTTAAGGATGACTGGAAACTAATCTCCAATCAAGAAGGAAGAAGACTTTTTGACTGAGAGATTAAGACATGTGATCTAGGAGGTCAAGAACTTTGACCTTTGTACTTTGTATCCCTTAAGGAGGATTCCTTAAGGATGACTGAGTTAAGGACTTACTGAATATCTTTTGTTTAAAACTATGTAGCCACTTTGGTGAAAACCATGTGGCCACTTTAGTGATAAGTCGTTATGTCATAACATTGCGAATGCTGTACTTTGGTTTCTGTCAATGTTTTGTCTTAGTTTATTATTGACTAAACAGAGAGTTCACTATATTATGTAATCAGAACCTTGAAGCTGTTCTCACCAGCAGTTCTCTGGAAAGCTGCTCGTGCTTGGCTTTACAAACATAAAATGGATAATTTTGATTATATTAAATTTAAAAGATTTTGCATCAAAAAAACCCAATGCAACCACAATAGTAGGAAAGCAGAAAGCTGGAAAACAATTTTTACAGTAAGTGTTTCTGATAAAGATCTCATTTCTCAAATATATAGATACCTGAGAGAAATTTATAAGAATGCTAGTCATTCTCCAACTGATAAATGGCCAAAAGATATGAACAGCCAGTTTTCAGCTGAAATAATCAAAGCTATCTACAAGTCATATGAAAAAATTGCTATAAATCACTGAGAAATGCTAATGAAAACAACTCAGAGACACCACCTCACACCTATGAGACTGGCTAATATGACACAAAAGGCAAATGATGAATGTTGCGGAAGATATGGGAAAATTGGGACATTAATACATCGTTGGTAGAGGTGTGAACTGATCCAACCATTCTGGAGCGCAATTTGGAATTATACTGAAAGAGAAATCAAACTATGTATACCCTCTGATTCAGCCATACCACAATTGGGTCTATATCCCAAAGAAATCATAAAAAAAGGGAAAAGAACATCAATGCACAAAAATATTAATAGCAACCCTTTTCGTGAGGACAAAGAATTGGAAATAGAGTAGATGTCCATCAACCAGGGAATGGCTGAACAAGCTTGTAGTCTATGATTGTAATGGAATACTATTGTACTAAAGAAATGACAAGCAGGATGAGTCCAGAAAAATCTGGACTTACATGCACTGATACAAAGTGAAGTAAGTAGAACCAGGTTTAACAGTAAGTACCCTAGCATACTCAGGATGGCTGCTAGCACAGGTTCTTTGATCTGCTTTACTAAAGGAAAACAACTATAAAGGAGTCAACAACAGATAGATTAGATAGATAGACAGACAGACAGACAGATAGATAGATAATCAGCAGTTCTCAACCTGTAGGTTATGTTCAATTTAAATACATCCTGCATATCAGATATAATTTTATGGTTGGGGTTCACCAAAACATGAGGAACTGTATTAAAGGGTTGCAGCATTAGGAAGGTTGAGAACCACTGGATTAGAGAGATAGAAAGATAGGTAGATACATACATACATACATACATACATACATACATACATACACAGATACATAGACAGGCAGACAGATAGACAGATATAGACACAGATATATAAATAGATAAATACAAACACACACACATACACACACATCATTCACTTAGTTCAGGGGAAAAAGTCAGCACCCTGAACTTCAGAAAATACAAACAGAAATTACAAGCAGACAGAAAATACACAGAAAATAACACAATTCAACAGACTAACAGACAGGGCTTCCAGCCATCTCACCATTACACACCTACATAGTTAGTTACCAGAGAGAGAAGCACAAACATCAGGGTTTTCAAAGCCAGGGGGTTCATCTCAATGGCTACCCAGAGGCTCATCTGGCCAAATCACACAACTCTTCCCATAAGTGAGTCCCAAAGCAAAACCTCCCCTCAGAGTATATATATATATATATATACCCTTCTTCAGGGTCAGAGGACATGGCAACCTTTGGGACCCGCTACGTAATTATAAAGTAATAAAAGGTGTGGGCCTTCCTGAAAAACAAGCCTCCTCCCAACCAAGGCCCCCTTGTTGGGTTCTACTTGACGCCCATTTAGAGGCAGGGAAGATCTTCAAATTCCCTTACCTTTACACCAGGAGAATACTGCACATAGTAACAGAAATACTCTACGTTCACTTGTTATTGATTTAGTTCTTCACAGCAATGCAATCCAAGACAAGTCTAAAAGACTCACCATGGAAAATGTTATCCATATCCAAAGAAAGAACAGATGGCGTCTGAATACAGACTGAAGTTTACTATTTTCACTTTTTATTCATCAATTTTTTCTTTTTATGGTTTCTTCTTTCACAATATGACTAATATGGATATGTTTAAAATGACTGCATACACACACACACACACACACACATATGTAACCTATATCAAATTGCTTACAGTCTTAGGGAAAGGGGAAGAAAATTTGAAACTCAATTTTATATAAAAAGTGAATGTTAAAACTTCTCTTTACATGTAACTGAGAAAAAATAAAATATAATCTCCCAAAAAAAGACTCTAAGTTGGAGATAAGTTTTCAGTTTATATCAGTAGAGGGAGTTTCATCACTGGGAGCTACCCATATTAATGGAGTAATAGCTTCAAAGCCCAAAACAAACTTATCTAACCCAAGTGCAAGCCGTATGGGAACTTACCTTGCGGCTTTGGAATTGCAGCTGAATATGGGGACACTGTAATCGGTGCTTTTCCATTTATTCCCTGAGCCTCATCACATACATTCTGATTAACTGGTGCGTCAGTCTTGCTCGATGGGCAAGGAGAGGAAACTATAATGATCTTTGGACAGGAACTGCTACCTAAGGAAGTACAGAAAAAATGGGTTGAAAATCATTTCAGCAATCTACGACATTCTTATAGTACTTTTCTTCTGTTCCAACCAAAACAGAAATAGTCAACAGTTATGGCAATGTCAAAATATAACTAGGAGACATCCTGTTTTCCAGAGCTAAGGTCCAGCAAGCAAGCAAGGTGGGCCATGGCCTTGGCATAACAACAATCCTTTGCACTCAGACTCTGGATGATCTCAATCACAGCAAAAACTCAGAACCGTTTCACATAATCATTGTACTTCTTTGACCAGTACTAGGTATTCTTTGAGCTTAGACCAGTATCTACTGTATCCATGTTCCAGTCATGCAGCCTGGCTACCAATTAAACTTGTCTCGTTGTTGTTACCCTTCATTATCAGGGCTACATCTCACTGCCTATCCAGCAGTATAAAAACCCAGATTTGCCCCTTGTGTTCCCCCACTAAAGGGGCCCAGCAAAAGTGTCTAGTTTTCCACTCGTTGCTCACAAGCCCTTTCCCTCACTATAGAAAATCAACTTCTGTCCAAGTCTCTGGATAGTTTTTCTTTTCTACTCCGATTGGCTCCAGGCTCCCCCAGCCAAGAGATTCTTGGTCTAGTTGACAGAAGAGATACACAAGAATTTGATATTAAGCTATTAGGATATAAAAGTTCACAAAACTTAAAGAAACATCTCATATATGCTACCTTTTACAACGAATTTTCTTCATAAAGATTTCATCCCATATTAATGATCCAAGCATTCTGAAGTCCTCAAAAAAAATCATATCCTAATAGCCTATGTTAAATGAAGAATATTACATTTTTGGAACAATGTAAAAAAAATGAAACACTAAAGGACATTATGCAGCTGGTATAAAATGTGTCAAGACAACAGAAGATTGGATGGGATGGCAGCCTCTAAGACAATAATTCATATAAAAGCTTTCCTTTCTTAGGTTTCCAACATCCTCCAAAATACACAGCCTATATAGTCAGTTATAATTACTATATATTCAGAATTCAAATTTAAAAAAAACCAGGAATATACTAAATAGGGCAATTTCTGAATAATTATTTAATTTCTGAAAACTACTCCCACATATTATTCTCTTCCACCAAATGAGTAGAAAACTAGTTTCACATACTATTCAAGGAAAGAAAGATTGTCCATATGATATAAAGTATAGAAATTATTTTAAATGGTAAGACCCAAATGTTCTGAACAGCAGGTCTGAGAAAGAAAATGAGAAATAAGTACTCTGTTCCTGAGCCCCCTTCTCTTGGAGACTTCATCTATTTCCAAGTGTTGAATTATCATCTCTATACAAATGATTATAAATAATACATATAACTCTAATCTCACATCTAAAGGCTAATACTAGCAAACTGCCTCGTTTATATATGTCATCTTCTCTATTCCCCAAAATTATCACTTCCACCCAAATTCTCTGCTTCTGTATGCAAGTTACTAGACCCTTGGTTCATAAACAGTTTGCTTCTTGTAAGGGGGGAAAATGTTGAGGGCAGAAAATGAATTGTGTAAAAAAAAGCAAAGGATTAAACCAACTTGCAAAAGATGGAAGATGAACATACTGTTTACTAAGTGGAACAGAAAAATAACTATATGCAAAAAAACCCCTACCTATTTTAAAATACAACTCTGCAGAAAGTTTTCCCATTAAAATAAGAAAGGCATTCACCATGATGAAGGATGGTTCTCTGAGAGAGAGAAGGGGAAAGGCATTTTAGGTGAAGCAAAAACAAGAGATATTGATTTAAAAACATTTAAAAATTAAAAACAGAACCAAATGTGAGTGGTACCAGATGTTACGAGGACCAGATAGAAATGTTAAGGTAGAAAAATGACTGAGATAACAGACTATATTACTCACAGTTCATTTACAGGCAACTGCTTTTAGGGAGGTTAAAATTTGTAAATCAGCAAATCAAATAAACATTTGCAACTATAGGAAGATTAAGAGTTGTTGATTTTATAACTGAAAGTAGGATTTACTGAGTTTTGCCTGATTAGAGAAAGAAGACAAGGATGATCTGATGATGCCATCAGAGACAGTGACATAATGAGGAGAAAGAAGGCAACCAGACCAGGAAACAAAGCAGTTGGGAGTTGTGTGAAAAGACACCAGCAGAAGCAGTCAGCTGTTGTACTTAGAAGTCTTATTACAGAAGAATCATCACTTTTTGACTGGTTATTCTTTAGGACCACAGAGTCTGAGAAAGGTGAAGACTCAGAGATATATCTGATTATTCTTTTCTCATCAACTCTCCTTTGGAAAGGAAAAGCACAAGTGGAAAGATGGGCTTCTTCGCTATAAAAATAGGTTAACTGGACAATAAAATAGCCTGTTGAATGATGAGCTGGCTAGGCTTGTTTGCAGTTCTCAACCTGTGGGTCGGGACCTCTTTGGGGGTAGAATGACCCTTTCACAGGGGTCACAAGGGTTGCCTAAGACCATCGGAAAACACGTATTTCCAATGGTTTTAGGAACAAGACACCACTCCTCTATCCGTCTCCAGGAGGGTCCGCCCACATGCAGATACGCCCACATACAAGTATTAAAGTGTCAAGGCACTAGGAAGGTTGAGAACCACTGCATTAGAGAGTCTACCTGAGGTGCTTTGCTGTGAGCTCTAACCTGTTAAAGATTCTGATAGATGACTAAATGATACAAAATCCTGTGGAATGAAGAGTTGGCTAAACTTGTCTGCATTGTCCAGAGGACCAACCTGAGAAATTCTGCAGTTTTCTTAATGGAACTGTTTGTAATTAGGATACTATAATACTTTCACAGGAGTCTTTGAAGAATGATTATCAGTTAAAAGAACTTATCACTGTATCACATTAAAAGAGAATTAAAGGGAAATAGGATGGCAATGAGGACCAGAAGAGAAGCTAGCAGAGTAAAGATTTCAGGTGCAACAAGATTATACCTGAAGAGACCAGAGAAGTCAAGATCTGCTATCTACAGCTGTAAGTTGTTCCAAGCACATATTCTCATTTTTTTTACTTCCTAGCTAAGTTTCTATAAATGTGCTCCCATTATCCCCACAGGTGAAAGACTATGACCCAAGTATATATATATGGACAATTATTTTTTTATTATTATTACTGAATTTACATTAGGTGGAATAACTATGAAGTTATAATAATATCTGCTATTGCCTTATCATGTAGTATACATTTCTTGTTTCAGAACTAATGGTATCATGTGACAGATTTTGTATAAATGAGAAACTCACATGTGAAGATTCAGGAATTATAGTTGCAAATAGTGTATTCTTCACCTAACCCCCACAGAGTTATTCATACAGGACCCAGAGAGTTTGAATCAGCATGATACCCGTCCATCTCTAGGAGCTCTAGATCTGCAAGTTGGGTAAGTGAGGAAGAAATTAAGAGTATGGGTCACACCCTAGCAGCACTACCAGAAAAAGGCACTACCACGTGCCCAATTATCTAGGTTTGTAATTAAAAAAAACATTCTTAATTGTTCCATTTCAAATTCTGTTTATTTCATATGAAAAGAATGGAAAAAAGCATTTAAGCCAAGCACTTGCTAAGGAATGGGGATTCAAATGGAAAAAATGAGATAATCCCTGTATACAATGCCTTCCAGGTGAAGGAAGTTCACCAAAGTGCATAATGAAAAGGCCTAGAAGTTGTAAGGGTCAGGCAGACAGTGAATGTTGTAGACTGAAGAAAATATTCAACACTCATAAGACAGGAAAATATGCCACTTTCAAAACCTAAAGACTAGAATCTGTATACTTTTAATATTTTTCCCCTGTAGAAATATACCAATGGTAACATTTCAAGGCAGGAAATGTTTGTTCTCCTTCTCTAATAACTTACTCAGTAATTCTTTACTTGATATCTCCTACTGGCAAAAAGCAGGATAAGAGAATTCTCTATTCAATTCTACTATCCTGAGTCCAAGAAAGCTAGGATCCTACTAATATATTCTAGAACACAACTTCCCAAGCTGGTCTTCCTGACTCCAGGCCTAGCACTCTATCCACTGTGCCACCTAGCTGGCCCAAATGTGTGTGAACATGTATGAATGCACGTGGGTGTAAGTGTGGGTGTGCAGGGTATGTCTATACAAACACAGAGAGAAAGAGGCAAGTGGCATAATCGACTTGGCCTGAGAGACAGGAAGACCTTTGTTCAATTCTTCCCATATGATATATACTGGCTATGTGACACTGGGCAAGTCAGTTATCCTCTTAAGGTGCTGAGGAAACTCCCAGAACCTGAAGTTGTAAAGAAAAAGTTGATATACTATGGTAGAAGTTTCCTCATTCTCGTCTGGTATACTCAGAATACCAATGAAATCACAGATTCAGCCCCCATCTCTGAAAACACACACACGCGCACACACACACACACCCCCACCCCCTATGTGGAAAATTGGGAAGCTCTGTGTGTGTGTGTCTGCTTACACATGTGTGTTTGTATATACACAAACATATGCTTATACATGATGGCTAGGTGGTGCAGGATTGATCCCTGGACTTGAGTCAGGAAGACAAGACTGGAATTCAAAATTCAAGAAGCAGGACAACTTGAAATGGAGAATTAGAGAATTCTAAAGAATCCACTAAAAAACTAGTTGAAATAATTAACTATAGCAAAACTGCAAGATCTAAAATAAAACCACATAATTCATCAGCATTTCTACACATTACTAACAGTCCACCAGCAAGAGATACAAACAGAAATTCCATTTAAAATAACTGTATACAATATGAAATACTTAGAAGTCCAACTGCCATCCCAAACCCAGGAACTATACAAACATAATTACAAAACACTTTTCACACAAATAAAATCTGGACTAAACAATTGGAAAAAATACCATTTGCTCATGGAGAGGCTAAGACAACATAATAAAAACGACAACTCAACATAAATTAATTTACTTATTCAGCGCCGTGCCAATCAAACTACCAAAAATGTATTTTATAGAGTTACAAAAAATAAAAAAATTCATCCAAAAGTAAAAAGGTCAGCACTATCGAGGGAATTAATGAAACAAATGTGAAGGAAGATGGCCTAGCCATACCATATCTCAAAAAACCGTATTATGCTATATTATAAAGCATTAGTCATCAAAACAATCTGATACTGGCTAAGAAATAGAGAGGTGCATCAGTGGCACAGATTAAGTACACAATATACAGCAGTAAATGACCATACCAATCTATTGTCTGATAAACTCAGAGACTTCAACTTTCTTGACAAAAACTGCTGGGGAAACTGGAAAACCACATGGCAGAAACTAGGAACAGAGTAACATTTTACAATACTGAGATGAGGTCAAAATGCATATGACTATAGGAAGCCACTGGTGTTTACTGAGTAGCACAGTGATATGATCAGATCTGGGATTCAGGAAAATCACTTTAGCGGCTGAAGGGATGAATAGAGATAACTGGGAGAAAAATCATTACTGCAACATTATTCTGATAAAAATCTAATTTCCAAGATACACAGTGTAATGATAGTGGGAATCTGAAGATCTTCTCTGCCCCTGGGCCCCTTGATAGACTTAAGAGACTCTGAGAACCTTCCCTGATTTGAAAATATACTCTGCCCCCTAATAGGCTGAATGTGGTCACATGGAGCCTGTGGGGGGAGCCTCGTTTTTCCAGGAATGCCCACACCTTGTTACTTTGTGACTGGACAGTGGGTCAAGAGGGCTGTGACATTCTCTGACCCAGGAGAAGGCTATATATATGCCCTGATGTGAGGTTTTGCTTTGGGGCTCACTTTGGGAAGGGTTGTATGATTTGGCCAGATGAGACTCTGGGCTGCCGTCGAGCCCCAGGGTTTTAAAAACCCAGATGTTAGTGCTTCCCTCTCTGGTAACTAACTAGGTATGGAAGTAATGGGTCAGACAGCTGGAAGCCCTGTCTGCTGATCTGTTTCTCACTTCTGTTTGTATTCTCTAAAGTTTAGGGTGCTGACTTTTTCCCTTGAACTAGGTAAATGGTATATGTTTGATTGATTAAAGTAAGATTGTTAACCCATTTTGAGTTGCTTTTCTTTTGAAAAGCAGATCTAAGAACCTGTGCTAGCAGCTGTCCTGGGTATGCTAGGGTGCTTGCTGCTACACATAGTTGGGTACTGGTCTTAGTTCTCAAAGAGGACCAAAATGACACCACTCTGTAATAGTCAAGTTACAGTGTGTCTGACTGGGGCTAACCAGACAAGCTTGGAAGACTCTACCAACAGACTGGACACAAATAGTTCATGTGAACATTTGAGGCAGATTCTCTAAATTTGAGCATCTTGCATTTCTTTTGAACTACTGCAATTCTGCTTTGCTCACAGAACGCAAGACTTTTTGTGATATGGGTATGCCTGCTGGGTGTCAGTGTCTGCCATGTTATGCAATCAATTCCAAAGTTCTTCAGAGAGACTTTGAGAGTGTCCTTGTATCACTTCTTCTGACCATGTGAGCACTTGCCTTGTGGTAGTTCTCCATGGTCTTTTAGACAAGTGTACATTTGGCATTCTAACATCATGGCCAGCCCATGAGAATTGTACTTTCTGCAGCAGAGTTTGAAAGTTTGGCAGTTTAGGTTGAGAAAGAACCTCTATATCTGTGCCTTATCCTGTCAGGTCATCTTCAGAATCTTCAAAAGACAATTCAAATAGAAGCAATTCAGTTTCCAGGCATGACACTGGTATGTTGTCCAGGTTTCAGGGCATAAAACAATAAAGTCAGCACAACAAGTATCTAGAACTTCAGTGTAGTAGTCACTCAGGAAGGTAGTCAGGTATATTACTCCTCTTTCACACCTTCCTTTGGAGTCTCCCAAACATTCAGCGAGCTCTAGTGAGCTATCCACGTATTATCAATGTTTACATCCCTGGAAAGGATACTGCCAAGGTAAATGAACTTATCCAAAGTATTCAAAACTTTTCCATTGGCTGCAACCGATGGATCTACATATGGATGGTGTGGTGTTGACTGGTGGAGCATCTCTGTTTTCTTTGGTGATAACTATCAAGCCAAAATTAGCACAAGCTGGAAATTTTATTGCATCTCAGCTTCACAGGCTGCACTGAGTGCACAATCCTCTGTGAAGAAAAAAAATCATGCACCAACTCCCCCTTCACTTTACTTCAAGACACATATAGAACGGATTTAAATTATAAGTCATTCTCCACTAGATAAATGTCAAGGATATGATCAAGTACTTTTCAAAGGAAGAAATCAAAGCTACCAATCACATGGATGTGCTCTAAATCACAAATGATGAGAAAAATACAAATTAAAGCAGTTTTGAAGTTCAGCCTCTTACCTATTAGATTGAAGGAGATGACCAAAAAGGAAAACGATAATGCTGGCAAATCTGTGGGAAAACAGGCATGCTACTGTACTGAGAAGTAGAGCTATGACTTGACCCAGCTATTGTGGAAAGCAATTTGATATTATGCCCAGAAATTCATCTGCACCCCCTTTGACCCAGCTATACCACTAATAGACCTATGCCCTCAAAGAAAAAGGAGAAAGATCAAATCCTTCAAAATAGGGTCAGAGAAGCAGGACAATTTGTTCCACATCAATCAACACTGCCCATAACTTGGCCACTCAGGCTTCCTGAACACAATGTGCTAAAATATGTTGATATTTTAAGTCACGCTAAATCACATCTGGATGATACCTCCCCCAAGTCACCCTCTCCTGACATGCCATTAACTTGGGAAACTGAAGAGCAGGAAAAAGGATATGTATTCAAAACACCAAAATTTCCCTATTACCTCCACAGAAGGTATAGCCACTAACTATATTGTGTCCCTTTGAAGTTCTACATCACAAATAGGATACTCATGAAACTACAGAGAAATTCTAGCTTTAGGGAGGCTGGGTTGATTGATATTAAGACTAACTATCTAGTTTCTGTGATGACTTAAAAGCTCAGAAGCCTGCTGACCCCATAAAACCTAATGGGTATCATGAAACTCTGGATAAAAGGGAATGAAGCCCATTCCCTTCAGACCCCCAACTCCTAAATACTTTAATGAAAGACAATACTTGACGTGGTTAAGAGTCTAATTAGCCATGTACTGCTGTGTAAATAGAGCTACTCTCTTTCCTCCAGAGACTGTGGATTCTATGGGACTCCTGCCTAACTGTGGCTGTTTCTCACTCTGGTACTTGAAGCATGTCT
Organism: Pseudochirops cupreus; assembly: GCA_028627135.1. Taxonomy (NCBI): domain Eukaryota; kingdom Metazoa; phylum Chordata; class Mammalia; order Diprotodontia; family Pseudocheiridae; genus Pseudochirops; species Pseudochirops cupreus. Next base: position 394,661,257 of record CM053581.1, on the reverse strand, counting down.
TTCCAAGATGCTTATACATGACTGCCTCTCACACAGGCAGAGAGCACATTCCATTTCCAGTCACCATGCCTTTTTAGTGTCTGTATTTCATGTGTAGAATGCTTTCCCCTAGCTCATTCAAGTGCCACCACCTTCAAAAGACCTTTCCCAATTCCCCAAATTGTTAGTATCCACTTTATTTTACTGATAAATCTTATATTTACTTACATATGTGCACACTGTCCCCAGTAGAATGGAAGTTCCTTTGGGATACAGTCTTACTTCTATTTTTGTAGACCCCAGTGCTTTGTAGAATGCCTGGCACTTAATAGATGTTTATTTATCTTATAAAAAATTTCACCCAGGACCACAAGTAGTGCAGGAAGATTAGGGGAAAATCCTAAAGCACCAAAATTCACCGGGCCTGACAACACTGTCTAGAAATACACATCCATCCTTCTCCCAACTCCCCTTTACAATAACTGCACCAGAGATGAGCTCCTCATTCTTAGTGAACACAACCCCATCCTGGGGCATATATTCTTCCTTCAGCATATATACTACTCTCCCCATCCGCTCACCCTGCTCCAGCAGTAGCTAGTTTTTCAAAAACATAAAAACTTCATGTTGTCCTTGAGAGAGTTTCCAAAAAGCTCCTTCAGTTTTTCCTGAAAGGGTTCCTTATGAAAACTTTTGTTCATTATGAATGGGGTACGCTCTCTCTCTGCACCCTCTGTGAAGACTCCTCAGAATGAGGAAAAGGGAAGGGGACTATCTCGAAACCAGAGACAGATTTTTGTAAAGCTGGACAGACCTGAGTCCTGGATTTCCTAAAAAATTACACAACCAAGACCCTTCCCCCTTCCCTTGTTGTCAATCATCCTTAAGGCCTTCAAGAATTTTAGTAATCTGTTAGAGCCCTTCTCCCTTCTTCATTTTGGCATTTGCCAAATGAGGATAGGTACATTTGGATTGGCTATCCCCTATTTCCTTGTTCCTTATCATCGGAGGAGATTTCACACCCAGACTGTAAGCCCACCTCCCAGCCAGTGGGAGAAGGGACAGCAATGGGAAGGGGCTTGACTTCCTTAGGGTATAAATTCTTCTTTAACACACTTCATTCTGCTGGTTTGTACTGGTGGAAGGGATGCCATCTTCTTGCGAGAACTGAATGAAACTTCTGTTCTTTCCTCAAGATACCTCTGACTTTTAATTTTTTTGGGTAGGGGACTTTTGGGGTCCCCGTACCCCACACAATTAAAATCCTTTTTTGGAATGCATTACACTTTACACAGAACAGAAAATTAAAATAACGTGTTATACAATCAGTCACAAACACAGTCCTAGTTGGGTGATTTTTGGACCACACACACACACACACACACAGAGTCTAAAACGTATTCTTCGACTAGCCATGAGGTGGAGGTACAGATCAAGGTACAAGAGGGAGTTTAATTAGACTAGTCTAGTTATTCTTTTCTTTTGAAATGCTGAAGAATTTTATTTTCTCAAATACCACTTCTTCTTTAGTTGCTACAGAAATTTTGTCTATTACATCTAAGGAGTAAAGGAGAAGATATAAGCTGAATTTTTCTCTTCCCCATTGGAGAAAATTTGAACTCAAATTCTCTATACTTCCTGTCAATGTGACTTTTAAATGAAAACAGTCAATACAACAAAATTGAGGGCTTTAATCAGGGCATGTGAGTTGCAGCTGAGGATGCCACACAGCAAGTGCTGGGGAACCTGAGTAGGGGGCTGGGACCAGAATTTATATAGGGTACTAAGGCAGAGAGAATGACTAGGCTGCAGGGGTGAGGGGTTAGGCATCTCTGTTTCACAAGGTAAGTTGTTTTGCATAAGAAAAAGTCCATTAAAAAAGTCCCCTCAAAATCTCTGGAGGGGAGAGTTTGGGAGATCTAGAAAACAATCAGAGGGAGAATAAGATTAATTTAATTTGTCACAAACTAAAGGTACCACACCGAAAATGTGACTTTTAGCATTCTGTTTAAATATTTCTCAATAAAATAATCATTGGAGAGTAAAACATGATATGGCAGAAAAAGCACTCAGTTGGGAGTTAACAGAGTTGGATTCTAATTGCAAGTCTGTCACTGTGTGACCTTAGGCAAATCACTTAACTTCTTAGGACCAAGGTTAACTCATCTGCAAAACAGAAGAGTTAGACTAATATCACTTCATTCTGACTTTTTTCTCATATACATAAACAAAAGGTACTGTGACATAGTGGAGAAAGAACATATAGTGGAACCAGAAAGACATGAATTCAAGTGTTCCTCTGACAGTGCTCTGGGAAACTAAGTTGCCGAGAAGCCTGAGAAGCAGCTGACTTGCCAATGAAATCAGAGATTCAGGAAGATTGATTAGAAAGATATATAGAGATCAATTCTGACTATATTCCAGTTATCTATTACTAAGGTTTGCTCTGATGCAAAATTATTTCCTTCAGCAACTTTGCAGCTATACAGTTAAATTTTATGGTGTCTTTTTGGCATTTTCTTTTCCTTTCATAGTCCATATATACTAATGATAAAAATATAAAACAGAAGATCTCTATATAAATGGGTTGCAGGTGAGGATGTACTGCCATTAGTAGGCTATAGAGATTCAACCACTCTCATTCCTCCCCCACAACAAAGTAATCTGGGAGTCCCTTATCTTCCTGTATAGGGAAGTGGCAATCTTTGTACATCCAGTTCATTTATAATAACTCAGTAACAATGACTAACATTTCTACAGTAGGAGCCATACGAGAATAGACTCAAGCCCAACTCAGCTCTCTGCAAAATCACCTGGAGACTGTAAGTTTCTTTTCCCATCTGCCATTCACTATTATCTCTGCGGCTTCTCCTGTTTCTCTCCCTGTCTTTGATTATTAAGGAATAGCCTAATAAAACTGTCCCCTTCAAGCTCCTCATGCTCAATGGTCCTATCACACTCAACCAATACTACCCATGACCCACTCCAAGTTTGCCAAGTACCAAGGGGTACTTGCATCACGATATACTTTGAAATTCCTATTGCTCAATACTTTTAAAAAGGGGCAGGGTCCAAGTAGAATAAGTGGGGGCCAG
>CM053581.1:394614911-394649788 GCA_028627135.1 Pseudochirops cupreus | reverse complement strand
ACAACTCCTGTGCATGTTTTGCTCCTTCCTCATCTCTCTTTTTTTAATTTTTAAAATTTTTTATTTTTTTATTTTTGCTTTTTGGAGGGGGGGAAGGCAGGGCAATTGGGGTTAAGTGACTTGCCTAAGGTCACATGGCTAGTAAATGTTAAGTGTCTTGAGGCCGGATTTGAACTCAGGTCCTCCTGACTTCAGGGCCTTACTCTATTCACTGAGCCACCTAGCCAACCCCCCCTCCTCATCTCTCAATAGAATGTGATGCTCTTGAGGGCAAAGCATGTTCTGTTTTTGTGTTAATATTCTCAGTGCTTGGTGGCACAGTTCTTCGCATGTAGTAAGCACTAGCTTTTTGAATTAAGCCATCTACTAAGGAGTAGAAGTGTGTGTGGTGATAAGGGATGTGCCCACACTGAAATAGTGGATTTGGGAAAGTGCTGAAGTTAGCTATAGTGTTTGAATTTCAGTATACAGTTTAAAGGATTTGTTACTGCTCTCTTTTTTCCTCTCTGAACTGGTTACATATGTTTGAAAAAAGCTAATGGTTTTCAGCATCATTAATGTTATTTAATTGATAGTGCAACCTGTGTCTCTGTGTAGATGGTCTTTTCATCAGATTAGTGTTTTTTCCCTTTTTCTCGTTGATCCTTTTGGTATTTTGTATTTAGAAATAGAAGTAGAATTAGAATTGGAAATGAGAATGATTCCTTTAATTGTTATTTGTGACAATGATGATGTAAGATGTGAAATCAGATAAGGTAATTCACTGGAAAGAAAGACTAAGTGCCTTAATCTATTTTTAGACACTAGGAGGCAGCATATTCCTCATCATAGAATAATGAAAGCTAAATCAGAAAAATTTTCCCAACTTCATGAAATATATAGGAAAAGTAGATTATTAGAGATTTGAACATGCAAGTAGAACCCAAACACTTCACCATCAATGTAGAAGTTCACATTTTTTATTTTTGGAGCGGGAAAGGCAAGGCAATTGGGGTTAAGTGACTTGCCCAAGGTCACGCAGCTAGGTGTTGTCAGGTATCTGAGACCACATTTGAACTCTGGTCTTCCTGCCTCCAGGGCACGTGCTATATTCACTGCTCCACCTAGCTGCCCCAAGAAGTTTGGTTTTTTTATAACAGTTGGACAAAGGAGGAAGAAACACAAATCTCCACCTAAAGGGGTGTATCATGGGAGGGAGGAGGAAAGGTGCAGTAAAGGTGGGAAAAGCATTAGGGCAACACCTAGGGGAGGAGCAAGGCAATGACAAAGGCTACATTCCTTTCTCTTAGGAACTGCTTGCCTATGAAGATAAGAGAGTCTGCTTATCTACCAGGTCCCAGCTGTGCAAGCAGTTTCTTAGCCTCACCTTGAGTGACTGCTGCCTGCCTGTCTTGAATCCCAAGGACACACAGGGAGTCCAGTTTGGGAAACAAACAACAAATTGTATCAGCTGCGGGGAGGGGAGGTTGTCCTTGACACATTTAGGGCATGCTCTGGGTCCCGTGTTTCTGGAAAATATGGCAATCATACCTTAACATTCCTGAACATCTGAACTTTACTCTCTGTAAAATGGAACTACTTGCCTCTTTCTATATAGACACAAGGGAACTTTAATAAGGTGTTTTGCAAGTGTTTTAAGATCTTGGAGTCAGATTGTTTTATACAGACTTTTCCAGAGATATTTACAGATGACAAGGAATTGTCAGCATACTACCAAAGTAGCAAGAACTAGAATCTTTAATGGAGGCAAAGGAATTGCAATTTGGGGTCACTGCATAGCACGAGGGTACAGGAATGCAAAAGAGGGCCAGAAGGAGGCAGGCTTTAGCACAGCCTGGAGAAGCTGTTATGTAAATTATTTTGCATACCAACTGAAAGTCCATTCCAAAGGTTAGAGAGGGAAGGGTGCTGGATGGTGTGACATATGATCAGAACACCAGGGTTGGACCCCACGTGTAGTAACAGGGCAACTGGTTTGGACTTGTCTGATCAGGTAGCCTCTTCTGATGTCTGCATTCAACATTCTTTTGAAAAACTCTTTAAAGTAGTCCTCTTTTAACTGGTTTTGATCAACTTCAGGCAATTTGTAGCTCTAGCATCTGGCAAGGTCAGCTTCATTCAGCTGAATTACTTCTGACAAATATTACTTATTTAATAAGAGTTCTAGTATATTGCAAAGTCTAGCCCATCACCCCAGACTGGAAAGGCTTTGAATATGGGCGTAATGCTTAGCACACAGTGAACGCTTAAATGCTTGTTTTTGATTGAGTGAATGGGCTGAGTAACAAACTGCATTTGTGTTATCATCTGTGCGCTAGAGCCTAGCCAAATTTGGAGAGGCTTCCCCAGTGGTGGTACTTGTCTTCCCATGTCTGAAAAGTGCTTGGTAAAGAAATGGTCTTGCATTTGTTCTTCTTGACCTAAGAGCGTGGAACTAGTCATTAGTAGAAGTTACAGAGAAGTGAATTTCTGTTTGATATAAGGAAAAACTTTAAAGGTACCCAAAATGGAATGGGCCACCTCAGAAAATAATGGAATTCCCTCCTCATCCCTGTAGGTCTTTAAGGAAAGGTTGGATGACCACTTTGTAGCTCTATTGGAGAACCTGGCATTTAGATCTACTCATTTTACTGAATGTGTCCTTTTTAATGAGGATAAAATTCCATTCAGTCTCCCCACATTTAATTCCTTCTGGCTGCTATGGATGTAAACTGAGTTTTAAGGAGATCTCTCTCCTACTAGAATTTAAAGTAGTCTTAAATACCCAGGTGAAAGGCCCTGCATAGTTGGAGGGTTTAAAAAACTCTCACTGCTGAATAGCCATTGGCAGATAAGTAACCACAGTCTTGATAGCCATTAACCAAAAGCTCCACCATCTGGGCCCACCTTCCTCTACACTACAAACTTCAGAGAGCTTAATATTTTTCCATCTTGCAATACTTTGCCAGTTATACTGTTCTAGACCTATTTCAGGTCATTCTCCTAATAGTTTTAAGTTCAGTACTGGAACAAGAATGAGACACAGGTGATTGAACAGTTAAAAAGGAAAATTAGTTAGCCATAGCAGGAAGAGGATATTCAGTAAGGATAGTTGATAAACAAATCAGTAAAGCATTTATGAACCACTTGCTGTTGCCAAGTACTGTGCTGGAGATATAAATGCAAAGCAAAAAGAAAGACAGCCGCTGGCCTCAAGGAACCTGCATTCTAATAGGAAAAGAATAGCACTTAAAAGAATATTGAAAAAGGGTAGAGGGAAGGCATAGTGGGCATGGAGAATTCTGGGAAGTCCTTGAGCTGGGAAAAATGAAAGAGTGAGCATGGCTCTCCTGGGTACTTTTTGAAAATTCAGGTTCTGGAAGGAATGGGTCTTTAGGCCAGAGGATCTTCCATCATGAGAAGGCAAGGGAGTAGAGATACTTTCCAGGGGGGAGTCGTCTTAAGAGACCTGTCTTGTAGAGAAGGTTCTGCTTTATAGACTAGAATAATTGGTGGCTCCGCTTTCAAGAGTGTTTCCTGAAATGGTTCAAAAAACATTTCAAAGTTGTCTTTCAATTCCATGTCAAATAAACTGTTTGATTTCTCCATGATTTGAGTTACTGCCTATAGTAATTGCTTCATTAAAATTTTTCTTTGCTTTTTCTTAAAATAAGTTTTTATTGATGTCTTCGGTTTCTTTCATCATAATTATCTCCAGTATCATTCCTGGGCCAAACCATCCTGCTTAACAAATGATATTTTTTTTAAAGAGGAAAAAAAATTGGCACAATGTATCGATATGTTGAAAAAGTCCAAAAACGTTCGTTCAGTGTGTAATATCTGTAGACCTCTCATCTTCATGAAGGGATGGGTTGGTGGTGTCTCCTCATTTGAGTCATGCCCGATCTTTATGATTTTGTTACATTTACTTTGTGTGTGAATCTTCTTTCCATTTACAGTGTATTATTGTTGGCTCTGTTTACTTCACGTTGCATCAGTTCATGTAGCTCTTTCCATGGTTCTCTGCATTCATCACACATTTATTATAGTACAGTACTAATCTATTGCATTCGTGTACCACAATTTGTTCAACCATTCCGTAGTCACTTTGTTTCCAGTTCTTTGTGATCTGAGGTGACGTTTAAATATTTTGGTGTATATGGGGACTTTGTTCTTATCAGTAGCTTCCTTGGTAGTACCCTTGTAAAGGAGTCTCTGGTTAATTCTGAATTGCTTTCTAAAATGGTTGTACTATCTCACAATTCCACCAATAATGTATTAGTGTGCCTCTCATTCCACAAATACTTCCACATTGACTATTGCTATATTTTTTCCAATTTGTGGAGTATGAGTTGAAACATCAGGGTTGCTTTAATTTGCATTTCTCTTGTTATAGTGATTTGTAGCATTCTTTCGTGGTTGTGAATACTTGGTAATTCTTCTTTTGAGAACTGTTTATTTGTATCAGTTAGCCACTTTTCTATTTGGGGTTTCTATCAGTCATATTTATTAATTGTTTATTTATCTTGGATTTCAACCCCTTATTGGGGAACTGGATACAAAGATTTTTTTTTTCTATCCAATCATTTCCCTTCTTATCTTGGTATGCAGAAGCTTTTCAGTTCCATGTAATCAAGGTTACCTATTTTATCTTTTATAATTGCCTCTATTCTTGTTTGGCTAAGAACACATTGACTGTAGCTGTGTGGACACAATAAGTACAGAGGAAAGTAAATAGAAAGATTCACATAGAAGTTTTTGTTTGAGTGAAAAGTAAGACATTATAAAGGGTGAAGAGGAAGAGAATTCTAGGTATAGGGAATTGACCAACAACCTATGCAAAGGTGACAGGTGTTTTGTAGGTAAAATGAACGAAGATTTGGCAAGTGATTATATATACCAGGTGGGACAGAGAAGAGTAGTGGACCACTCAAGGATTTAAAACCTGGGTTACTAGTAGGTTGTTTTATTAGAGACTGTACTACTGAGGTAGACACTTTCACTACTTGGAGGTCACTGGCCTTACCTTGGCCACTGGAGGGAGTTACCTGGTTCATACCCCAGCCCTGGTGGGGACAAGTCTTGTACCTGAAGGTGGTGCAGCTGGAAATCCTGGTCATAATCTTAGCATTCATATGTCTATGGGAAAAAAGGAGTCTCTTCTTGTTAATGAAGTTGAGAACCTTAGCCCTTGAGATGGAGTCCTGAGTCATAGAACTTTCTCATCAGGGTATTGGGGTAGCTGTGAAGGGTCCCAAACTCAGCCTAGGTCAGTAATTTTTAGATTTAATGGAATGGGAGACCCTTCCATTGACCCATAAAATTCCATAGCCAAGTCCTTGCATTTGAATCCTGAATGACGGTACTTTGCTCATTAGGGTATCAGGGTATCTACCTGGCTGAACGATCCCTGTTTGGAACAATGATCCACGAGCTATGGGGGTAGGATGCAGAGGTCCTAGAACACATGATTCAGTGGCCTTACTCCTGCTCTCTCCAGGAAGTATGGGCTGTAGGGTGAGGTTGTCTGTGGAGGTGTGGTGTTCAGGGCAATTAGTCACAGTTCTGGTTAATGACTCATGAATTGAAGGGCCCAAGGTTGACCTGTTCCCCATCCAACTGGTTTATTTGAATTTTGAAAAAAAGGAATGATTCCAAGAGTCACTATAGGAAGCTTTATTTGCAGTGTGTTGACTTCTCAGTGGTGACAGTGGTGGTAGACAGCAGTGGTTCTAGGCAGTTGCATCTAGGACAGCAACAGTGAAACCTAATTGGGGACAGGCAGTTCTGTGCAGGGGTTCAGGTGATTCCTAAGGGACAGGACAGGGATGGAGGTTTCTGAGTATCAGCCAAGAGTAGGAGAAAACCAAGCAGTCCAGAGAATCTCAAGATTACTCTGCTGGCTGGCGTTTCAGTGGAGTTTATATAGGGTTTCTTTCTGGGGTGTTCCCCCTTTTGCCCATATGAATGGAAGTGGGGCATTCTTCCTTTCTAGTTGAGGAGAGGGACTTTTCTCCTTGACCTCAAAGTAAGTATGAGGTATTTTCCCCTGAACATTTGAGCAACTATCAACCTTATCTCCAGATGCAAGGTAGTGAAGGGCCACCTAACATCCCAGGTTGGGCCCTTCCTTGGCAGTGTCGGCTTTATGCCAGGGTGGATAGCCTATGGGAATACACAGGAGACGCCAAGGCATGGCGGGGGGAGGGGGGGGAGGACGGTGTCAGCAAGCCCACTAGTAAATTTCTACAGCAAAGTAAAACTGCATCACAAGCCAGAGTTACAAAGTAGGCCCCAAATTGTGATATAAGGTCTAGGAGATAGTGGAAAACCAACTAGTTTAAAAACGTGAAGGGATCATACAGGCAAACATCTACACTGTATCTTGGCAGAGTAAGGAGGTAAGAGGAAAGCCAGGTCTAGAGGGTGTAAAAGATGAGTCCCATTTTGGACATACTTAGTTTGGTTTCTATAGATCTATATACTGGTAGAGATAGATATCTAGTAGGAAGTTTATCTTTTAGCCACATGTCTGAGGTACGCTTAATCTTAAATATTTGTATCCATTCCCTTTAGATTTTTAGATCATCAGACTTTTGTCTTTTTTTTTTTTTTGAGTTCCACGTTCTCTTCACTGGCCCCTACCCCACTTACTGAGAAGTCAAACAATGTGATACCCTTTATACATGTGATGAAACGTAGACAGTATAGCAGCCCCATTCAAAGAACCTGCATTGCTTCCATTTGAATTGTCTTAGGAACAATTAGGAACTGGTGGACTGACCACAGTGTTCTAATGCCAAATGCTCACTTGTCTAAAAGATTATTTTACAGAGAAGTCACACAAGGTGAACACTCACATGGTAGTCTGAAAAGGCAATACAAGGATACTTTCAAGGTCTCTCTCTTTAGAACTTTGGAGTTGATTGCATGACATTGGAGACACTGGCCCATGACCACCCAGCATGTTATGCCCTCATCAAGAGAAGGTGCTGCGTTCTATGGACAAAGCAGAATTGAAGTAGCTTAAAAGAAACGCGAAAGACACACATTTAGAAAATCCAACCTGAATGTTCACATGGATTATTTGTTCCTCACCTATGGTAGAGCCCTCTGAGCTCATATTGATCTGATCAGCCACAGTAGCTTGACTTTAACATAGTGGTGTCACCTTGATCTTTTCCACAAAGGAACGAAAACAAACAGCCAACTCAGCCAAGGCTTAGCTTGGCTTCCTGTTAAAAGTTAACAGAGTTTCTGGGCGACACCTGTTCCTGCACTGGTTTCAAGTTCAGGCATCCACTTGGTGCTGTCTCCCAACCCCCTTTCTTTCCCTTTCTCACCAGAATGTTCCTCTTATTGTCATTCAGTTTTGGCCTCTTTCTACCACAACATCAGTAGACTTGTGTTTTCCTAATTTGCACTGAGATAGGAAAATGATTTTCTGTGACTTTTTCTTGATTTTCTTTTTTCCCCCACAGTTATCGTTGCTAACTGTATTTCCGTCCATCCTGTTCTCTATACCCCCGTTTATTCTGTTCTCTATCTTTTCACCCTGTCCCTCCTCAAATGTGTTTTGCTTCTGATTACCCCTTCCCCATCTGCCCTCTCTTCTATCAACCCGTGACCCCATCTCCTTCCCTTTCCCCTTTCTCTCTCTCTTTCTCTCTCTCTTTTGCTTTTTTGGAGGGGGGCAGAGTAGGGCAGTTGGGGTTAAATGACTTGCCCAAGGTCACATGGCTGTTAAGTGTCTGAGACTGAATTTGAACTCAGGTCCTCCTAACTCCAGGGCTAGTGCTCTATTCACTGCGCCACCTAGCCTCCCTGCCCCTCCCTTTTCTTTTCCTATAGAGTAAGATAGATTTTTGTACCCCATTGCCTGTGTATTTTATTTACCAGTTACATGTAAAAACAATTTTTTCATATTTGTTGTTAAAACTTTTGAGTTCTAAATTCTGTCCCTTCTCCCCCCACCAACCTTCATTGAGAAGACAAGCAGTTTGCTATAGATTATACATGTATAGTCATACAAAACACTTCTGTAATAGTCATGTTGTGAAAGACTAACTGTATTTCCCTCATTCCTATTCCCCTATCCCTGCTTATTCTATTCTCCCTCTCCTTTCACCTTATCTCTCCTCAAAAGTGTTTTTCTGATTACACCCTCCCCCAGTCCCTTTCTATCATCCTCATCTCTCATCCCCTTCCCCCCCACTTTCCCGTATGGTAAGAGATTTCCATACTCAATTGAGCTCGTATTATTCTCTCCTAAAGCCAGATCTGATGAGAGTAAGGTTTACTCATTCCTTCTTACCTGCCCCCTCTTTCTCTCTACTGTAAAAACTTTTTCTTACCTCTTTTATGTGAGATAATTTACCACATTCTACCTCTCCCTTTCTCCTTTCAGTACATTCCTCTCTCACTGCTTAATTTTGTTTTTTAGATGTCATTCCTTCTTTCCTGTTTACCTTTTCATGCTTCTCTTGAGTCTTGTTTTTGAAAGTCAGATTTTCTGTTCAACTCTGGTCTTTTCTCAAGAATGCATTAAATTCTTCGTTTCATTGAATGACCATTCTTTCCCCTCTGAGGGATTATAATCAGTTTTGTTGGGTAGGTGATTCTTGGTCTTAATCCTAGTTCCTTGGACCTCTGGAATATCATATTCCATGCTCTCCAATCCCTTAATGCAGAAGCCGCTAGGTCTTGTGTTATCCTGATTGTGTTTCCACAGTGCTTGAATTTCTTTTTGGCTGCTTGCAATATTTTCTTTTTGACCTGGGAATTCTATAATTTGGCTATGATAATCCTGGGAGTTTTCCTTTTGGATCTCTTTCAGGAGGTGATTGAATGAATTTTTTCCATTTCTATTTTGCCCTCTGGTTCTAGAATATCAGCACAGTTTTCCTTGATAATTTCTTGCAAGGTGATGTCTAGGTTCTTTTTTAGGTCATGACTTTCAGGTAGTCTAATAATTTTTAAATGATCTCTCCTGGATCTGTTTTCCAGGTCAGTGGTTTTTCCAATGAGATATTTCACATTGTCTTCTATTTTTTCATTCTTTGGTTTTGTTTTATAGTTTCTAGATTCCATTAGCTCCATTCTAATTTTTAGGAGTTTCTTCAGTGAGGTTTTGGACCTCCTTTTCTGTTTGGCCAATGCTGCTTTTTAAGGCTTTCTTCTCCTCATTGACTTTTTGGACCCCTTTTGCCTTTTGAATTAGTCTGTTTTTTAGGGTGTTATTTTCTTCAGTGTTTTTGGGGTTTCCTTTAGCAAATTGTTGACTTGTTTTTCATGGTTTTCTTGCATCACACTCATTTCTTTTCCCAAATTTTCCTCTACTTCTCTTATTTGATTTTCAAAATCCTTTTTGAGCTCTTCCATGGCCTGTGACCAATTCATATTTTTCTTGGACACTGGATGTAGGGGGTTTGACTTTGTTGTCTTCTTCTGGTTGTATGTTTTAATCTTCTTTGTGATCAAAGTAAGATTCTATAGTCTGAGTTTTTGCTTCTAGTGTGTAGGGTGTACTGTCCCCTGTACATCAGGGGTTTTGCGCAGCTGTTTTCAGACATATTTCTAGGGACCTGTAAGTTTTCAGTTTTGCCAAGATGGTATGATCAAAGGAGAGGTGTGTATGCCTCCCCTGGTCTGTGCTCTTGTCTGTGAGTGACCACACGCACTCTTTTCTGCCCTGGAACTGTGGGGCAGGTTCCCTCTCCACTGCTGCCACAAGCTCTATTATGTCAGTGTTCCTCCTCACCCCAGAACTGCCACTCAAGACTGTGAGCCATATCTAAGTATGGGCAAAGCTAGAGAATCCTGCCTCAGTGCCACCAAAGAGAGCCCTGTAATCTCTTTTTGACCAGTTGTTTGATACCCTTACTCTCTGTGGGCTGAGATCTTCAGAAACAGCTGCTTCTACTACTGCCCCTGCTGCCAGATTCAGTCACTCCCAAGGCCTGCTCCTGGTTTGCTATTGCTCCAGCTGTTCTCGGGCTGTGACTAGACTGTACTCCTCTTTCACCCAGGTCCAACAGACCTTTCCTACTGACTTTCTAAGTTGTCTTTGGGGTTTGTGGGTTGAGAAGTTTGGAAACTGCCATAGCTGCTAGTGATTCAGTCTCCTGAAGCCTGACTGCTACAGGTTCTCTGGGGCACAGTTGGCCTGTGTTGGATGAGATTCTCTAGCATCCTTGTGCAATAGACCTTTCCTGTTGACCTTCAAGGTATCTTGGGCTAGGAATTTGATTCACTCTGTCTTTTTGGGGTTCTGCTGCTCCAGAATTTGTTTAGAGGAATTTTTTACAAGTATTTGTAGAAGTTTGGGGGTGAGCTCAGTCAGGTGAGTACTTCCCTCTGCCATCTTGGTGACTTTCTTATTGGGAATTTTGTCTGATGCATTTTTTAGGGTATTGTGCAAGAAGTGTGGTTGATGGGTTTGGCAGAAATGTTTCCTCTCACTTCACTATCCTGAATCTGCCCCTTTTGTACTAGATTTATAATCAATATTACCAAGTATACTAGTAAAAAGAAAAAAAGTTCTAACTTTACGATTCTGTGGTGCTACCTAATTAAATAATTTCCAAAAATCATTTCAAGATTTGTTAACATGGTGTGAATTATTTATTGGTTTAAGGATTGCAAGGAACTGAGAATGATGAGTAAGAATGTGAACATGACTAGTATGGCAATATGTTTAATATGATTGTACATTTATGGCTTATATAAGATTGCATGCCATCTTAGGGAGGGAAGAGGAGAGAAGGGTGGAAAAATTTAGAACTCAAAAATCCATATAAAAGTGAATGTTGAAAACTACAAATAAATAAGGAAATTTTTTTAAAATTTAAAAAAGAATGTGAGTAGGTAAACATTTTTGCCATGGTTCTTATACTTGTAATCAGCTTTAATGTTATGAATGAGATTTATACAGTATTCACAGGTTAAAGGATATAGAGAAAACCAAATCTTTGTCCTCTAAAAACTAACCAAAAAACCCCCCAGAGAAATGACTTTAAAAGATACATACATACACTTCCTGGAGAAGTTAATTGGATAGTAAAAATAAGCAGTAGCAGTTGTGATAGAGTGGAAAGAATGCTGGATTTGATAAAAAGACCAAATTCCAAACCAGCCACTTATTGGTTTTAAAAAGTTCTCTGGCCACCTGTCTAGTGTAGGTAGAGGAATTTTTATTCAGGTGTAGATTTGGGTATAGGAGAGGAGATGATGGATTTGTGTTCTTAGTGGTGAATGGAATACTCTTGTAGTTGAAATCCCAGATCCACCAAAGTGAGTTACATATATATTTCCCAGAGTGACCTGATGGTTCATTGAGAAGGTGAGCCCTCAACTATGCCTAAAATGTTAACATTTTATAGAGGTTATAAAAGAAAACAATTTACTGTCACATTTTAGGTTAGAGCTTATTGGGGGTGACTGTTAAAGAAGCTGATTATTATTATTATTTTTTTGGCTTCATCTGAAATTGCAGTATCTGCCATAAGCCATGGATCCTTCTGTTGTATAGACCCACTTACTTGAGGACCTTGCACCAGGTAGTAATTTGTGATGTAATGAAGCAGACTTCTGCATCGAGTGAAAGACTAGACATTTTCTGTTATTTTCATGACTTCAAAGCTCTCCACCAAAATAGAAATTATGTGTGAGATGTAAAGCAATTTCTGCTGTCTCTACTCTCTAGGATGCCAAAAAAAATATAATTAATGATTTGACATCAGAGGAGGTTACTTACTAGCTGTAACACTCTGGCAACTGGGCTGCACAAGCTCATTCCCAGGTTTAAAACAGAACACAATTCTATCTTGCCCCACCTCCTCAATGCCTTAGAAATCCAAAATGCAGAAACATGCTTAGGCTGCAGTAAGCAGTGGCAACACAGCAGCTTTCTGTGCCATAACAAAACTTGGTCAGGGAAATGAGGAATAGAATGACCTGGGAAAGGTCATCTTTGTGTCTGTGGGGTATGCCACTGAGCCTGAAGGAAAAGCCCTATATCCAGCTGCGGCCAATTGTATTCCCCCAGAAGCCACTTGGGACAGAACTTGAGACTAGTCTTGTGTGGGAGGAGGCTGAAATGACTTTGGTGTCCAGCCTCCATGGAAACCACACTTAAAGGAGAAGTCAGAAAGTCAGTAATAGAGAAGTATAAGAAAAAAGAACTGAAATTATCCAAAATATCAGGAGGATGAAAATTCATTTAACCTCATGTATACAGAGATCAACAGGGATGTTTATTAATAACAAAACAGAATATGACCCTCAGATTAAATTAAAAAGTCCAGACATCTGTGAAAGAGTATAGCAAGACAAAAGGAAAAGAATCAATACCTGAAGGCAGTATGGAATAGTATAGTATGGAACCACAGCAAAATGTGATTTTTGAATAGTTTAAAAGAGAATTAAGAATTGTGAGGACAGAATTGATAGCATTTTAAAGCAGAAATAACAAGTAGAATAAATCTCACCAAAGAAACAAAACTGATTGGGAATACAGATACATGGAGTTGAATGAAAATCTGTTAAGAGAAGCAAAAAAGCAGTAACAGTAAAAGAAAACATGATCCCTATATGAAGAAAACATTGATTTCATAGAGACAGCTTAAGGATTATAGGTGTCCTGGAAGAATATGACAAGTTAAAAATCTGAACATAAGAATTTAAGAAATAATAAGATAAAATTGCTTAGAACTTCCAAGTATATAGAAAATCAAGTACCAGTTGAAAGAATCCATAGATTGCCTCTAGAACATAAAGCAGCCCTATATTGTAAACTCCTGGATTCATAGAGGTTATGTTTAAGAATTCCACAGACAAAAAAAAAAACAAAATAAACTCTGAAAGTGGGGGGGAGATAGACCTTTAAATGCAGAAGAAGAGAAATTTGACTGACAGACTGTTCTACAGCCACCAAAAACTGAAGAAGGGAATTAAATATGTTTCAAAGAGTTAGGGAACCCAAGATGACATGACCCTGTGAATCTGAGCCTACCCATAAATGAAAAGTTGAACTTTCAACAAACAAGCGGTGGTGGAAACATTTCTAGAAAGAAAATTAGACCTGAAGAAGTTATTTGCTGATTAAACACCCCAGACAACATAAGTACAAGAATTGTAAAGAAATATAATGACCAAGGACAACAACAACAAAATAAAACTGGAAACCATTAAGAAACATCTTTGTAAATGTACACGTGGAGAGAAGGGTGAGAGCAGAAGTAAAATAGAATGAATTGTGGAAAAATATGCTTGAAATATAGCCTAACCTCACAAAATCCTGCCTATAGATAAATCAATGGGTTTTTTTGTTTTGTTTTTGTGAAACTGAATTATAGAATGAGAGGTTGTGCAGGGGAAAAAGAAGATAGAGATGGAAATGAAATGAACCCTAATCTAATCAAAGGCTAACAAGTATCTTGGGAAGAAGAGACCACACTGGAGAATGGGGAGGAAGCAAAGGAATTGAAAAGTGGGAAAGAAAGGAAGAAATCTTGGGTACCGTTGAGAAGAGTTACCATTGATTAATCTTCCCATGGGAGAAGTGATATTTTTATAAGAGGACTGTAATAATGTGTATTATCTGCAGAGATTGGATGCTTAGAGAAACCACTTATCCTGTCTCAGAAGAAGGGGAATCAGAGCTCCTGGGAGGACATGGACCAAGAGAAGAGATCTTAAGTCACAAGGAAAAAAAATTATGAGGAAGATGAACTGCACAGTAGAAATTGGTGTTTCTGAGAAAAAGACACAACAGAAAATTGCAGAGCAGAGGGCAAGACTTAGAAGAAGGAAACCAAATAGGACTAAAGAGAGTAATTACATATAAGGTCTGTGAACCAAATAATAAAAGTTTAGAAGAGAGAGAAAGAGGGAGGATGAAAAATGATGTAAAGGAGGGAAATAAATACTTTTTTTTGCAAGAGAGGACAGAAAATGAAAAATGTTAAACTATTAAAACAAATTGAAGTCAAGGAGAAGAGAGCAGATTTTTTTTTTGACCATGAAAAGAAAAGGAAGAATTTAAAAGGAATAAGTTAATCAAAATTCTAAAACTAGGCAAATGAAAGGGGCAAGGAGAGTTGAGAATGAGAAGAATAAAGGGTAATTGTAAAGGAATTGCCAAAGAAAAACTTATGATCTTGTTGAGTGCACAGAATTGAGTCAGACTTTTAAGGAACAATTATTAGTACGAATATTATATAGATTCTCTTAAAAACTGAAAAACCGTCCTACCAGATTTCTCATGAGACAGATATATATATTTTTTAGATTAAAAAAAATTTTTTATTGATTTGTTTATTTACTTATATTTTACAAGATTCAGTTCCACAAACCCTTGAGTTTCAAATTTTCTCTCCTCCCCCCCCATGGCAGTTACAAATATATTCTTAATACCTAAACTCAAAAAAGGAAGATCATTGACCAGTATTAGTAAAGAATATTGATTCAAAAAGATCCTGATTCATCCAAGAAATTTACAGTAACCAAGTTGGATTTTTACTATAGATTCAGGAATAATTCACTATTAAGAATTAAATTAAATTAATTAATTAATCTAATAATGTTAAAAAGAAAGCTATATGCAGGGTGGCTAGGTGGCGCAGTGAATAGAGCACCAGCCCTGGAGTAAGAAGGACCTGAGTTCCAATGCGGCCTCAGACACTTAACACTTACTAGCTGTGTGACCTTGGGCAAGTCACTTAACCCAAACTGCCCAGCCCTCTCCAAAAAAGCAAAAAAAAAAGCTATACAATCCCACATTGATTTATTATTTCTTTGACAAAGAAGATTAATTAATGCTAGCTTTAACAGAATCTTAAATGTAGTCTAGGCTGTCTATATTCTGTGAGAAAAGAAGTTGTTGAATGATTAAAAGAATTACTTGAATTATACTTGGATCAAAGTTTGATATTCGAGGTATATAAACATTTCATAGATACTTAAAATAAAAAACCCTTCCCCATTAGATAAGGGATCTAATGATATGGACACAGTTTTAAAGATAAGTATTGCAAACTATTAACAGGAAAGAATACTCTGAATCAGTAAGAGGAGAAATACTTTTCAAAATAACCCTGAGGTTTCACCTCGTCCTGCAAATTGGCGGAGATGACAAAAGATAGGAATATTGTATGGGTCACAGAAAGACAGCACGTTGATGCATTTTTGGTGGAGCCGTGAATCATCGGTACAATCACTTTGAAAACAGTTTGGATTTAAGCAAATAAAGTGACTAAAATATGTGTACCTTTGACCCAGAGATTTTATTACAAAGCTCATAAGCTAAGGAGCTCATTGACTAAAAAAAGAAAAAAATATATATATATATAATTTATAGCAATTCTTTTTGTGATTAAAAAATAATTGGAAACAAAGTGGATGAATGAGAAGTGGCTAAACAGATTATGGTATATGAATGTAATGTAATATAACGGTGTTATTAAGAAATGATGAATACAGAGAAAGATCAAAGTTCTATATGAATTGATTCAGTAAGTCAAGAAAACAAACCAGGTCTTCCTTGCTTCCAAGCTGGATTTGCATTTAATACACCATTTTGCTTCTTGTAATAGCTGTGAATAATGAATATATATAGTTGAAATTTTCCAAACAGGCTTACTTGAAAGTTAAGCAAACATTTGTTCATAAGTTCAGTTTTGAATATTTTGGGTTTAACATGCCTCTTGGACATCCAGTTTGAGATGTACAGTAGGTATTTGAATATGTGAGACTGCAGGTCTGCAGAGAGGTTAGGGTTGGACATGTAGGCCTGAGAATCATGTGCATACAGATAACAGAACCAATGGGGTGTGATAGGATCACCAAATAAGAGTAGAGAAGGAGACAAGCAGGCCCAAGAAATAGAAGGTGAGTCTTTCAGCTCAGGTGTGGTGGTGGTGGAAAGGAAAGGTATGGGAGGTTTGAGGAGGGATTAAAAAGTTTGGAACAGCTGCTGTGGTGTGTGGAATAGTGAACCAGTGAGGGAAGCATAAAAGGATTGCCTTGCCTCAGTGAGGGTGGAGTTGCGATGATGTAATATACATTTGTAGTGGTCCCAGTCAGTATGATCTTGTAATTTTTTTTTCCAGTTTCACTCAGCAGCCTATGACTGGAGTAAAGCCTGGGAATAATGCAATGCTGAGGGTTGGTAGGGCAGGGACTTGGGAGAAAAGTGTAGTGTTTCACCAAATGGTCTCTGTAGGGGAAGGAAAGAAATTGTAGTCAGTACTGGACTGATGGCTTCGGTAAAGAACCGAGAGAAGCATTCAAGGATCCAGTGAACATGAAGAAACAAGATTAGGGATTACAAGGCAGAGGAAGTAAGATGACAAGACAGTGTGACTGAATAAAGGGATTTCCGAATTCGTGATTATGGAAGTAGAACCTGTGATGACAAGGTCCAGGATGTTCCCGTCTCTGTGTATAGCTGACGTGGGGTGGAGTAGTAGATTGTAGGAAATAAGTAAATTGAGGAGTTGGAAAGTTAGGGTTTTTTGGGAGTATCGGTACATAAACTGAGGGCAAGAGTTGGGGAGGAGAAAGACCCGGCCAGGCACTGAACTTGTTAACAAAGAAGAATGTCCTTAAGGTCCGTCAATAACAGTAAAAGAAACAGTAACCAGCATTTATATAGCACCTACTGTTTGCTAGTCTGTGTACTTTACAAACATTAAACCAGTGGTTCTCAACCTGTGGGTTGAACCACCCTTTCACAGGGGTCACAGGGCTGGCCTTAAACCATCAGAAAACACGTATTTCCGATGGTCTTAGGAACCGAGACACAGCTCCTCTATCTGTCTCCAGGCAGGTCAGCCCACATGCAGATACACCCACATACAAATATTAAAAAGGGTCGCGGCATTAGGAAGGTTGAGAAACACTGTTGTAGAGAGAGAACTTGAAAGTGGCAGTGAGAGATAAGGAATGGAATGTTCCAGCTTCTCCACCATGAGGGCTTAGGAGAGATGGGAGTGAAAGGGTGAATAAACATTGCCAGAAAGGTTTTCCAAGGAATCTGTGTCATCAGGACAGATCTAGGTCTCAGTGAGTGCTAGAAGAAGGAAGTGAGAAAGCAAAAGATTTAAGAGAAAAACAAGTTGGTTGCCCTTTGAGCAGGCATTCCAGAGAACACAGTGGAAGGGGAGCAGCTTTTGAGTGGGATTTGGGGGGATTAGTTTGAGGGGGACTGAGATAAGGGAATGCTCAGTGGAGTACTGGGCAAACTGTGGTTTAGAATCACTAGGTTGGAAAGTGAATGACACTGGGAGTATTTTAATCGCAGGAAATGGATTCTGTAAGGTTGTTATTTCCCCTTGGGGCTCTGCCTCTGGGATGATTTGTTTTAGGAAATTAAGAAGCACACAGGGTAGTGTAGCTAGAAGGGTGAGGTTTGTGGAGCAGGGAAGGCAATCTTTGTCTTGGAGGCTGGAGAAGGTATCAGAAGTAGACACATAGATGGCTGGCTCAGGGATTAGAGGAGATCATTGGTAGATTTTGAGAGGGAAGTTTGATTTGAATGGTGATATGTGAAGCTAGATTGTGGGAGAATGGTAGAGAGAATGAATTGTGGACTTTTTTTAAAGGCATTTAGAGAGTGGAGAAAGTTGGAGAGAATAAGGGATGATAGCTAGAGGGGAGGATTGGAGCAAGTGAATATTTTTTTTTAAAGAATGAGATATACCAGGGCTTATTATGATCCTTAAGGAAGGAGCCAGTAGATTGGGAGACATTGAAAATGGGTGAGGGAATGATAGGGGACTGTCTATTAGAGAATTCTGGAGGGGATGGGTATGGGAATGATACGGACTGTCTATTAGAATTCTGGAGGGGATGGGATCAAGATTGCATGTTAGATTGCATTGCTTGATCTCAGCAAATACAAGGGCTGTCTTTCAGATGAGACTGGAGTGACTGAGAAGGTATCTGAATGAGGAAGGCATCTACTTGTAGCGAAAGGCAGCATTTCTTTTTTAAAGTGTGAGGAAAGTTCCTTAGCTTGCAACCATGGGGAACCTGGGGCCTCAATAGCAAATCTTTTTATAATTAAGAGGATTTGCTCTGTGAAGTTTGGATTCAGTCAAAGGACTGCCCTTGAGGATCCAGGGGGCCAAGATTTATTCTGTGAAATTTGCATTCAGTCAGAGGGCTGCAGTTGAAGACCTAGAGGGTCAAATGTGACCTTGAGGCTATGGATTCCCCACCCCTGGTAGCCAGTGGGGGAAGTGGTACCATCTAAAGCTCAAGAAGAAATGAGAAAGTTTGAAACCACTGATTCATGGTTAGTGTGGTAAATTTGATTAATTTGGTAGAAATGGAATGTTTGCCTTGCTGCAATAGGGCCCAGGGATAACTAGGGTAGGACAGTGGATAGAATGCTGGCCCTGGAGTCAGGAAGAATTTTATATTCATGAGTTCAAATCTGGCCTTAGACAGTTACTAGTTGTGTGACTCTGGGAAAGTCACTTAATCCTGTTTCCTTTTGCTTCCTCATCTCCAAAATGAGCTGGAGAAGGAAATGGCAAACCACTCCAAAATCTTTTCAAAGAAATCCCCAATTGGGGACGGCTGGTGCAGTGAATAGAACACCGGCCCTGGTATCAGGAGGACCTGAGTTCAAATTCGGCCTCAGACACTTGACCTACTCACTAGCTGTGTGACCTTGGGCAAGTCACTTAACCCCAATTGCCCTGCTTTCCCCGCTGCAAAACAAAACAAAAAAGAAATCCCTAATTAAGGTCACACAATTGGACATGACTTAAACAACAACAATAGTGAGCAACTAGTTGAGATTAAAGAACATAAATCTGTAACATGCCCAGTCAGCACAATTTCATTAGTTTCTTCAGCTTCATTCAGCACATGACTAGAGCAGGGAAGTAGGTAGATGGTAGGAGTGATCCAAGCAATTGAGGTTTGGCAAAGTGTTAGTGAGTAGAGAATAGTATAGAGTTAACATTAAGTGGAAAAAAAAAGAGATGAGAATATAGCCATGTAGTGGTGATGGTCTGGGTTCAGTCACTCCCTTAAGAAATGAAACTTGAAGTGAGTGAAGAAAGCATTTTTGGAGTGAATGCATGGTACCACACAGAGGCCAAACTGAGCTTTTTATGGATTAGCCCTTCCTGGTCCCTCTGGTCAGAACTGGGATTGGTCCTAGCTCCTCCAGGTTACATGTTGCTCCTTACCCTGCTCTGTCCTCCAGAACACAGGTCTACATGGATCCCATGTTTACCAAATAGAGGGATAGTATATGCATGGGAGTGTAAGTTGATATGCATGAAGGCTATTAGGCATGTGCAGTAATTAGGTTTTAGTGACCCTGAATAAACTCTTGAGTTTAAGCCATGCTGCCAGCTTCGCTCTCTCTACTGACCTTGAGGTCGGAGGCCCTGAAAACCATTCTCGCAAGACAGAATGTGCTTATCTGCTAATATTGTATCGTTTAGTAAATTTCCTTGTATGGCAATATCTGTGGAAGCAGGACTCCATATATTACTAGACTATTTCTCACATCTGGGAAAGAAGAGAGGTGGAAAGAATGAAGGTCACAGTTAAGTTGAAGAACAAGACTGAAGGGGCTTAAAGCATAGGGAAAGACGGAATGCTAAAATATGATCTATTAAGAAAATTTTAAGAGTTCACAAACAAGGAAGTGGAGTAATCAATATATGTTGAAGACTCCTCATTTGAGGTATGAGGGCAGGAGATGGGGAAGAGGGAGAATATGAACCTCATACTGCGTTTAACGAGAAAGAAAGAAGAATGTCTTGGAGGCCTGTAAATTATCACTACGAGGATCTGAATAGAAATTAATTTTGATGGTTTGAACTTCAGTGAAAGACAGAGGTTGCCTCTTGAAGGTGGTAGAGGTAGAGTCTGGAAGTCGCAATGGAGAATAAGGAGTGTTCTGATTCTCCCACGGGCACTAGTGAGTTAGGGAATAAAGAAAAAGCATAGGCATACAGTCAAGGATAATAAGGAAAGTGGTATCATCAGGAGAGAGCCATATCTCAGTGAGTTTCAGCATATTGGAGGGAGTGAGAAATGAGATTTAAAATGAAAGGCAGTTTTTTCATTACTAAGTAGGCATAGTAGAAGGGGTGGGCAGATAAGGAGTGAGATCTTTCTGGGTATTGTTGAGGTATAGGCATGAGGTAGTGGTAAGATGGGAATGATAAACAGAGTTTTTATACTGGCAGTTTTGATGAGGCCAGTTTAAGGTTATAGATGTGTGCTAATCATTGAATGTATCCAGACAAGAATATCAGTGGTTACAAGTAGATTTTTTTTCAGGAAAGCTTGAAATCAGGCTGCACAGATCCTACCTTGAGGCTCATCTTGGTGGCACAGTGTGTCTACTGAAACTCTATGTTATGAACAAGCAGTAGCAGGGAAGCCTTGGTCAGGAGAGAGGGGTACACTATCCAAAAAGTTGGATTGTTGCCCTAAAAAATTCTTGGAAACTCTTCCTAGATTGCAGCTTATTTATGCCTTCTTATCCTGTGCAACTCTTGTCATCTCATAAATTCTTCACAAAGAGTTTTATATTTGCTAGGGACCTTCCTCTAGATCCCTTGACATTGTGTGGGTACCAGGGAAGTATGTGGCTTACCCATTTATAATCCTTCAGTCTTGCTACTTCATTGTTACTTTTTGGTGTACAATTCTTAGTACTGCTTCAGTGTATTCACATGCACTACACGTCTCTGGTTTAGTTTTGGTTTTTTTTTTTGAGAAACTCATGGATTTGATTCTTCAGAGACCTTTTCCATTGCTTGCTGCTATGTAGCCTTATAACATTACTTGGGGAACATTGGTGTTAAAAAGATGGGATCTTTGTTTCAAGGAGAAGTTTGAGATAATTAAAAACACTATTATTGTCTGTTGCCCATTTTCAGTATGTGCATGAGCAAATATTCACTCACTGAGTACCTCATGATATATGACTAGACTATCCATGCAGCTACATGACACAGGCAGGCTTCATTCATTTGATAGTTTCTAATAATAATAGTTCTCATACAGGAGGCTCTGCTGTGTTGTTTCATTTGATGCAATCACTACAGTGTCATCTGCAAACAGAAACTATCTATTCAAACCTAAACCTCAAGGAGAATCACACTGATACAAAATTCCCAATATGTCTGTTTAATTTCAACCATTTGCCGGACATCGTTGTATCATGGTGTGAAAATCTTTGAGAAGCTTCTGTTTCCCTGTTTTGTGCTTCACTTGATAATAATTAGAGGGCTGTTGAACACATTATTCTTTCTCTTATCTTTCAAAGAATCTTGCCTGATTTTAACATCTATGAGTGATACTTCATTATAGGAACATTTTGAATAATAATAACTATAGCATATATGGTCTACGGCTGCATTGCTTTTACCATTTCCGTTTTTTGAAGATGAGATTAGTCATTTATTTCAATTTACATTATATTTTACCCTTATGAAGCCCAAAATTATTTCGTATATTCCACCACAGAGCTAAAAAATTTTGTTGAAATAGTGACATTGTTTTGACCAGCTAAAAATTTCCTAGATAAGGTAACATACAAGCTCCATTGAACAAATACACGTCCGTGATCTTTCTCTGATAAAGGCAACCATGGACATGCTTATTGTTGGTAATGAATATATAATTTTAAAAATTTATTTATTTATTTATTTACTTTTAGTTTACAACATTCAGTTCCACAATCTCCTGAGATCCAAATTTTCTCCCCCTTCCTCTCCTGTCCCCTCCCTCCCATGGTGGCATGCAATCAGATACAGGTTCTATAAATACCTTCACATTAAACATTAGTCAAGTTGTAAAGAAGAGTTATGACCAGTGGAGTGAACAACGAGAAACAAAACAAAACACAAAAGAGAGAGAGCACAAGTAGTTTGCTTCAGTCTGCATTCAGACTCTGTTCTTTCTCTGGATGTGGACATCCCTTTCTGTCATGAGTGTTTTGGAGTTGTCTTGCTTTACTGTTTCTAAAGCACTTTACTAATATTACGTTATTTGTTTCTCACAACAATGCTGGTAGGTGGGTACTATTATTCTGCACATTTTACACGTGAGGAAATTGAGGTAGTCAGAGGGTAAGTGTTTTCAGTTTTAAACTTAGGTATTCCAGACTCCAGATCTAAGACTTTATTCACTGCACCAACCCCTCACCAAACCAGAGGGAGGAGGTCAAACAGTAACCGTTACTTTGTCATCCAGCAGCAAGTTGGACTTGCAGCCAAGACCTGGTTTCAGATTCCACCTGTGACCATTGCTAAATGTGTGATCCTGGGCATGGTCACTCACCCTTTCTAAATATTGATTTTCCCATTCATAAAATCCGTATCAGTAATCTCACAGGATTGTTGGGGTGGGGCAGGGCTCACATGAGGACATGTTTGTAAAAGTGTTTTAGCATATAGATGTCAATTGTTAGTTTTGCATTCTATCACTATAAACATGAAACCTTCTATAGAGTATCAGAAGTCTTCCTGTTTGCTTTTCATACCTTCCTCAAGAACTTTATGTATTTATGGTAAAATAAGCATATGGGTTGGTACTAACTGTGATTTCCTCAGTTACCATTTTTGGAGTATTGAGTTGAAGCTGAAATGAACTTTAGAGATTATCTAGTCCAACTTCTCGTGAGAATACCAAGACTCAGAGATGCCAATTGGTTTTCCCAAAGTTATACAAGTGATAAATGTCAAAGCCAGGATTTGAACTAGATCTTCTTACTCCAAAGGCAGCGTTCTTTGTATTCTAACATCTATGATTTTTTTCTCACCAAATGTGAGCTCCTCATGGAGATATCTTGACAGGTGATTTTGAAGTTCCTGAGGGATAGGTGAAGTCCCTATTTAGAGAAGAGAAATCTGAAATACCTAGAATTTCCATGATTTGCCTAATTCCAGTAGTTTTCTGGTTTTCACTCCAACACAGGGCTATACATGTAGCAGGAGCTCAGTTAATGGTTCTTGATTTGTTGGCTATTCATGGTTCTTACCTCAGAATTCTTTCTTTCTCCCATTTTAAATGTTCTTGCTTAATATCCTTTCTTCGTCCAATATGTGCATGTCTGCTGTAGCAGAACTCTACACTAAACAACGTAGGTGTGAAAGACAACAGAGAGTTAAGTTTCCACAGAACCACTGAAAATTACTGAAGTAAAAACTATGGATAATAAATTGTGAGAAACCATTAAGAATTATATTTCCATGGAATTGCTAGACATTACTGAAGTAAGATAAAGGCAGTTAGCAGATAGCAGTTGGACCCGGCCAATCAGAAGGCAGATGAAGGCCTTGAGGGACCTTCAGACCAGGATAAGGACTATGATGAAGGGAGGTTTCTGTGCTAACAGTATAACGTTCTTCTTGGTTTTTCTATTCAGGACTCACCCCCTCTTAAACAAGGGCAGAGTCCACTTCTGGCCAGGGGTGTTCAATTCCTCTGAAATTCTCCTCAATAAACTTCTTTTGATACCCAGATTTTGGTATCAATTGTGTTTGTGTTTCTAACACGGGGAAGAGAACAGAGAACAAATAGAATATAGGTCCTCTTCTTGGTGAGCTTTTGTGGAGGGACTGGAGTGTAAAACATTTAAAAAATTATTATTGGTAATTTTGTTTTTTAAAATCCCCTTTATTATTATAATTATTATTTTTGCTTTTTGGAGGGCAATTGGGGTTAAGTGACTTGCCCAAAGTCACTTGGCTAGTAAGTGTGTCAAGTGTCTGAGGCAGGATTTGAACTCAAGTCTTCTTAACCTCAGGGCCAGTGCTCTATTCACTGCACCACCTAGCTGCCCCAATCTCCTTTATTTTTGAATATAGTTTCTTTTCAAACCCCATCCAGTAAGCCATCTCTTGAAATTCAAGAACTTTTAAAAAAGATGAAAAAAGCAAGTCAACAAAACCAACCAACTCATCAATGGAGTCTCCCACCTCTTTGAAGAAGGGTAAAGGAGGTGCATTTTAACATCTGTTTTCCAGAGCCAGACTATGTAATTATAGCTTTAGGTTTTTTTTTTTTTTGGGTTCCCATTTACATTGCCTTAAACACTGCTTTCTTCACTGTGTCCAAAGGGGAAAAAAAAACAACTACATTACATAGAAAACAACTTATAATTTCCTAGGAGGACTTTTGTCTTAAATACAAACCTGGGAAAATGGTAATGCTAAAGCATTATGAGTAACACATTTGGTCAGCTGGCTTAGTAAATACATTTTATATTTCCTCTGCTATCGTTAGAGCAGCTAGACTAGGAAATCAGCTTTGTATTCTTAAGGTATTTAATGTTAAATTTTTAAATTGTGCAGTATATTTTCCTACACAAAAAGGTGTGTAAATGTGTAAATACTACACTTTACTGTGTTATCAACATCACTGTATAAAGATGAGCTCTTAGTATTCAGACTTAAGTTTAAAAGGTTAATATTCACCAGTCATTTCTCTTAAGTATTCATTTCCAATCAGTAAAGTAGCAATATGCCTTTTTTAAAAAGTTAATACTTTTCTTGTTGACAGAGTCTGTGCAGCCAGATTTCCTGCCCAAACCTTAGAATGAAACAGTATGTTGCCAGTGCCAATTGCGATGTCTACAGCAGCTGCTGTGAATGTTCAGGATTATTTCCAGGGTTGAATTGCAAAATACAAATAACTCTTCCTCAAAGATGAAACCAAGATATTTATTCAGATACCAGAAGGACAACTCCACCATGTTAAGAAAGAAGATCATACATCCCCAAGCCCTCCCTCTCTTAGGCCTCCCCACAAACAAGCTCCCCTAGGCAAAATTTCCCCTTCTCTCTGTCATGCTTGCTGCTCTGCCTTACTCTCCTTTAGCTCTTTCTTCCTGCTCCACTGACTTGAGCTGTGGGCTGGGCCAAAGCTCAGAGGAAGTCACCCGGGTGTATTAAGGGGCAGGGAAGATTTTCAAATTACTTTAACATTACAAAGAGCCACAGTGAAGAAGACCTGACCTTAGATTCCCCCCACCCTTCTTGGATTCCCCAGCCTATGCCTATGTTATAGTTCTACTATATGACATGTGATAGCATCTGGTCAGGGTCAGTGAATGACCCTTTGAATTGAGAGAGTTCCTTGTGTGAGAGATGACCTGTAGAGATGTTTCCCCATTCTGAATATCCTATTAGATTCTTATTTCTTCTTTGTACGTTTTAACTCAATTTAGTATCGTTTCCCCATACATGTGGGGCCATTGTATATTTCAAAGTAATGTAATGGGTATCAGTACAATTGATTGAATTAACTATTGGGACCAAAGTAGAGGGGTTTTTAGTTTGGGGAAAGGAATGGTAGTGTGAGAGGTAGCAAAGGTTTCTAAGTTTCTAAAGAACTGTTAGAATTGCTGAAACAAGGCTACCGATAAAAAGTACTAGGCAGTAGCCTTGGGAAGAGTTGAGGCAGTAGCCTTGGGAAGAAGTTGCATTCCCATTTCCCAGAGAACTCCTAGATAATACTAAAATGAAATAATGTAGAATAAAAAGGAGTTAGCAGCAGCAGGTGGATTTGACCAATTAGAAAGCAGACAGTGGCCTTGGGATACCCGAGCCCAGATAAGGACACATCTAGGTTGGACTGGTGGGGGTTCATTATTCTGGGGTTGTTACTGCGCTTGCTTAGTGAACCTTATGTATTAATGTATTTTATCTAACAAAATTAGAGCCTCATTAGTAAAAATTATGGCAATGGATTGAGATTGCTTTGCGCTACTTAGTTACCATTAGTAAGAAGATTGTGAGCTTGCCTTACCAACCAGTGGTAAGGTGGGACGGGGGGGTTGGAGGGGGAGTTAGGATTAGGATAACAGAAGCCTGTGAGCTTCCACATTTTGCCCTTCATGGCAGATGCTGTTTGAACAACAAGGGCTGTGCCCTTTCTCCTGAGAAAGAATAAAGAGCTTTTCTGATCTCAGACTCAGTTTTTCGTTCCACACACTTGGGTTAGGGTGGTGAGGATGAGCCTGAGCTCTACCACAGTGCTCAGCTGCTTGGAGCTGAAGGTGGGGGGCCGGGGGGGGGTATGTGAAGCAACACACAACATACTCCAATGCAACTGGTAAAATAACTGCTTTTAAGGCCTTTTTGTCTGCTGTGACCTCTGGCAAGTGTTTTTTTCTCCCTCATATTTCAGTTTAAAGCCCTCTTGGTCACCTTTCTTGGGCTCTTGCGAGATGCTTATTTTCTTGTCATTGTTTGGTGCTTTTTGTTAATGAGCCAGGCTGTACCTTGATTTCATCTGTGTAGGTGGTTGCTTAACTCTGTGTGTGTGTGTGTGTGTGTGCGCGCGCGCATCATTAGTTTACCCAGCCTTCACATTGGCTAGAAATGCACTTAAGTATTGTTTTACTCTCTAATATGAATCAGTAGACTAGAAAAACAGTTGGTGGGTTTGATGAGTCTTTCCAGACTTTCCTTCTTTGTTTCTAAACGTAACAAACATCAACAGACTGGAATATTTTAATAAACAAAGAATATAAAAGGAAATTACATGAAATTGTGAACTTTAACAGAAGTGTACAGTTTTTTAGAAAGTATATGTTAAATTTAACACAGTAACAACTGCCCTATTTGTTTTTGAACTTTTTTCTGTTTTGTGTATTTTTAAAATGTTTAATTGGAGCTTTTTTCTTTTACATCATTTTTGTTACTCATCATTTTTTACTTTCCCTTCATTTTTTATTTCCTGTCATTAACCTCTCAGGTCTCTATATGGCCGTCTCTAAGCTCCTCAGTAAGGAGTCACTGGGACACATTTTCCTTTCCTGTATCTGTGTTTAGGGTCTATCAAGTATGTGTTGGAATTCCAGAGGCTGGAATTACTGTCCATGGGAAGAACATATTAATTTTGTATTTCTGATGGTCTTAACAAGGAGAAAGTTAGGTTGAGTTGAAGGCAACCTTCTTTTTAAGCTTGGGAAAACTATACTTTGGACAGAGTCACTTTGGGCTTGATATTTGATAAATTGAACACTGAGGAAAAGGTGCTTTCTGAATTATTTCCTTAAATCTTGCTCTAATTAGGTTTGCCATAAATAATAATGAGGATTAATTTTTGTACTGAATTATTTTAATATCATAAAATTTAAATTGGGCAAACTCTTATTTCAAGAGGCAGATCTTGAGTAGTGGATAGAGAGCTCGGGTAGAGAGCCAGCTTTAGAGTGGGGAATACCAGTGAGACAAATGGAAAGCCTAAGAGAGAGAGTTTCTGTGTAATTAATAACATTAATTAGGCTAGTTGATAATCAATAAATTGGTCATTGGTCTCCCTTAGTACCCAAAGACACCTAATGGAGACATTCAGTGCCTTAGATATTTTTTTTTAAAGGGAAATTCTCCTGATGTTAGAAATCAACTTGATTGGTGAACAGTTAATGAGGGGATAGATTTCTAAGGGACTAGGTGGGCTGAAAGCCTTTAGCTCCTCCAACAAAGAATGTGGCTTGATCTTGAGACTCAGATGCCTCCTGCAATCTGGACAAAAGAATCCATTTCCATCCAGACCATTCTGGTAGGTCTTCTCCTTCATGAGCTGGGTTACCCTAAACTTTTATGGAGGAGTACAAGGATATGAGCTTAATGCTTTGGGGCTGGAATTCACCTCGATTAGATTTCCCTTTATACTATAAACAGAATGTCTCCTAGTCCCTTGGTGTCTCCCACAAGATCTAGGAGCATGTACTCCAAGGATTAGGCCAGTCTCATCTATCAGCCTTGTCCTTCAGAGACTGGTTGACCTATAGCAGCTGGTCTCTGAATGAGGAAATAAAAAGCCTGGATCCTAATTGATAATTGGTTATTAATTGTAGCAGCAACCACACTGGCATACCCAGGATTCCTGCTAGCCGAGGTTCTTAGATTTGGTTCACTAAGAAAGCTTAAGGAGTCAGCAGTCTTTTTTTAATGACATTCACTAGTCCAGGGGGAAAATCAGCACCCTGAACTTCAGAGAAAATGCAAGCAGATAAATAAAGATCGACTGAAAGGGCTCTGACTGCCTGAATCAAAGCAATATTGTTATACACTTTACATGCATCCCTGGATCGAGAGCGCCTTTACATCTGAGTAGTTGGGGAGCTATGAACATACAGCTACACAGACTCTTGACCAGGGAATCACAAGATCCTTCTCATAAGAAAGCCCCCCAAGCAAAATACCAGCTTAGAGGATATATATAGATATATATGTTTCTCATGAGCCAGAAGGCAATCACAATTCTCCTGACTCAGTGCCTAATTAGAAATTAGCAAAAGGTGTGAAAGCCTTCCTACAAACAAAAGGAACTATACAAAAGTGATTATATTAGAGGGTAAAAAGTGAACCTAATAGAATTCCAGGGACAACTGTCATTCAGAATTTTTTGTGTCCCACTGTTTTTGAGATTTGCTCATAGGAGAAAAAACAGCTGGTACCAAAAAATAGCTTTTTCTGTTGCTCTTTTACTCCTAATATCCATTAGGCTAGCTCATATACACTTGTAAACTATTTCCTGAATTTGTTAAAACACTTTGCGTAGGGAATTTTTAGCTTTACTGTATTGGTAAATAACTGCTCTGACATTAAGATATGATAGTGACTTTAAAGAATTAGCACAGTGGTTGAATGAATAATACAAATCTGTTGTAGCCTAGAGGTTTAAACCTTTTCTAACACATTCTTATTATGATTACTGGTAGTAATTTTTAAAAAATGTTTCTAAATACCTGTCTCTAGATATTATGATTTCAGTGATTTTATTATAGATGAAACCAGCATATGCCAGTGATTAGATCTTGGGCATCCTTTTACCTGCCTGCCAGCCTTTAAATCACACCATTATATATGGGACTTATGACTGAAGTTTCTTTTTTGTCTACCTTACTTATAGACTCTTTGAGGTAGTCTGTGAAAGGATATCTAATACCAAGATAAGGTCAAAATTGGTATACAATTTACATATAAAGGGTGATACCATGGGCAAATTAGGGGAGGATTAAATAGTTTACCTGTCAGATCTATGGATAAGGGAAGAAGAGATAGAAAGCTTTACAAGATGTAAAATGGATAATATTGATTATTTTAAATTAAAAAGTTTTTTCACAAACAACCAATGAAGCCAAGATTGGAAGTTAAATAGAAAGCTGGGAAACAATTTTCATAGCAAATATCTCTGATAAAGGCCTCATTTCTGAAACATATAGGGAACTAAGTAAAATTGATAAGTTTACAATTAATTTCTCAATTGTTAATTGGTCAAAGGATAGGAACAGGCAGTTTTCAGATGAAATCTGAAAGCTGTCTGTAGTCATATGAAAAATCTTATCTATGGTCATATGAAAAAGTGCTCCAAATCTCTATTGATTAGAGAAATGCCAATTAAAACAGCTGAGGTACCACCTCACAGCTTTGGATCGTCTTAATATGACAGAAAAGGAAAATAATTTTGGAGGGGATGTGGGAAAACTGGGACACTAAATGCACTGTTGGTGGAGTTGTGAACTGATCCAGCTATTCTGTTGGTTTAAAAAATTTTTTTTTAAATTTTTTGCTTCTTCAGAGGGGCAATTAGGGTTAAGTGACTTGCCCAAGGTCACATGACAAGTAAGTGTTAAGTGCCTGAGGCCAAATTTGAACTCAGGTCCTTCTGACTCCAGGCCGAAGCTCTGTTCACTGTGCCACCTATCCTCCTATGTGAGGTTGTGAACTGATCCAGCTATTCTGGAGAGCAATTTGGAACTATTTCCAAAGGGCTATAAAACTATGCACACATTTTGACACCAGTAACACTTCTAAGTCTGTATCCTAAAGAGATGTTGTTGTTGTTTGCTTTTTGGAGGGGGAAAGTGAGGGCAGTTGGGATTAAGTGACTTGCCCAAGGTCTTACGGCTAGCAAGTGTTAAGGTTCTGAGGCCAGATTTGAATTTAGGTCCTCCTGACCTCAGGGCTGGTGCTCTATTCACTGCACCACCTAGCTGCTCCAAGAGATTTTTTTGAAAAAAGGGAAAAGTACCTATATGTACACAAATATTTGTTACAGCTCTCTTTGTAGTGGCAAAGAACTAGAAATCAAGGGGATGTCCATCAGTTGGGGAATGGCAAAAAAAGTTGTGGGCTATGATTGTCATAGAATATTGTTGTTTTATAAGAAATGACAAGTAGGGGAGTGGAGCCAAGATGGTAGAGTAAAAGCAGGAACTTGCTTAAGCTCCCGCACCAACTACCTCCAATACCTGTAAAATATGACTCTAAACAAATTTTAGAGCTACAGAACCCACAAAGTGACAGAGAGAAACAAATTTCCTGCTGAAGGCATTCTGGAAGGAAGGGTCTATTGCACCGAGCTGGGGGCTGAGCAGTCTTGCATGAGCCACAAATCTTGTCTGTACAATAGCAAATTTAAATTAAAGCATAGTTTTCTTACAATACGTTTTAAAACATTGGAATTGATTAAGTACATGGGAAATTATGGTAACCTATAAAATGCCTAAGTATACATATATAAACAACTTTTTATTTATACCCTGTCTGACCTTAGATATTTCAATTGGTTGCCAGATTTTGTCATTTTTGTCTTTATGTTCGCACAAAGTTAGTCATTCTCCTATTCATTAGGTATTTTTCCTTCATGGGAAACTATCCCTAAATTGGAGATCCTATATTACAGCAGGAAAAGGAAATGAAACTTCTGTCTCAGATTCAACATAGCAATAAGTTTTTTCCCTGCTTGAAAAAGGAGTTCTTCACCATCATGGGATTGAAGGTAAATTCCTAAAATGTCACTTTTTTTCTCCTTTGTGGTAGGGACATGAGAAGTGAAAAAAAAAGTCTGATAGTCATTTAAATATTATCCGTTTTCTATTTCTCTGCTGTTCTTTAGTTAATACAGCCATTCTAGCTGGCTCCTCCCATTACTTTAACTTCCCATTGCAAAGGAAATGTGGTCTAGTTATGAGGCCTTGGACCAGAAGGTGGACAGGCAGAATTCTATTTCTGGCTCTGAGTGACCTTGAGGAAGTGGTAAACTTGCTCTTGATAGTTCCTTCTTCCCATAGCATGCAAAGAGAGATAAGAAAAGCTTTGAAAGGGTTCTGAGATGAAATTGCCTTTAATATGCTCTAGTATCCTACACATAGAGGTGTGTTATACACCAACAACCTACTTAAAAGAATTAATATAAAATTTGAAGATTGTTCTTATATATCAAATCTTGAAAGAAAGAGGGTGTTTAATTTACTAGTCAGAAGTTTAAAACTAGTTTTGGGGAAAGATTAAAGAAGTGAACAGAGCGTAAAGATTTTTGTTTCTTTTATCACCCTCAAACAGTTACAGAAATTTATCCTTTTAGGGTAATTGTAAATTGAAAGCCCTTGTAAAAGTTATCTTTGAATAAAAATGGAAGAGATGTCCTAGCTGAAGAACAACAGTGAAATAGGGGTCAGAGGTTCTATTTCCTGCGGTGCATTTGTCCCTGAACAGAGCAAAGACATCATTAGTAGTTCAGAGTTATGAATCTCCCTATGCGTAAGTCTCTCTCCTGCTTCCCTAGGTTCCTGAAAGTATATACTCATTCTTCATCCATAGATATTGAATGCATTGGAGGGAGAGTGTGATCCAGCTTTATATGTAATATATTTAGTATATGTTGACTTGAATATATTCTTATCTAAGGTGTTACTGTTATTTCTTTCCTATCGTTAAGTAAATGGTCATATTTGAGCTTCAAAAGTGTCATTATTGTGAATAGTAATTATAGTGTGAATACCACGCATTCTGAAGCATTTTTTACCATGAGAGTGGCTGGCTTTATGCACATAAAATTAAGTGGATGGGACTCAGCTAGAATGGTCAGGAAAGTTAATTTTGCCTCAACAGCTTGTCCTGTAGACCTTGAGAGAGCCTGAACACAACTATGTGGTGCGGATCTGTCTCTAGAAAGCAAGACCTGCCAGGCTGAGAAGCATTTAGAGTGTGTAAGCCAACCTAGAGCATAGTGAATGTATATTTACACCCTGTGCAGAGGGTGGGACACACACACACACACACACGAGTGAGAGACAGTGTGTATGCGTTCTATGTACGTATATATATATGCAATGTGACATCATGGAATTTCATATTAAGGGCCCTGCCTGCCAAAGCCATTAACATTGTCACTGGTTTTACAAGTTAAAGCAATTAGAGATATTCTTAAGGGGAACTTGGGGAAGACTCAGGACAAATGTGCTGGGTACCTTCAGAAGTTCTGTAGAAGAAGTAGTTGGATTTTATTAAAAGTTGTAGTGTCAGAGCATCATTTGTTTCTTTTCTCTGCAGAAAACTAGAAAAATAGTTGATGAAGGTGGCCAAGAAGGATTTTGATCTGACGTAAGGAAAAACTTCCTCATTTTAAAAACTTTCTAAAAGTGCAATGAGTTTATATTAGAATGTAGTAAGTTTCTTTCAGTTAACATTTCCAAATAAAAGCTAGATGATTACTTACTGGGAATATTGCAGAGAGAATAGTTGAAACAGATATGGCTTGAACTAGATGTCTGACTTTTCTTCCACTTATATGATGTTTTGGTATTCACTTAATATAGAGTCCAGAAGTCTAACACTAAACATTTAAACACTTACCCTGTACCAGGTATGATGCTAAGGGCTCAGAATACAATGAAGACAGAGTCCCTGCTTTCAATAGGTAAAACATACAAATATTTAGATATTCTCTCTCTCATATATACACACAGCATAAATAGAAGGAAAGAGGAGACATTAATTTAAGGGAAGGAAAAAGGCTTTTTGTCGAAGATGGGATTTGAGCTGAATTTTAAAGGAGCCAGAGAAACTAGGAATGAAGGTGAGGAGGCAGAGCTTTGCAGGAATGGAAGATAGTGCAGAAGTGTGGAAAGAACAGATGAAGTGACAGGTTCAAAGAATTGCAAGCAGACCATTGTAGCT
This sequence comes from Pseudochirops cupreus, assembly GCA_028627135.1. Taxonomy (NCBI): domain Eukaryota; kingdom Metazoa; phylum Chordata; class Mammalia; order Diprotodontia; family Pseudocheiridae; genus Pseudochirops; species Pseudochirops cupreus. The sequence continues at coordinate 394,616,846 of CM053581.1, read as the reverse complement.
GAATTGCAGATTGAATGGAAAGTAAAAAGTTTATGAATATTGAGAAGGGAAGAAGGGGCTAGTTTCTTCAAATATCAAACAAAGGAGTTTATATTTGATCTTGGAGGTATTAGGGAGCCACTGGATCTCTATAAGCAGGAAATTCACTTAGATCTACAGTTAAGATTTCGTGATTGCTAATGAGTTCACCAAGTGAGTTAAAAGAGGTCTAAAAAGAGAAAAGAGTCCAGGATAAAGTTTTGGGGACCCACAACGATTAGTGGCACGACATGACTAAAGATAGCAAAGGTAAGTTAAAGGGAGTGGTCAAGAGTAGAACCAGCCTAGAGCAATACCACAAAAGTCTATAGACAGAATGTCCAGGAGGAGAAGGTGATGAATAGTTTCAAATGCTGTTTCAGGAATATCAGGATTGAAAAAAAAATCACTAGATAACACTGGTAATTTTCAAGACAGCTGTTTCAGCTTGGTGATGAAGTCAGAAGCTACCTTGCAGAGGATTTAGAAGAGTGTGAGAAGAAAGGAAGTGGAGCTACCTATTGTAGATAGCTATCAAGGAATTTAACCACAGAAGGCAGGGGAGAGAGAGAGAGAGAGAATAAGACAAAGGGATCAAGTGGGTTTTTGTTTGTTTTTTAGATGGAGGAGACATGGGCATTATATGTATGTAACTTGGAAGGAATCAGTAAATAGGGAGAGATAGAAGGTTATTTTATACAGAGTCAAGATGTTAGTGGGTTTAGATTGCCGGAGAAATCAGGAGGGGATAGGATCAAGATTGCATATTGGAAGGTTTTACTTTGTCAAGAAGAAGGGCCACCTTTATATGTGAAATTGCAGTGGAGAAATAAATAGGAGGAAGATGCTTGAATGTTATGACATGGCAAGTATAAGAAGACCAGAAATAGCTCCTAGTTAATGGCCACAATATTTTTTTATTAATTTATTTGTTTACTTCTAGTTTATAAGATTCAGTTCCACAATCCCTTGAGTTTCAAATTTTCTCCCTCTCTCCCCCCCACCTCCATGGTGGCATGCAATCAAATACAGGATCTGCAAATACCTTCACATTAAACATTGGTCAGGTTGTAAAGAAAGATTATAACCTATGGAACAAACAATGGGAAAGAAGAAACAAAACCAAACAAAAAAAAGAAACAGAGCAGGTAGTTTGCTTCAATCTGCATTCAAACTCTGTTCTTTCTAGTTCCTTCTCTGAATGTAGACATCTCTTTCCATCATGAGTCTTTTGGAGTTGTCTTCTAACCTTGCATTGCTGAGAGGAGTCCAGCCTATCAAAGTTGGTCATCACACATACTTTGTATCTGTGATTGTGTACAAATTTCCCCTGGTTCTGCTCTTCTCATTCAGCATCACTTTACATAAACCTCTTCAGGTAAATATGAAGTCCATCTGCTCCTCATTTTTTTTACATTCATATACCACAACTTGTTTAGCCATTCCTGAATTGATGGACATCCCCTTGATTTCCAATTCTTTGCCACCACAAGAAGAGCTGCTATAAATGTTTTTGTACATATGGGTCTTCCTCTCACTTCTATTATCTCTTTGGTATGCAACCCTAGAAGTGGTATTGCTGAGTCAAAGGGTATGTACTTATTTATAGCCCTTTGGGCATAGTTCCAGATTGTTCTCCAGAATGGTTGAATCAGTTCACAACTCCACCAACAATGCATTAGTGTTCCAATTTTTCTACATCCTCTCTAGCATTTATCATTTTCCTGTTTTGTCATCTTAGCCAATCTGACTGGTGAGATGTGGTAACTCAGAGTTGTTTTGATTTGCATTTCTCTAATCAATAGTGATTTAGAGCATTTTTTCATATGCTTATAGATATCTTTAATTCTTCCTCTGAAAACTGCCTGTTCATATCCTTTGACCATTTATCAATTGGGGAATGACTTGTATTATACA
>CM053581.1:394601660-394614411 GCA_028627135.1 Pseudochirops cupreus | reverse complement strand
TGTTTTCTAGGTCAGTGATTTTTCTAATGAGATATTTCACATTGCCTTCTATTTTTTCATTTGTTTGGATCTGTTTTATAGCATCTTGATTTCTCATAAAGTCATTTGCTTCCATTTGCTCCACTCTAATTGTGAAGGAATTATTCTCTTCAGTGAGCTTTTGAGATTCTTTTTCCATCTGGCAAATTCGGTCTTTTAAGATAGTCTTCTCCTCATTTGCTTTTTGGACCTCTTTTCCCATTTGAGTTAGTCTATTTTTTAAGGTGTTATTTTCTTCAGTCAGGTTGTTGACTTTCTTTTCATGATTTTCTTGCATCATTCTCATTTCTTTTCCCAACTTTTCCTCCACTTCTCTTACTTGATTTTCAAAATCCTTCTTGAGCTCCTCCATAGTTTGTAACCAGTTCATGTTTTTCTTAGAAGCTTTTGGTGCAAGAATTCTGACTATGTTGTCTTCTCCCATTCCATGCTTTGATTCTTTTTGTCCCCTGTCGAGTGCCCCCCAACTTGGACTCTGGGGACCCTATTCTATTGCTTACCTCTTCCAGCTGCTTTCCTCCTCTCAGGCTTCTGTTGTCACCGGCTTCAAGACTAGCTTGAAGAACTACCCCCCACAGAGCACCCAGGACTCGGGCAAACGGTAAAGATGTTTATTGCAGCATATACAGGAAAAGAGAGAGCTACACGCATGCGCTTCCCCTTTTTATACCCTAGCTTTTGATTCCCGCCTCAGAGTGCCGTCATAGCCCGGTGAGCCACTCACGTACAGCCCCGAAGATAAGGAGACATCTTGTGTGATCATGCCTTCTTCATTGAGACATGTGCGGGCCTCTACCCCATCTCCAGGCTGTCGTGGTGCACCCCCAGCGGCTGATGACGTCAGACACCCTTACAGTCCCCCAAAAAAGGAATCTAAGGTTTGGCTGCTGTGCTTGCTTTGCTTCTTTTGCTTGCTCATGTTGCCACTTAATTACTTGACTTTTGAGCTTTTTGCCACAGTAGAACTCTACTTCCAGAGAGGAGAGCTTTGTCCCAAATCACTGGGGTTTTTGCAGCTGCCGGAGCTATTAGTTGGGTACCCTCTCTGAAGCCTCCACAAGCTCTGGCACCTGATCAAACACCCCAGGACCTCCACTCAGGACAGTGATCCAGATCCAAGCAGGTTAAAACAAGGGTGATTACCCCTCTGAATGGTAGCTTGGTCCCCCTATGATTTGCAGGCCAGGAACTCTGAAGCAGCCACAGCAGCAGCTGCACGGCAGCTGCGCCTCCACCTCTTCTTGCCTTCTCACCCCAGAGGCAAAGGCTGGACCGTGCTCTTGGTCCCCCTGTTCCCTCAATGTCCACACTGTCCTTTTACTTTACCTTTGGCATTTACTGATTGATAATTCTGGCAACCACCACAGCTGCTGGTGATCCACTCTGCCAAAGTCAGCTCAAGCTGAGACTGTTTGGGGTGGCCCTGGGGCTGAAACCACAGGTTTATGTAGGGCTGGGCTAGCCTCGTTGGACACTGTGATGGACCGTTCCTGTCCACCTACTGGTCTGCCCCCAGTGGGAGATTTGTTTCTCTTTGTCATTTTGTGGGTTCCGTAGCTCTAAAGTTTGTTTAGAGTCACATTTTATAGGTATTTGAGGTGGTTATGGGGGGAGCTCACTGACTTTTCCTGCTTCTATGCTGCCATCTTGGCTCCGCCCTTTCAACCAAGTTCTTACTAGGCAGCTTCAGAACTCTCTAAGAATGCCAGTAGAAACTTATGTTTCATACCTAAGGGAAACTTCATGAGGACCACACAAAAGGGAGAGAATTTTCCAGCACGCAGGATTTGTAATTTATCCCTTTTACATGTGTACTCTCTAAACTTGAGTCCTCATTCCCCCTTAGCTCTGTATGTGTTTGTGGGAGAGAGGAGAGAAATATTCATATTAATTTGAAGAACTGTTCTTACTGTGTTTTCCTTAATAGAGACTTATTTCTCAAAGCTAATTAAGTCCGCCTGGCCAAAGGAGATCAGCTGATAATCAGTGTTGAAAGCATTCTCATAAATCTTCTTAGTATTGGAAAATTGTCCATGGCAGGAAGAAGCCCTCTCTCAGAGGGCACAGACTGCCAGGTTTCTCAAATGAAGTTCAGTTAGTAGCCTCAGAGCATGTGCTAGCTATGCTTATGTGAAAGATAGAGGCCCTGGTTTGGAATCTGGGCTGTGTTGTTTAACCAAATGTTTGACATCAAGCAAGTTAGTTAACCTCTCTGTCCCTCATTACTTTAATTTGTGATATGAGCCTAGGTAATAATAATTAATTCATTTGTATATCACTTTGAAGTAAAGCTCTTTCTAGGTCTAAATCCTCTGATTGTGACTATCTGCATCCATATCATATATATTTCCTCCTCAAAACTCCATTCCTACCCCAAGGTTTCTGGATATTTAACTTCAATTTGAAATATCTTAATTGAATTTACAAATGTTTCACTTGCGTATTTCCTTTGGGCTACATCAGTGCTAGAAGCACTGTTATGAAACATACTTCCCTATTTTTTACTTCTTTTTATGTAGTGAATTCAAGATGCTTCTTTATTCAGCTCAAGCATGCCTGTAGTTTTTTTTTTCCTCCAAATTTGACTCTAGATCATTTGTTTCCTGGTAGAAAGTAATGCAGTTTAATTAAGGAGGAATAAAGATACCATTGGATATTAATTTGGAAGGAATTATTCATGGGAGGATGTAAGTATTTTTGTGTTATCTTACAGTCCAGTCTTAGTGGCAGTTTCTAACAGTACAGACATCTCATTTTTTAAATGAAGATATATTATTGTTAGCAGAAATTATTTATCATCATTTAAAAAAAATTATAGTACTTTGTGTGGGCATTTTGGATAAATTGATCATGTTGGGAGAAGATTTTTTTTTTCCAGCAGTAAATACATTTACTTAAGTTGCTGGCATTTCTTGTTTTATGTTCTTAATATCTTAAGTCTCCCCCAAGATTATTACTCATGCTCACCTGATTTTCTGTAGAATTTTTTTATGTGCTACTGTATGATTTTGACTTCATCAGTTGTCTCATTTTGAAATTTAAAAATATTTGCAGTTCTGTTTTAATAGTGTATTTCTATATTTTGATTATTATTTTCATGACATAATTTCTCAAGTTTGGCAACATTGGGTTTTACAGGTTTGTTGCTACAGCTTCATGGTTGTGTATTGGGATTAAAAAATTTCACAAAAAACATAAACATAGTTTAACAGATGTACATTTATTTTAACTTTGGTAACTAAGGATATGAAAACAAAACAAAGAAAAGCAAGGCATTGGAGAATGCTTTATGGTCTTTGATTTGTATCTTTGAAATCAGAACAAAGTACTGACACGTATTCACCTTCTCTGCCTCTTATAGTCCTAAAGAGTTTCCTGGAACACTGAGTGCTTAAGTAACTTGCCCAGGGACAGGAGCAATCAACTTGATCTGGGGTCAACCTTTACTGTGCTTGAGACCCTATAACACTGGGATAAACATGTTATTTACAATCAAATCAGCTGATTCATATAAAACACTTTGCAAACCAGATGTCACTTTTGATTATTGTTCTTACTCTATTGTTTCTGTCAATCAATCTTAGCTTTTTTAAAAAGAATTGTTCTTTGGTAGTAGAATTACTTTATAGATGGCAAATCCAAAGTGTTCTCTAGATCAGTAAAATGGCCATGGGAAAGAAAACAAGATTATAGGAGGATCTAACTATTTGTTATGATTACATCCTTAAGGGATGAATCCTGAATAATGGGGTAGGAATGATGTTTTTTTCCTAGAGTTGTGCAGAAAGAATACATCTCTTACTTGAGGCCCTAAAATAGTCATCTTGGGGTGGCTAGGTGGCACAGTGAGTAGAGCACCGGCCCTGGAGTCAGAAGGACCTGAGTTCAAATCTGGCCTCAGACGCTTGACACACTAACTAGCCATGTGACTTTGGGCAAGTCACTTAACCTCCAATTGCCCTCCAAAAAAAAAAAGCAAAAAAAAAAAAAGCTAAAACAGTCATCTTCCTTCTGGGCAGAACTAGGAATGGACAAGATTACAAATGAATGAAATTATTAACAATCAAATAAACTCAAGGTAATGAATGAAGACCTAAAGTCTCCTACAGTCTATTCAGTACTATATAAAGAAAACAAAACCATTGGTCATCAGTGCTGGCCACTGGCTTGTACAAATAACCTTGAACATTAAGGAAACTTGGAAAAGTTGTTAAGTCATGGCCCGAAATTTAGAAGGAATAGGGAAAATATGCCGGACTTAAATGTAATAACGCAGTAGAAATACGGAGTTAGTAAATTGAGAAGTATTTTTACAAGAGTTAAAGTTCAGTGGGTTAGATACAGCCCAATGAAAGACATGTAGTAGCTACTTAATGAATGAATGAAAAAGCATTTATTAAGCATTTTCTCCATGCCACGTTTTGTCAACAGAACAAGGATCTGAATTTGCAATTTTCTGTTTCCAGGCTTGTGTCCAGTCAGACTTATGATAGTATTTTATCAGGGTATTTTGTTTATATTGTTTTGTAATTACTCAAATTTCTATTGAACTTCTCATTTTACAAAGCACTCTTCTTACAAGATTGAAACATAAAAAGTATAGGCATTATTATTTTTGTTTTATAGACGTAGTGACCCTTACAGGGATAATTTTCCAACTCCTTGCATTGGTAGGACCTGCCCTGTAAGAGCAGTTACTATTAACTAGTCTCAAGCTTCTAGGGGCTGGGTTTCCAAGGCTATTGCTCACAAGACTTTACTGGTGTGATTTACATTAGCAGTTTGGCAACTATACTTAATTAGCTTTTAGAAAAGCTATTTACTAAAATGATACAGTAAGAATATTCAGTACAAATATTTTCCCCTGAAACCTGGAGTGTAATCTCCCACAAATACACATGTATCAATGACAGTCGTGGACTGTAACTTAGATTAGGGTGGTACTGAGGCAGATGTGTAGGCTAAATGCATGGCAAAGGGTTAAACCTTCAACTCCTGTTATTTGAAGTCCTTTCATGAATCCATAGGTGTCATTCTTTTCTGGTACAAAGGGTTATGCTCCTTAAAGTTGCCTTTTCCCTTGGCTGTCTCTTTCTACCTGTCTGTATCTGTCGTGCTCAGGGTGTCACTGTTTCCTACTATTCAGGGTCCTCAATAACTGGGTCTTTGTGGGGTAGTGCAATGAATGTCATATTTCTTGGTTCAGTTCCCCCATTCCCTCTTCTAACCTCTGGTATGGGCATGAAAATTTCCTCTAGGCAATGCTGTGTTCTCCAACTCATTGCTTTGCTGTCCTCAGTCATTTATAAAGCTCCTCCTAAGTGCATGGCACTGTGCTAAACTCTAGGGATTAAGAAAGGCAAAAATAGTTCCTGCTCAGTCAAATGGGCTGGCTGCCGTTTTATCCATTGTTCCAATAGTGATTCTCTCAACCAATCGTATTACTTTCTTTCTTTTTTTTCTTTTTACATTACTTTCTTTCTTGATCCAATCAAAGAAATTCACATCAAATCATAGAGATTTTGCACATTTGAAACTTTACTACATCTGCTGATTGTTGGAGTAAAGGTTAAAACACACCCTTAGATAAGGAAATGGAAGATCACAGAGATTTGACCATGGAATTATAGTGACTAAGCTTGTCTCCCCAAAGTGATATGTGAAATCACCTCCCTCTATTCCATTGAATCAAAGGGAGACCAAGAATGTGGATAACATCAGACTTTAAAAAACACTTTTTTCAGTTTTACAGAGCTTTTTTTCATATTTTATTATAAAGGATGATTCTGTGGGATAGGGTGGAGAAGGAATGGCAAATTCAGGACTAGAACCCTGGTATTCTAATTCTAAGTACAAGGGTCTTTATGATGTAACATGCTTCCTTCCACTTCCTTCATTACTGCCTTCTCATGAATGAAATTGAGTTGATACTCTTTAGAATTACTGTGAGAGATCTAACCAAAATATGCCTACTTTCCAGTTTAAAATTCTAACAGTATAAAAACTTATTTACGGAACAAAAAAACCCAGCTTTGGAGTTAAATATGCTATTCAGAATACCCAGTAATTTGGCATCTCTATTCTGATTTCGTGTAATTCTTCCTGAAGATAAATAATAATAATATGTTTGATGTGTCAAATTATCAGGGGATACAAACTTTAGGAGATTCTTCTCTCCTTTCTTGAGATCTTTTATGTATCTTAATGAAACTTCTTTCAAATAGCATGTCTTTTTTCCCCTGCAAGAATGGATAGAGTAGACTGTACCTACAGTCACTCTATTGAGACCTTTCTATTTTACTGTAATTTTAAAAATCACTAAACACTGTTTTTTACAGCTCCTGTGTGACAAGCCCTATGCTAATCAGATTTTCATATTGAAACTGTGATCCTTTCAGAACAAACCTTTTAAGGTTTGTTTTTCTTCACAGAAATTTATTACTGAATGGAAATGTTTTCATTTGGTGATAGTAGATTGTAAAAAAATGTTCGTTTATAAGTATTGGTTCCCAAATTTATTTTGTTTGTGTCAAAGTAGTCTTTGTTGGGAGAAATTTCATCATTTGGAATGAAGAGGTATAATATAGGAGGATTTCTAATGAAATCTTTTCTAGGTTTGTCGTCCGAAAAGAATTACTGGACTCAGCTGTCTTTTGGCAGAGTTATAAAAGTTTATTGTTACACTGACTTTGAAGCAGGCAGGAGAAGGGAGAGAGTAAGGGGACCTGCAAGCTGACAGGGATTTAAGGCAGAGTTATAAAGTTCTATGTTAAGCTTTGCAGCAGGCAGAGAAAGCCTGCAAAGTGTAGGGTCTAGAGATGCAGTTTTTGAAGACATAAAACTGTCAGTCATAGGTTCATTATGCTAACTAGATGGGTAAGGGTGGAGTTTGGGAGCGGTTAGGTGCTTAAAGGGCCATGCCTTTTTAATATCAACTGTGCAGGCATATTGCCCATAATTCCCTGGGAGAAATCAGAGGGGTTAGGGAGTGAGAGGTGTGGTTTTTGCCTTGACACGTCACTAGGTAACTTTTTGGTCAAGGATGAATGACATAAGTCCAACATGGCGGTTGGGAGGATAGGCTTGATTGTTTCAGGAGGTCCCAAGTTTGGAAGCTAGACTGATTAGGGACCATCTTGGGAGGGAATTATCTCTTTGATAATGTTGTTCAAGGTTCCTAAGACAGATGGCCACTAAGAACAAAAGGGTTATGTATTTCTCTAAGAATATTTGGGTGATTGATTCATGGGAAACTATCTAGCAGACTTACTGCTAGCTTGGGAAAAGACTTTGAGGCTGGGGGCAGGGGAGAGGCAGAGTTAATGCCTTTATGACTGAAGGAAAGTGTGACTTTTACAGCTTAATGGCACAGGTTTGTTACAAACTGTTACATACATAGTTACCCAATCACAAGTGAGATTTTTACAAACTGAAGTTACAGAAAACGGACCTTATCAGGAACATTTGGCAGCAAAGAAGAGTTCTCCGCACAGTCTGGCATGTGAACAGATTGCTCCAGTTTTGAGATTTCTTGAATAATCATTTTCCAAACTTTTACACTTCCTTCAGATGAACCTGACATTATGACCTTCCTGACATCAAGACTAGTAGAGGAGGAAGCAAACTTCAGTTGGGGGCAGGTCAGGGGAATATGAAAAGCTCTTAGCTTTGGGAGTGTTTTGTAAGAAAGCTAACAGCAAGGGGCAGCTAGGTGGCGCAGTGAGTAGAGCACTGGCCCTGGAGTCAGGAGGACCTGAGTTCAAATGTGGCCTCAGACACTTAACACAAAAATAAGCCATGTGACCTTGGGCAAGTCACTTAACCCCAACTGACCTCCAAAAAGCAAAAAAAAAAAACCCAAAACTTAACAGCATCTTTTGAGAACCACTGATTAATATATGAGAAGAACACTAGTTAGGGTCAGAAGTAAATCAATTCAAATTTTAACTCCACTGCTTATTAGTGGTGTGAATTTGGACGAATCATTTTATTTTTCTGCATCTTATTTTTTTAACCTGTAAAAGTAAGATCATTTAGTTAGTCAGCAAGTATTAATAAATTAAGGACTTAATTTGTACCAAGAACTGTAGTAAGATCTGGGAATACAAAGAAAGGGAAATATTATGTCTGTCCTGTGGAGCTTACATTCTGGCAGGGAAAACAGCATGGAAAGAAATAATGCATACAAGATAGATGCTGAGTAGCTAGAAGGTAATCTGAGATTTTTAATTAATTAATTTAATTAGTACTTAATGCATTTTGGAAGGGCCTTAAGCAAAAGATAGGATTTGAGCTGAGTCTTGAAGGAAGCCAGGGAAACTGAGGTGATGGGGTAGGGCATTCCAGGCATGGGGCAGCGAGGAAGGGGGTGAGGTAGCTGATGTAAAGGAGTAGAGAATGTAGATAGTTTCATGTGCAAGGAGCAGCCACTAGGTCAATGTATGTAGCTTATAGAATATATGGAGGGGAGAAAAGCGTATGAAGACTGCAAAAGTAGGAAAGGGACAGGTTCTGATGAGCATTAAACTCTTCACAGAGTTTATATTTGATGCAGGACATAATGGAGAGCCGCTGTAGCTCATTGGGGTTGGGGGAAGAGGAAGTTACATGATCAAACATTGCAGCTGAATGCAGAATGGATTAGAGTAAGCAAGAAACTTGGGACAGTGAAACCAGTTAGAAGGCTATTTGTGGGGACTTGAGCTAGGGTGGTGGCTGTTTGGGTGGAGAGAAAGGAGTCTACAAGATCTGTTGTGAAAGTGGAAACAATCAGATTTGACAGTGAACTAGATATATAGAGTGAGTAAAATTGAGTTGAGGTGTCAAATGAGGTGTCAAGGTAGGATAGGATGTCAGGGCCCCCAACAATGAGAGAAAAATTTGGATGAGAGAAGGGAAAAGGGTTTTGAGGGAAAGATGAATGAGTTCTGTTTTAGACATGTTGAATTTGAGATGTCTAAGACTCAGTTGGTGATGAATGACTGCAGATCAAGAGAGAGACTAGGACTGGATACATAGGTCTTGGATTCTTCTAGGGGATTGGGGGGGTGGGGATAAAGTGAGCAAGAAAAAAGTGAGCCCAGGATAGAGATTTGGAGGGAATACCCACGATTAGTGGGCATACATAGATTAAAATAAAGCAAAATAGACTGAGAAGGAGTAGTTGGACACCACCATGAAAAATTGAAGAGGAAAAGTATCCAAGAACAGAAGGTGATAAACAAGGTCAAATGCTTCAGAGCAGTCAAGAACTGTCAGAATTGAGAATGTGTATGTATATGTACATGTATAGTGTATATACTCATAGAGACATATGCAGTTAAATAATAACTGGCAGCTTCGGAGACGATTGTTTCAGTTAAATGATGAGGTCAGGAGATTGTCTAGAACGGGGCTGGGGAATCTTTGACCTTGAGGCCACATATGGCTCTTTCGGTCCTCAAGTGGGGCACCTCACAGAACAAATCCCCTTAATAAAAGGATTTGTTTTGTAAAACTTGGACTTGGACAAAAGGCTTCGCCCAAAGACCTAGAACAAAAAAAGTGAGGAGAAGGAAGGCCAATGGTAAATGGCCTTTTCAAGGACTTTAGCCAAAAAAAAGGAAAAAAAGAAGATAGTAGTTAGAAAGATATTTAGAAAGGTTTTAATAGGAGAGACATTGACATGGTTATAGATGGCAGGAAAGGAACCAATAAATACGGAGAGATTGAAAATAGAGTGGAGAAGAGAACAGGGGAAATCTCCTGGAGAATTCAGCTAGGAGATGGGGTAAATGTTGAATATTAGAGGGACTGACCTTGGAGAGAAGGGCCATCTCTTCATATGAAACTAGAGTAAAGGAGGAGGTCATGGGGTGATAACTCTTGGTGAATGACCTCAGCTCTTTTTGTGTGACCTCTGAGGCCAAGTCCTCAGTTGGGAGGATGAGGGGAAGCAGTACCATGTGACGCCTGAGAAGAAATAAGAAAGTTTGGAACTACCCCTGTGGAAAGTGTGGCATTATCAAATTGATTGGGGAGGAATGGAATGTTTGCCTTGCTGCGTTGAGGACCCAGTTGAGATTAAATAAAATAAATCTCCAGTTTGTCCAGCTGGCTTAGTTTCATGATTTCCTCTAGCTCTGTTCAGTAACATGTGATTAGAGGAGTAAATGAAGTAGATGGGGGTTATCCAGGCTTAGGTTTGGGTTTGACAAAGTGTGATCATCAGTAGTACAAGGAGACAGGAAATTAGAGAATAGACAATAATGCATAATTGAGTTCATTTCCCCAAGGGACTGGGGTGTGTGGGTGGGCATGGGGAATATCTAGTATTGGTAAATGAGAGCTATAGAGGAAATGGAAGGCAACAGTATTGATCGGTGAAGAACTATGAATAACTTAGTTATCTCAGCAATGCAATGATCCAAGACAACTCCAAAGGACAGAGGATGACGTCGCACACTCTCTGCCTCCAGAGGAAGAATTGGTATTGATTGAATGTAGACTGAAACATGCTACTTTTCATTGTCTTTCATTTTTTTATTGGAGTCTTCTTGTACAAAATGACTAATATGGAAATATTTTGCATAATTTCAAACATATAACCTGTATTGGAGTGCTTGCCATCTCAGTGTGGGGTCAGGGGAGGGAGGGTGGGAGGAATAGAATTTGGAGCTCCAAACGTTCATTTAAAATGTTTTTTAAAAATTGAAGGGAAAAAAAATCATGTCAAAGTCAAATAGAAATGGGCCACTAATCTGTATAGAAGGATCGCTTTGGGCTTAGTTTAAAATGTAATATTATTTGAGTTTTATCATTTTTATTTATTTTGTTAAACATTTCCCAGTTATGTTTTAATCTCATCCAGTGGGTAATGTGCAGCCTACTTAGGCCATTTTTTTGACATCTGTGATGTAGAAGGTTGTAATTGTGTCCCTGACACAGTCACCATGCTGATTTATTAATTGTTCTTGTTTATTTGTTATACAGTCAAAATATGGATTTTGTTGGGTTTGGGGTGAAGTATAACTGAATGTGAATATGATATAAAACCAATACAACAATAAAACTTCCTGGCAGGTAAAATTAAAGTAATGTTGTAAAACTCAAATAGAAATGGATTCTTGCTGATCACACACTTACTTAGAAAACCAGAAATTAACATTATATATGCTTTATTGTGTTGTTAGTTATTTTATTAAATGTTTTCGCATTTTATTTTAATCTGGTTCAGCTTGTCCTTGGGAGTTTTACAGGCTGTACAGAGCAGTAACTATTTGATTCATTAAATTAATATTGCTCCACTTGATTTGGTCACAGAACACTTGGGATCTGAAGTATACTCATAGAACTCATACACAATTTTGGACTATAGTATGCATTTGTATAAAGGGAATATTAGCAAAAGTTCATAGTATGGGGGAAAAAATTGAACCCATTTTTAAAAAATTATTTATTTTAGTCTTCATTCATTTCCACAAGATTTTGAGTTCCAAATTTTCTCCCCATCTCTTCTCTTTCCACTACCCCAAGATGGAATGAATTCTGATTATTCTTTCTCCTGTCTGCTCTCCCCCCTCATCCACTTTCCCTTTACTTTCTTGTAGGACAAGATAGATTTCTATACCACATTGCCTGTACATCTTATTTCCCAGTTGCATGTAAAAACAATTTTCAACATTTGTTCTTAAAACTTTGAGTTCCAAATTCTCTCTCTTCTTCCTTCCCCACCCACTTTCTTTGAGAAGGCAAGGGATTCAATACAGGTTATACATGTTTAGTTATATAAAACACTTCCATAACAGTCCTGTTGTGAAAGACTAACTGTATTTCCCTCTATCCTATCCTGTCCCACATTTATTCTATTCTCTCCTTTCACCCTGACCCTTTTCGAAAGTGTTTCTGACTACGCCCTCCCCCAATTTGCCTTCCCTTCTATCATTCCCCCACTCCTCTTATGCTTCCCCCTACCCCCACAATTTCCTGTAGGGTAAGATACCCAACGGAGTGTGTATGTTATTCCTTCCTAATGCCAAATCCAGTTGAGAGTAAGGTTGACTCATTCCCTTTCGTCTCCCTGCTCTTCCCCTCCATTGTAACAGCTTTCTTTTGCCTCTTTTATGTGAGATAATTTTCCCCCTTCTACCTCTCTCTTTTTCCTTCCCCCAGTACATTCCTCTCTCACCCCTTAATTTTATTTTTTAGATATCATTCCTTCATATTCAACTCATCCTATACCATCTTTATATTTTTATAATTTTTTCCCCCCTCTCAGTACCCTAATACTGAGAAAAGTGTCATGACTTAACAAATCATCTTTTCATGTTGGAATATAAGCATTTCAACTATAATAAGTCCCTTATGATTTCTCTTTACTGTTTACCTTTTCATGCTTCTTTTGAGTCTTGTATTTGAATGTCAAATTTTCTGTTCAGCTCAGGTTTTTTCATCAAGAATGCTTGAAAATCCTCTATTTCATTGAATATCCATATTTTCCCCTGAAGTGTTATACTCAGTTTTGCTGGGTAGGTGATTCTTGGTTTTAATCTTACCTCCTTTGACCTCTGGAATATCATATCCCAAGGCCTCGAATCCTTTAATGTAGAAGCTGCTAGATCTTGTGTTATCCTGATTGTGTTTCCACGATGCTCAAATTGTGTCTTTCTGGCTGCTTGCAATATTTTCTCTTTTACCTGAGAATTCTGGAATTTGATCACAATATTCCTAGATC
>CM053581.1:394577505-394595815 GCA_028627135.1 Pseudochirops cupreus | reverse complement strand
AAAGTACCAGCATCACAGCATACCAGCAAAATACCGGCATCACAGCCATGCCTCCTCAGTTCTTGGCAGCTCTGGGTTGCAGTTCTCAAAAGTCCTGGGCAGCTCCAACGGGCTCTCAGCAGTCTTTCTCTCAGCAACTCAGACTCCACGATACTGGATACTGCTCTCCCAAAGTCCTTCTGGCCTTCTCTAGGCTTGGGCCTCTCTCCCAATTCACGGCTCCTCCCAGTACAGCCCTCTCTCTTCACATTAACAAGTCCATCCCACAAGTGGGATTCATAAGCTCTGGGTTTTAACACTCAACCCAAAAACCAAGCCAATACAGGGCATCTCCAAATTCCATTACCAATACAGTGACTTGCCCAAGGTCACATGGCTAGTTTTTTGTGTTAAGTGTCTGAGGCTGCATTCGAACTCAGGTCCTCCTGACTCCAGGGCCCATGCTCTATTCACTGTGCCACCTAGCCACCCCAATAAGATAATTTTTGCAAAACACTTAGCGTAGTGCTAAATGTAGCACATGGAATAATAGAACAATGTGATATAAATGCTAAATATTACTACTACGATCTTCATTACTGTTGTTGTTCCTTCCTGTTACACCACATAGTCATTTTACACACTGTTTTCTGCTTCTGCGTGCTTAACTTTGCCTTAGTCCACATGTTTTCACATGTTAACAAGTATTCTTCATGTTTATAGATTTTTTTTAAAAGAAAGCACATTTATGTACCAGAACTTATTTAGCTATTTCCCAACTGATGGGCAAATTCTTCCAATTTTTTGCTACTACAAAAAAGTATTGCTTGCTATGAACACTGGTATATTTTTGAAAGACATCTCTGACTTTCTTGGGGAATTATCCGGTTGATAGATAAATCTGGGTAACAGAGTATGGAATTTTTTGTCATTTTCTTCACATAATTCCAAATTGCTTTCCAGGATGGATGGAACAATTCACATGTCCACCAATGATATATTCCTACAACCCCTACAAGCTTTGCTCTTCCTATTTTAGGTCATTTTCGTCACTTCGTTGGGTGTGACTTTAACTCTCAAAGTCATTTCAATTTGCATTTCCATCATTAGAAGTGATCTGGGGCAATCTTCTCTACCTTTGATCACTACCACAATTTTCACTTTTCTTCTTCTAAGATTTCTTTGAAGTAACTACCAACCAAGATATCTGCTCTCTCAAGTCCAACAAAAACCTGAATTTCATGCCAGTTCAAAAAACAATGAAGAAATTCATTAAGAAAGTACAATGAGTGACTTTTACCTCAAAACTGTACAAGTCAGTCTGAAACCAAAAGGAAAGGGGTCTCCAAAAAGAAAAGACAACTCCAGGAAAATCAGCACTAGTTTAGGCAAACAATCATGACCCAGGTGAGCTAGAGACAATTATTGATGGAAGGGTTCTGTGTTGTGAAGTAGTAGCACAGAAAGCTCCAAAGCAAAAGTCCCAGGAGAGTCAAAAAGTCCATGGGTGATCAGAAAACTGAGAGGATAGGGATGTTCTAAGTCAGGTATTGCCAGGAGACAGGGCACTACTATAAAAGGTCAAAGGAGAAAAGAATAAAACCTGAACCTCTATTTCATACTTAACCTAAGTAACAGGATCAAAGACTTTGTGAAAGAAAAGCACTTAGAAGTCATGTAGTCCGTCCTACCCACCTTAAAAGAAAAAAAAAGGAAAGAAACTAAAGAGGTCAAAGAAGTGAAATACTTAGCCCAGGGTCACAGAGCTTGTGTTCTGTAAACAGAGGTCATGGGATTTAAATCCAAGTCCTTTACTCCAAATACAGTGTTTTTTTCCTCTACAAAATCAGTCTTGTAGTCATAGAGGCAGAAAATTGTCACAATGCCTTAACACTGGGTATGCCAAGGATAGAGGTGGAGTATAGATGGAAGGAAGGCCCCAGTCAAAGGGAAAACAAATCACTTTGAGTAAGCTAAACAAAATAGCTCTGCCCTTTCAGGATGAACTACAAGACAGGAAAGTTTCAAGAGGTAAAACAGAAGGGAAACTTGGCAGTGATAAGCTCTAGAATTCAGGGTTTGGGAAACTCACAGGCTAGAAATTGCTTGGATGACCCTGAGACATGCCATCTTGTCAAATGTATGTATATAATAACAAAGTAATAGGGAAAAAAATTATGTATTGAGGACAGAGCTCATATTCATATTCTGCCCATTTCAATTTAAAAAGTCATCATTACTGACATAATTGTATATGCTTGTAGTCCCAGCTATTGGGGAGGCTGATACTGGTGTTTCTCTTGAGACAGGAAATTATAAATTACATCAGGGCTGAAAAGCCAATTAGGTCTCCACAGTAATCCGACACCAATATGGTGAGACCTAGAAATCCTAGGGCCATGTCAATCAGTCACCATGTTATCTAAAGAGATATGAACCAATTCTGGTTTGAAATTAAGGAGGTCAAAGTTTCTATTCCATTCAATAGAGGGTCATGAATATAGAGAGACCAAGTCTCAAAAAACAAAAAATTAAGATCCTTGGTACTTAAAATTCTAAACACTCTTAAAACATTTAATATCTTAAGAATTCAGTAAAAAAAAAATGAACCTCTCTATCAAAGCTAATCATGATATTACTTGAATTGTTTTCTCTTTCAGTAAATTAAAGTTTCCAAACAATCTCCAAAAAAAGTAACTAACTCTTACATTAATTTGATAGGAGGTAGAACCAAGATGGCAGAGTAGCAGGAAACAGTATAATAAGCTCCCCTCACAGAACCCTGCCCCAAAAATAACTCACAAAAAACAACTCCTCTAAACAGATGTCAAAAATGTACCAGACAGAATCCTGATGAGAATATGGAAGAAAAAAGTTACAGCAAATCATGTCTAGTCCAGCGGTTCTCAACCTGTGGGTCGCGACCCCTTTGGGGGTCGAACAACCTTTTCACAGGGGTCGCCTAAGAACATTGGAAAACATATTTCCAATGGTCTTAGGAACTGAGACACCACTCCTCTATCTGTCTCCAGGAGGGTCCACCCACATGCAGATATGCCCAGATATGCCAAGATTAGAGTATTAAAGAGTCATGGCATTAGAAAGATTGAGAACCACTGGTCTAGTCCAAGTCATCACAAATACCTGAGAGGTCTGTGGACATGGGGGATGGGGTCTGGCAAGAAATAAACTGCCAGAGGAACACTCTGATCAGCGTGCATGGAAATGCTGTGAATTTGGACAAAAGAGGTCCCAGACACACAATGTGGCACAATGAAGAAAACAGGTTCCACCTGACAGTTTTCTTATTTACCATCCCATTTCAGTTTCCAGATCCAGAGCAACCTGAGAAAAGGATGAGAAACCAAGGATCATTTCTAAATAGGGAGACTGGGCAGTGTAGTGTGAAGGATGAAGTTCAGAAGCACTGGTATGGAACAGAGAAGAATATCTCAGTTATAGTTTCTGGGCTAACCTGAAGCCTACGGAGGAATAAATAGCAGAAATTCTGGACCAAAAGGTGAAGTCTGCAGTTTTGTCACTGAACCAGAAGAAATTCTTGGCTAAATCATAGACATAGAGGGTAAATATGGCAGCAACTAATTGACTGTTACTTAGACCCAAACTTAGGTCAGAAACTTATACCACCCAGACCAGGGTGCCAGTAATCAAACTTTGCCCTCTCACTCTGTGGGCACTTAAAATTTGCAAGTCTTCAGCCTGATCTATCCCAGAATAATACCAACACTCCATATCCCCAAGAAAACAACAGGAATATCCTAGATATTCTCTCCAGGGAAAGTGCCTAGCCCTAACTTTAAATCCAAAGTCAATAAGCAGGCTGGAAGAATGAGTAAACAAAAAAATGAATTCTCTCATAAAAAGTTATTATGGTGATAGGGATATTCAAGACACAAATCCAAAAGAAAAGAACTCTAGGGGCAGCTAGGTGGCACACTGACCTTGCATGCAGGAGGACCTGAGTTCAAATCCAGCCTCAGACACTTGATACACTCACTAGTTGTGTGACCTTGGGCAAGTCACTTAACCCCAATTACCTTTCCTTGCCCCCTCAAAAAAAAAAACACTAAAAACATTTATAAACAAAGCCTGAAAGAAAAGTAGAGCTTGAGCACAAATTTATCTAGAATATCTAGAAGAGAAGCAGCAAGTTAAAAAAAAAAACACATTTGAATGATTTTTTTAAATAAACAAAATGAGCGGATTAGGAGAAAAAAATGGAAAAGAAATAAGAGCTATAAAAGAAAGATTTGGAAATGGAATAAAGAGCTTGGCAAAAGAGGTACAAAATATTAGTCAGGCAACAAATTCTCTAAAAATCAGAATGGAACTGAAGTCAATTACTTGATGAGCACAAAGAAATATTAAAACAAAATCAAAAGACTAAAAGCCTAGAACAAAATACAACATTTCTCAGAGCTACAATGGGCCTTGAAAACAATGGAGAAGAAAAAAATTAAGAATCACTGTACTAACTGAAAGAAAAACTGCCCAAATCCCTTAGAACCAGAAGGTAATAGAAAAAAATCTAATGGGCACCACCTGAGAGAAACCCCAAAATGAAAACTCTCAGGAACATTATAGCCAAAATACAGAGCTTCCAGGTCAAAGGAAAAATGCCGTAGGCAGCCAGAGAGAAAGAAAGTCAAGTCAGGATCACACCTTATATAACAGTCACCAACACAAAGGAACAGAGATTTTAGAATACAATATGCCAGAAGGCTTTATAGCCTATAACTTATCCAACAAAACCAATCATAAACATGTTATTTTCAGTCTCATCTGATTTTTCATCACCCCATTTTGGGGTTTTCTTGTCAAAGATACTGGAGTGATTTGCCATTTCCTTCTCCAGCGCATTTTACAGATGAGGAACTGACTAGTAAATGTCTGAGGCCAGTGTGAACTCAAGAAGATGAGTTTTCCTTATTCCAAGTCAAGTGCTCTATCAATTAGGCCACCTAGCTTCCTTTAATGAAACAGGACTTCTAGGCATTCATGATGAAAACACAAGATCCAGAAAGAAACTTTGAAGTTCAATTACCGGACCTGAGACTTATAAAAAACAAAACATAAACCATGATAATGGACTACACAAAAATGAACTGCTTACATTCAAAAATAGTGAGATAATATATATCCCCTCTGAACCCTATCATAATGAAGGGTAACAGAGGGAATCTCATTAGACAAGGCCTGAGTGTGGGTCTTTTATAACTTGATAATCTTAAGAGAAAAATAGAAAAAGAAGAGGAAACATTGAAAGTAGGGGGAAGGTAAAGGAAGTGTAGAAAAAAAATCACCTCACATAATCAGGATGTACAAGTAGATTATTAATTCAAACAAGAAGGAGGAGGGGAAATAGCGGACCCCTGAATTTCAAACTTATGTGAACTGTTCAAAAAAGGGGAGAACACACAAATCTGGGTCACAGAAAAACATTTCACTCAATGGGAAATACAAAAGAAGGGGGAAAAAGGAATTAGAGGAAAGACATGTTAAGGGAAGCATTAGTGCAAAGCAAAACAAATTCTTAGGAATGATTGACAAAAACAAACTTTGGCTCTTTTCTGAGGTATCAAAGAATGAGAATCTTAGAGAGTACCCGTGGAAAGGTTAAACAAGTAATACTATATAGATTCTATAAGCATATAGATTGTTATAGCACATAGATTGTGCCATAAGAAATGAGGAAGGGGATGGTTTCAGAGAAAATTGAAAGGACCCCTATGAACTGATTTAGAGTGAATAAACAGAATCAGGGGGAAAAATTTTTAAATATGATAAAGATAAATAACTTTGAAAGAATTAAGAACTCGGATGAGTGAAATGACAAACCATGATTCCAAAGGAGAAATGATCATGCTACCCACCACTAGAAAAGTAAAGATTTTTTTTTTACATGACCAATGCAGAGTGTATTTTGTTTAGCCATAAATGTTTTAACAAATTTTTTTGCTTTTCTTTCATTCTCAATTGGGAAGGGATTAAGGGAAAGAGAGAAAGTAGATTTGTGCTAATTGAAAAAACTGTATGTGTATACAGACAGACAGACATACACACACAGTTTTCTACTGTCTACTGGATTCAATTCAAATTCATCTCAGCCAAGTGTCTACCTCCAACCTCACTTTTCTTGTAAATGTCATGGCATGACCTTCTGATAAAAAACAAAACAAAACAACCAACTTGCTGCTTTCTTCCACCCACAACTTACTAAACACACAGAGCCTTTGCAAATATAGTTTTTCTCTTCTCAGAATCCCTTCTTCTTTCCTAAGTTATATTACCTCTTTTAAAATATGGCTCAAATTATATCTTACCTCTTCTGGCTTAAACTCATAGAATTCCTCCACTCTGATTATTTTCTCTCCTCCATATTCCAATGAAAATTTCCACATTCCAATGTCAATTTCTCTACAGCATATATTTTTTTACATCAAATGGTTGCTTTGCAATTGATCCGAAGACATTTCATACTTGTATGTTGTACCTTCACACAATATTCTTTCAGGATATGTCCCTGTTTTATTCCTTTTGAATTACTGTTATGGTGTCTTTTAAAGCATTCCATACAGTAGGTATTTTGTAATGCTTAACTAACCAGATTCAATCATCCAAGGGTCCTCAAGCTCAGATTCTCAGACTAACTCCAGAGTAGACCATAACCTTAAGGATGGTACTAGGGAGACCTGCCTATTACTATCAGGTCTAACTTAATGATCAGAGAGATAAATGAACAGTTTCTTTCTCAGACACCAATTCTAACCTATTGGTGATCAACTGGCTAAACAAATGAAAATCCTTCTAAAGTAGTGGTTTTCAGCCTCTGGGTCACAACTCCTTTGGGGGTCGCCTAAGACCATCAGAAAACACATATTTCCAATGGTCTTAGGAACTGAGACACCACTCCTCTATCCATCTCCAGGAGGGTCTGCCCACATGCAGATATACTCACATACGAGTATTAAAGGGTCGCAGCATTAGGAAGGTTGAGAACCACTGTAATCTAAAGGAATAGTAGTGGTGTTGTGAGTGACAGGCTCCTGAAGTACAAAAAAGCTGGTGTCCACAATTAAGGATAATTATCCCATAACTCCTAAAAAGGCAGAAACAATGTAAGATCATAAGAGGCAACACAGTGCAGTAAATTAGGTACTTGAATTAGGAAGACATGAGTACAAATCTCTAAAAACAACCAGCCATATGAACCTAGGTCAGTTACTTTAATTTCTAAGACTTGGTTTCATCATCAGTAGAAAGAAGAGGCTGGACTTAGTAGCTTCCAAAGCTCCCTTTCATGAAAAATGCTATTCATCTTCAGAGAAAGAATTAATGGTGTCTGAATACACACTGAAAATGACTTTTATTTTATTTTTCTTGAGGTTTTTTATCTTTTTCTTTTGCAACATCAATATTATGGATATGTTTTGCATGACTACATATGTTTAATCTATACAGAATTGCTTGCCTTCTGAATGAGGAGGGTGGGCAGGGAGGAGGGGGAGAATTTGAACTCAAAGCTTTAAAAACGAATGTTAAAAATTGTCTTTATGTGTAACCAGGGAAAAGTAAAACACTAAATAAAAGCTAAAATAAATAAATAAAGGTCCCTTTCAGATTTAAATCTGATGTTATAATCCTAAACCAAGCCTTAGAATTGTCATACCATGAAGACAACTGGACAGAGCTTTTATTTCAGGTACTTTTAGGTTTTTATCCTCAGATCACAGGAATTGCCAAAACTAGACTGAACCTCTCACTGGCAAATCCTGCCAGAATTCCTTCATGTATTCAACTACCATTGAGGTACTTCCCTACGCTAGGTAGTGATATCTTCCAAAGACAGCATTGATTCATTCACTCAATCACCCTGAATTAAGTATTTACTATGATCAAAATGTCATTATTAGTATATTAAACAATGATACTTAAGCTATGGCCCCTACATACGCATATATAAACCCTCCTATATAGACATATGTGTATGTATATGTATATATACATCTGTATTTCCTTCACCTATCCTCATACTGAGAAAAGTTTCATCAGTTACAATTATCACTTTTCCATGTTGGCATGTAAATAGTTCAACTTTGATAAGTTCCTTATGATTTCTTTCCATGTTTACCTTCTCATGCTTCTTGTATATGAGTGTCAAATTCTCTTTTCAGTTCTGGTTTTTTATGGCCCCCACATAAAGGTACTAGCTCACAAGAAGGATATCACACATACACAGATATGCAATACTACACAATAATTATATAATTTCTATAATTCAGAATCATATAATGAAATCAGGAGATATACAAAATACTATTAACATCAGGAGGAGAGTCCATTTATGACAGGGGTGATCAGTGAAGAGTCATTAAGAAGGTGGTATTTAAACTGGGTCTTGACTTAAAGTAGACTTTGAATAGGTAAAAAGGGGGATGTGGGTATAAGGGAGGGAATATAATTAAATATATTAAATAATATAATTAAAAATAATGTCTATAATGCAATGACCAAAGCTAAAGAGCCCTACCAAGGTAGACCTGCCTTGGTATCAAGTACCCTAAAGAACAGCAGTGGCCAGCCTTTCAAGGCTGATGTTTCTTATGTTATGCTACAGAATCTGACCTTGTGAAAAAGAACACATCCAGGACTGAACCTGGAAATAACAGTGCTAGACATGCAAAACCTAGCATGGAATAATTAAGAGAGTACTACAGTCCCAATGACAGACTGACTAATTTGACAGCATAGTTTTCTACAAGGAATAACATATTTCTATAATCATAATTTTAAATAATGAA
This sequence comes from Pseudochirops cupreus, assembly GCA_028627135.1. Lineage (NCBI taxonomy): Eukaryota > Metazoa > Chordata > Mammalia > Diprotodontia > Pseudocheiridae > Pseudochirops > Pseudochirops cupreus. The sequence continues at coordinate 394,587,014 of CM053581.1, read as the reverse complement.
AATTACAGAAGACAAAGATATCTGGGCTGTAGTATTAGTTCTGGCAATGACTTTCTGGAAACACTGAAGCTAGGCGCTTTACTCTGGATCTCAGTTCATTCCTATAACAGCTGATATTTATAAAGAACTTTAAAGTTTATAAAGCACTTTATATTAATTCTTTCATTGGATCCTCACAATAGACCTATTAGGTGTTGTAATTATCCTCTTTTACATGTCATAAAATAGAAACTGAGAAAGATGGTCACATAGCTAGTAAATGTCAGTGGCAAAATTTCAACCCACGTCATTTTAACTCCAAGGTAAAAGTTCCGTCTCCTCTGTGACACTGAAATACTTGTTGAGACGATTTCCTTCCACCTTAAAATTCTATGAAAATGAAGCACAGGTTCTAGACTCACTCTCTCAAACCCAAGAAGCTAGCTAGCTACTTCTCCCCTCATCATTTTGTGAGTAAAACTGAAGGGCTGAGGGTATCTTTCTGAAGCTACTGTTCATAAGCCCCTGTTAGTATGCCTTTCCATTGACTAACAGTTGGCACAAATTAGTAAGCCAGACAAATAGCTCATAGAAACGAGCATTTACTATGGTGGTGAAATAAGAACAATTTCCATAAAACATTCCCTCCAAGTCTGGGACACGCTTTATTAGAAAAATAGAAAGAGTTCAGAGGTTCAACTTTAGAAAGTGCCCATGGCAAAGAGCTTCTGGTTGACGGAAGGCCCTTCGTGGAAACCTTACATAGATTCTATTAGGTATGGTACAATTTTCTGTTAGGGTCACTGTAGAGTCTAGAAGCTACCTTCCTTTGGTGTGTCTACTTTTTTTGTCATTTTTTTCCCGACTGTTCTGGAGGATTTTCTAGGATTCCTAAGGGCAAAGGCATCACAATATAGAACAGGAGTGCTTAACCTCTTTGTGTCGTGCAATTCTTTGGCAGTCTGGTAAAGCTTTTTGACCCTTATTTGAAATAATATTTTTAATTGCATAAAATAAAATACAAAACAAACGAATAATATTGAAATAAGTTGAAATATTTTTAAAGAGCAAGTTCAAAACCCCAAGTGAGGTACTCCCTGATCAATTTAATCAACTAACATCCTTAACAAAAAACAAAAATTATAGTATTTTAAAATATATTTACCTATAGAAATTATATATTTACCTATAGAAAAGGTAAATAAACCAGCGAGGTTAGCTATATTTATGTTAATTAAACCGCAGTCATTTCTTGTCTAACTTTCTAATTTCATTAACAATTCTACCCCCAAAGGGGTGAAAACAAGCAACAGTGAAAACATGGAGCTGTCACTTAGTGACAGTATCTGTAGGGAAAGAGTCTGCGCCAGGGGTGGGGAACTTGTGGCCTCAAGGCCACATGCGGCTCTCTACCGCCAAACTTCACAGAACAAATCCCTTTATGAAGGAGATTTCTGTCAAGTGTGAATTCAGTCAAAGGCCCACACTTGAGGACTTAGAAAGTCACATGGCTGGGCTATTTGAAACATTTCTAAGAATCAAGATATTTACCTCGAGATGTCAATAACAGAGGTGACAATGCAACAATGTATCAAAATATTCCTAATGATACCATCTAGGGCTAGAAAGAAACTGGAAAGAGATAAAGAGGAATACTTTCATGTACTTCACTGTGTGGTAAAGAGAAAAAATACGAGGAATTTTTTAAAAATAGGAAGACTTGTGAAATAATGCGAAGATGATAAGCAAAATAAGCATAAGTACCAGAATGTACATAACTTACCATAATGTAAGCGAAAACAAGGTAAAGAAAGAGGAAGCCGGGGCGGCTGGGTGGGGGACAGTGGATAGAGCACCAGCCCTGGAGTCAGGAGGACCTGAGTTCAAATGTGACCTCAGATACTTGACACTTACTAGCTGTGTGACCCTCCCACCTCCAAAAAGCAAAAAAAAAAAGAAATGAAAGAGAAAGAGAGAAAGAAAGAAAGAAAGAAAGAAGGAAGGAAGGAAGGAAGGAAGGAATGAAGGAAGGAAGGAAGGAAGAGAAAAAGGAAGTCAAACTCAGAATAACTGTAATAAACTATCTGGGTCCCAGAAAACAGATACTGGAACACTGCTTCCCTCCTCTCAGCAGAATGTTGCCTACTTTGTCACTTCAACTGGTTATTTCTATTTAAAATATTCCTTTTGTTTGGTTGTTACAAGGGAAAGGTCCAGTTGTGGAGGTGGGGTGGAAATATCCAGAAATGACTATGATGGATATGGTTCCACACAGCTGGAATGTTCTCCCTCTTCTTAGCTTCCCTGGCTTTAAGATTCAGTTCAAATTCCACCTTCTGCAAGAAGCTCCTCCGGCTTACCCAACAGCTAGTGCCTTAGGTGGTTCAGTGGACAGAATTTGAGGCCTGGAGTCAGGAAGACTTGAGTTCAAATTTCAGATGTGTGTCTGACCTGCATGACCTTGAACAAGTCATTTAACTTCTGCTTGCCTCAGTTTGTTCAAGTGAAAAATGGGTTAACGGTAGCGGAAATGTTGTGAGGATTAAATGAGATGACATTTGTAAATCGCTTAACACAGAACCTGGCCTGTGGTAAGTGCTTTAGAAACACCTCCTCCTTTTCCTTCCCTCCATCTTCTGTACTTTCCATCTATCCTTAATACAACTTGTATGGTACCCAGGATTATTTTTGCTTTACTTTGTATATCCCTACTGCTGAGCATAATGCCTGACGTTAAACACATTAATAAGCACTTGACAAATGCTTGACTAATTACACTTTTCACAACTGTGCAATTTATAGCGTGCACTTACCAGACTATTCACAGTGATATTTAGATATTAGTTATGATTGCACAGAATCTCATTGCCAACTGAAATTGAGCTATTTCAGAAGCCACAGCAAAACAGGATTGTTAGAGAAAGCAAAGGAAGGAAAAGTTTAAACAGTTTCATTTTTCAGCAGCATGAAAAATGCAAGTAGAATCCAAAAGCAGAGACTTGCAAACATATGAGCATGAGCACAAACACTCTCAGCAGGTTTTCCTCCCACATTCACACTCCTTGTATTCCATCAACTTTTCCAAAAATACATTTGTAAATTGACCTCAACTTCTGAAAATGAAAATTACCAACTTTAACCCCCTAAACCAAGGAGCACCAATAAAAGGTAGCATATAAATTTGATCCATTTCTTTCTCATTTTAGAATGTATCCAGAAATATGGGGGGGGAAAAAACATAATAAAAGTTAACATCTATGTACTAGTTTTGAAGCCTAGTTGACAAAATGCATCAGGCACGAGGCATGTCAGAAAGCATTCCAGAATAATGTGTCAAAGGACAAAAGCAGAAAGAATTGATTGTTTATGCAGAACAATTGCTGCGTTTATTTGTTATCCACTGAGACTCTTTAGGACTTGAATCACAGACAATATTTTTTATAATTAACTTGGAACTTGAATTACTAAAGATTAATCATAAATATTCATATTAAAATATTCAGTAAAAATTTTAAAAACATGTGAGGTAAGATGCCATTTTTCTCTAAGATTTATGTAAGAAAAATTCTGATTGGAATCTTGAGGGATAGTATATGGGACACATTTTCACTCAAGTTATACTAAACAATCAAATTAACAAGCTTTTATTAAGCACCTTTTATATATGAGGCATCATGCTAGGTGCTGCAGATAAGAAATTCAAGGAATGAAACAATTCTTACTCTGAGTGAACACTTATAAAAGTATGTACCAAATCATTTTTTTTCAAAAAGTAAAATATGATCACAGTTATACCATTTTAGAACTGTAAAGAACCTAGAGATAATCTTACTGGCCCCCATCCCCTACCACCAAATCCCTATTTTTCAGACAAAGAAATTGAGATTCAAGGAGCAACCTTTCATTACAGAGCACAAAGGTGCAATTTATCTTAATAATATATATAATTATTACTAACATTATTATTATGTAATTAATATAAATATTTTATTGAAGGGAGCTGTCCATGTCAGTAAACATTGCCTTTTTCTGATAAGGTATTTTACCTTTAATAGACTAGCTCAACAAACTGTTCATTGTCAGAATAGGTAATAATGGACCCAAACATCTAAGACAGGTATATATATACCATGTGCAGTCTTGTACTTCACTAGCAGACTCCACAATGGTTCCAGAAACTATAAAGAAGATGTATAGGAAGGACCACTATGACACTGAAGCTACTCCAACCTCTCCTCAAATTCAATGTAAAATTCAAACAAAATTTTGTGTCTACAATTGATGAATACCAACTATTTCCAACATATTTTAGAAAGTCTTCTTAGCTTTATTACTTAGCAAGACTTCTCAAGATTCATATCAGAAATATATTAAGAGACTCACAATAATCAAGAGTCATTGCCCATACAATTAACTGTGATGACTGTATGACATGAAAACTCATTTAGAAATTAAACTACTAATCCTATAACAATCTTTAAAATCACTCAATATAGAGAAAGAAAAAAATTAGCATATCAATATTTGGAGGGCTTAGAGAATATAAATTTATCAGACAGATAAATACATCACAAATAGCCATTTCCCAGTTCCACTGTATCCTCTCTCTGAGAATCCAGAGGCTACCTCCATATTAAAATCACACCCTGTCCTTACCGGCATTTCAATACTTGCAAGACAAAGAATAGAAAATATGAGCAGTCACATGTTTCAGAATACTCTGAATTTATATAGTTTATACCTTGACTTGCCAGGGATAGTTTATACCTTGACTTGCCAGGGCTCTCATGCAGTAGTAAATGAGAAACTTTAATCATTTTTCTAGAGAGCACTGAGGTGCAATGACAAAGAAGTAGTATTTCTGTGTTGATCCAATTTTTATTTCAAAGGGTTGTACTAAAGGTAGCTCTAACATTTAATGGCACCATAACACTGTATTTTGTTTTGCCTGTACAAACAAAAACCTTTCACATAGCTATATGTAGATTGCCATGTTGTCTTTAAGAGAATTTTTCTTCAAAATCTACTAGATAATAAGTGCCCAAAATGCAAAAACAAAGCTAGAAGTTCTGTTCTACACGTCCTTAACACAAGCATTTTATTAGATTCACGACAAATTTTGACATTTTTTTAAAAATTCACAACATGGAGACATTTCTCAATTGATTCTTCTATAATCTCTGGCCTAATGACAGGAGTTCACAAGATGAGAACGTAACAATACAATTAGGAAGACTAAGGTATAAAAAAGCAAACCATTCCTTTACCATCTTCCCTGTACTATCACATAAAAATGGCAGACTCAAACACAGATGCCCTTGGAGCTACGTTTAAAGGAAAGAAACAATGTAGAGGAAAGAAATATATATGGAACATTTTTGAAATATGCATTATCATCATTATTATATTTCAAGGGCATCTTCTTGTAGAAGATACAATGCTGCTTTACAAAGGGCATAAAAGTCCCTTGTTAAATCAACCAGCAGCCTTAACAGCACAGAAAAATGTTAGTCATCCATTTGTTAAACCAAAATCTCCTACTACCTCCTACAATATAAAACACATTTTAAAGGGCTGTTGAGACATTAAAAAAAAAAACCCAACAACACAAAGGAAGTCCTTGAAATAGAAACAAATCTTCCTAATTTTCCTCTTCTTTTATCAGAAAGCCTTTCTGCTTGCCATTCATTACAGCACTGTCACATTGTTTCCACATGCTCAGACCTCTGAAACTTGTGCAAAAAGCATTGCAAAATAAAACTGCAAAAACAGCACATTTCAAAATAGAAGCTAAAAACCAAAAAAAAATTAGTCAAGCAGGAGAAAAAGCCCATGGATTCTTAATATACCATTCCCATTTAATAAAGTATAAAAACCAGTTAAGTTATTTCCAAATGTTCTTTAACATAATCTACTCCAAGGAAGAAAATGATCCTGACTGAAACTGGGAACAATGCTTGCCTTCACTTAAACTAGATATTTCACATGGGTAGAAAAACACCAATAATCAAATATTAACATATCAAATGAAATCCAATAATAACCATTACATATTCAATAATGTAGTAATAATCAATCATCAAAATTAAATCTATAAACATTTAAGTATTCAAACATATTTTAACCCCTTAAAATTACTAATAAAGAGGAATCTTCCCCTGTCCCCCAAGCTTATACACTTAAAGCATTGCTAGAATGATTTCTATTTTTTTGCCTTGGAACATATGGCAATACAGCCCATACAGTAAAAATCTAGCTATGTTGTGCCTCTGCTACTTGCCTTATAAAAGCTGCATTTGCTCCTCTTGGTTAGGAACCACAAACAGATGAGGTAAAAATCCCTTCATTTGTTCTTCCAGTAAGCCAAAATGAATCTTTCATTAACACACACCATTGCAGATAATTTCACACAGCACACTATATCCTGCTTTGCCCAGTTCCCAACACAGCAAGGATAATCACATTCCAGTGGGGAGTGAACAGATGGTGGATTCCATGGTAACCAGGCCTCCTGAGGCTATTGGTAGAATTGTGTGACCACTGCTTACTGGGTAACAATGGCTCTTTGTACTTCAGTCAAGTAAATCCTTAAATACAGGCACATATAGCCAGGCACTCATAAGTACTGTGCTTGCCTAGCAGGTGTTTTACTATTTAAACAAGGCAATGTGCTACAACCAAAATGCTTCTGGTGGAGCGAAATTGTGTAATACAAAGTCCTAGTATTTCAAATAGTATGACACAATACTTGCTCAGGCAGAAGGTCACAAAAACTTAACTTGATGGACACAAAAGAAATCACCTCATTTTTTTAACTCTTGCATAAACATTTTATGTTAATGATAATATTCACCTTAAAAGGTTACATATATCTAAAATGTCAAAGACTCACTGTCAGACAATCAATAAGCAATGACATTGTGTTTATTAGTTAGGGTAGTTTTTTAAAAGTTTTCTTTTGGTTTAATGGCAATTTTTTAAAATTGGTTGTCATCTCTTTTGGATGCTTTACAAAAGACCACTGACAGGAACACTGGGCAAGACTGCCTTTGTAGGCCTCAGCTTTCTCATCTGTAAAATAAGAAGGCTTATCTCTAGAGGATGTACGTAAAGCATGTTTCAGCTTTTTAACATGAAAAAAATATATGATTGAATTGTGATTTGCGTGGTTAACACAAACTGACGAAATTACAGATTCCCTGGTGTACTCAATCAGAAATCCAAACAAATATTAAAGAACAAGATTTTGTTTCCCAAATTATATTAAAGTTTTGCAATCAAGTTAAATCCATTTTTGCTAAATAGGTTATGAGGAAAACATTTAAAAATTCATATTTTAACTACACTTATTAACTATTCTTGGATTACTAAGACTTGGAAACTGCATCTCTGTGATTTCTTAAGTATGGCTTCTTCTAGGTTTAATCTGTTTTTGTATCCGTGAAGGTTAAATGCTGATTCAGCAGTGGAACTGCTGCTTTGTCTAGGAATGAATGTGTATTGTTGTACATAGACCCAGGGGCCAGAAAATCTCTTAGAATGGTAAAATAGGGTAAACTCAGATACACCACAGCAGAACCACCAATTACCAGTGAGCCAGAGCCAGACCAGTTAGGAATATTAATTAGTAAATACTAAAGTATTCAATTTTTTTAAATTACAAAGAAAAACCACTGGGTAGAACTATAAACTACTGAAATTGCTTTGAGTATATGACTAATGGAGTCAGATTAATTTCTAAAGAAGAGCTCTTAATGCCTCACCAAAACCTCTATTCTGGTCCAGATATAATTTCCCATGTTTTAATATTAGTCCTAACTTGGCACCTAGTTATGGCAATAATACTGGAAAGTATAAAAGGGAAGGTAGCTTAAGAGTGCTAGTTAGAACTTATACACCAGAAAAATCCCAGGAGAAGATGCTGTTGGCAGGAAGAAAACTAAGGTCTGATATTTTGTCATCCCCTGAGAGGTCTCTAGCAGTGTATCTTAGGGATCTATTCTTGGCTGAATTATGTGTAGCATTTTTGTTGATCATATGGACAAAGGTATAAATAGATTGCTCACTACATTAGCAAACAACAAATGCTGGAAGAGTAGCTACTCATATTTTAGAATATGACGGGGATCCCAAAAAGATCCTGACAAGCTAGAATAATGGAGTACAACAAAAAGATGGAATTTAATCAGAGTTCATGCAAAGTTTGACACTTGAATTTTACAAATAAACTACCACAGCAAACTGGAGGAGATGAGGGGGTACTTTTAGAGAAGGTCAAAGGTTTTAAACTTCTCAAGAAAAGGAAGTGATATCTTTCATATTTACACTCCTATAGGTGTTGAGCTACTGAGTGGTTGCAATTGTCTACAGACACTATTTAAATAGATCTTCCTCCTAATATGGCTGGGTCTCTGACATTCAGTAATCTGGTCTAGCTGGAAACTACCAAATAAGTACCAGGGAAGTACCCTTGAAGAGGGCATGGATGAATAATATGGGATGGGGCGGGAGGGAAGAGGGATGGAACAGCCATTTAATTCACTGAACTAAATGAACATACTAGCAAGTCTACTGAAACAGGAAGTGAGGCAAAAGTCTACCGAGGGCTAGCAACCCAAATGCTCTACTACAAACTATTAATCATTTTTTAAAATTTAGCTGATTCTAATGGAATGCAATATTAGAGTTAGCCAGTTCTGTGGAAGAAAAATGCAAGAGACTGATCAAAAATGAAAACAAAAGTGCTGAGTTTCACTTGGATTTACAGAACCACATAGCTGGAAAGGTCCTGAGAACTCAACCAGTCCTTCCTGTACCGAGAATCCCCTTCAGCAACACTGCTAAGCACTCCTTTCTAAAGCTTTTTACCATCTTTAATTACTATATAAATGGTAGCTACAATGATAATAATGATCTCTAGCACCATCTTTCAGCTTCCACAGATAAAGAATTCATAGTCTCTTGAAGGACGCCATTTGCATATTTGATATAAAAATAACCCTAAATACATTTTTACATATCAAGCACTATATTAACAGATACAGAAGATGGAACAATAGAGACAATAACTCATTTTTCCTCATATTCATAGAACTAATAGAGTTGCCACACTCTTGGCTCCTCTTCCATCCATCCTTTTTTCATCTTTCCAGATACCCAAAGTCCATTTGTCAAGTTCATTAAGAAAGAGGAAGATGGGCATTCTTATTTCTTCTTCTCTTCTCCTCTAAATTTCCTTTTTCTACTACAATCAATAAGGGAGCAATTTAAGAAAGGGAAAGATAAGGAAGGAAAATTCATTGTCTCTTCTTATCATCTCTCTTACTCTGATTTCAGTGTTTCAGTCTCTTCTTTAATTAGTCCAATTCCGGGGGGCGGAGCCAAGATGGCGGCGTAGCAGCAGCAACACATCGCAGCTCTCACGTAGCCACCCCAAAATACCCATAAAATAGGACTCTAAACCAATCCTGGAACTCCAAAACGCACACAATGATACTTCCCACTAAAGTCAGCTCGGCTATGAGGAACCA
>CM053581.1:394554110-394577005 GCA_028627135.1 Pseudochirops cupreus | reverse complement strand
CTCATCTCTAGCTTTAAGGCATTCTTCATGTTTATTGGAGGCCCCTGGTGGGGGTGCTCTGGCTGCGCTCTCCTCCTCCCTCTCTCTTCCATGATCTTTCTTTTCCCCAAAGAAGGAAACTAGGGTTTGGGAGCTGTTCTTACTTTGCTTCTTATGCTTATTCTTACTCATGGTTCTTCAGACTGTGATTTTTTTTTTAAATCTCTGTGGGGCTCTGCTTCCAGAAGGGAAAGCTCTGTCCCAAATCACTGGGGTCCTCCCAGGTGCCGTAGCTCTCAGGAAGATGCTGGGACTCTTCCTACTTACTTCTGGCTGATTGGATAATGAAGACTCCAAGACCGAGGCCCAAGACTGCAATCCAGATCCAGGATGCTCAACGCGAGAGCACTGGCCTCAGAACAATCGCTTAGTCCCCCTGCTGTCTGCAGGCCGCAGACAGGAAGCTGCAACTCGGAGGCAGGTGCAAAATCTCTGCCTTTCGCTTTTCTGCTCTGGAGGCCTTTTGGCTGGACGCTTTTCTTCCCCGATTTTGCAATCCCCAATGAGCTAGTTCTGAATGCTGCTCACAGCTGCCGCAAATCCGCTCACCAGAGAGGCTCCTCTGCTATCCGGCCGCCCCCGGGGCACAGCCATGGCTTCAGGCCAGGCTGATTTCGCAGTGCTGATATGGTTCCTCGTAGCGGAGCTGACTTTAGTGGGAAGTATCTTTGTGTGCGTTTTGGAGTTCTAGGATTGGTTTAGAGTCCTATTTTATGGGTATTTTGGGGTGGCTATGTGAGAGCTGCGATATGTTGCTGCTGCTATGCCGCCATCTTGGCTCCGCCCCCTCCCTCTCTCAATCTTAAGATTGAGCCCCTACCAGGTCCTTCTGACTACTCCCACAACTGCAAAACGTGTGGGTATGGACTGCTGGATCATCTTAAAGAAAGCCCCTCCTCCTGAGTAGATGGCAAAACCTCAAAGATCATCTAATACAGACCCAGAAGTAGCTGACACCCAGACAAAACAACCATACCAAGAGTTTGGATTAGAGCCGAGTTGTCCTAGGTTTCTCCCCTGCCCGGCTCCCTTTTTGTTATGTGCCCAAAGAGCAAGGCTCTGATTTAAGTGTGTGTTAGCACTCTCTCTTCTATATTCTTGGTCCTCCTTTTTTTTTTTGCTTGTAACAAACAATGGCTAGACAAGACCTTTGCTCTTTGCCCTATGGAGAGTTTTGAAACAATACCTGGGACAGGTATTGGGGGCCCCTCAAGGAACTAACCTCCTGAGGATAAAAATGTCATTCTATCATTGTTAAGGGGGAAGGGCTAACAAAATGTTGGATTTAATGTATAACTCCTTAATTCCTAAGCTTATCAACCTAAGCCTACCAGCTGTCCCTCAACTCAACATCTTTGTCCTAGCCCAAATGGTCTCCTGTGGCATCTTGGCTTATACCTGCCTCTCTTTTATTGGCCAGAATGGGAGGGGTTCTTTTAGATCTCCTCCCTTTGGCCAAAAGAGGGAAATGTCAGGATCACCATGCCAAAACCACCCCTCTCATTCTACTATTAGGAGATGACTTGTTTTCCAGAGCTACGGCCAAGCAAGCAAGCTGTGACATGAGCTTTGAATAACTACAATCCTTTGTGTTCACCCTCTGCTACAGCAAAATCACTGTTTTCACACCAGCGCCAAGTGGTCCCTGAGCTCAGACAAGTACCTGCAGAAAACATGTTCTGGTCATGAAGCCCTGCTATGATTCAAACTTGTCTCATTGTTGCTGTTACCCCTCATTGTTGGGGCTACAGCTCACTGGGTAGCCACTGGCATATGTACTGAGATTTGCCCACCCTAAAGCAGGTCTCCATATAGCCAAATTCCAGAGCTCCCAGCTCAAGTAGAAAATATTGCAAGAAGCTAGAAAGAAACAATTCAAATATTGTGAAGCCACAGTCAGGATAACACAAGATGTAGCAATTTCTACATTAAAGGATCAGAGAGCTTGGAATATGATATTCCAAAGGGCAAAAGAGCTAGGATTACAATCAAGAATCACCTACCCAGCAAAACTAAGTTAAGTATATTCAGGGGGAAAAAAAATCGATATTCAACGGAATAAAAGACTTTCAAGCATTCCTGATGAAAAGACCAGAACCAGAAGAGAAAATCTGACTTCCAAAAACAAGACTCAAAAAAATAAATAAATAAAGCAGAAAAAAGAAATCATAAGAGAGTCAACAAAGTTAAACTGCTTATATTCCTACATGGGAAAATTATACTGGTAACTCCTAAAAACTTTCTCATTATTAGGGCAGTTAAGAAGGAGTATGCACTTAAATATGATGGTATGATTTATGTAAAAAAGAACACACTGGGGGGAAAGGAAAGGTATAATGGGGCAAATTATCTGACATAAAAGAAATTTTACAATGGAGGGGAAGATGGGGGAAGGGAGGGAAGGAAGCACATGAATCTTACTCTCACTGGAATTGGCTCAAAGAGGGAATGACATACACACCTAATTGGGTATAGAAATCTGTCTTACCATACAGGAGAGTAGAAGACAAAGGGAACAGAAAGGGGCTGGGGTTGCTGATAGAAGGATAGATCAGGAGAGGCAAGTGAGAAGGGAGAGAATTCAGAACTGAAAATCTGGAAAAAGAATGTTAAAATTGTCTTTACATGTAATGGGGGGAGGACAGAATATTAAATTTAAAGATAAGGACAAAGATAAATTTTTTAAAAGGTAAGACAAAGCATGGGTGCTATGGAATCTGAAGAGATCTTCTCTGCCCCTAGGCCCTCTGATAGGCTTAAGTGACTCTGAGAACCTTACCTGATTTGAAAGTATACTCTGCCTCCTAATAGGTTGAATGTGGTCACATGGAACCTATGGCAGGAAGCTTGTTCTTCAGGAATGCCCACACCTTATTACTTTGTGATTGGGCAGTGGGTCAAGAGGGTTGTGACACTCTCTGATCCAGGAGAAGGCTATATATACCCGGATGTGAGTTTTTGCTTTAGGGCTCACTTTGGAAAGAGTTGTGTGATTTGGCCAGACGAGACTCTGGGCAGCAGTTGAGCCCCCCAGCTTTGAAAACCCAGATGTTGGTGCTTCCCTCTCTGGTAACTAACTATGTATGGATGTAATGGTCAGACACCTGGAAGCCCTGTCTGCTGAATTGTGTCATTTTCTGTTGTAACTTCTGTTTGTATTCTCTGAAGTTCAGGGTGTTGACTTTTTCCCCTGATCTAGGTAAATGATATATGTTTGATTGATTAAAGTAAGATTGTTAGCCCATTTTGAGTTACTTTCCTTTAGAAAAGCAGATCCAAGAACCTGTGCTAGCCTGGGTATGCTTGAGTGCTTGCTGAAACAATGGGGGAGAAGGTGTTGGGAACAGATTATGCAAAGAAAGGCAGAGAGAGAAATGCCAAGGAATTTGCCAATTAAAGATATGATTAGTAACCTCAGAAAGAACAGTTTCGTTTGAGTGATAACATTGAGAAGTTAATGGAAAGGAAGAAGAAATGAGCATAGATGGCATTTGGCTGTGAAAAGGGAAATAGAGGATGATAGAGAAGGCAGCAGGGTCAAGTGAAATCATTTTTAGGGGTGAAGGTGATAGAAGAGAAGAGAATAAGTACTTAGTGTTTAGTATGTGCCTGGGACTATGATAAGCATTATACAAATATCTCATTTGAGCCTCATAACAACTTTATGAAGTAGGTGCTATTATTACCCCCATTTTGCAGTTGAGGAAATTGAGCCAAACTGAGGTTAAATGATTTGTCAGAGCTAGCTAATGAGTGTTGAAGGCTAGATTTTAAACTCAGGACTTCCTGACTCCAGGGCCAGAATTCTATCACCTGCACCATCTAGCTGCCTGCCAGGTACCTCAGCTAGGATGAAGGACACCTGTGCACGACTATAAGCAAAACACTTGAGAATGGAGAGAGGAAGATAAACACAGGGAAAACAGGATGGAAGAAAATACAGCTGGTAATATACTGGGGAAAAAAATGTACACCAAGTTTCTCTGATAAAGACTTCATTTCTCAAATATATAAAAAACTGAGACAAATTTATAGAAATAAAAGCCATTCCTGGACTGATAAATAGTCAAAGGGTATGAATAGGCAGTTTTCAGACAAAGTACTCAAAGTCATCTACAGTCATATAAAATACTCTAAATCACTATTGATTATAGAAATGCAAATGAAAACAATTCTGAGTCACCACCACACACCTATCAGATTGGTTAACATGACAGAAAAGGAAAATGACAAATGTTGTAGGGGATGTGGGAAAATTAAAATACTAATAATGCATTGCTGAAGTGTATACTGACTGACCATTCTGGAGAGCAATTTGTACTAAAATGAAGGGACAGTTGGTAAGCAGATGATTATGCACTCAATGCAGCCTTCTAAAGTTGAGATACAAAAAAGTATAGATCAATTCTCTGCTACTTGTGCTAGTTTTAGCCTAACAATTAACAAGAAGAAAGCACAGGTTCACCACCACCCAGCACCACACCATCTACTGCTTATAGCAAATGGACAAATTTTGGATGCTAGGGAGAAGTCAGGGCAATTGGCAGTATACCTTCCAGGGATATACACTTGAATGATAAAGTTGATGCATGCACTGACAGAGCTAGCTCAGTATTTGCAAGGCTCCAAAGGAAAGTGTGGGAGACAAGACCTAATAGACTCACTACCAAACCAAAGGTCTACAGAGCCATAATGCTGATCTCATTGTTGAATGTCTATGAAACCTGGACACTATATGAGAGCTCCATGCCAGGAAACTGAATCCTTTTGAAGGTAAGGTATCAAACACTTTCTCAAGATGAGCTGCCAAGCATTCAAACTCTACTGCAGAACACTCAACTCTCATGGGCTGGCCACATTGTTCAAATGCCAAATATATATTTATCTAGAAGACTATTTTACAGAGAACTCACACGAGGCAAGCACTCAAACAGAGGTCAGAAGAAGGGAACTGCCCCAATATTCTAGAACCAGAGGGCAAAACAGAAATTTAAAGAATTCACCTATCACCTCTTGAAAAAGATCGCAAAAAGAAAACTACTAGGATTATTATAGCCAAATTCCAGAGTTCCCAAGTCAAGGAGAAAATATTATAAGCAGTTAGGAAGAAACAATTGGAGTATTATGGAAACACAATCAGGACATCACAAGATCTGGGAGCTTCTACATTAAGGCATCTGAGATCTTGGAATATGATATTCTCAAGGTCAAAGGAGCTAGGATTAAAACCAAGAATCATCTATCCAGCAAAACTGAGTACAATGCTTCAGGAGAAAATATGGTCATTCAATGAAATAGAGGACTTTCAAGTATTCTTGATGAAAACACCAGAGCTGAACAGAAAATCTGACTTTCAAATACAAGAAGCAAGAGAAGCATAAGAACGTAAACAGGAAAAAGAAATCATAAGGAACTTAAAGTTGAACTATTTATATTCCTACATGGAAAAACGATAATTGTAACTTAAGTGTGTGTATATGTGTGTACATGTATACATAAACAGAGGGCAGAAGATGAGTTGAATAGGAAGGGATAATATCTAAAAAATAAAATTAAGAGGTGAGAGAAGAATATGAGAGAAGGAGAAGGGGAGAGATAGAATAGGGTAAATTATCTCACATAAAAGAGGCAAGAGAAAACTGTTACAATGGAGGGGAAGAGCAGGAAGGTGAAAGGGAATGGGTCAACCTTACTCACATTCAATTTGGCTTAAGGAGGGAATAATATACACACTCAATTGGGTATCTTACCCTACAGGAAAGTAGGGGGGAAGGGGATAAGAGGGGGGATGTTAGAAGGGAGGGCAGATTGGGGGAGAGGGTAGTTAGAGGTAATCACTTTTGAAAAGTGACAGGGTCAAAGCAGAAAATAGAATAAGTGGTGGGCAGGATAGGATGGAGGGAAATACAATTAGTCTTTCACAATACAACTACTATGGAAACGTTTTGTATAACTACACACGTACAACCTATATTGATTTGCTTATCTTCCTAGTGGGGGTGGGTGAGGAGGGAAGAAGGGAAAGAATCCGGAAATCAAAGTTTTAAAAACAAAATGTTTAAAAAAAAATTTTGTTTTTTTTTTTTTACATGCAACTGGGAAATAATATATGTAGGCACTGGCATATAGAAATCCATCCTGCCCTACTAGAAAGCTGGGGGGGGGGGGGGAGGAAAGAGGGACAGGGGAGGATATAAGAGAGAACAGATTGGGGGAAGGGGTATTCAGTAGGCTCACTATATTGGGATGGGGTAGGGGAAAGATGGGGAGAAAATTTGTAACTCAAAATCTTGTGTCAATGAATGTTGAAAACTAAAAATAAATAATATGAAATAAAATAAAATAAAAATATAAAAGTACAAGGCTGCTAATTAACAAATTTACTTTTCCTTCTCACTTCTTCCATCTCCTTGCACTCACTAAGACATCTTCTTCCTATAACACTGTATCGCTGGCCACCCTTTCCAGCACTGGTTGCACTTTTAAACTCCCAAAGTTCCTGGTAAAGTTAAGAAAGCTGGATTTTTTTTCCATTTGGAGAGAGAAAGTCATAAGCATCTTTTCTATATTAGGGTTAGGAACATCTCCTTCTGTTAAATTCTGAATGACCTCCTAGTTTCTCATTTCAATCCAACACAAAACCTTTTACTTCCAGGGAACTAGCCTGAGTCAGGTCTGCCCCTAATATCAATGCATCCCCCCCATCCCCCACTTCCTCCACACTCTCAGTTCAGTCTTCACCTGATATTTCAGCTTTAAAAAAATTGAGGCCATTTAAAAAGACCTCCCTCTTCTCCACTTTTTTAAACATCACTCAGATCTTTTTTCCACTATCTCTTTCTCATAACTAAGATAAACTGCAATACATATACATTTCATTTTACCACTTGCTCTCTTTTCAAGGACACTGCCTCCACTATCATTCTTACTTTAGCTAATCTTAAAGTTTTCCCTATCTACTGGTTCCTTCCTTGATGCCTACAAACACATATGTTCCCCCATCCTTAAAAAGTCTTCCCATGATCCTATGATTCCCACTCTCATTCTATATCTCTCCTCTTCAGTTCTATCATGTGACTCCATTTCCTATACTTTCACTTCACTTCTTCACCATTCAAATGAAACTGTTCTCTCTAAAGTTACCCATTATTTCTTAATTGTTAAATCAAACAGCCCCATCCTTCTTTGACTCTCTGGAGGTTCTCATACTGTGGATCCCTCCTAGATATTCTCTCTACTTTCTACTCTATTCTGGTTCTCCTTTTACCTGTTTGACTGCTTCTTCCCAGACTCCTTTGCTGTATCTTCATCCAGGTCACCACTACTAACAGTAGGTGCCTATATTATTGCCACAGATTTTCTCATCAACTCTCATGGATTCAGCTATCATCTCTATGCAGCTGATTCCCAAATCTATGTATTCATGTGGATTCTCTGTTCAATATCAGGAAAACTATAAGCATATAACTGACCATATCAATCATAAAAAAAAAAAACCAGAAACCATATGACCATCTCAATAGATGTAGAAAAAGCTTGAGAAAATACAACATCCATTCCTATTAAAAACACTACAGAGCACTGGAGTAAATGGAGTTTTCCTTAAAATAATAAGTACCATCTATCTAAAACCATCAGCAACCATTATATGTAATGGGGATAAGGTTGAAGCATTCCCAGTAAGATTAGGGGTGAAACAAAGGATATCCGCTATTAATCAATACTGTACTAGAAATTTTAGCTTTATCAACAACGAAATTAAAGGAATTAGATTAGGCAATGAGGAAACAAAACTGTCACTCTTTACAGATGATATGATGGTATACTTAAAGATTCCTAGAGAATCAACTAAAAAACTACTTGAAATAATTAACAGCTTTAGCAAAGTTGCAAGATATAAACTAAGCCCATATAATTCAGCATTTTTATATTTTACTAACAAAACCTAGTAACAAGAGATAGAAAGAGAAACTCCATTTAAAATAACTGTAGACAATATAAAATATTTGGGAAACCACCTTCCACAAATAAAGTTAGATCTAAACAACTATAAAAATATCAGTTGCTCATGGGTTAATGAGGTACTAACTACATTAACAAAATTGCCACAATATTATAAAATGTGCAAGCATTTCTTTTTCCCCTAGTAAAAATAGATATGTACATTGATTCCTTCATGCCACCCATATTATTCATAACAATATACAAATATATTGATGAGAAAACAAATTACATCATGTTCTTGCACATCTAGACTTTTCCTCACCTTTTCAGTACAGTGGTATTTTTTCTTGTGATAGAACCAATATCTACTAAGGTTAAAACACACACACACACACACGGTCTCGCTCTCGCTCCCCCCATACAGGTTAGAAAAATGACAAAGCTAGGCTTCACTATAGGAATGGGGTAAGGTTCAAGCTGTGAATCTCTTGATACAGCTTTTTAGTGGCCTCTGGCTATATTGATGCAACTTTCTGATCACCTTGGGTGATACAGGGCTTGGCACAATGCCTGGCACATAGTGGGCAGTTAATAAATATTTGCTGACTTGACTTTACCTAGGGGCATAAAAGTCCCACCAATGTGGGGTCAGGGCTCCTCTGAAATGTCTGAAAACCATGAGAGTCACATACCTGCTCATCATACAATTTCCACATGGAAATCCTGGGGCCTCACCTAAGCTAAGGGTCACTGTATCATTGTTGTCTATATTAAGATGGGGTGAACCTTTTTCTGTCAATTAACATGTAAGTGCTTCATTTCATCCCAACATCAAACCTAAACATGATGCTGGTGTCAAGTCCAACCCAACACTACCAGAATATTTCTAACACCATTGGAAGTATCACATTAAAATATAAGTATCTTTGAAATTACTTCACAACTTATTTATAATAAGTTCAATTCACTGATAACTAACATAATAAATCTATAAGATTGTTTCTTAAAAGGATAAAAATTATTCAGGAATAAAAAGTACAACTGTCTATTTCAAAAGAATACCAAAAGAAAACTAGGAGATATTCAGGATCAAGGGCTCTTAATTAAAAGTTCATACATAGATTCCAGATGGTCTTAGAACTTGCTTTTTTAACATTTGGAAAATGATGTTTCAATATAATTAGTATCCTCTGTAATCCTACATATTTTATGCATTTAAAAACATGATTCTGAAGAGATTGCCAAGGGAGGCCATGGCACAAAAAAAGTTAAGAACTCCTGTTCTAAGTCAAGAAAATTAATTTTATTTATAGACACTTCATTTTTAATTAAAAACCTAAAAGCTTGAGTCAAAGGTAAGTCTTTGATAGTCTGCTAATGTTTTCTTTACGTTATTCTCCTAAGCCCCATAAAAATAAATGTTCCACCACCACCCCTCAATTAATATAATCACCTACAACCCAGAATGTCCACAAAGTGTTTGGCCTTTGAATCAAGAGATTTTTCTCCCTCTCCCTCCTATTGACCATATCACTGGAGAGACCGGCCTAGCAGGAGATATGACATTCGGTCATAAGCAGAGACACACCGAAGAAAAACAAATTATAAAACCCCTTGTGGAAGGAGACACACGGAGAGCAGACACTATTACAAAGAAAGCTACCCAAGGAAAGAGGCACTTTTAGAGACTATAACCCACAGGTGGGGAACCTGTGGCCTCAACCTAGGTCCTCAAGTGTGACCCTTTAACTGAATTCAAACTTTATAGAACAAATTCCCTTAATAAAAGGATTTGTCCTGTAAAACTTGGACTCAGTAGAAAGGCCACACCCAAGAAGGTGGCTTTGAGGTCACAGGTTCCCCACCCCTGGTGTAATTCCTCATGGCAAAAATGGGTATGAGCTAATGGACTCAAGAATACTCTTCTGTTATCTTTTTACCACATCTTCCAGAATCAAAGGATCAGTTAGAATGGATCTTAGAGGTCAGTAAGACCAACCCCCTCATTTTGAATAAGAGGAAACTGACTCACAGAGAAATTAAATGACCTGTGACGGATCACTTAGACAAGAGCTCCCATCGTCCTACCCACTGCACCATCTAGTCTCCCTACACATGTACCTCATACTGTACTATCACTGTACTGTTTGAAGTTACTCCTTCCATGTTTGTGTGTACAATGGGAGAGTACACAGAGGCTTCTGGGGCTCGTGTTTTGTGCCAAATATTCTTGCTAAACCATCTTAGTAAACACCATTACTAAAAACTAATTAAGCCTACTGGCTGTTTATTAACAGAAATGACACTAAGATTCATGATGGTTACCCCTAGAGAAAGTGAAAATAGCAGCCGCCCTCTGGAGACCGAATCTGGGAGTCTGAGTAGCCCTACAGGGGGTATTACATAAATAAACATAGACTCCCAAATCATACAAATACAGTTTATATACACATACAGACAGACATAGAGAAACAAGAGAAATAACGGAGACATACTGACAGTCAAGGGGACTGATGGGGTGCTTGGGTGCCTGTGCTTGAATCACAGTCTGTAAAATCACATCAAGTTCCAAAATCACCTTTCTCCCTAGCCTCAAAACACTGTCTCAGGCAGTTTCTCTCTAGCTCAAGGGCAGCATGCCCTAACAAAATACTTCTCTCTTTTCCTGTTACAGTGGTCAGCTGCACTTACAGAATTTAGTAGTTTGATCCAACTGTGTACTGGCTGAAGCAGCTGTGCACAGGTATCTATCTATAACATATATCCTAGACTCAGTCATATGTATCCTCCCTAGCTCATTATGTACATCCTGAATCCCTTGTTAGCTTGGGACATATCCATCTTGTCAAACACGACATTGATGGGTAGCACCTTGGTCAGCCCTGACCACTAGCTGACTTGGTGACTGATGTTTCAAGCCTAAAACCACATCTCCATGAGCCCCTCCTTGGGCTATTTCCCAATGAATTATAGGCAATACACCTGCACAGTAGATATCAAAAGTGCATGTCCCTTTAAGAACTGATCATTCCTTAACTCAGTGGTTCTCAACCTTCCTAATGCTGCGACCCTTTAATACAGTTCCTCATGTTGTAGTGATCCTCAACCATAAAATTATTTTCATTGCTACTTCATAACTGTAATTTTGCTACTGTTACAAATTGTAATGTAAATATCTGATATGCAAGATGTATGTTCCTCGTTACAAATTGAACATAACCCACAGGTTGAGAACCGCTGCCTTAACTCTTCTTTAATCCCACCCTGACTCACCTAGTTAGCATAATTGGCACGGGTTATATTATGGATTATCCTATAAAAACTTTAACTCTACCCCTTCAAGGTTGCAGGTGCCCTAAGAACTCTTGCCCGCTGTAAAGCATAACAATAAACTTTTACCACCATGACTCAGAGAGTGCTTGAGCCTGTGAATTCTTTCCAGACTGCCACCCAGGGACTCTGGTTATTGGAGTTCCTGAACACCCCACCCCTGTCAATACCCTTAAGAGAATGATGAATGGGAATTTAAAGAAACATTTCATTAATACTTCTTTCACTTTCTTTCTTGGAGCACTTATATACTTCCACAATGAAAAATATCACTTCTTGGCAATGACTCCTAAATCTCCACCTCCAATTCCTACCTACTGGATAGCTACATATCAATATATACAACTGACACCTCAAACCTAATATTTCAAATACTGAATAAATTATCTTTTCCCTCTTTCCAGCTCCACTAATTCTGTTAATGACAACATTACCCTTCCTAATACTATACTCAAAACTTCAAAGGCAATGTGGTATTGTGGAAAAGGTGCTCAAGGAGAGACATGGATTGAAATACTACTTGTGTGCCTACTGACAAGCAATAGAATCATCACCAGCTGCTTCATCTGTAAAATCTCCATAATAATAGCAGCCCTATCTATACAACAGAGGTTGTGAGGAAAGTGATAAGCTTCAAAGTGACAAATGTAAGCTATCATCTCTGATAACTCTTGATATTTCTCTTATATGTCATAAGATCACCAGACTCTGCTGATTCTCTGCCTATAACTCTTGTATCTGAACTCCTTTTAATCACTGTTAGCACCAGTCCTAACAGGACTCTCCACACTCTAATCAATCCTAAATACATCTTTAAGCCAGGCATTAAGGAAATTTGCAAAAATGTAAAATGTTATCTTTCTGACTAATCTTTGTTTTAGAATATAGTTTTTTTAATGAAAAATGTTATTTATATTAATCTATAATAGTTTTATTATTTTAGTGACTACATAGTTTTTAAATTTATCAGTTTTAATTTCTGATAGGGTAAATATCAACAGATATAATCCACATAAACAAAAGCTCTCTGGGGTCCTCAATAAATTTTAAGAGTATTTACAGGTTCCTGAGACCAAAAAATTCACTGCTACTATACACTCTCACTCACCCTATCGGTTCCCATGGATTTATCATCTCGATGCTGATGACTCCTAAATCCATATTTCTATCCCCGTAGTTCTCCTATTCTCTAGAACCCACCATCAAGTGTCTATTAGGTATTTCAAACAAATGTAAGCAATATCTTAAAATTACCAGGTCAAAACCAGAATCTATCATCTTTGCCCTCTGAACCTATCCCTCTTCTAAACTACCTCCTCCAAAAAACACACTGGAGAATAGAACTCCATACACAGTTAGGAAAACTAGATAACGATACAGTAGAAAAGAATTTTAAATCGACGTACTAATTTCTATATTAAGACTGCAACTCAATCAACCAATAAACAACAAGCAAGCCCCTACTAGGGCAGGCACCGTGCTAAATGGATCAACTATCTAAAAGCTAGAAATAAAAATTAAGATTTGTATCAGTTGGGGAGCATAAAAAATTGTTATCAAATAATAAAATTATTGAAAACAAAGGAAAAGATTTGAAGTTACAGAAAGATAAAAGGATTTTTCAAGATAAAAAAAAGAAAGAAAGAACAGGTGCTAGGGTGGAGAAGACTAAAATCTATGCTACTATTCTTTACCATCATTTTTGTTATCATTTTTTCAGTTGTATCTGACTCTTCATGACTCCATTTGGGGTTTTCTTGGCAAGGATATTAGAGGGGTTTGCTATTTGCTTTTCTAGCTCATTTTACAGATGAAGAAACTGAGGTAAGAGGGGTAGGTGACAGCCAGGTTCACACAGCTGGTAAGTGTCTGAGACCAGATCTGAACTACCTAGCTGCCCTTTACCATCATTGTATCATAAAATGTCAGAAATGACCTTGGAAATTATCTCCAAGCCTTTCACCTTACAGAAACAATGCAAAATACTGCTCCTTAATCTTTTTCTTGTGTTTTCGCACCCTAAGCTCTTCTGCTACAGTGAATAAGATTAAGTACTACTTCTGTCTTCTCTGTGTCATAAATTCAGGACAAAGACTAGAAGATGAAGACAAAGAGGAAGATTAAAAAGGCTCCAACATTTATTTTACCATGTTACAACAGATTTCCTAAATTTATGAATGTTCTTCTCCTTAAACAAGAGATGGCCCTTTAAAGTTGTTCTCCAAGTATACCTCACCTCTACTACAAGTTTTTTTTAAAAACCAAAAGGCCTAATTTTTAAGGATGATTTTTAAGGGAAAATTCCATGCTATTTCATCAAAGCATCAATCAGCAAAGTCAGCACTCAAAAAGCAGGCTCTAATGGGAATTAGAAGTTCAAAGCGACATGGTAAATCAGAAAATTCTAATATGAAATTATCAGAATTTTTTTTTCAAATCAGAGGTAAATTCTGGACCTGCAAATTACTCTACCTGTATGACCTTGGGTAAGTCATTTCTTCTCTCAGATTCTCAATTTTCTCATCCAGTAATAAGTGGGATGAACTAGACCGTCCCTTGGCTCCCTTTCACTTTTAAATCAGGTAAGCCTTTTGAAGGACTCAGCTCTTCACACATGCTGCCCATCAACAGGGCCAGGTGATAGGGATCAAAAGATCACACTGAGAACGATCAGGAACTCCTTCCCCACCGCTACGCAACGCCTACAGACTGATTCTGTTCCCTTCCAAGACATTATTTTTTTACTAACCCTTTTCTCCCTCAAGTCATACAGTATACTTCCGGGCAGGAATTTCTAAACGACCTTCCCAGGGAGGCTCTACGGCAGTGTTCCGATCAAGGTCCTTTTCGGCCAAAAAGCTCGGAACAGGTATGGAGGCGGGGACCGCGCCCTCGGCGCAAGCCAAGCACGGGAAAGGCTTAAAGTTCACCTTCTTAAGGGTCACCTCCTCCACCACCACTCCCATCCTCCCCCAAGACAGACAGACACACAGACACACAGACACACAGACACACACAGACAGACACACACAGACAGACAGACACACACACACACACACACACACACACACGCACACACACACTGACGCCACTGGCAGAGGGCTAAGCTTACCTGTTGCGTCCTTGGGCTCGTCCTCGAAGGTAGCCGAGTCAGGCCGCCGTGAATGGGCAGCGGGTCGGCTCCAGGGGCTAGGGGTCCCGGCCAGAGGGCAGGACTGGTTGGACTTCCGCCTGATTGCCATCCGCCTGAAGTTAGTGCTGTCTTCCGCGCTCATCGTGCTCCCGTTTGCATTCGCTCTCCTTTCCTTGTTTCTGCGCTGCGCCCCTACCCCAGCCTCTGGGCTACATACTGCCCTTCGCGACTAGCTACAGGCTGAGACTCCCTTTAGTTTCTTGAAGGCTATGCAGATTGTTTATCTCATAACGCGCACCACTACAAATAAGCACAGGACCTCCCCACTCCTACTTCTGGCCAGCCCCTTTGCATTCCCGGCCTTATCTGCACACTCCCTCCTTCCCTCCCTCTTTTCTTCTTCCGTGAGGGAGTGCAGGAAGCTCTTGGAGCAGAAACGCGCTGCCGCAACCCAACTTTGGCTCCGAAGTCCTTCTGCAGCAGCGGCAGCTACCGCAATTGTCACGCCTGCTTCCAGGATACAACTCTAAAGTTCAATTGCGTCCTCCACTGCTACAAGGCAGGGTTCCCCAGCACCCTCTGCCACAGTTTTTACCTTTTTTTTTCTTTTGGAAACAGCAGTCAGGCTGCGGAGGGCAAAGGATCCGGCCTATTTGAGTGTCCCCAGAGTGCTGCTTTACGCTGGAGCCAGGAATTCTTGAAACTGCAAGGTTATAGAGTGAGTAGCTCGGGTTCTTCCCCTAGGCGCGTCTAGCCCCGCCTTAGCGTTTCCCCTTTGCCCAGCTGCTCACCTATAAGCTTCTCACCTGTTCCGCAGGAACCATTAAGATAGTAGATCTAGCGCTAATAGGAACTTTAGAGGCTATCTAAACAATTCCTTTAGGATCACCTGTAGAGATCCAGGATAAAAAAGAAATATACAGTAAAGACCTGTTGGGGTTTGAAATGTTGAGGTTTTAGGATGCTCGGGACCCCAAAGTAACGCCATGCCACGTCCTGCCAAACAAATTCAACCCAAGCCTTCTTTCAGCTAAAGAAAAAAAAAGTTGATTAAAGACCCGCCATATTGGCCAGACTTCTTAAGTAATCTGAGCATGTGTAACACTTATTTTCACGAGGAGAGAATGAATCTGAGTATCTTCATGATGACAAGATGGATTTTCTATAAAGACTATGGGAGGGAACTGGGCGTGGTCAAGTAGTGGAGGGGGGCTACTAGAGGAGGCGTTTAGGGAGGGTCTTGATGGGATGGGGGTTGTGTGAGACAAGACGGCCCTTGCCCCAAATAAAAATAAGCAGAGATATCTCCTGAGACAGGAAGGATTTATTTAATTATTTCTTCTTGCAAGAAGGGCAGTCTGGATACTAGAGGCAATCTAGTAGGAGAGGCAAAATACAAAATTCAAAGCTTGGTTATATACCGAAAAGCCCACCCCTTTCCCTCCTCCCTCGTTCTGTCCTGTTCCCCTTAATTAGGAACTGAGGAGCACGATTAAAAAAGCAGAAGATCCATGTCTAGCAGACATAAAAACAGACAAAATATGTCATCAGTATCAACTTAGATAAGAAAACAGAAGATGAACCTTCTAACAATGTCAATATAGATATTGTTAGAATATCTATTAGATATTTGAATATCTAATTAGATATTCAAATATCTAATAATAGAAAAAAAACTTTATGAATCATGAGGATTTTAGGGCAGGGTGACCTGCCCACAGTTCTGCAACAGGATTTCCAATTTTCTATTTGTGAAGGTCAGATGGTGGTCAGTGGAAACAAGTCTGGGACATCCTGGTAGTGGTTAAATTGGCAGGAGCTGTGCTTTTTCCTCCTACACATTATCTAAGCTTAGCAAAGATTTCAATTTATGAGGAGGGAAGTAAGGTCCCAGGCTCCCAGCCCAGGTTAAGAAGTCTCTGGTACTTTATTACAATTCTGTTCAGATTTCTGGAATGTTATCTGAGAAGTTTTCGCTTTTATTCCATTCAATCCCTCGGCTTTTCTTTCACCATTTGAAAATTTGTCGCCATTCTTCAACCTCTTCTTCCCATTCCACACTCGAATGATAAATTTCTCTGTCTTCCTGGCTCACAGGTTCCCAGTCTTGGTTCCTAAAGACCAATAATCTGCTTGTACTGCCTTCTAGTTTTATCATTTTAGGGAGTGAATCCCATATTATCTTAGTTATTAGGTGTACCACACAAGGTAAGCAGACTGGGAAGAGTAGTATTCCACTAAGGCAGTGGTTCTTAACCTTCCTAATGCTGCAACCCTTTAATACAGTTCCTCATGTTGTGGTCACCCCCAACCATAAAATTATTTTCGTTGCTACTTCATAACCATAACTTTGCTACTGTTATGAATCGTAATGTAAATATCTGATATGCAGGATATATTTTCATTGTTACAAATTGAGCATAATCCACAGGTTGAGAACCATTGCACTAAGGGCTATCAATAAAAATCTTAAAGCTTGTTTCCACCAACTGCCAGTAAACCAAGACCACCAGGATATATTAAAGGGACTGGACCAAGTTTAGACAGGTACATGAGCAATCTTCCTTATATTTTGGGTTACTCCTTTTACCACTTCACCATTGCCATCAACTTTCACACAACAGGTTGCTAGATTCAATTTCCCACACACCCCTCCTTCCTAATATAGGACCAATCTACATTGAAGGACTGACTGCCTCTCAGGTTTGGGTCGCCTGATCTGCTAGCAAATCCAAGGCATTTGCAGTTTGATGGGTAATAATTACTACTATCTCCTGAAGTCTAATTAGTCTGTTGAGGATATAGATCAGAGTTCTATATCCCCAGCTTCCATCCTGAGCCCAAGTTGATTATCCATAGGTTTGGAGAATTCTTTCAGGGGCCATATGTCACCCTAGCCATAGGCATCACCTGTGTTAGGGTAGTGTCAAGACTTGTACTCCTTTTTGTCTTCCTCAAATCATCATATAACCTTATACCCAACTGACCTTCCTCTTCTGATAGAAAGAAAAATTTTGGTCTAACTAATCCTATATAGCAAATTCCAGCCCAGGTTCCCTGCTCCCTGCTGCTTCAGGCAATATTCCCCTTATTCCTCACTCACTAATTTTTCACTGATGCTTTTCTGCTAATCTCCAAAAACCAGTTCCATTATGGATTAAAGAGAGGTTACTTAAAAGCCACTCAGGTCTCAAGGGTACCAGGCCCCAGGGTCATTGCTCAAGCTGTGGTACCCCACAAACCCAGCAAGTTCCAAGCAAGATGTATATCAATGAGATCTGCATTGAGCCAAGCCCAAAGTCTGCCAGGTGCTTGCGGATAAATTGAATCAGGAGAATCCTACCTCTGCTCATGCGGAACAGTTGTTCCCCCGACCTTCCTTTGTACTCCATACCTGTATCTTACAGGTTCTAGCATCATGGATCGGTGGCTCAGGTAGCTTTTCTTAATATTTATACCTGGAGTTAGACTCAAAGAAATAGCCAATTGATAGTCCCATCAAATCTTAAATAACAATCTCCAATCATCAACTTAAATATGCTTCCAATCTCACATTGGTTGAGGAACATCTTTAATTCTTATTCATAAAGAAATCAAATCTTCCATCAGGATTATACCTGATTGTTCTAACAGATTTATATCTACTTCCCAAATTTCTCTATCTTCTTATGACTATGCTTAATCTAAGTTTACACTAAATTTTCTTTTCTCTCAACGAAAAATGTCTCTGATTTAATCCCAACAATTAATTCAGTCAATTATATTAATACCCAATTGTTCTTTCATCACTTTGAAATGCCCAATGACTCCATTCCACACAAATCCACAAATACACCTTACTACTGTCACTTTGAAATCCCAGCCTTTATTTATGGGATAATGTTCCAACATTATATCTCCTTGTTTGACTATTAATTAACATCTATCTTCTTAAAATACTTCCTCACACTTAATGTATCCTAAATAACTTCCTAGGAACAGAAGGGTCTAGAGGACCCTCCTCTTTTCTTTTCAAAATTTTTAAATCTATCTTCCCTCTTCTATTAACCTCAATATTATATTTTATGCTGGACTCTGCAAAGTTGAGGGAGGGTATCTTTTTATACCAAGAGAATGGGATTTTGATGGGATCAAGGGTGGGGAGCAGCCTGAGCCAATCTGGAGATAAGAGACAATGGAGGGCTGGGCTAAGTTAAGGGTAACAGATTTGGACATGAAAAAGCCAGATTCAGTGAGAAAATTATGGGAGAATTAAGGTGGGGGTTTCCCAGGGCCTATGGACAGTTGGTACTCAAATTCTTTTGGAGTAAAGGGAAAAGGTCCCAGCTTGGGACCATACCCTGTCAGACCCTTTCCCTCCCCCAAAAAATGGTACCCAGGGATTTGAGGAATGACTGCTGCACAAATTGTTAAAGAGTTCCTTTTAAAAAATTGTTTCTTAAATTTGGCTCTTTTTAATCATTCAGTTGATTTATTGAGTGAAAATCATCCCTTTAAAAAATTACAGTTAACCAGGAGGTCAGGCAAGTTCTGGAGTGACCCCCTTCCTTGCACACTGTGTGGACCCAGGCAGTGTTGCCACTTTGGGTGGAGAACCAGGCTGGGTTATGACTCTATTTTGACTGAGAATGTCTCTGGAGACCCAGGACTCCTGCTAGTGCCCTTGACTCTAGTCCCAGCACAGCCATGGCTTGTGGTCCTGACTAAGAAGTACCTGAAGCATGTGGCAGCCCCAAAATATAGGATGCTTGATAAGTCGACAGGAGTTTTTGCTCCTTGACCCTCCACAGGCCCCTAAAATCTTCCAGGGTGCCTCCCCCTCATCATCTTCCTTAGAAATAGACTCAAGTATGACCTGATGGGAGATGAGGTTAAGAAGATCTGTATGCCGTGGTTCATCAAGATTGATGGCAAAGGGGGTGGCTAGGTGGCACAGTGAATAGAGCACCAGCCCTGGAGTCAGGAGGACCTGAGTTCAAATCTGCCCTCAGACACTTAACACAAAAAAAACTAGCCTTGTGACCCCGGGTGAGTCACTTAACCCCAATTGCCCTACCTTCCTCCCTCCAAAGAAAAAAAAAGATTGATGGTAAAGTCCATACTGACATTACTTAACTGTGTGAAATGAAAAAGTTCCGAGTCTGAGATCAGAAAAAGTCTTCATTCTTTCTCATGAGAAAGGGCACTGCCCCTGACGCTCAAAAGGCTGCCAGGGAGTGCAAAATGTGGAAGCTCGTGGGCTTCTCTTGTCCTGATCTTAACTCCACTTCTAACACCTGTCCTACCTCACCATTGGCTGGTAAGGCAAGCTGACAATCTTTCATTAGTGTTAAGTAATGGGTGTAAAGAAGTTTCAATCCTTCATTATATATTTCCTTTCACCAAATTTGAATTGCCCAATCAGAAGTGGACTAGTATGGTTTTCTTTCAAGTTACCTCATTTGGGAGGTAGAGGGGAATCATGAGTTACTCCGGATACTGAACTGGTTTACAAAGTATGGAGAAGAGATAGAAATGTAATAGGGAGTTAAAAGAAATGAAGAAACTACACTATGAGTCATCTCTCACAATATCCTGCTGGCTTTATGAATGTCATCAGCATTGATAAGACAGGAGAGCGTTTCTGTCTGGTATATGAACCCAAGATCATTTTGCTTTTCATCACATCACAGCTGAAGAGGCAAAACGTAAGTTGTGCAAAATGAGAAAGATCTTTGTGGCTACAAAAGGTATACCTCATCTGGTGACCCATGATGCCCTTATGATCCATTATCCAGATCCTCTAATCAAAGGAAACAACACTTTGTCCAGATTGATTTGGTGACTGGCAAGATCACTGATTTCATCAAATTTGATACTAGAAACCTATGTATGTTGACTGCTGGTGGTAACTTGGGTCAAATTGGGGTGATGGCCAACAGGAGAGACATCCAGGCTCTTTTGACGTTGTCCGTGTGAAGGACGCCAATGGCAATAGCTTTGCCACTAGGCTTTCAGACATTTTTGTTACTGGCAAAGGTAACAAGCCTTGGATTTCTCTACCCCAGGAAAAAGGGACCCATCTCACTATTGCTGAAGAAAGAGAGGAGAGATTGGCAGCTAAACAGAGCAGTAGATAAATGAAGATGAGGATATGGTATATGTGATCAGATAAAACTGTTACAACATGGAAAAATTTTCCTTTTGTTAATTTTAGTCATCGAAACTATTGTAGGCAGTCATTTGTTTGCTTTATGTTGTCAGATTTGTTGGAATATAGCGGTGTGGGCTGGTTTTATTTAGTAGTTTACATTTTCATCAACTTTTGGTTTATTCTAGTTTAATAAAACAGCATGTATTTCTACCTTTTATAATTTGTTGGCTTTTACAAGCTAGTCTGAGATGACTATTTGGGAGCATTCTATATGCATTTGAAAAGAATGCTCATTCTCTGCTTATCCTGTTTAGTTCTCTATCACTTGTAATTCTAGTGTATTTAAAGTAAGTTCTGATCAAATATTTACTGTTAACTTCTTTATTGGGTTTGTTATTCTGATGATGGAATGTGGACATCTGTTATATTTTTGCTCTTTTTTCTTGTATCCCTGTGATACTTCCTGTTCTTAATTTAGTATTTGTCTCAAATAAAATGAGAATTACTGCAATAAGTAAATAAATGCAACATTCTCCCCATGCCTCACTTTTTCACTGGGAAATTGGAGGATAGAGAAGTTTAAAAGAAATAATATAAAGATAGATTGAGATAGAACAAAAAAATAAAATCTTTAACATTTTCCCCTCATCTTTTTCTCTTAATTGTTTACAACTCCATTGGAATCTTAGGATATTGAACTAGAAGGCATAGAATATTTGGGACTGCTTTTCCATTTTTCAGTTTTCTCTTTCAGAATCCTCCATAAATCCAAAAACATTGCCCATGAACACCTCACAAGCTGTAATAGAGGTTAAATTAAAATACATCAGTTTTCAAGGCTTGAATTTCTTGGACTTCAGACTCACCAGCACACCCTGAAATTGGAGCAATCAAGATTATAGGCCTCCCTTCATGCTTGTGGGAAATGATGGGAGGCATTTTGTTTCCACATAGTTAAAAGTGCTCCTGTCTTTGATAGCAGAATGTGGGTCAGAGGTGACTGTTCTAATCAGAGCTGTGATCCAGCAGGGCCAGGCTTGTGATCAGGTAGGGGGTCAGAGGCTTGTGAGCATGCTTCCTGAGCTATGTGAGGGGAGCATGAAGTGGGCAGTTCAGGAGGTTGCACCTAGCCAGTGGAGAGCAAGATGGGAAATTCTAAGGGAAACAGCATAAAAGGGCTTGTGTTTGTCTGAGTCGGTGTACTCCATTAAGAGAGAAAGAATAAATGCAAAATAAATGTAATGAAAACCTTCCTGGCTTTCCAACAAATATTATTTATTCCTAGACTGAGCATGTTTATGACAATGCTCGTGCCGTTGGTCTTCCAGCAAGTCCTCGAAGAGCATTGAGAAGGCTGAAAGTTGCCTTAGACTCCAGTACTTCCAGGCCTTCCTTTAGAAAGATTAGTTCTCAGATGATTTGCTAACTGAGGCACCACAGTATGGAACAAAGCTATAGTCCCTTCCACAGCATAATTGCAAGACTAATACTGCCCATGATTGGAAGTTTCTGAAACTACCTCCTCTATACTGTCAGTCAATTAGCATTTAGTAAGAACCTACTGTGTGCCAGGCATTATACTCTCTCTACCAGCTTGGGCTCTGAATGCCTTCCTGCAGCAGTTGCAGCTCTCTGAAGTTGTGGCTGCTTTCAGGCTACAGCTTTAAAGCTTCACGGGCTGCCCCCATTGCCACAGGGCAGGGTCCTCCAGCACTCTTTTCCAGTGTTTCTGCCTCAATGTACATAATAATAATACCACCTTCCTCCCAGGGTTGTTGTGAAGGTAAAATATGTATAAAGGGCTTTGCAAACTTTAAAACATTATGTGTACTTGTATATGTATATTCTGTGGTTTATTATTATTGAGATTTAATAATAATAATGATGGCTGTTGAGCATGTGGTTCAGTGG
The DNA here is from genome assembly GCA_028627135.1 of Pseudochirops cupreus. Classification (NCBI taxonomy): domain Eukaryota; kingdom Metazoa; phylum Chordata; class Mammalia; order Diprotodontia; family Pseudocheiridae; genus Pseudochirops; species Pseudochirops cupreus. The sequence continues at coordinate 394,554,515 of CM053581.1, read as the reverse complement.
AGTGAATGTGAAGGTCCTGTTGACTTCAGAGTACCATAGGCTTGTCTCAGAAGACTCGCTTTTGCAAAGTCAGTTAAATAAGTTAGAGACCCTGAATGGCAACTGTCCTTTGTTCCTTTTTAGGTGACCAAGGCAGATGACTTCACTTACCTACCTGTATGGGATGAGTGAAAACTTCTCAATTTGGGGTGGTTAACTTTTCAAATTGCTTCTGTCAATCACTTTTATGTTCCTTTGTCTGTTTTCCCACCTTGGTGGGACCCTCCCCTTATCTTTCCTTGCTGTCCCAGTTGGGGAAGTATTTGGTGAAGTGTGCCTCTCCACCAATGAGAGGGGAAACAGTTGGGGAGGGGTCTTGACTAAGTTAGGTTATAAATTCCAGCACTATCTTTTGTAACTTGCCTC
>CM053581.1:394530610-394546812 GCA_028627135.1 Pseudochirops cupreus | reverse complement strand
GCTGTCACGTAAAACCTATTTCCATATTAGTCACAATTGAAAGTAAAAGTGAAAGAAGAAACAGATCAAAAGCAAAAAAAAAAACTATGAAAAAGAATAAAGTAAGTGAAAAAAGTATGCTTCAATCTGCATTCAGAGTCCGTCAATTCTTTATTTAGATATGGATAGCATTTTCTTTCATCAGTCCTTTGTACTTGTCTTGGATCATTGTGTTGCTGAGAAGAATTAAGTTATTCATAGGTGATCATCATACAATGTTGCTAATAGTTGTAAAGCCAAGCACAAGCAGCTTTCCAGAGGACTCACAAAGTACAAAGGTCAAAGTTCTCCACCCTTAGATCACCTTGTCTCTAACCCTAATCTCTTCAATCAAAAAGCCCTCTTTCTTCTTAATTGGAGAAGTTCTTAACTCAATCATCTAAATGTAAAGGTCAAAGTTCTCCACTCCTAGGCCACAGTAAATCATGATCTTCTCAGTTTGCATTAAATACCCAAGGAGAGGTTTTTTCATCTTGTCTCGAGGCAGACTCTCAGCTTCCATGGTTCCTCTTCCATATTGAAGCTCACAGTGTCTAGTCCACCTCAAATCCTTCATAGTTTCTGTTCCTGGGAAGACAAAGCTTAACAAAGCCACAATAACATTCATCCACATTGACAGCATCCTCATCAATTCACTTTCTGCCTGTGAAATCAACATAGATCTAACAACAAGGTCTGAGGAATCAACACAAATCATCAGTATAGTGCCAGGACCTCTGAAAATGTCAGCAAGACCCTTCTCCAGAATTTCTATAAACATACAACAAAAAAATCCTCTTTCAGGGCTTCTGAACCAGCAGCAAGGTCCCAGCGCTTCTGTAACAACAGCAATGTCTTCTATAAGCAGACAAATCTGACAAAGTAATATCAAAACAGACAGACAAAGTACCAGGACCACTACCATGCCTCTTCCTAGTTCTCCTCTTTTCTCATTTCTCAGTTCTTCTCAATTCTCAGTTCACTTCTCAGTTCTCAGTTCTCTTCTCAGTTCTTCTCTCTCCAGCCTGGGCCTCAGCTCTTCAGCCTCTATGCTGCTTGCTCCCAGAAGTTCTGGCTCTCTAGCTTGGGCTTTTCCTTATATATGATATTAGCCCCTCCCTGTTCCACCCCTTGCTGTTACATCATCAAGTTCATCCCACTGTGGGATTCACAAGTTCTGGATCTTAATATTTGATACAATCATGAACTGAAACAAAATGCTAAGTACCTGTTTGCTTGCCAATACAAGGGGCAGGGAAGATTTTCAAATCCTCATTGCCATTACAATAGTGTGTATGATATTTTCCTGATTCTGCTCATTTCACTTTGCTTCAGTTTGTGACAAATCTTTCCAGGTTTTTCTGAAATCTGCCTATTCATCATTTCTTATAGTACAATAGTATTCCATTCCATTCATATACTATAGCTTGTTCGGCCATTCCCCAATCAATGGATATCCCCTCCATTTCCAATATTTTGACACCACAAAAGGGCTGCTATAAATAAATTTTGCTTTCCTTTTTTTTGTGGTCTCTTCAGTAGTGCTATTGCTGGGTCAAAGGGTTTGCTTACCCTTTGGATATGGTTTCAAATCACTCTCCAAAATGGTTAGATCAGTTTATGACTCCATCAACAATGCATTAGTGTCCCAATTTTCCCACATCCTTTACAACATTTATCATTTTCTTTTTTGTCATATTAGCGAATTTTATAGGTGTGAGGTGGTACTTCAGAGTTGTTTTAATTTGCATTTCTCTCATCAAAAGTGATTTAGAGTACTTCTTCATATACTGATAGATAGTTTTGATTTCTTCCTCTGAAAACTGCTTGTGTTTTCTTATAAATTTGACTTGGTTTTCTTTATATTTGAGAAATAAGGCCTTTATCAGAGATAGTTGCTATAAAGATTATTTCCCAGCTTTCTTCTTTCTAATCTTGTTTGCATGGGTTTTGTGTAAAAAACTTTTTAATTTAATATCATCAAAATTATCTATTTTCTATTTGGTAATGCTCTATATCTCTTGTTTGGTCATGAACCTGTACTCTCTTAACTTCTCCTTTAAGTATTTGGATGCTATACCATTTGGTCCATATATATATGGTACTGACATTACATGATTTTCTATGGTTCCTTTTAGTAATATGTAATTTCCTTCCTTGTCTCTTTTAATTAGGTCCTTTTTTTTCTTCCTTTTTTTCTGTCTGGGATCATGATTGCTACCCTTGCTATATTTTTTTTTTTTACTTTAGCTAAAAAATAATAAGTTCTGCTCCAGTCCCTTATCTTTATTCTGTATGCATCCCTCTGCTTCAAGTGTGTTCCTTGCAAACAACATTCTAGTTTTTGATCCACTCTCCATCTGCTTCTGTTTTATGGGAAAGTTCATCACCATTCACTTTCACAATTGTGATTACTACATGTGTATTTCCCTCCATCCTATTCTTCATCCTGTCTGTTTTCTATCTCCTTTCACGCTTTCTCTCCTCACCAGTGTTTTGTTTCTGTCTACCACTCCTCCTGATCTGTCCTCTCTTCTTCTCCCCTACCCCCTTTTACTTTATCTCCTCTCCTACTTTTCTGTCAGGTAAGATAGATTTCTATATTCAACTGATTGTGTATATGACTCCCTCTTTCAGCCAATACTGATGAGAGTAAGGTTCAAGTGATTCCTATTGCCCACCCTCTCACCTTTCCCTCCACTGTAATAGGTTTTTTGAGATTCTTCATGTGAAATAATTTACCTCATTCTATACCTCCTTTCCTTCTGCACCCAGTGTAGTCTTTCTTATCCCTTAATTATATTTTTGCTTCATTCCCTCCAATTCACTTTTTACCACTGTGTGTGTATCCCCATGCAGGGATGTAAACAATTCAGCTCCATTGAATCCTTTATGTTTTCTTTTCCCTTTTTCCCTTTTGAGGTTTTTCTTGGATCTTGATAGTGGAAATCAAATTTTTTATTCAGTTCTGGTCTTCTCTTCATGAAAGCTTGAAATCCTATTTCACTGAATAACCAGTTTTTCCTTTGAAGTATCATGCTTAATTTTGCTGGGTAGGTGATTCTTGGTTGTAGTCCTTTGCCTTCTAGAATATCATGTTCCATGACCTCTGATCCTTTAATGTTGCATCTTCCACAAACTATGTAATCCCGACTATGACTCCCTGATATTTGAAATGTTTCTTTCTGCCACTTGCAGTATATTTTCTTTAACCTGATAATTCTGAACTTTGGCTATATTGTTCCTCAGAATTTTTGTTTTGGGATCTCTTCCAGGGGTGATCAATGGATTCTTTCAATGTCTATTTTTCCCTCTAATTCCAGGACAACATAGCAATTTTCCTTCATAATTTCTTGAAAGATGCTGTCCAAGATCTCCTTTGGATTATGACTTTCAGATAGTCCAGTGATTCTGACATTGTCTCTCCTGGATTTATTTTCTAGGTTCATTGTTTTTCCAAAGAGGTATTTTACATTTTATTCTATTTTCCCCCATTCTTTTGAATTTATTTGGTTGATTCTTCCACTTGCCCAATTCCTCATTTAGCTTTTGTACCTTCTTTTTCTATTTTGAACATTGTACTTTTTTAGCAGTTGTTCTCTTTTTCTAAATTGTTGACTGTCTTTTTTTTTCATAATTTTCTTGCATCATTTTAATTTATTTTCCCAATTTTTCTTCTATCTCCCTTATGTAATTTTTAAGTTCCTTTTTGAGCTCTTCCATGAGTTCTTTTTAGATTTGTGATCACTTCCCATTTGTCTTTCAAGGTTTGTCCATAGGTGTTTTGACATTGCTATCCTTTTCTGAATTTATGTCTTCATCTTCTCTGTCACCATGATAACTTTCTATGGTCAGAATCATTTTTTGTTGTTTTTAGTTTATCTTTTTGGCCTTTTTCTTTTCTTTTAAATTTGAGCTCTGCACCCAGGATGGAAGGGGCACTGTCCCAGGCTTTGGTCGTTTACCTAGTGCTACACTGATGTTGCCCTGAGGCATCAGGGGGACCCTTGTGTCTAGTATTGGGGTGAGAGGGTGGGGTGGGATATGGCTGATACTGCTGGAGTCTGCAGGGATCTGGCAGCTTACCTGGTGCTGAGCTGGTGTCCTAGGTGCCTGTTGTGTGCTGAGGCCTAGTGGGATGTTTCTACATTTCCCCAGGGCTATATTGAAGCAATTAGAAGTCTGGGTGCTGGAGGGCTATGCTGAAGCATCTCAAGCTGGATGCATCTCTGGCTATGCTGAGGGATGTGGGAAGTCCTGGTGTTAGTGTTTATCTGCTCAACTGCACTGGGGCTCAGGATCTCCTGCTGGTTTGCTGAGATGGGGCTTGTTGAGATACTTCCTGTTCTGGCCTAAGTTCTCCTTTTACTTGAGTGAGACAGAACTTTCTTTCTGATCTTCTGAGTTTTTTGAGCTAAAAGATTGCCTCACACCATCTTTTTGCTGGTTCTGTTGTTCCAGGATTTGTTTTAGGGTTCTATTTTATGGTTGTTTAGAGGTGAATATGGGACAATTGCAACAATTTGCTGCTTACTCCACCATATTGGTTCCTGGAGTTGATTTCCCAGTTTTATTTTTTAAGGAATTGTTTTCTTCAGTCAATTTTTGTGCTTCCCTTTCTGTGATTAACTCTTTTTTCATGATTCTCTTCCATAACTCTCATTTCTTTTCCCAATTTTTCTTCTAACTTCCTTATTTGATTTTCAAAATCATTTTTGAGATCTTCTAAGAGTTTGAGTTTGAGACCAATTCACATTCCTCTTTGAGACTTTGCATGTAGGCAATTTGACAATGTAGGAATTGATGTCAAATTGACATCTTCTGAGCTTGTATTTTGATGTTCCCTGTCACCATAGTAACTCTCTATGGTCAAGGCTCTTTTTATATTTTTCTCATTTTCTAGCCCATTTTGTGACTTTTATTTTTTATTTTTGTAGGGGGGAAGGCAGGGTAATTGGGGTTAAGTGACTTTCCCAGTCACATGGCTAGCAAGTGTCAAGTGTCTGAGGCTGGATTTGAACTCAGGTCCTCCTGACTATAGGACTGGTGCTCTATTCACTGCCCCACCTAGCTGACTCAATTTTGTGACTTTTAAAGCTGAGCTATACTCCTGGAGTACAGGTGGCACTGTCACAAACTTCTTGTCCTGTGGGCTGGGTGCCAGGGTCCTGGTCACTGGTATTCTACACTGAGGCCTTCAGGGCTGGTGGCTTACCCACTGCACTAGGGTGGTCTGGCCTAGTCATGACTGTTTTGCCTGGTGTTCCAGGGCTGGCAGTTTGCTAGCTGCACTGGGGCTGGAGGTCTCACAGCTGGTCTGATATGCCACTAACCTACTGAGCCAGGACCATGGAGCCTGACTTGCTCATCTGCACTGTGGCTGAGAGCCTCCCACTGGCTTCCATGGACACCACCTGTGTTTGGCTGCTCTTCCCTTTTACTCAAATGAGTCAGAGCTTTCCTGAAGTCCTTCCAAGTTATTTTGGGTGGAAAAATTGTTTCATTTGTCTTTTTGTGTGTTCTGTCCATCCAGAATTCATTTAGATGCTTGATTTAACATTGTTTCTTAGGGAAACTGTGAAGAGCTCAGGCAACTTTCTGTCTGGCTTTTCTCTGTCATCTAGGCTCTGCCTTTCCTGGAAAATAATCTGAGAGGTAATCTAAGAATTATTGGACTCCCTGAAAAACATTAAAAAAAAGACTTAGATATCATATTTCATGAAATAATAAAAGAAATCTGCCCAGATCTGTTAAAAGCAGATGTATTAAAAACAAGAATACGAAGTGAAAATAGAAAGAATTCACTGGTGACTTCTTGAAAGAAATTATAAACTAAAAACACACAGGAATAGGCATAGCCAAGTCACAGAGTTTCAAGGTCAGAGAAGAAAATACTGTAGGGCAGCCAGAAAAAAAGTTCAGCTATCAAGGAGTTACATACATTATCACAATATCACACAATATGCTGCAGCTACCTTAAAGGAAAAAAAAAATCTTGAAATATGATTTTACAAAAGACTTACCAGAAACAATAACCTTTCTGTAAAACAGGAGAAATAATGGAATTTTAAAAGAATAGAGGACTTTCAAATATTTCTGATGAAAAGAATGCAACCGAGTAAAAACCTTGAAATTTGCACACAAGTATCAAGAGAAATGTAGAATAATAATTATATTTGAGCAAATAGAAGGAGCAAAATTACAATGAAGTGTTTATGTTCTAATGGAGGGAGAAGTTGATGTGCTTTCAGAATGTCCACTACCTTCAGAGATCAGATAAGGAATTAAGAAATATACAAACACAGGGTTGTTGTTTTTTTTTCTGTCTCATTGTTTCTAAGAGAGGAAGAGAAAGGGCAGGGGAAAAGGAAAGAAATAAAGGAGAGGCAGGTTCTTAGATTTTTATTATTAGGGTAAATGAAGGTTATATGCATATGGAAGAAAAATAGATAATATTATCCTCACTCAGCTAAATTGCACAAAGCAGGATTAATCATATATACAGAGTTCGGTGTAGAAATACAATAAATTCAGCATGGAAACAAGAGAGTAGAGGAAAAGAGAGGAGGAGAAGGATTTATGAGAAAAGGGAGATCCAGGGAAAGTTCCTTGAGATCACGAACTAGATTTTTTTCTGTCATTGTAACCCCAGAACTAGAGCCTGGCATATAGAAGAGAGTTAATAAATATTTATTAACTAATTAAAAAGCCAAATAAGTATCAATTTCAGAGGTAGATCATAAAAAAGGAGTCAAAAAAATAAAAAGAATATATATGAACTGGAGAGTGAAGAAAAGAGGAAGGGCATAAGGTAAGTAATTAAATGATTAAATGTGTGTTTTTCAGATTCCTTTCCCCCACCTTCTTCTGAAAAACATGGGAAGATAGAAAAAAGTACAAGAGCATGACAATAGAAAATGTACAACTAATAATCATAACAAAGAATTTGTATAGAATTAACTCACTTATAAAATGAAGGATGGTAGCAAAATGGATTAACAACTAGCATGTCATGATTTTTTTTTTACATCACATTCAAGTCATCAGGATTTACACAGAGTTAAAATGAAGAGAGCAGAATTTATTGTGATTTAGGTGAATTCAGAACAGCAAGGGTAGCAATGATGATCTCAAACAAAGCAACAGAAAAAGTAAACACAATTAAAATAAATAAATTGGTAATTGCATTGTGTTTAAAGGCACCATAGACAGTAAAATATTAGTATTTAATATATATGCTTCAAATGGTATTTCATCTCAGTATTTAAAGACAAAATTAATAGAGTTACTGGGAAAATTTGACAAAAAGAAAACTTTATTGGTTGGTGACCTCAATGTTACCATTTCAGAACTACATGACTAGAGGAGAAGATTCTGAGAAGATGGAGGAGTAGGTCAGAAAATTCCAAGCATTTAAGATTTGATGCTAGGTACTCTTTGGGGGTTTCCTTACCTCAATATCTTCCTCTGAAGATGAACCCCATTCTTCTCTATTCCTATAATACCTTTCTATGGTTGGATTCTTTCTCTTTTGCCTGTGCATTTTTTGTAGTAGTAGCTTAATTTTTGTAATCACTTCTAGCTCTGGGTTATGGTAATCACCTCTTGCCCCAGATCTTCAGTTCTCCCCTCTACCCTGGAACCAAAGCCAAACTTCCAACCTGCCCAAAAAGAATTCATAGAAGATCTTTAAAAAGATTTTAAAAATCAAATGACAGAGATGGAGGAAAAACAACAAAAAAATAAGAATAATCCAAGAAAAACAAGAAGATTATGAAGGGAAAGTCAACCAATTAAAAAAGGAGGTCCAGAATCTTAAGGAAGAAAATGACACCTTGAAAATTAGAATTGGTAGAGCCAAGATGGCAGAGTAAAAGCAGGAACTTGCTTGAGATCTCCCCCAAGCCCCTCCAAATACCTGTAAAAAGAGAGTCTAAACAAATTCTAGAGTCACAAAACATACAAGATGACAGAGTGAAACACATCTCCAGCCCAAGACAGCCTGGAAGGTCAACAGGAAGGGTATATCACACCAGGCTGGAAGCAGGGCACAAGTCTGGCATGGGCCATGCAGGCCTCAGGGCACTAAATCACTGCCAGCTGTGGCAGTTTCCAGGCTTCCAAAATTGCTATCATTACTAAGGTAGTTTGATAGAAAGGTTGGGGCTGACTTGTGTATGATGAGGTGATTCTAAAAAATAAAATTGGGTAAGAAATGGTTAAAAGGAGAAATTATCTCATGGAAACATGAAAGGAACAACTTTCAGTTCCTTCACCCAGTGGGGGTTGAGGGCTAGCAGTATTGAAACCTAACTCTCATCTGGGTTGAAGAAGAAACAAGGTATACATTTAGAAGTCCTCTGAACTTCCAGAAAGGTGAGAAAACTGGGGGATAGAGTAGGGGAAGGGACTTTTTGAAGCATATATAGATTAAAATTAGGAAGGTAGGGTAAATAGATAAGGGAGACAATTTTAGAAGGGTGGCTAAAATAAGGAATAAGAAGGTAAGGGAAAAAGATTAGGTAATGGATAGGGTGAAAAGAGAGTCATAGAAGGAAAATGGTAAAAATAAGAGGGAAATTCACAAATAGTAATTATAACTTTGAATGTAAATTAGAAAAAATAATAAAATACATTTGGAAAAACAAAAAGTCAAGAATATCGAAGGAAATAGTGGGAAAAAGTATAAAGGAAGGAGGTTTAGCAGTAACAGATCTTAAACTGTATTATAAGGCATTAAGTATCAAAACTAACTGGTGCTGGCTAAAACATTGAAAAGTAGATCAATGGAATAGAGTAGATACACGATTTACAGCAGCAAACAAACATAATAACCTTGTAATTGAGAAGTGTAAAACTTAAGATTTTGGGAAAGGAATTCATTATTTGGTAAAAATTGTTGGGAAAACTGGAAAGCAGTATGGCACAAACTGAGCACAGACCAGTAGTCTTATACCATTTACCAAGATAAGACCAAATCACGGGTTATGAATCAAGTAAGTATTTGAATGCTTTTAAAGAAGTTCTTAGAAAAATTGCTACAGAATAGTCAACTATATTTCCTCATTAGAAAGATGTCCCACAATGTTGTAGAGGAATGTAATCTATAGTGAAATTTAATTAAATTTTGGGATAAATATCAATAATTTATAGCTGTAGTAACTTTCTAAAAATGAAGAACAAAGTTCATTCAAGAAAGTTCACCTTTCTCTTTACTGGTATACATAAGAGAATGTAGAATCCTTTTAACAATAGGGACTTTTTAGTTTGTGGTAGAATCCACTGCTTCCCACGTGTCCCCCTCAATACATTCAAAAATCTGCCAAATAGACAAGCTTAGCTAAATAATACACAACTAAAGTAAAATATAAAATCAAACATGAGCCCAAGAACATTCATAGTTCTATAGCTAAAGGTGACATCAGAGGCCATCTATTCCAATCTCTTCATTTTACAGATGAGGAAACTGAGGCCGAGACCCGATGTTATTTGCTAAGGTAACAGATATTAAGTGATAGAACCAAGATTCAAACCCAGCTCACCCCCTTGTAAATTCAGTACTCTTTCCAGAACACCAAAGTTAAGTCATTCAGTGTTTCATAGTTTAAAAAAGTAGATTCAGGTTCTGTGCAGTTGAGATTCTAAGCAATAGAGATGGATGCCTCTTTTAATGTTTTATTAACATGTTATATATGTCAGACAGGAATGACATGATTCCAATTACTCCAATAATATTGTATGTGTATGTGTGTATGTACAAGTGTGTGTTTGTGTTGGGGGAGCAGGAAAGGAAACTACTCATTTGAGGAATCACATAATGTAGTCATATATAATGAGATTTTAAGTGTGAAAAAGTTGCCCCCTTATATGAGGTGTTAACCTCCTTGATCAGATAAAGGGGACGGTTAAATAGCTGAGGGGACGGTTAAATAGCTGAGCAAAAAAGCTAGCTTTTTTGTGAGCTTTAAGTATATGGATGAACTTCTGTAGTTTGAATTTTCAGTTCAAGAGTTCAGGAAGTTTTTGTGGGGGAGATTCCTGAAGGGGGGTGTGTGTGTGTGTCTGTGTGTGTGTGTGTGTGTGTGTGTGTGTGTGTGTGTGTGTGGAGGGGTAACTTTTGTTAATCATGTCATCATAGCTACAGCTATGATGAAAAATAAAACTGGCTAGATACATTCAAGGACCAACACAGATACAAAGAAATAGTCACATAAGGTAGGAGAAGGAAAGCTGCTATGGAGTCAAAAAGGGAGAAGAGCCTGGGAGGCTAGCTGAGCAGTCTGTCCACCAGAGATGCTACATCCAAGGAGAGGAGCCTACAAAGACAGAAAGTACTTATAGGACCTAAGATACCGAGAGTTTGCCACACTTGTATCTTTCACTACTTTCTCAGTACCATTGTATTCTAAATTGAAGGCCACCCTTTGAATGGATGTTGTGTATATTTGTGGGACAGTGTGGCCTATGGTTTATGGAGGAAAGGGGAAAGATTTTAGATCAAGTGTTTTTACTATATCATCTTATTAAGTGTTTTTTTCTATAAAGCTGATCGTTTACTGGGATTCTTATGAATTAGAAGCACATGGTAGGGGCTTACAAGATATAGTAGTAGATATAATCATAGGGTTACATCTAGAGCCCAAGGAGGCCAACTTGGGTAACTTCTGGAAAGTCAACCAGCAAGTGTGCATGCATGTTTTATGTGCTCTCATGTCCCAGAGAGAATGCTAGGCAGATAAATACACACACCCAACCACATACTATAGCTATTATACCAGCGGTTCTCAACCTGTGGGTCATGACCCCTTTGGGGGTTGAACGACCCTTTCACAGGGGTTGCCTAAGACCATCGGAAAACACATTTCCAATGGTCTTAGGAACCGAGACACTGCTCCTCTATCCTCTCCAGGCGGGTCTGCCCACATGCAGATACGCCCACATACAAATATTAAAGGGTTGCAGCATTAGGAAGGTTGAGAACCATTGTATTATGCACATAGACACACAAATGTGTATATATATATATATATATATATATATATATATATATGTAATGTGTGTATATATGTATATTTAGACTCACACACATATATACATATATAAATAATGACCTTTATGTAGCACTTTAAGGTTTGCAAAGTGATATATGTATATTTCATATATACATATATATGGATCATTTAATCTTGACAATAATCCTGGGTTCTGGTGCTATTATTATCTCCATTTAGGCGGTGGTGTTATTCAATTGTTCAGTCATGTCTGACTCTTGTAACTTCATGGACTGCACTATATGTCAGCCATATTTATCAATACTGTTTTAGACTATTTAAAATAACTAGACAGTATAAGGTTGAAATATTGCTATGGATTAGGAAATGATAAGTTGGTGGACTTAGAAAAATATGGAAAGACTTGGACTTATGAAGGAAGATGTTCCAAACTTAAATACAAAATGTTCCATCCACAGAGAAACAAAGGACAAACAAGTGTAACATAGATACATATGAATGTGTGTCTATAAATGAGTATGATTATAGATATCTAACTGATGTGGTTTTGAGGGGTTCAAGGACTCCTCAAGGATTGGGTATAGGGTCATCTGGAAAGAATTCAAGGACTCAAGCATTCTTTAAGTCAAGTTGGCAAAGGTTTACTTTTACATTTATAGCAGGCAAAAGTTCTTAAGAAACTTACAACCTTAGAGGGGTACCGTTAAAGTTTATATAGGAAAAACTATAGTAAAACATATGCCAGGTATGCTAACTAGGTGACTAAGGGAAGGATTAGGGAATGGCTAAGGAGTGGTCAGTTCTTAAAGGAACATGCCCTTTTTGGATCTACTGAACAGGTGTTTTACCCAGAGTTCAACTGGGAAAAGCCCCAGATGGGGGTGGTGGTGGAGGGAAGCACAGGAAGGTATGGTTTTAGGTCTGCTATGTCACTAACTTAACTAGTGGTCAGAGTCAATTGAGGATTGCCCAATCTGCCACCAATCAATGTCATATTTGACAAGATAGATATAAGGCAGCGGTTCTCAACTTGTGGGTTATGTTCAATTTAAATATATCCTGCATATCAGATATTTACATTATGATTCATAACAGTAGCAAAATTACAGTTATGAAGTAGCAACAAAAATAATTTTATGGTTGAGGGTCACCACAACGTGAGGAACTGTATTAAAGGGTCGCGGCATTAGGAAGGCTGAGAACCACTGATATAAGGTGTATAGATATGTCTCAAGTCTAGGATACATACGTAATGAGGAGTCCAGGATACATATAATGAGGTAGGGAGTTGGTATAGATATTCCAGTGGATACTGAATATCTTTATGAGCCAGCACAAAGCAAGTTTAAACTAGTAATTCCTACAGGTGTGGTTTGTTACTATACCAGGGAGATATAAGTGTTTTGCTGGAGTAATTTCAAGAGTAATTGCTAGGCATGGTGTCCTTGGGCTGGAGAAAAACTGCCAGGGATAGTGTTTTGAGACTCGGGAGAAGTGTTATCTTGGAATTGGGGTCTGAGCATGAGCACCCAAGCACTCCATCATAACTATATGTATGTGTACGTAAGAATGTTTATGTAGGTATATATGTATGTATATATGTGTGTGTATATGTATATATGGAGACAGTATATATATATATACACACACACACACACATATATATGTGTATATATATATATATATATATATATGTATATATGTATATATACACACACACAATCTCCATTTAATTGTAACCTTCCTATGGGGGAGGAAGAGAGAAAAAAAGAACAAAATAAAAAGTGCACAGCAGAGAACAGAAGAAAATTTACAAGGAAGCAAAGATAAGATGGACAGTTTGGAACACAATGTGTAGTATTTATTTTGTAGGCTTTCTTGAAATGGAAATTTGTTCTGCTGTGCACATGGCCATGCTTTTTTTTCTTATTTTGTATTTTAGTTTGTAATTTGTTTCTTTTTCTTTTTATTGTGCATTTACATTTTAGTATTTAAGTTTAACATAAATTTTAAAAAAGCTAATTGTTTATTGGGATGCTTATGAATTAGAAGTACAGGAAAGGGGCTTATAAGATACACTAGTAGGTATAACCATAGGGTTACACCTAGAACTCAAGGAGGCCAACTTGGGTAACTACCTCTGGAAAGCCAACCAGCAGGTGTGAATGCATGCTGTAAGAGTATCCCAGAGGGAACGCTATACACACAGATAGACACACACCCCACGTCTGTTATATGCACAGACACAGATACACACACACACATACACACACCATGTCTATTATACATTCAGACACACACACACAGACCCTCCCATGTCTATTACAAATGCACACACATATATACGTATATGTTATAGCATTTTGGTAACACTTTAAGGTTTGCAAAGTGCGTTACACATATAAATGAGGATCATTTGGTCTTCATAACAATCCTGGGAAATGGTACTATTATTATCTTCATTTTGGTGCTGTTGTTCAGTTGTTCAGTCATGTCTGACTCTTATGACCCTGTGGACAATACTGTTCATGAGATTTTCTTGGCAAAGATACTGGAGTGCTTTGCTATTTCCCTCTTCAGTTGATTAACACAGACAAAGGTTATGTGACTTGCCTGGGGTCATGTAGCTAATGTCTGAGGACAGATTTGAACTTAGGTCTTTCTGACTCTAGGTCCAGGGCTCTATCCACTGAGGCACCTAACAACCTCCTATTTCTATTTTAGTTGATGAGGAAGCTGAGACTGAAAGAAATCATGTGATTTTCCCAGGGTCACACAGCTAGTGTGTGTCAGAGGCAGGATTTTAAATTAGGTCATCCTAACTCCAACTAGATATGCCACCTATGTGGCCTTGTACTATAGATTCCAAGGATAGTACGTCATTGCATCTATTCTCTTAAATAGAAGTGCCTTATTAAGAAATAAAATTAAACATTGTTCAATTCGTAGACACATTAAATAATTTATTAACATTTTTAAAAGTTATTTTACTTCATAATAGCCAAAAGATGATCATTCAAATTAAAAAAACCTCTCCTTTCTTCAAAATAAAGTCATTTTATCTCTGTAGGCCTCAGTTTCCTAAATTCCAAAACAAGGGGGGGGTTGAACTACATGGAATTAAAGATCCCTTCCAGCTCTAAATCTGTGATCCTATGATTATAACAAAATAATGATGCTAAAGTTAACCAAATGTTCTTTTCTCCTTTCTTTTCCTTCCCAACTTCTTTGCATTGTTCAAAACTGCTTTTTTTTTTCATGCATTTTCATGATACTGTTCTCTCATAGTCCTCCTCTACATGTTTGACTATCTCTTCTCAATCTCCTGTGATGGACCATTATTCTTCTTTTGTCATCCATTATCTACAGACCCACATTCTTTATTTTATCTTATTTTATTTTTTCAATGAACAAAAATTTCTCCATCTTTTCCTCTCCTATGCTAGTTAAAAAAAGAAAAGAAAAAGAAAACTAAAGCCATAGTATAAATCTGTACTCAAGCAAAACAAATTTCTACATTGTCTACATCCAAAAAATATGTCTCATTCTGCCCTCTGAGGCCATTATCTCTCTGTAGTACACAGGTAGCAGATCATCACAGTTCCTCTGGAATCATGATTGGTCATCGTGCCCATCATTAATCTTTTAAAAAATTATCTCTACAATATTGTCACTTCTTACACATGATAGTATTCCAATACAATCTGTAGTGCCAATGCAATGCTCACAATGCTGACAGAAACTGTGAATATGCTGGCAAAGTGCTCAATCACCAAAATATAACAGGCTCTCCATATAGAAGACAGAAGTAAAACATATTCAGAAACCAGAAAACCACATCCCAACACCAGGAAACCAAATCCATCATAACAACATAGAAGGTAATATACCGCAATGCAGCAGAGAGTCACACCATCCTTTAGCTTTCCCACAAACCAAACTCACAAGCCTAGTTGTCTCCCTAGGTACTTCCTCTTCTCTCTTCATCTCTAACTGCTCTAAATCCCAGTTTCCTGTGGACTCTGCTCTACCCTTCAGCAAACTCCTCCTACCACAGGCTCCATGTGATTTCATTTAGCCTATTAGAGGGCAAGGAAGATCTTCAAATCAAGGAAGGTCTCCAAATTTTGTTAGTCTTATTTAGGGAAAGGGAAGATCTTCAAATTCCCATTACCATTACATTCAGCCCCAAGATCTTTCATGTCCATTACATAGTAAAAATGCATTATCAATACATTTCATTACATAGGTTAATGGGAGATTAGGGGTAACTGGGGGGAAACTGGTGTCAACAGAACTTTACAATAATTTAACAGGGACAACAGAAAATAAGCATATAAAATGATATCTTAGGGTAGGGACTTGAGCACAAGCACCCAACCATTTCTCCCTTGAATGAATGGGGCTCAAAATCTTGGGGTGAGGGGCAAAAGTCTCTTCTCCCATAGCTACTTCCTACTGAAATTAGATGTAGAGCTGTCCCTGACCCAAAAGGTACCATTCAAGAAGAGGTCAGGTTTTTTTTTGTTTTGTTTTGTTTTTTGCTTTTTGGAGGGAGGAAGGCAGAGGAGCTAGGGTTAAGTGACTTGCCCAAGGTCATACAGCTAGTTTTTGTGTTAAGTGTCTGAGGCTGGATTTGAACTCAGGTCCTCCTAACTCCAGGGCCAGTGCTCCATTCATTGTGCTGCCTAACTGCCCCAAGAGGTCAGTTCTTTAGCTGGTATCCAGAGCACGGTTGATGCCAGGTCCAGGGGAGTGTAATTCCAAGCAAAGGCAACTTCCAAGGTTTGGATTACCAGCATAGTAAACTCTATTTATTCAGCAAACATTCATAGAACAGAAAAAGTCAAAATACAGTGTAACTTGTTCCTTTAGCGAGTTCTCAATTCAATTTAGGTACTACTCCACCCCTAGACAATACATTCATTTAGTCAGTCAAAAGTCCCTTCTCAAATGGAGATTAGTCTCCAACCATAAACAAAGTACATTCATTTGGACAATCACTCAAAGGCTTCCCACCCCTGAATCTCAAAAGGGGCAGAAGAACACAAAAGGCCATCCACCCTTAAGTTACAAAAAATTTAAACTCAGCATTGAATACCCAAGGAAAGGGCCTTCTTTCATCTTCACTGGAGGCAAGCCCTCAGCAATCTCAGTTCCTGGGGAGACAAG